>CM064898.1:6927270-7527270 GCA_030347415.2 Decapterus maruadsi
TGGTACCATCCTGACCATGCGCCAACACATGCATGTATTCTGTGCATTCAACTGACTCACTTTTTTACAGGCAACATATTTTTAAGTTAAGAGTTGTAATAAGAATATGACAATTATCATGTTAAAGCATTCTTTTATTAAAACTATATACATACAAAAATATGGTGCCAACTTTACATTGAAAGTGCATGAAGTTGTGGGGCTTTATCCACACATCTCGCAACCAGACAGAGAACATTTCAGCCTCCTATTTTTCATTCTGTAGAACCTCCTCATGCACTCCTTGTAGTCCAAGGCCTCCTGGTCTGGTCCATCGATGGCCACCTTACAACAGACATCCAAGTGCCTCTCCTTCAGTCTGTTGCGCAGAGGTGTCTTCACCTTAAACAAAACAATTCATGCTTTAAGTATTTTTATATTTATTCTGATACAGACATGAAGAGTGATAGTGTTTTCAATCATATATTACAATTTTGAGTGCAGAGAAGAGCCTCTCCACATCCGCAGTCTGGACAGGGGCTGTGAGGGCGATAGCAGCTGCAAGGCTCAAGGTGGGATACAGCTCAGCGGATTCTGCAGATACAAGCCACAGCAGCACCTCCTCCAGGGATTTGGTCTGAATAAAAGCAGAGTGAAAACAAAGATGAAAAAAATATTCAGTAAAACCAGACTGTTGTGGTGGTGATACAGTTAATGTAACTTAATATATAGTACCTTCAGATCAGGACTCCCCACTCTCAGTCTGTAGGAGCTCCACTCAGACAACAGGTCAGACTCCCTCAGTCTTGGAAACTGCTCAGCCAGTGTCCTCATCTCAGCATCCCCATACTCTGTACTAGAGTTTGCCAAAATTTGTCTGGGAGAGAACACACTGAAGACAGACAAACTGCCGGTGTTTGGGAATCTGTTGTCGATGTTCTCGGTCAGTGCAGTCAGAAATGGCTCCATCACCTGTAGAAGATTAAAAGAAAAGGTAAAAACAGTCCTTCTGTCCACATTACTCAAATACATTCCTAATACATACAGTGTTCTTGAAGCTCTCCCACACATCATCTTGGAAATATGCAGGGACCTCTTCCTGCAGAGGCTTCAGACCAGCATCAGACTGGAGCCATGCCTGCCAGCGGTCTTTGACCATGTTGCTCTCTTTCAGCTGTGCCAGTGATAATTTCAGCACTGTGACCTGAGATAAAACACAACAGCTCAGCTACAGTAGTAACAACATTTCAATAACAGGAAACCCAAGGACTATGGTATTGATCTCATACCTCCTGCTCCACCTGAGAGAAAAAAGGTTTCTCTTTTGAAAAACCAAAAACTGCCGGTGAATCTTTTCATGCACAAGTTGCATTAGGCACAGGGCAGGGGGGAAGAACTTGTCCTTAACAAAGGAATACAGTCCTTTTGCGGTTGGCTCATTCCGGGCTTGCAGTGAGAGGTCCGCGATGAGAGCAGGCAGAATTCGGCGCATCACATCTGTTGCTTCCTTATTCGATTCCCATCTGGTAGCGTTTCCTCCCTACAAAAAATTAATTAGTGAATTACAAAAAAAACAAAAATGGATCTGAATAATCTAGCACTGAATATTGCTAACCTGCAGTTTGATTTGGGGGAGTTCAAAAAGCCTCTCCATGTCCTTGAGACTGCTGGTCCTATTACTAGAGGCCTGGTAGAACCAGAAGATAGTTCCAACAGTCCTGGCATATTTGGTGAGGTATTGAACTGCCCTCTGCCCCTTAATGCAGTCTGACACTGCCAGATTGAGTCGATGTGCCACACAATGTACAGTTATCAGGCCAGGGAATGAGTCTTGGAGTCTCTTCCCAACTCCAGTTTTTCTCCCTAAAATAATAATAAAAAAATCAATCACTCTGTCAATCTTATTAAATGTTAACTAAAAGGTAAATGCAAAAAAGAAAACTCACCTATCATTACTGCAGCTCCGTCACTTGCAAAGGAGGCTAGCTTGTCGGTTGGCAGCATTTTGTCATCTCTGATGACTCTCAGGATGGTGTCATACAGAGTTGCAGCATCCCCAGCAGACACAGCACCCAAATGCAGCACCCTGGTTTTGACTGCAGTGACTCCCACATGGTTGGGTCCTAAAAAGCTAAACATAAAAAGAAATCTCTCTAGTTGAAGTAATTTTTAATACACAATTTTATTTAACTGCACAAAGTAATGTTACCTCACAACTAGACCCAGTTGCTTTGTGACAGAGATGTCAGTGGTCTCGTCGACCATTAATCCCCACACGGGGGATTTTGACATCTCTGCCAGCAACTGGTCATCCAGGATCTGGCCAATGACCTCCACCATCTCATCAATAATATGGCTGCTAGTATATTTGGTGTTGGCACTGACCTGGGGGCAAAACAGACAGTAATTAGGTTGGCCTACTTCATTTTAAAACAATTATGTGAAAAACATTCAATATACAATTCAATAACTTAAGAATTTACATTCAAACCATCGAAATAAGCACAGCCCAAGCGCTTGCACAAGAGAATGATGGGCTCATAGCTTGTGTGGTGGGGCCACTTTTGCTTGAGACACTCATAGATGATTTTGAAGCAGCCTTCAAGTGCTCTGTGGTCCATGTCCACCTGTGCTGCAATAGCACGCTGCAGTGTCCTCCCTAAAAACACAACCAATTATTTATTTTAAAAAACTATATTATTTTAGTTTTTTGTAACTTTCAAAAATGAGTGTTTTTAAGGTACTACCATCTTTAATGCACTTCTCCTTCTCTTCTGCTGCTTTATGAATGGCCGTCCCCTCATGTCTTTTTAATGTGTCCAGCCTGTAGTTGGTAGATGGCTGTCTCACGAGGGCGGCAGCAATTGCCTGCTGCGTTGGGGTACAGTGCTTTTGGCATAAATAACAGTGCATGCCTTCCCCAGTATGCCTGAGCCAGGTAAATTGATTCAGCCACTGCTTGTCAAAACCACTGGCTCTGTGTTTTTGAGAAGATCTGGAAATATGAAGAAAAAAATAATGTTTAAAAAAAGAATTTAAAAACATTAAATCACGTACACGTTGGCTTTGCGTTGTTATGCTCCTAATGACTTGGAAACTGACTAACGTACCCTTGCCTCGCCGGCTCGTCCTGTCCTGCATTCTGACCCTCACCAGTCCCTGCTTGCGAACTACCGGTACTTTCAGACCTGACACAATTTTCACATCTTGTCACAACCATGAATTATTACTTTTTAACTGCTTGTTACGCTAATTTGTCTGCACTGTTTCACCTGGACTCCTGACTCTCCTCCTCGCGAGGTCGCTTTTTAAAGTAGTGGCTGATTGTCCCAGCCATATCTGCAACGCTAAAAACCATTAACGTTACTCTGATACGGAGGAAACTTTTTTTTTTAATAAATACGACATGCTTGGATGCAAAAAAACAAAACAATATTTACCTGTTTGAACAGCCGGGGAAAATCAGGACGCCGATAGCACCAACTAGCGGAAAAAACCGGGAAAAACCGAACGCGAGTCGATCTTCTTCTTTTTCTGTAGTTGCTTCAGCTCTTTCCGGTGCACTGCTGTTGATACAGCGCCCCCACAGTGGCGCAACGCTGCAACTGCAGTTAAAATAACATGCATATAGCTGGGGGCAGAGCGATATCAATCACTCCTCTGGCTGGGGGCGGCACAAAATTAGCTGGAGGCGGCCGCCACGCAATTTTGAACGCAGGAAAAACCCTGTCACTATTGTGTTTCAGTAGTGTGTTGAGATTTATATTGTGTATTGAATATGGCCATAAGAGAAGTTTGATGATTTTGTGTTAAGTAAAGCCCTGTTTTTATACAGGCTAGGTTTTTTGAGACCCTCAGAACCTTGATGTGGATTTGGATTCTCCTGTTGAGGGAGATGGCGAGCTAGTGGAATCGAGAACCAGCACCTGAGGCCGAGGAGGACATCCAGCCTTCTTCATCTTCACTCTGAGTGTGTGGAGTGGTAGGACCACCACACACACACCCCTGACTCTTTTGACTTTTCCCCTGACTTACACACACTGACTTAAGCGCGCTGACGAACCATACATTTAAGGACTTCTCAAAGACAATTAAAGGAACATTCACGAACATTAAGGAACAACCAAAGGACAATTAAAGGAACAACTGAGGTTTCTATTGGACACTTTATTTTTGGTTTTGGGTTTAAGGATACTGTAAACTGTTGAATTGAATTTTATTTTATTTTTATTTTCTACAATTTAATACAAACAACTTTCATTCAGAATACGTCGTGGCTCCATTTATTCTTTGTGTCTGTCACTCCTTCTTTAAACCCTCCTCTACGAACCTAGTCACTAGTCCAGAACATCCAGTGGTAACGAGCGGGTTACAGGTAAAACTTGGCGAGCTAGCCAGGAGGGTTTTATTTGAATCAGACACTTTTCATTTTTTACATTTGAACAGACCACAATTAAGTAACTGGAGCAACGAATGGTGAATTTCACATTTACTTACCTTGAGTTTTACTACAAATTGTCTTCATTGTTGGTTCAGAAAAATATTCTTTGCGTGTTTAACTGAAGAATGGAGGTTGTGAAGTCAGAAAATATTAAAATTCAGAATGCAGTTCTAGTTAGCGGGCTAACTAAAACCACACTTGATGATGAAGCCTTTAGCTTCCTGGAACAGTATGGGTCAATAGTCAGGGTCGTTAAAGTTCCATCTGCAGAAAAAGAGTTAAAGGTTATTGTTGAGTTTCAACACGAGGCTACAGTCAAAGAGCTAGAGAAACATTTACCTTTACACAGACCCACTACAGACCCAGGAGTCGTTCATCACATTCAAAGCCTAGCCAGTGTCTACAGTACTGAAGTTAGTGCTTCTGCAACCGTAGCTTACCTGACTGAGTTGCAGGATTTGGCAAAGAGGAGCAGTAGATCATTTGAAGACATTCTGAAGGCAGAGTTGGCTAGAATAGGGGAGTCAATGGGGAAAGGGGAAGCAGCCAATGTCACTGAAACTCCTGCAGAACCAGAGCCATTGTCCCCTCCAGATGAACCTCAAGGTACGCCACCTGTCTCTCCTGCTCTTGAAAATGCAGACACGGTAAGTGTCACACCTCAGCTTGCTGAAGCCACCAGTGAGACTGTTCTGCTCGAAGAAAGCAAAATCCAATCCCCCCAGTTGCCAGCAGATCTGATCAGCACACCAGAGGTGCAACGTGTCATTGTGGAGCACATTGTTAAAAGCAGTGATGTAGCTTCTCATTCGAACTTGTCTTACAAACTGAAACCTTTCTCAGGGAGAGTTCCCCACCCAGCTTTTGAAGTCGATTATGATGCTTGGCGTAGCAGTGTAGAGTTTTGCATGAATGACCCCACCATCTCCGACACCCAGGTTGTCCGGAAAATTATGGAGAGCCTCTCACTGCCTGCTGCCAATGTAGTGAAATCACTAGGCCCAACAGCTACATCTAAGACTTACCTCACGCTGCTTGATTCAGCCTATGCTGCAGTAGAGGACGGTGATGAGCTCTTTGCTCGCTTTTTGAACACCAACCAGAATGTTGGTGAGAAATCCGCTGATTACTTGCAGCGATTACACACTGCTTTGAGCTCCGTAATCAGCAGAGGTGGGATCGCTCCTGGTGATGCGAATAAACAGCTTCTCCGACAGTTTTGTCGTGGTTGCTGGGACAGCCCATTGCTAACCATCCTTCAGCTTGAACAGCGGAAAAGCGACCCTCCTTCATTTGCAGAACTGCTTCTACTACTGCGCACTGAAGAGGATAAGCAGGCAAGTAAAGCAACCAGAATGAAACAACATTTGGGGATAACAAAAACAAGAGCTCTCACACAATTACAGACCACATGCATGCCAGACACCAGTAGTTCTTACCCCATTATGGATCCTGCTGATGCTCCCACATCAGATGATGATCTCAGGACACAGCTTGCAAATCTTAGCGCCCAAGTAGCACAGCTCCAGGCCAGATGCACAGACAAACCTGTAAAAACTGCAACAAAAGGGAACAAAAAACAGCAACAAAAGACAAAAGTTGAACCAGACATGAAAGAAATCAAACAAATCACAGCAAGGGTCCCAAGACCGAAGCCGTGGTATTGTTTCAGGTGTGGGGAGGATGCTCACATTGCATCAGCATGCAGCAAAGATCCAAACCCAGTGCTAGTAGCTGCCAAGAGAAAAGCGCTCAAAGAAAAGCAGCGCGTGTGGGAAAGCTACAATAACCCCACTGACACACCTGATTTAAACTAGCTGAAGCTTCTGTTGTGGGACAGACAGAAGCTAGGGATGAGAAACGTCCCACTTCAAAAAATACAAAGAAGGCAATGAGTTTAAAAACTGATGCACATAACAACAAAAAGCTGCCTAGTCGACTTGTGGGAAGAAAGTGCACATCCAGAGTAGCTGTCAATGGGGTGGACTGCAGCTGCTTACTGGATACAGGCTCGCAAGTCACTACCATATCCATGACCTTCTACCAAGACCATCTGTCTGAGCACCCCATTAAACCCATTTCAGACCTTCTGGAGGTCGAGGGGGCAAATGGCCAGACCGTCCCATATCTCGGATATGTGGAGACCAACATAAAGTTCCCAAAAAACTTCCTAGAAACTGAACCTGAAATACTTACCTTGGCCCTAATTGTCCCTGATCTCCGTTCAAACAGTGATATCCCCCTGTTAATTGGCACAAACACTCTTGACCCCTTGTATGACCTACATTGTGAGTCCTTACCTCAGTGTCAGTCCATTCCTTATGGCTATCAGCAGGTCCTGAAAACACTGGAGCTCAGAAAGAAACAATCAGGAAATGGCAAGATTGGTCTGGTGAAACTTAAAGGTCAAACTCAAGACGTCCTACCTGCAAACCAGAAGGCACTGGTTGAGGGTTTTGTGTGCTCCAACCAGGCAGAGCCAGAACAGTGGGCATTACTTGAGCAGCCGACTAGCTCATCTTTGCCAGGTGGTGTCTTTGTTGATTGCTGCCTGATCACTCTTCCAAAGCATGGTCCCTACAAAGTTCCAGTGCTCCTGAGGAATGAGACAAATCACGACATCACACTTCCCACAAATTGTGTGATCGCTGAGTTAGTCGCCCCTGACTCCGTCCTTCCAAATCCCTCGCCCAGAGAGAACAGTGACTCACCTCTCACTGTTAACTGTTCTGTCCAGCAGCAGGATACGGACACAAAGTCTTCCTTGGACTTCGATTTTGGTACATCGTCACTTCCTGAAGAATGGAAGCACAGAATTACAAAAACATTAAACACTTTCTCCGATGTCTTCTCTCACAGCGACCTTGATTTTGGTCATGCGACCAAGGTTCAGCATCACATTAACCTCAAAGACGAGACTCCCTTTAAACAGAGGTCACGACCCATTCACCCTCATGATTTCGAGGCAGTCAAAAAACATCTTAGAGCACTCTTAGATGCTGGTGTCATTAAAGAGTCTGAGTCTCCGTTTTCCTCGCCTATTGTTGTAGTGCGGAAAAAGAATGGTGAAGTGAGGTTATGTGTAGATTATCGAAAGCTAAATCTGCAGACCATCCGTGACGCCTATGCATTGCCGAACTTAGAGGATTCTTTTTCAGCCCTTGCTGGGTCACAATGGTTTTCGGTGATGGACCTCAAGTCGGGCTATTACCAAATCGAGATGTGTGAGGAAGATAAACCAAAGACCGCGTTTGTGTGCCCCTTTGGGTTCTATGAATTTAATCGTATGCCGCAGGGAATTACAAACGCTCCGAGCACTTTTCAAAGGCTCATGGAAAAGTGTATGACAGACATCAACTTGAAAGAAGTCCTCGTCTTCTTGGACGATTTAATCGTGTTTTCCAGTACACTTGAAGAGCATGAGACCCGGCTCGTTCATGTCCTTGAACGCCTGAGAGAATACGGGCTCAAGCTCTCACCTAGCAAGTGTAGGTTCTTTCAGACCTCCGTTCGTTATCTAGGACACATTGTGTCCAGGGAGGGGGTGAAAACCGATCCCGAGAAGGTTGAGTCACTAAAAACCTGGCCAAGACCACAAACCTTGAAAGAACTCCAGTCATTCCTTGGCTTTACCGGTTATTACCGGAGGTTCGTGAAGGACTATTCAAAAATAGTGAAACCACTTACCTCTCTCACTGCTGGCTATCCACCTCGGCGGAAGGGCTGCAAAGCCGGTCCAAATGATGGTAAATACCTAGACCCGAAGCAGCCTTTCGGGGAACGTTGGAGTGAGGCATGTCAGCAAGCCTTTGAAGGAATAATTGAGAAACTCACCTCTGCACCCGTGCTCGGCTATGCTGATCCGAAGGTTCCCTACTCTCTCCATACAGATGCGAGCACCACGGGGCTAGGAGCCGCCCTGTATCAGAACCAGGGGGGAACCACACGTGTGGTTGCCTACGCGAGCCGAGGTTTATCTAGAAGTGAGTCCAGATACCCGGCTCATAAATTGGAGTTTTTGGCTCTTAAATGGGCCATCACCGACAAATTTCATGATTATCTGTACGGCAATACATTCACCGTCGTTACAGATAATAATCCCTTAACGTACCTGCTCACCACGGCAAAGCTAGATGCCGCTAGCTACCGCTGGCTTGCAGCGTTGTCAACCTACACCTTCGACATCAAATACAGAGCTGGCAGACAGAATCTAGATGCGGATGGCCTATCCAGACGGCCTCATGGGGCACTTGTGGACGATTCTGCTTCTCAGGAGGAATGTCAACGCATCGAGAAGTTCAAGTCTCATCTTCTGTCGTCTGTAAGAGATTCTGAGCCTTCTCACCTTCTTTTTGCAGACACTGTCACTGCAGCCTGCCAGAGGCATACAGCTTTGTCAGGTGATGCACCACCTTTTGGCCTTGTGCAGTCTCTTGCGATGTCTTCCGCAGCCATTCCTACTGTCTTTGATGAGGAAGATCTAAACGATGGACTTCTAACAATTCCAAAGTACAGTCATTCTGATCTCATGCAGGCACAGAGAGACGATTCTAACATTGGCAAAGTCATCAGCCTGTTAGAATCAGGAAGTAACTTACCTGCCGGTTTCAAGGCCGACTCCTCTGACCTCCATTTGATCTTGAGGGAATGGAAGCGTCTTGAGCTTAAAGATGACCTCCTTTACCGGAAGCGTTCTTCTGAAACCGAAACCATCATGCAGTTCGTTCTCCCTGAGGCCCTCAGGCCCACTGTGTTGCAAAACCTTCATGACAATATGGGCCATTTAGGGATGGAGCGAACGGTCGAACTTGTAAGGTCTCGTTTCTACTGGCCAAGGATGGCCTCAGACGTCGAAAGAAAGATAAAGATGTGTGAGAGATGTGTCCGCAGAAAAGCTCCACCTGATAAGGCGGCCCCGCTTGTAAACATCCAGACCACCAGGCCGTTAGAGCTCGTATGCATGGACTTCCTCTCGTTAGAGCCTGATAGCAAGAACACAAAAGACATTCTAGTGATAACAGATCACTTTACTAAGTACGCTGTGGCCATCCCCACCCGAGATCAAAAGGCTAGCACTGTGGCGCGATGCTTGTGGGAACATTTCCTTGTGCACTACGGGTTCCCCGAGAGGCTCCACAGCGATCAAGGGAGAGATTTCGAGTCGCATACCATCCGAGAACTGTGCTCCCTTCTAGGCATACGAAAGGTGAGAACCAGCCCGTATCACCCTAGAGGGAACCCAGTAGAGCGCTACAACCGAACTCTACTTAGTATGTTGGGTACACTGAAAGACGGAGAAAAAACACACTGGCGTGACTTTGTGAAGCCCCTCACACACGCTTATAACTGCACAAAAAATGATGTTACAGGCTTTTCCCCGTACGAGCTAATGTTTGGAAGACAGCCACGGCTGCCTGTGGATATTGCTTTTGGACTACCAGTTACCAACAAACAGACCCTCTCGCATTCACACTATGTCAAAACCTTGAAAAGTCATCTTAAGGAAAGCTACGAGCTAGCTACCAAGAACTCTCGTCAAGTGGCTGAGAAAAACAAGAAAAGGTTTGACAAGGTTATCCGTGAGTCCACATTGGATGTTGGAGACAGGGTCTTAGTCCGAAATCTTCGTCTCAGGAGTAAACACAAACTGGCAGACCGTTGGGAGCCAACAGTGTATGTAGTCACCAAGAGGATGGGAGACTTGCCTGTGTATACATTGAAACCAGAGAAAGAAGATGGTCCCCTGAGAACGCTCCACAGAGACCTTTTGCTCCCTTGTGGTTTCCTTCCGCAGGCGGAAGAGGAGGAGCCTGAGCGTATCAGTAAACCTCAAAGACCACGAACTCGACAAAGTGTCACTCAAGCTGAGGCTAACGACTTGATTCAAGAGGATGATGATGATGATGAAGTCTGTTATCAGTTTGAACCATCACAAGAGATAAAAGAGACACATTTCATCAAAATATATGACACACCAATATTGAACCCAGGAAAACAAAAGGAGGAACTTGGGAAACCTGGAGGAGAATCTGACAACCACTTACCTGCAACTGAAATACACTTACCGGAAATGTCCACTGGAGCCCCACACTTACCTGGAAGTCCTTCCATGGAGACGCCAAGTGATGGAGAGCCCATCTCGGAACCACCTGAAAAGGAAAATGAAAGTGAAACAAATGAGTCAAACCTTGAACATGAAATCACAGCAGACGAGCCGCCTGGTAGTGAGGAAACTGACCATGAGGCAGGAGACAGCCTCTTTAACCAGCCTCCATCCACGCCAGAAAACACCTTGGCAGATGGGTCAAACCTACCTGGAACGAGCTCCATGCAGACCGAAAGTCAAAACGTGGCTGAAACAGAGATGAGAGACCAGATTAATGAGGAATCAGTGACTAATGAGGAACCAGTGACAGTGGCTCAAAGCAACGACTCAGACCTGTCTCAGTCCATACGCAGATCTGAGAGGCTTCGTCAGCCATCCAAAAGACTTGAGTATCCTCAGTTAGGCAATCCATTAGTCACAGTTGTTAAATCACTATTCCAAGGGTTAAGTGAAGCTTTTATTGATTCCCTGAATAATGACAATAAATGGTCCCAGAGTCAAGCTTTTGAAATGACCACTCCTATTGTAGAGTAGTAACATGCAGCGGGACGTGCATGGGAATTAAAGGGGAGGGTGTAACCCAGTAGGAAAAACGGTTACTAGTGTTGTTTCCCTTTAAATATTATTTTTTATTAATTAACCCTCTTTAATTTATTATTTTGTTAATAATATTAATTTTGCACACGCTCAGTCTTTATTTGTTGTGTTGGATGCATGATTTGTGAAAGAAAGTAGTCCCACCCTCTGCTCGCGAGACTAACAGTGCGGAGTGATAGGCAGAGTAGTGCGGTGCGGATTCAGAGCTACAGAGTCAGAGCAGCGGTGCGAGCAGATGAAAACACAGAGGAGGAAGTCGATAAAAAGTTACGAAAATAGCAGTTGTTAACTCGCTTATCAACACAGCAATACCCGGGAGAGTGTGCCTACCTGCAGCAGAGAGGTGGTCGAGGACCTGTGGTTTGTTATTTTCGTCCGAGACCTGGTGAGTTGCTCGAGCTAAGTAGTGCTAGTACATGCTAAGCATAGTAGCCACATCGTGGTTTAGCCTGGGAGACGGCAGAAAGCTTGTTTACTCATGAACGTAATGTGACCTGTCGCTACTGTTTACTCGGTGTTTTAAGACTTAAAGCCGTATATGTTGCTCTGGTAATCTGATAAAAGACATGAGGTGTGCTATTTATTTTCTGTATGTGTATATTCATTACGAGATGCACTGTTTTGGTGGGTATCGGTTAAAAAAACTGCTAAGCAAGTTCATTCATCACAGAAGCAGAAGCTCTGAAGTCCTGAATTGATATTATGATGTGGTTAAAGGTGCATTTAGCTAATTTTCAGTTCGTAATTCAATGAAAATGTGTGAAATGGTTAAAAATGATTAAAATGAACAATAATTGATGTGGGAAACTGAATTAAACTTATCATAATTAATGGTAAAGAAGCTAAAATGATCATAATTCATGGTTAAATAGCTAAAATAATTCATGTTGATGTAAAATGATTAAAGTGTGTGAAAATACTCACCTTGAGATAAAAAACAAAAGAACTGTACAGTTGAGAAGATAATTCATTTAATCACTATTGTGTTTCAGTAGTGTGTTGAGATTTATATTGTGTATTGAATATGGCCATAAGAGAAGTTTGATGATTTTGTGTTAAGTAAAGCCCTGTTTTTATACAGGCTAGGTTTTTTGAGACCCTCAGAACCTTGATGTGGATTTGGATTCTCCTGTTGAGGGAGATGGCGAGCTAGTGGAATCGAGAACCAGCACCTGAGGCCGAGGAGGACATCCAGCCTTCTTCATCTTCACTCTGAGTGTGTGGAGTGGTAGGACCACCACACACACACCCCTGACTCTTTTGACTTTTCCCCTGACTTACACACACTGACTTAAGCGCGCTGACGAACCATACATTTAAGGACTTCTCAAAGACAATTAAAGGAACATTCACGAACATTAAGGAACAACCAAAGGACAATTAAAGGAACAACTGAGGTTTCTATTGGACACTTTATTTTTGGTTTTGGGTTTAAGGATACTGTAAACTGTTGAATTGAATTTTATTTTATTTTTATTTTCTACAATTTAATACAAACAACTTTCATTCAGAATACGTCGTGGCTCCATTTATTCTTTGTGTCTGTCACTCCTTCTTTAAACCCTCCTCTACGAACCTAGTCACTAGTCCAGAACATCCAGTGGTAACGAGCGGGTTACAAGAGGTATCGGCTAGAGATAGTCGGGCTCACCTCCACGCACAGCCTGGGCTCTGGAACCCAACTCCTTGAGAGGGGTTGGACTCTTTTCCACGCTGGAGTTGCCCAAGGTGAGAGGCGGCGGGCTGGCGTGGGCTTGCTTATAGCCCCCCAGCTCAGCCGCCATGTGTTGGAGTTCTCCCCGCTTAACGAGAGGGTCGTTTCCCTGCGCCTTCAGGTCGGGGATAGGTCTCTCACTGTTGTGTCGGCCTACGGGCCAAACAGCAGTGCAGAGTACCCGGCCTTCTTGGAGTCCCTGGAAGGGGTGCTGGAAAGCGCTCCAACTGGGGACTCCATTGTTCTGCTGGGAGACTTCAACGCTCACGTGGGCAACGACAGTGATACCTGGAGAGGTGTGATTGGGAGGAACGGCCTCCCCGATCTGAACCCGAGTGGTGTTCTGTTATTGGACTTCTGTGCCAGTCACAGTTCAGTCCATAACAGTAACAATAACAGTAACATAACAATAACAGTCCATAACAAACACCATGTTTGAGCATAAGGGTGTCCACCAGTGCACGTGGCACCAGGACACCTTAGGTCGGAGGTCGATGATCGACTTTGTAGTCGTATCATCTGACCTCCGACCGTATGTCTTGGACACTCGGGTGAAGAGAGGGGCTGAGCTGTCAACTGATCACCACCTGGTGGTGAGTTGGATCCGCTGGCGGGGGAGG
Source organism: Decapterus maruadsi (assembly GCA_030347415.2). NCBI lineage: Eukaryota > Metazoa > Chordata > Actinopteri > Carangiformes > Carangidae > Decapterus > Decapterus maruadsi. The sequence goes on from CM064898.1 coordinate 6,940,728, forward strand.
AAGCCGGTCAGACCTGGAAGACCCAAGCGTATCGTGAGGGTCTGCTGGGAACGTCTGGCAGAATCCCCTGTCAGGGAGGTCTTCAACTCCCACCTCCGGGAGAGCTTTGCCCGGATTCCGAGGGAGGTTGGAGACATTGAGTCCGAATGGACCATGTTCTCCTCCTCCATTGTTGACGCGGCCAACCGGAGCTGTGGCCGTAGGGTCACCGGCGCCTGTCGCGGCGGCAATCCCCGAACCCGGTGGTGGACGCCGGAAGTAAGGGATGCTGTCAAGCTGAAGAAGGAGTCCTATCGAGCTTTCTTAGTTCATGGGACTCCCGAGGCAGCTGACGGGTACCGGCAGGCCAAACGAGCGGCAGCCCGGGCGGTCACGGAAGCAAAAAATCGGTTCTGGGAAAAGTTCGGGGAGGCTATGGAGGAGGACTACCGGGCGGCCCCGAGGAAATTCTGGCAAACCATCCGACGCCTCAGGAGGGGGAAGCAGTGCTCCGCCAACACTGTTTACAGTGGAGGGGGGGAGCTGCTGACCTCGACAGGGGATATCGTCGGGCGGTGGAAGGAGTACTTCGAGGATCTCCTCAATCCCACTCACACACCTTCCACTGAGGAAGCAGAGGCTGAGGACCCAGAGGTTGATGCATCCATTACCCAAGCTGAAGTCACCGAGGTAGTTAGGAAACTCCTCGGTGGCAAGGCAGCGGGGGTGGATGAGATCCGCCCTGAGTACCTCAAGTCTCTGGATGTTGTGGGGCTGTCGTGGCTGACACGCCTCTGCAACATCGCGTGGCAGTTGGGGACAGTGCCTCTGGAATGGCAGACCGGGGTGGTGGTTCCCCTCTTCAAAAAGGGGGACCGGAGGGTGTGTTCCAACTATCGGGGGATCACACTACTCAGCCTCCCAGGGAAAGTCTATTCCAGGGTACTGGAGAGGAGAATTCGGCCGATAGTCGAACCCCGGATCCAAGAGGAACAATGCGGTTTTCGTCCCGGCCGTGGAACACTGGACCAGCTCTATACCCTCCGCAGGGTGCTCGAGGGTTCATGGGAGTTTGCCCAACCAGTCCACATGTGTTTTGTGGATCTGGAGAAGGCATTCGACCGTGTCCCACGTGGCATCCTGTGGGGGGTGCTCCGGGAGTATGGGATCGGAGGCCCTCTGCTGAGGGCTGTACGGTCCCTGTATGACCGGAGCAGGAGCTTGGTTCGCATTGCCGGCAATAAGTCAGACCTGTTCCCGGTGCATGTTGGACTCCGGCAGGGCTGCCCTTTGTCACCGGTTCTGTTCATCATCTTTATGGACAGAATTTCTAGGCGCAGTCAAGGGCCGGAGGGGGTACGGTTCGGGAGCCACTTGATTTCATCTCTGCTTTTTGCGGATTATGTTGTCTTGCTGGCTCCCTCGAGCCAGGACCTGCAGCGTGCACTAGGGCGGTTTGCAGCCGAGTGTGAAGCAGCTGGGATGAGAATCAGCACCTCTAAATCCGAGGCCATGGTTCTCGACCGGAAAAAGGTGGCATGCACTATTCTGTCCCTCAGTCTTGTTTTGTTGTTATATCCTGCATTTGAGGCTTATTTTGTGATACAGTCCAGCTGTTTTGATCTTGTTTAATCTGGTAACTGTCTCTTTAAGAGAAGTGGGCTTTTGAGTTTGTTTACATACTCTGCCATCTAGTGGCGTAAAGCGGTAGCAGGAACTGAGTTTTCACCGGGACAGCGAGCATTGTCCTCCACACATGTCGTTCCTGGGCAAATTCTGCTTTTTCCTTCACCTGTTGCGCTTAAGAAGGTCATAGTCTGTAAGTAATAATTTTGGACATGTATTCGTGCTTCCATTTCGTGTTATTACCATTACGGCCGATATATTCTAAGCTGTAAAGCTACGTGTTGTGGTTAGCCTTTGGTTGCTATGCAACACAAGATCTGTTGCTAACTTGAAATGTAGTAACGCTGTAACTAAATGCTCGTTATCTGTTTCTGTTGTTACAGTTTCACAAATGAAAAACTACACCAGTAAAGCTCTGAAAGATGACACAAACGACTCATGAGTGGTCACTGCAACAGTTTATGTTTAGCTCGCTGCATAGGCTAAAGCAAGCCGTTTAGCTGAGGGCAGTAGAGTGAAAAGACTATCTACACTTCGGGTGCATCCTCCACGCCCTGGGAATGTCCACTCCAGCGAAAGCAGACGCAAAAGCGGACGCGAAAGCAGACACGTCTACACACGGAGACTCCCCTCCGCTCTCCCAGATGGACGTCAGGTCAAAGTGCGGCTCACACCGGTCCAGCTCCGCTTCACACCGGTCCACGGCTAGCCTGGCTGCAGCAAAGGCACGAGCCCAGGCTGAAGCCGCCAGCACCAGAGCCGAGTATGCCAAACGCCAAATAGACATGGAGGTCGAAAAGGCACGCATCGAGATGGAAAGGACTCGCTTGGTGGCTACTATGAACGCACTGAAGCAAGAAGGAGAGGCAAAAGCAGCGTTCGCAGCAGCTAAGGTCTGGGAGGCTGCCTTTTTGGACCAAACAGAGGTTGAGAAGCCAGCAGAGGTTCCTGCTGCAATAGAAATGACTGCCAGCCGCACTCAAGAATATGTAAACACTCACTTCCATGACGCCACAAATATGGATGAGGACACAAAGCCTGATATAAAGTGGGACATAAACAACACCAACGACATCGGGCCAAGCATGCCAACAGCAATGGCACATGCATGTGAGTACTCCCCCAGCTCTCCATGTATTAAACACCCCAAGTATCCACCATCCCATTCATTCAGCCATATCAGAGCAGATCACAACCCATCTCCATCATCGCGTCAACAAACTGATATATCAGACCTTGCTGTGCTCCTCTCACGTCGTGACCTCCTGACAGCGGGACTCACAGTGTTTGATAACAGGCCAGAAACATACATAGCATGGAGATCTATGTTTCACAACGCTATTGGAGATTTGAACTTGAAATGCTGCGAAGAGCTTGACTTACTTACCAAATGGCTGAGCGGTGAGTCTCTTCAGCACGCCCTGAGAATTAGAGCTGTTCACGTTAACAACCCTGAGGCAGGTCTTCAACGTTTATGGCAAAGACTTGACAGAAATTATGGCTCACCAGAAGCCATCGAAACTTCACTGTTCAACCGCCTGGAAAGCTTTCCCAAAGCTGCTCATAAAGACAGTCGTCTCCTGCAGGAGCTTGCAGATCTTCTCCAAGAGCTCGAAGCAGCAAAAAATGAGGGGTATCTACCAGGTCTCAGCTTTCTCGACACCTCAAGAGGAATAAACCCTATTGTGGAAAAGCTCCCAAGCGGCATGCAGGAAGCGTGGGTCAGAGAAGGATCGAGATACAAGAAAGATCACAAAGCTCACTACCCACCTTTCTCCTATTTTGTCCAGTTTGTGAACAACCACGCTGAAATGAGGACAGACCCCAGCTTTATTCTGCAAAACTGCGGCACTGCACACATGAAAACAGAAAGGCCGCTAGTGAGACAAACACGGTTCAAAGTTCCCGTCACAACGAACAAAACACAGGTTGGTGCAAGTAAAAGTGAATCTCCCTCTCTTGACCCTAATAAACAGTGTCCAGTACACAAGAAGCCACACTCACTCACCAAATGCAGGGGGTTTAGAATGAAGACTCTAGATGAGAGGAGAGGCCTACTAAAGGAACTGTCAATCTGCTACAAGTGTCTCTCATCAACAGAGCACAGGGCAAAAGACTGTAAAGCTGTTATCCACTGTGTAGAGTGCAACAGTGATTGGCACATTTCCGCCATGCATGCTGGGCCACCCCCGTGGGCAGATGCAGGCCCTGACACCCTACCAGGGGCTCATGGCGGGGAGCTGGATACCTCACGACCCACAGTGACCACATCCAGCTGTACTGAGGTATGTGGACGAGGACTACAGGGGAAGTCGTGTTCAAAAATTTGCCTGGTAAATGTGTATCCCTACTCAGCCCCCCATGAGAAAAGAAAAGTGTACGCAATCTTAGATGATCAGAGTAACGCATCATTGGCCCGCTCCACCTTTTTTGACATGTTCAATATACATAGTGAACCCCTCCCATACACAATGAAAACATGCTCTGGAACAGTGAACACACTAGGGCGCAGAGCTCACGGCTTCGTCATTGAGGGCATAAACAGAAAAGTGTCAATTTGTCTACCCATACTTACCGAATGTAATCAGATTCCAGACAACAGGAGTGAGATCCCCACTCCCGAAGCTGCAGCTGCGCATCCTCACCTGTCTCATGTAGCCACACAAATACCGCCACTGGATCCCTCAGCTGACATTCTTCTCCTGCTGGGCCGAGATGTGATTCAGGCTCACAAGGTTCGTCGCCAGATAAACGGCCCAAACGAAGCACCTTATGCCCAACAGCTCGATCTCGGGTGGGTAATTATTGGAGATGTTTGCCTTTCAGGAGCACACAGACCCACAGTAAATTCCTACAAGACAAACATACTTGACAATGGCCGCCCCAGTTTTTTGGTTCCCTGTGAAAGCAGAATCCACACAAAGGGAAGATTCACAGAAGACAATCCTTTTCGCGAGAGCACGCAACCCAAAGATGAGCTGAGCAAACACATCTTTGAACAAACAGCAAATGATGATAAACTGGCACTTTCTGCAGAAGATGAGTCATTTCTGAATGTTATGCACAATGAGTTTGCTAAAGACGAGGCAAATAACTGGGTGGCTCCCCTACCATTTCGTCATCCACGACAACGCTTACCTAACAACAGAGAGCAGGCTCTCAACCGCCTCTTGTCACTACGCAAAACATTAAAGAGAAAGCCAGAAATGAAAGGGCATTACGTGGAGTTTATGAAAAAAACATTCAGCAAAGGACACGCAGAAAAGGCCCCCCCTCTCAAACCCCACCAAGAATGTTGGTATCTCCCAAGCTTTGGTATTTACCATCCACAAAAACCAGGTAAAATCAGAATTGTCTTTGATTCAAGTGCTCAGTGTGGAAATGTGTCTCTCAATCAAGTGCTACTTAAAGGCCCAGATCTTAACAACAGTCTTGTAGGTGTGCTTGTCCGTTTCAGAGGTGAACGTTATGCTGTGATGGCCGACGTGGAGCAGATGTTTCACAACTTCATGGTCAGGCAGGACCACCGTGATTATCTGCGTTTTTTGTGGTTCCGCGATCACGACCTGGATGGAGAAGTGGACGAGTTCCGAATGACAGTTCATGTGTTTGGAAACTGTCCATCCCCCTCAGTCGCCATTTATGGACTAAAGAGAACCGCTGTGGAGGGAGAGAGGGAATACGGCAGCGAGGTCAGGAAGTTCATTGAGCACCATTTTTACGTAGATGATGGGCTAAAGTCATTCGCCTCTGAGCAGGAAGCAATCGATATCCTTCACAGAACACAAAAAATGCTGGCTCAGTCTAACATCCGTCTCCATAAGATCTCGTCCAACAGTCCTGTAGTCACCAGTGCATTCCCAAGTGAAGATCTAGCCACAGGTCTGCAGGGACTCGAACTTGGACAGCATGCCCCTCCCATGCAACGCAGCCTCGGACTGGGCTGGAATTTGTCCACAGACCAGTTCTCATTTCAAGTGGAAATAAGTGACAAGCCCTTCACTAAACGTGGCGTACTGTCAGTCATCAACAGTTTGTATGACCCGCTTGGGTTCGCCGTGCCAGTCAGTATCGAGGGACGCTCCATCTTGAGAGAGATCTCCAAGGATATCAGTGAGTGGGATACTCCGCTGCCAAAAGAGAAACAGGACAAGTGGCAACAGTGGAAAGATTCTCTAAAGCACCTAGAACAGCTCAAGATCTCACGTATGTATTCATCCATCCCACTGTCCAAAGCAAAAAGAAAAGAAATGCATGTGTTTTGTGATGCGTCCACAAAGGCAGTCGGGGCAGTTGCCTACCTGAAACTTACAGCTGCTGATGGACACAGTGATGGAGGCTTCCTCATGGGCAAAGCCAGGCTGGCCCCAAAACCAGACATTACCATTCCTAGGCTAGAGCTCTGTGGTGCCGTGCTGGCAGTAGAAGTTGCAGACATGGTCCAAGAAGAGCTCGACGTTACATTTGATGAAGTAAACTTCTATACAGACTCCAAAGTAGTGCTCGGCTACATTTTCAACGAGAAGAGACGTTTTTATGTGTATGTACATAACCGTGTGGAACGCATCAGGCGCTCCACTCAGACCCACCAATGGCATTATGTGCCCACACATTTAAACCCAGCCGACCACGCCACACGTGGACTGCCTGCTGATCGTCTCTCCAGCTCTACATGGCTTAGTGGACCTCCCTTCCTTACTGACTCAGGCCTAGGTCAAACACTGGAAATGCCCTTTGAGCTCATCAGCCCCGAACAAGACACTGAACTGCGTCCAGAGGTTGTGTCTTGTGCTACCTCCCTGTCAAAGGGAACGCTCGGAGCGGCAAGGTTTGAAAGATTCTCCAGCTGGACTCGTCTGTTAAAAGCCATCGCCAGGCTGCTCCACATCACCACATCCTTTAAAGCTGCACCTGAGAGCTCATGCCATGGATGGCACAAGTGTGACAAGAGCATCACTGAAGAACTACTCCAGCAGGCCAAAACCATCGTCGTTCGTGCAGTTCAAAGTGAGGTGTATGCAGATGACATCAGGCACATAGAACGTGGTGAGTCTGTTCCTAAGCAAAGCCCACTTAGCAAACTGAATCCCATCATGGACACTAACATGATTCTGCGGGTGGGAGGTCGGCTAACTAAAGCTAAACTCACGGCACATGAAACACACCCCATACTCATCCCCAGTAAACACCACGTAACTCAGCTCATAATCACGCACTTTCATTCACAAGTACGCCACCAGGGCAGACACTTTTCTGAAGGCGCAATCAGAGCTGCGGGTTTCTGGATAGTGGGTGGGAAAAGAGCCATCAGCAGTGTTATCTTTAACTGTGTTACATGTCGCAGATTAAGAGGCAAACGACAAGAACAGATCATGTCAGATCTGCCAGAGGACAGGACGTGCACAGACCCTCCTTTTACGTGTGTAGGGCTTGATGTTTTTGGCCCGTGGCACGTCACAGTCAGAAAAACACGTGGAAGTCAAGCAGAAGCTAAAAGGTGGGCTGTAATCTTCACATGTATGAGTATTCGTGCCATACACATTGAAGTAATAGAGTCAATGGACACTTCGTCATTCATAAATGCACTGCGACGTTTCTTTGCCATCAGAGGTGCTGCCAAGCTGCTCAGATCGGACTGTGGCACAAATTTTGTGAGTGCTTGCAGAGAACTCCAAATTGACAAGAGGGGCTGTCACAATGGCAAAATCAATACCTACCTCGGAGATAATGGTTGTGAGTGGCATTTTAATCCTCCACATGCCTCCCATATGGCTGGATCATGGGAGCGCATGATTGGCGTCAGTCGGCGGATCCTAGATGCAATGCTGCTACAACATGGAAAGGCCAAGCTCACACATGAGGTGTTAGTGACATTCATGTCGGAAGTCTCTGCTATAGTTAATGCAAGGCCACTAACAGCAGTTTCCACCGATTCAGAACACCCTGAGATTCTCACTCCTGCCATGCTGCTCACGCAGAAAATTGCTGTGCCTCCAGTCCCCCCAGGTCACTTTGACGACCGTGACCTGTTTAAAGCACAATGGAGGCGTGTACAGTACCTGGCCAATGTCTTCTGGGGACGATGGAAGAGGGAATTCCTCAGTGGACTACAACCTCGTCGTAAGTGGAGAACGCCCAAACCTAACTTACAAACAGGAGATGTCATTCTGCTTAAAGATGGGCAAGAGAATAGGAATGACTGGCCTCTTGGCGTTGTTGCAAAGACCTTCCCTAGCCAGGATGGAAAAGTGAGAAAGATCCAAGTCAAGATAGTACGCAATGGCGAACAGAGACTGTACCTGAGACCTATCAGTGAAGTAATCCTGCTGGTCGCGAAGGACCACACCTGAAAGACATATCCTTTGAGAAAAAACAAACAAACATTGGGTGTGGGTTAGTGACATCCTGCTGATGTCAGACGGGGAGTATTCTGTCCCTCAGTCTTGTTTTGTTGTTATATCCTGCATTTGAGGCTTATTTTGTGATACAGTCCAGCTGTTTTGATCTTGTTTAATCTGGTAACTGTCTCTTTAAGAGAAGTGGGTTTTTGAGTTTGTTTACATACTCTGCCGTCTAGTGGCGTAAAGCGGTAGCAGGAACTGAGTTTTCACCGGGACAGCGAGCATTGTCCTCCACACATGTCGTTCCTGGGCAAATTCTGCTTTTTCCTTCACCTGTTGCGCTTAAGAAGGTCATAGTCTGTAAGTAATAATTTTGGACATGTATTCGTGCTTCCATTTTGTGTTATTACCATTACGGCCGATATATTCTAAGCTGTAAAGCTACGTGTTGTAGTTAGCCTTTGGTTGCTATGCAACACAAAATCTGTTGCTAATCTGAAATGTATTAACGCTGTAACTAAATGCTCGTTATCTGTTTCTGTTGTTACAGTTTCACAAATGAAAAACTACACCAGTAAAGCTCTGAAAGATGATACAAACGACTCATGAGTGGTCACTGCAACAGTTTATGTTTAGCTCGCTGCATAGGCTAAAGCAAGCCGTTTAGCTGAGGGCAGTAGATGCACCCTTCAGGTCGGGGGAGAGATCCTGCCTCAGGTGGAGGAGTTCAAGTATCTCGGGGTCCTGTTCACGAGTGAGGGAAGGATGGAGCGGAGATCGACAGGCGGATCGGTGCAGCGGCTGCAGTCATGCGGTCACTGTATCGGTCCGTTGTGGTGAAGAGGGAGCTAAGTCGAAAGGCGAAGCTCTCAATTTACCGGTCGGTCTACGTTCCTACCCTCACCTATGGTCATGAAATCTGGGTAGTGACCGAAAGAGCAGGGTCGCGATTACAAGCGGCCGAAATGAGCTTCCTTCGCAGGGTGGCGGGGCGCTCCCTTAGAGATAGGGTGAGGAGCTCGGTCACCCGGGAGGAGCTCGGAGTAGAACCGCTGCTCCTCCACATCGAGAGGAGTCAGCTGAGGTGGCTCGGGCACCTGTATAGGATGCCCCCTGGACGCCTCCCTCGTGAGGTGTTCCGGGCGTGTCCCACCGGGAGGAGGCCCCGAGGAAGACCCAGGACACGCTGGAGTGACTACGTTGCTCGGCTGGCCTGGGAACGCCTCGGGGTGCCCCCGGAAGAGCTGGAGGAAGTGTTGGCGGAGAGGGAAGTTTGGGGATCCCTGCTCCGACTGCTGCCCCCGCGACCCGGCCCCGGAAGAAGCGGAAGATGATGGATGGATGGATGGATGGACATACTTCACATAGATTAAAATACAAACTATGAAATAATTAAATTCAGTCTTAATCTCAACCTATTTCTACATCTTTAAGTTATGGCTCCAACAACAGGATCAACTTTATTGATCCAAAGCAGCGTTGACAGATTCACAGACTGAGACACTTTGATGTGATGGACGTTTGTGTGTCAGTGTTTTGTTCTGAGGTTGGACATGAGTGTGAGACACTGAGGACGGACACAGGAGAAGTCTTCTTCTCTTCAGTGGACAGTTTTCATCCACATGTCAATGTGACAGGGAAAAGACTGAGAGGAGACTAAACTAAACTCTGATCATGTCCAACACCTTCAACACCTGGTTTGACTTCCTCCATGTGTCCACTGTCCCTCTGGTCTGGTTCTGTCCTTCAGGTTCCTCTACAGCTCTGTGATCCTTCAGTAAAGAGATTAAAACCTGTTGTCTGATGACATCATCATGTGGTTTGTTGTCTCTCAGTCCAACAGGTGGAGGTGGAGGAGGGGGCGGAGTCTGTCCAGCTGCCCTTCAAGACCAAAGCTGGTCTGTCTGAAGACGTCAGAGTGGAGTGGACGGACAGAAAGAACAGAAAGGTCCATGTGTATGAGAACGGTCCTAAAGAACAGCACCAGGTTTACAGAGGACGAACAGAGATGAATGAAGACCTGCTGAGGACTGGAGACCTCAGTCTGACCCTGAAAGACCCCACAGGGAGAGACGGAGGAAGATACACCTGCAGAGTCTACAACAAGGACGGAGAATTACTGAGAAGGAGATTTTTGTCTCTCAAGGTCAAAGGTCAGAGTTGTTTGTTTGTCTCTGGTTGTTTGTTTGTCTCTGGTTATTTGTCTCTGTCTCACTGTCTTCTGTCTCGTCTACAGGGAGAACTCAGGTCGGAGCTGAAACAGTCGACATGAGGAACAGAAGCAGCTCCACTGATCCAGCTCCTCTGATGGCTGATCAATCTGTCTGATTGTTCTGTTGATCAGTTTGTGATTATCGATAGTATCTGACTTTGGACCAGAGAGAAGATGGAGGTGAAGGAGCTGATGGAGGATGTTACTGAATCTACTCACAGTCTGCAGACTCACTATTGATGAATATTGATCATCAGAATTGATCAGTACCACATGAAAAACAAGAGAAACGTTGAAATATCATTGAAGGAATACCTCACCTTCTAAGGGACAAAGTTGTCATGGTGATGGCCAGTTCATGGACCACAGTGATGTTGACGTGCTAGCTAGCTTGTTCAGCTGCAGCTAAAGGCTGAAGGTTGAGCTTTAGCTCTGGTGGAGCAAAGATTTCAGATGTGAGTTGGTTCATAGAGTTCAGCTCAGATGTGTCCTGTAGAAACTCTGACTGACAGACACAGATCGGTTCGTTTCAGCGCGATGACGTCAGAGACAGGTCATTTAAAATATATAATGTAAGGAGGCTAAAAAGTGTGGGGGGGGGGGGCATTATCTGACAGTACAGCAGGATGTGCTCCCCTTACCCCACTCTGTATCTCCTTGTTTCACAGGCTGGTAAGCATCGTCCAGCAGAGTTCATGTTTTATGCCGTCAACACTTTAAACTGTGTGATTTTTTTATCCTTTATCATTTCATAATGTGATGATTGTATGTTTTGTTTCTGTCAGGAGTTGGACGTGTCGTGTACCAGACCGGATCTTTTTAACTCTCAGCTACTTAAACACTTGATGTTCCTCCCTTCCGGCTTCTCTGTCAAACAACTCTTTTTCTTATAATTGACAGAAATCTTTGAGGTTTTTACCCGGTTTTCTTTTATTCCTTCATTTCACCCCATGTAGACCTGGTTCTGCTGCTACAAAGGGATCAGTTCTTGACTTTGTCTCCACTCTGGTCCAAAGTAAAAGCTTTTTTTTCTCCTTCAAGCTTTAAAGCAGCTCTACCTGTAGTCTCACTGTAGGACCTGCTGCTTCATGGTGTTTCTGTTATTGTCAGTCTGACTTCCATTCCTGGAGATGGCCTGTAAATGTCAAAGATATTCAGCGACCATCCTCCTCCTTTTAGAAACCCCATATCCCTGTGAGAGAGGTGGAGTCTACCTGGTTGAACTGGTGTTTATGGTTTAATCACTGACTAATCCAGACCCACAGTTGATCCGTTACAAGCTTTATCTGAGCTCTAATAAAACTGCTGGCTCTTATCAGAGGCCTGAGACACTAGTTTCCTCTGGCTTAAGATTCAAAATAATTGTTTAATATTTAACTTTTTTAAGTATGTAGCCTATTTCCCCAGCAACTTTAATCCTGTATCCACACATTAATTGTTCATTTATCTCTCATATAAACCAAAATTATGCCTATAAATATTATCTGAGTATTTCAAAGTATTTTCTTTACTGGTAAAAGCTGGTTTTTGGACCGACGCTGTTGATGTTATTCATTTTCTGTTGTGTGAACTCCTGTAAACTCTTTAAAACCGCAAGCTTCGACTATTAACTCAAATAAACGCAGCCTCACAACAGAAACCTTTTCATTGATGTCAACGTGTTTCACTGTCAGGTCAGTTACTGGTAGCCTCGTAAACCAGCCTCCCCCGGAAATGCATTTAATTCATTTCTCAGGGAGAGTCTGGCCTCATACCCGTTGTAACTGTTTCGCCAGAAATCGGCCGTCTACCGCGCCAATCAGCGTCGCCGCTGTGATTGACACAGCACGTTGGCCAATCAGGGCCTGAAAACATCGCTACATGGACTGGACTCACCTACAACAAACATGGCGGAGCGTCAAACAGCGGCGTAAAAACAGCAGTAAGGGAAGTTCTAAATGAAATACCATCAATTACAGAACTTAAACTAGAGCAAGAGTCGGCGCTTGTTGAGTTGAAAAGACGTTATCGCTGTTCTTCTTCGGTCCCTGATTGGCCAACGTGCTGTGTCAATCACAGCACGTTGGCCAATCAGGGACTGATTGGCTCGGTAGGCGGGGTGTTTCGGCGAAACGGTTACAACGGGTATGAGGCCAGACTCTCCCTGAGAAATGAATTAAATGCATTTCCGGGAGAGGCTGGTTTACGAGGCTAAGTTACTGGTACAAGGTCCGACATTCCACTTCATTGGCCACTACAGGTGTCATTCAATATCCATGATAAATCACAATTTAACTGTGAACATGAAATCATGTGGAACTGACTGTCTTCATCTGTCCATTATACAAAAATCCATACAACAGGTACATTTATCAGCAGCTTCGTGAGTCTTTTCGTCATAAGGGTTCAATGTGGATTTTATATTTTGTTCTACATCTTCAAGAAATTCATTTAAGTTGTTTTAGCACTGAATTTATATTTACAAGAGCTTGAGCACAGCCGTAGAGTGAAATTAGCAGTCTTTAATAACTGCACTTATTAGTTATGTTTATTTATTTATGTCTATGCTGATTTTGATCTATACATATAGAAATCATAACTCACTTTTATTGTATACTGCTGGTATGACTTTTGTTTCATGTGTCGACCTGCAATTAACTGAACCTTGAACCTTGAGATAATGTGGACTTTATGACAGTAACTGATGGTAGTATTTTGTTGACCAGGAAATGAATTAGTCTTCTCTACGCTCTGTGAGACTCAGTCTGTCCTAACTTCAATTTGAGGTAAAATGCTACACCGCAGAGTCCTGGTTCAGTCTGGGTCTGATCATCACTTACTCCAGGAAGAAGCGGCTTTAACTGGACTGTGAAGATGAAGATGTTTGTGGTGTTTGTGACGCTGCTGTACGGTGAGAAAAACTTCATCGAACTCCATTTAAATAAACTACACACAGACTCTGGCTGTGATCGCCATGTTTGAGAGGAGGTGACCTGATACTGTGATCAACTGTAGGTGTAAACTAAAGCTCTGTCCTGCTTCTGAACCACATGTTGCTCTTTGGTCAATGGACTTCATGTATATAACACTTCTCTAGTCTCTAGAACCACTCCAAGAGATTTACACTGTCACATTCAGCCTTTCACAGACACATTCATACAGCACTAGACGCAGTGCTTGAGCTAATCGTTCACAGAGCACCGTGACACACTGTACAAAGTACAGTGTTGGTGGTCATACTAATGCTTACTCTCTAACCCAGTGTTGTTGTGTCAGGACGGGTCGCCTGAAATGTCTAGTAATTGATGAATAAAATTATTGATACAAATATTTATTTCTTCTCAATCTTAAACAACTGTGTTCTATACTTTCACTTTCTCGAATATAAATTAAATTGAGTCCAAATAAAATGCAGGATAGCCTATAAAAATATCTGAGCTGGGGCATCTTGATTGATGGCCACGATCATGATCTAAATGAGGTCACGAGCCAAAAAAGGTTTTGAACCACTGCTCTAACCCTAGCTAACAGCTGTTGAGTGTATGTAGCTCCGCCTCCGTCCTCACAGGTGGACAGGATTGCTTCCTTAGGTCTGTGTTGATGAGGCTGTCGGTGGTTCACTGCAGCTCCAGGTCAAACACTGGATCTTCATCAGAGTCTGATTATCTTCTGGTTTCTGTCTCACCTCTGTCTGTGTCCTCAGTTTCCCAGCATGCCTCAGCTCTGGACGTATATGAGGGGGTGGAGTCTGTCCTGCTGTACTGTGACTTTCCTACGTTTGACGTGGTCGAGCCTTCAGTGGTGTGGAGCCGCTCCGACCTCCGTCCTTCAACCGTCCACCAGCGTCAGCCGGACGGAGACGAACTCAGAGACCAGAACCAGGACTACAGAGGACGGACGTCCATGAGGACTGATGCTCTGAGGACCGGATACCTCAGCCTCACTCTGAGGAGACCCACCACCAGAGACAGTGGCAACTACAGCTGCATGCTCAGAGGGAGAGGGGGAGAGGAGAGGTGGAGTCAAGTTACACTGAAGGTCAAAGGTCAGAGGTCATGGACTCATCAGAAATGTGTTTTAATGTTTCACATCATTGTTTATAGTGATGTTTTAATCTCATGTTGTTGTTTGTGTCGACTGCAGAACGTCCTGTGAACTGGTACTTCGTTGTCATTGGAGTTGGTTTTCTCCTGCTCTCACTGGTTTTTACTGTCCTGCTGATTTATGACGTGTATAAATGGAAGAGGGACGAAGAAGGTAGGTTGTGTGTGTGTTTGTGTGTGTGACACATTTTGAGGAAACATTGAATTGACCAGGAAATGAATGTAAGTCAGTGTGATGTCAGAGCTGTAGACTGAGGTCAGAGTTCAACTCAACTTTGTTTTATTGTTAATAATATTTGTTTGTGTCGTCTACAGAACGTCCTCCAGTTTGGAAGATGGTTCTCTTGGTTGCCATGGTTCTCCTGTATGCAGCTGGTGCCGCTGTTGGCTTTGTCTTTCATTATAAAATGATTGAGAACCCATGGGGTATGTAGTGTGTGTGTGTGTGTGTGTGTGTGTGTGTGTGTGTGTGTGTGTGTGTGTGTGTGTGTGTGTGTGTGTGTGTGTGTGTGTGTGTGTGTGTGTGTGTGTGTGTGTGTGTGTGTGTGTGTGTGTGTGTGTGTGTGTGCGCGTGCGTGTGTGCGTGTGTGTGTGTGGGGGTGTGTGCTGTTGTGATGAGACACGTGACCAAGGCTTTGAGTCTGTTTGGTTTGGACTGCACTAACATCTGATCTCATGTTGTTTGTATCGATTACAGAACCTGGTACAGTCTGGGCCAGTGTTCTACTGAATCTGCTTTTGTTCCTGATTCTCCTGGGTTTTGGTGTTTTTATTGGTCTCAGAGTTTATAAAGAAATGAAGAAGAGAGGAGGTTTGTATAAATGTTTGTGAGTCACAGGTCAGAATAGAATTGAACTCTGTTGTGAATTCATCAAAAATATTGTTTTATTGTTTATTAACGTTTCAATCTCATGTTGTTGTTGATTGTGTCGACTACAGGACGTCATCAAGGCCGGGTCAAGATTCTCCTGGTTCTCCTGCCCATTGCTACTGCTGCTGTTTACAGTGTCTTTCTTTACAAAGTGATTAAGAACAGAGAAGGTATGTTTGTGTCCGTCCGTCCCTCTCTCCCTTCACTGATGTGGAGGCGACTTCAGTTCTGTGCAGGAACGTTGTTCTGCTTCTTCAGTGTCTGGTCTGGCTCCTGTGGTGGAGACCACAGTGATGGAGCAGTAGTAAAGCTGCAGGTGGAGGACCAGACTCCTGTGTGGACCCACCAGGTGTCAGCAGAGACTCTGCTCATCAGCACACTGACCTTCTTCAGAGAAGAAGCTCCTCCTGCTTCATCTTCTCCTCTGGTTTCCACCTCCACTGCTCTTTCACTCTGATTGGCTGCAGCTCCTCACTTCCTGCTCCTCAGCTGCTCCGTCCTGGACTGACGTCCTCATGGTCTCGGTCCAGGACGAGTTGTACACTTCACATTGGAGGTGGACTGATAGAGGATTTTTAAAGGCTGATGTAGTAACGATAGTTTGGAGCGGGAAAAAGTTGATATGAAAGAATCGACAAGTCTCTCACTGTCAATCAAGTGTCGGCCACGCCCCCAGACCTACTCTGTTTTATCACCTATTTGTTTTAAAGAATTTGAAAAATGAACATAATGTTTTATTGAGGAAAACTTTAAACTAGAAAATAAGACCATGAACTCATCGGGAGACATTTGTAAGAGTAATTTTCTAATAGACTTCTATACAAGCTGACTCCATTATAGAACCAAAGGAGTCGCCCCCTAGTGGTCATTTAAGAGAAAACTTAAAGGGATAGTTCACCCAAAAATTCAAATTTCACTCATTATCTACTCACCCTCATGTCGACTAAGGGCTGGGAGAAGTTTCAGAGTCCTCCGTTCCTTCTCTGAGTTACGGGGGGTCCACGCAGCAGTATTTGTCCATATAATGGTTGTCAATGGACACCAACATTCTTCGTCCAAAAAGACACACCAAAAAACATCCAAATACCTCCATACTGCTCGTCTGTAATGTCCCTCTTGTATTGACATGATAAATTGTTCCATAAAAAATTAAATAAGTCTATATTTTAAGCTTGTTTGTAGTGGAAGCTCCCAGTGTCTCAGTTCACTGCTCTTCCTGTGTCGGTGCAAATCTCGTGTGATTTTCACTGACTGGCGGAACAATTTCCCATGTCGGGGCTTCAATACAAGAGGGACATTACAGACAAGCAGTATGGAGGTATTTGGATGTTTTTTGGTGTGTCTTTTTGGACGAAGAAAGTTGCTGTCCATTGACAACCATTATATGGACAAATACTGCTACGTGGACCCCCCGTAACTCAGAGAAGGAACAGAGGACTCTGAAAATTCTCACAGCTCTTAGTCGACATGAGGGTGAGTAGATAATGAGTGAAATTTGAATTTTGGGTGAACTATACCTTTAAGGCACTTCTGCATTGGCTTCATTTATGAATCACAGAGTCTATGGTCACGTTAGTGATAGTGTAACATTTAAATCACAGTCACCTCTTTTGTCCTCAGACGTCTCCTGTAGGAAACACCATGACAACACAGGAAGTTCAGCTGTAGAGCTGCACCTCAGTTTATTCAGTGTTTAGTATCAGAGTCCTGTTTAAATATAAATGACCTCAGGTTCACAGTGTTGATCTGCTGCAGTGAGATGATGTGACCTGACTGAGTGACTGGAGGAAGGTGAACAGACATTAGACTCTATCAGCTGATGCTCCTGCCAATAACCAGTTTATAATAAATCCTGTCTGTGTCTCTGCTTCACTCTGTGGACGTGAGGACGTCACTGATCCGTGTTCCTGT
This sequence comes from Decapterus maruadsi, assembly GCA_030347415.2. Classification (NCBI taxonomy): domain Eukaryota; kingdom Metazoa; phylum Chordata; class Actinopteri; order Carangiformes; family Carangidae; genus Decapterus; species Decapterus maruadsi. Next base: position 6,957,750 of record CM064898.1, read on the forward strand.
CTCTGTCCTCAGTGTCCTGGCATGGAGACACTGTGGAGGTCTACGATATGTGGCCAGTCCTGCTGCCCTGTGAGGACTCTCCTTTACCTAAAAACCCCACAGTGACGTGGAGCCGCCACGATCTCCGTCCTCCAACCGTCCACCAGAGAAACCTGCTGGGTGACGACCTCAGAGACCAGAACCAGCTTTACAGCAGCAGAACGTCCATGAAGACTGAGTCTCTGAGGACTGGAGACCTCAGTCTGACTCTGAGTTACCTCCGCCTCTCTGACAGCGGAAACTACACCTGCAGCATCTCAGCGTTTGGAAATAAACGAACACTGAGAAACATACAGCTGAAGGTCAAAGGTCAGAAACACACACCAACACCTACAGTACAGGAGACAGGTCTGAGGTCAGATCTGGTTGGACTTTGGACCAGCGTCATGTAAAGGTTCTTGTTGTTTATGTTCATCTCATCCACAGAAAAGTTCTCTGTCATAGCTGAAGCCAACGTTTCCATTGGTCTCCTGGTTCTACTGGTTCTACTGATGGCTGTTCTTTGTGTCGCCTGGTGCCTCCTAAAATGTAAGGTGTGTGTGTGAGAGAGAGAGAGAGACACAACAGAGTTTTTATTGTGAAAATCTTCCATTCTTCGTTGAGAGGACAGAGACCAGGAACAGCTACACACATTCATCCACTTGTTCATTTCAACTTCCTGTTTCCTGCAAAGTTGAACTCTGGGTAAAACGGTGTCCATCAGTGTGTCTCCTGTTCACAGTGAGGACTTCCTGTCCAACTGTCTCTGCTGTGAGGTCCTGTGTCCATCTGTCCGTCCGATCAAACCAAACACTGATCAACAGTGATCAATATCAGCAGCACCGTCCCAGACTTTTACTTTGACAGGTGTTGTGGCTTTTCACTCCGTAGAAAAACTATGTGCTCCCTTTCACAGCTCTCATGTCCAACTGAAGCTGTTGGTGACAAAACCTCCCTCAAATTCTACACTATAGACATACATCACATAGATTAAAATACAAACTATGAAATAATTAAATTCAATCTTAATCTCAACCTATTTCTACATCTTGAAGTTATGGCTCCTACAACAGGATCAACTTAATTGAACCAAAGCAGCATTGACAGATTCACAGACTGAGACACTTTGATGTGATGGACGTTTGTGTGTTAGTGTTTTGTTCTGAGGTTGGACATGAGTGTGAGACTCTGAGGACGGACACAGGAGAAGTCTTCTTCTCTTCAGTGGACAGTTTTCATCCACATGTCAACGAGACAGAGAAAAGACTGAGAGGAGACAAAACTAAACTCTGATCATGTCCAACACCTTCAACACCTGGTTTGACTTCCTCCATGTGTCCACTGTCCCTCTGGTCTGGTTCTGTCCTTCAGGTTCCTCTACAGCTCTGTGATGCTTCAGTAAAGAGATTAAAACCTGCTGCTGCTGTTGTCTGATGACATCATCATGTGGTTTGTTGTCTCTCAGTCCGACAGGTGAAGGTGAAGGTGGAGGTGGAGGAGGTGGAGGAGGGGGCGGAGTCTGTCCAGCTGCCCTTCAAGACCAAAGCTGGTCTGTCTGAAGACGTCAGAGTGGAGTGGACGGACAGAAAGGACAGAAAGGTCCATGTGTATGAGAACGGTCCTAAAGAACAGGACCAGGTTTACAGAGGACGAACAGAGATGAATGAAGACCTGCTGAGGACTGGAGACCTCAGTCTGACCCTGAAACACCCCACAAGGAGAGACAGAGGAAGATACACCTGCAGAGTCTACAACAAGGATGGAGACTTACTGAGAAGGAGATTTTTGTCTCTCAAGGTCAAAGGTCAGAGTTGTTTGTTTGTCTCTAGTTGTTTGTTTGTCTCTGGTTGTTTGTCTCTGTCTCACTGTCTTCTGTCTCATCTGCAGGGAGAACTCAGGTCGGAGCTGAAACAGACGACATGAGGAACAGAAGCAGCTTCACTGATCCAACTCCTCTGATGGCTGAGGCTGATCAATCAGTCTGATTGGTCTGTTGATCAGTTTGTGATTATTGAAAGACTCTGACTCTGGACCAGAGAGAAGATGGAGGTGAAGCAGCTGATGGAGGACGTTACTGAATCTACTGACTCACAGTCTGCAGACTCACTATTGATGAGTATTGATCATCAGAATTGATCAGTACCACATGAAAAACAAGAGAAACGCTGAAATATCATTGAAGGAATACCTCACCTTCTAAGGGACAAAGTTGCGTCATGGTGACGGCCAGTTCATGGACCACAGTGATGTTGACGTGCTAGCTAGCTTGTTCAGCTGCAGCTAAAGGCTGAAGGTTGAGCTTCAGCTCTGGTGGAGCAAAGGTTTCAGATGTGAGTTGGTTCATAGAGTTCAGCTCAGACGTTAGAAACTCTGACTGACGGACACAGATCGGTTTGTTTCAGCACGATGACGTCAGAGACTGGGGAGGATTTTAACCAGTGACGGTTAGTTCCCAGAAACTGGGTCTGTGGGGGGGGGGGGCAAGTGGGGCTCGCAGGACACACCCCAGCCCCGCTCATGTTGGGTTGAATGTCTTTTGCTGTGTGTTATCACTGAAATAAAAATGTTTTTAGCTTCATTATGGGGGAAATGTTCGGTCCAGATCCAGTGTGTTTAGAGACAGCAGAGCAGGTTTGATTTGTTGGCTCGATTCTCTGTGGTTGGAACTTTTTTATCTTTAATTACAACGATTTCCTCTCACAGGTTTGTTGCTGCTTGTCCTTGTTTTAAAGCTCCTGCCGTATCTCAGCGCTTCAGTGTGGCTTTGAGATAAAACACAAAAAGGGGGAAAATAAAACAAAAACCATAATGTGTCACCGCAACACGAGTTCAACTAGAATCGCCGCCTCCGGTTTGTGGCAAGTGTTTCTGCAGAACATTATGATGTCACAATGAAGCTGACCCTTGAAAATGGCATCGCTTCATTTGATCTTCATGCAAAATTAAAGGTCCAGTGTGTAAAATGGGTGGGAAACTTTGATATCTAGCGTTCAGATTTTAGATTCTAGCGCTCGCTCGCCCTCACCCCTCCCGTCTGCAAAGTGACGGTGGCCTCCGAGGACAAAAAAAAACATTGTTTACCACTACTGGGAGTATTTCACTATTTTACGATATGTCTGCTGTTTCCTTCCGCCTTTTTCTTCTTTGGGGTGTTTTTGAACGTAAAACTTGCGAAACTGGTGCTCTCTGGTTGGATTTTCATCAACAACATGGCGGCGCAAGATGGCGACACTCTAAAACAAGACTCTCGCTACATGTATATATGAAAGAATAATTAAAAGGCAACGAAAACCAAAGAAATTTTATTTTCTAATGACTGTACAAATATATTCATGGATAGTATATTAAGATTTTGCCAATAAACCTTGACAATTATTACGCACTGTACCTTTAAACTATGGCAAAAAAACCAACAACAACATGTGTTTTGTGATACATCAACCTTTGACCACCAAAATACAATCAGCTCATCGTGGATGTTGGTGGTAAATTAGTGCCGTCAAGATATGACATCAGGAGAAAGGCATGGAGAGTTGCATTGTGGGTAATGTAGGCATCAGGTTCTGCTGCAGCCACGTTATTTAACTGTTGATTGTGACTGAAATCGTATTTCCTGAGCTTTCAGCTGCTACGGCCTTCTCAAAATCATCCATAAATAATCAATAACAGATAAAGGTCAACTGCTCCTGAACCTTTAGAGTCCAGCCTGAGGAGCTGCAGCCTCAACATCTTGCTCAACGGCTCCTCGGTCGTATCACAGTATAGGACGGAAGGCTCCTTTAACTCAGAGCTTCCTTCAGTCTCTGCTAATGTCGCTCTGTCAGACTCATTAGTCCCATTGTTGTTATGACGATCTCACGGTTCCTGTCTGATGCACTTCTTCACGCTCACCTGCTGTTAATGGATCCCACTCTGTTGGAAATGAGACATCGTCTAGTATGAGATACTAATGCGTTTCTAGAGTCCACGGTTCGAGTGCTCTGAGGAACGGCCTCCTCACGGGAGGGAGATATATACAGTATATTGATGTAGACGTTTTCCTCGCCCATTACCCCGCTGCCCGGCGTCCCAAACAAACCTGTGGGTGGATTCTGGAGACGTGATCTACATAAAAGAGATGAGTTTGTTTTTTTGTTTTTTTTTCCAGGACCACTGTCTATAAATCAAACTTTGAGGAAATTAGGTGTTATTCATGATGTACCACCTCCAGAAATATAAAGTGTAAACTTGGCCTGATTCAATATATTCACAAGCGGCTTCAGTGCTGGAAAGGTCATGGAGTGGACGGGTGTATCCTCTGAGGAGCATGCATCTGTAAAGGCCATGGAAATATAGAGAGAAAGAAAAAGGCCAAAGATCAGCAGCAACTGTCATCATTGAATATCCACACAGAAATGTGGCCTAAATGTCAAGAATAAGCAGAGGGATTTCCTGTCAGGCAGGTTTTGTAAGAAGATCAGCCGCCCTCCTCCCTCTTTTAGTAGAAACAACATGGATTCACTATCGGAGAACGTCTGCTGCTCCATGTGGGTGTCTAACTGATGAAACTAATGTTATAGGCTGCATGAGATGTTGAGGCAATACAAACGATCTTATGTTAATTATGTTAATTAATATGTTGGTTGATGGTTTCAAATAACTACTCCTGTCCTCTACGTGTGCGGGGATTAAAGTTGTAGGCATCAGCTTTCTTTTGAAATACATTTTTCAAATGAAATCAGATCTTATTTAGGTACATTAGGCGTACTGTTTAAAATATGAGAGGTGTTTTGAAAACTGGATAAGAGGCAACTGTCCAATCAACAAGTTAAATATTTGACATTTTGACAGTTAATGTAATGCTGTAATGTTGCTGACTGACTCGCGTTACATTGTTGTTAATTAAATAGCCTATATAAATCAATGACTAAGCCGTTTCCTCCAAAAAAAAATGTCATGATTTTATTTTTGAAGATCCTTGCGTGCACTTCCTGTTCTGACGCTCACTTCCTCTTGAAATCGAAAGTAAAGTTTAACGTGGTTACAGAGATCTGGGTCATTGCGGTTATTGCGGCTTTAGTGGGTCTGGAGATGAAGATGTTTGTGGTGTTTGTGACGCTGCTGTACGGTGAGAAAACTTAATCTAACTCAATTTAAATAAACACACGGAGTTCGGTCAAGTTGGAAAGTCACAGATTCGAACTTCCCGGATCAATAAGCCTGAGGCGAAACCTTGACGCCTCTTTCACGTCGTAATAGCACAGACGACTATAGCTAAGAATCAAAACCCGATTTTTAACTACAACAAACCGTCCTCCCAGCTGGACGGATAACATGACCTCTATGCGCCGGAGTGTGTACAGGCACCCGTCTGCAAATGACAATACAAGAGAAAGACGCTGTAAACAAAAATCAATAACTCCACTGTTAAAGCTACAGAGACTCTGAAATCACTCCACACATCAAGGGTCTCCTCGTGGTCATACTACAACAGCTGGAAATATGAATCTCCAGGGTCCAAATGCTATTTTTGACAAAACAGATGTGTTTGAATTTTTAAAAAATATTATTATTATTAGGAACGAAGGTTAAGAGAGAGAGATTAGAGAGAAATGAATCTCCATGGTCCAAATGCTATGCAGCTCCAGGTCAAACACTGGATTTTCATCAGAGTCTAATTATCTTCTGGTTTCTGTCTCACCTCTGTCTGTGTCCTCAGTTTCCCAGCATGCCTCAGCTGTGGAGACATATGAGGGGGAGGAGTCTGTCCTGCTGCCCTGTTACTTTCCTACGTTTGACCTGGACGAGCCTTCAGTGGTGTGGAGCCGCTCCGACCTCCGTCCTTCAACCGTCCACCAGCGTCAGCCGGACGGAGACGAACTCAGAGACCAGAACCAGGACTACAGAGGACGGACGTCCATGAGGACTGACGCTCTGAGGACCGGAGACCTCAGCCTCACTCTGAGGAGACCCACCACCAGAGACAGTGGCAACTACACCTGTATGCTCAGAGGGAGGGGGGGAGAGGAGAGGCAGAGACAAGTACCACTGGAGGTCAAAGGTCAGAGGTCATGGACTCATCAGAAATGTGTTTTAATGTTTCACATCATTGTTTATAGTGATGTTTTAATCTCATGTTGGTGTTTGTGTCGACTGCAGGACGTCCTGTGAACTGGGGCTTCATTGTTGGTGGTGTCTGTTTTCTCCTGGTCTCACTGGGTTCTGCTGTTTGGCTGATTTATGACGTGTATAAATGGAAGAGGGACGAAAGAGGTACGGTGTGTGTGTGTGTGTGTGTGTGTGTGTGTGACTAATTTTGTGGGAACATTGAATTGACCCCAAAATGAATGTAAGTCAGTGTGATGTCAGAGCTGTAGACTGAGGTCAGAGTTCAACTCAACTTTGTTTTATTGTTAATAATATTTGTTTGTGTCGTCTACAGAACGTCCTCCAGTTTGGTGGATGGTTTTCAGGGTTGCCGTGGTTCTCCTGTATGCAGCTGGTGCTGCTGTTTGCTTTGTCTTTCATTATGAAGTGTTTGAGAAACCAGGGGGTATGTGTTATGTGTGTGTGTGTGTGTGTGTGTGTGTGTGTGTGTGTGTGTGTGTGTGTGTGTGTGTGTGTGTGTGTGTGTGTGTGTGTGTGTGTGTCTTCCATTATTTGTTGAGAGGACAGAGACCAAGAACAGCTGCACACATTCATCCACTTCATATTAAAGGCTAGGGAGGCAGCTTTTTTTGACAGTATTAGGCAGAAACGTACACACTAACCTTGGAGATAATGTAAATGAAGTGATGTGAAAAAAGATCAGACGTCTGCGTCTCCCCTCAGCTCTGTTTTCAGCCTGCAAAGAATCTATCCGTGATGGTAGATTTTGACCAATCACAGAGCAGCAGCCCTTATTCGTATTATTTGGACGTTTTAAAACGTAAGAAAGTGACGTTTTTTCTCTACTCGCTGCTCTGGCTGAGGAGATGAGAACCGTGTGGACTCAACTCAAAGCTTTTTTCTAGATTTCTGCCTCCCTTGCCTTTAACTTCCTGTTTCCTGCAAAGTTGAACTCTGGGTAAAACGGTGTCCATCAGTGTGTCTCCTGTTCACAGTGAGGACTTCCTGTCCAACTGTCTCTGCTGTGAGGTCCTGTGTCCATCTGTCCGTCCGATCAAACCAAACACTGATCAACAGTGATCAATATCAGCAGCAGCGTCCCAGACTTTTACTTTGACAGATGTTGTGGGTTTTCACTCCGTAGAAAAACTATGTGCTCCCTTTCACAGCTCTCATGTCCAACTGAAGCTGTTGGTGACAAAACCTCCCTCAAATTCTACACTATAGACATACATCACATAGATTAAAATACAAACTGTGAAATAATTAAATTCAATCTTAATCTCAACCTATTTCTACATCTTTATTATGATGGCTCCAACAACAGGATCAACTTTATTGATCCAAAGCAGCGTTGACAGATTCACAGACTGAGACACTTTGATGTGATGGACGTTTGTGTGTCAGTGTTTTGTTCTGAGGTTGGACATGAGTGTGAGACTCTGAGGACGGACACAGGAGAAGTCTTCTTCTCTTCAGTGGACAGTTTTCATCCACATGTCAACGTGACAGAGAAAAGACTGAGAGGAGACAAAACTAAACTCTGATCATGTCCAACACCTTCAACACCTGGTTTGACTTCCTCCATGTGTCCACTGTCCCTCTGGTCTGGTTCTGTCCTTCAGGTTCCTCTACAGCTCTGTGATGCTTCAGTAAAGAGATTAAAACCTGCTGTCTGATGACATCATCATGTGGTTTGTTGTCTCTCAGTCCAACAGGTGGAGGTGGAGCAGGGGGCGGAGTCTGTCCAGCTGCCCTTCAAGACCACAGCTGGTCTGTCTGAAGACGTCAGAGTGGAGTGGACGGACAGAAAGAACAGGAAGGTCCATGTGTATGAGAACGGTTCTGAAGAACAGGACCAGGTTTACAGAGGACGAACAGAGATGAATGAAGACCTGCTGAGGACTGGAGACCTCAGTCTGACCCTGAAAGACCCCACATGGAGAGACAGAGGAAGATACACCTGCAGAGTCTACGACAAGGACGGAGACTTACTGAGAGGGACATCCGTGTCTCTCTGGGTCAAAGGTCAGAGTTGTTTCTTTGTCTCTGGTTGTCTTCCTCCTTCCCAGTAGAGCACTGGAAAAGAGATTAACGACACCACCATTAACTCCCGTGGTAAGGGTTTTGCGCCCCGAGTGGCAGGATATGGGTATTGCAAAACCGCCCAAAAAACGCATTCACTCCAATGTATGTGTGTTGCCCACTGATGAAAACGGCCGTGTTTTTGTTTTTAGGTGTCTTGGTCATATCAAATTATACTTAGAATTTGTTCATTACAAAATGTAGATCGAAACATTAATATGGACAACTATTTTTTGTGTGTGTTTTTTTTAACTCGCCTATGTGTTAATGTTTATCTGTTAAGGGTCCTCAATGATGCTGTTAACGTGGGTGATCTATAAATGTCCTTAAAGGATGATGAGGCAGGATTCAGAAATAAAACTCACTAGCGATACAACGGCGTAGCGGCCGTCAGGGTTACTGCAGCAGCCATTAGTCAAGCTGCAGCGGGAGCGCGCATTAACTCTCCACAGCAGCAGCTGATGCTGTGCCAGTCAGTCCTCTACCTGCTGTCTGTCTCGCGACACATACACACGTCGCACTTGGCTGTTAATAAACTAAACGCGTCACACCGCGCTCATTGTACAGTGCCCAATTTAACGCGACAGCCGAAGGTTGACCGCCTAGGCATCAGGTCTGCACACTGGCTGCTGCCGCTGCCGCCCCCGCCGCTATGAGCTGCTGGTGCTGCTGCCGCTGCCCTAGTGGCTCTGAGCTCCTCCGAACACGTTGGAGAATTTCCTTACATGCGTTGTTTGGATAAACTGACCACGAATGAATCCATCGGCTCATTGTAAAACTATTTATTTATTTATTGAAGTAAATATGGTGATTTTTGTACATAGAGCTCCAAGGCTGCGCTGCTCTCTCTCTCTCTCTCTCTTACACACACACACACATGAAGCTTCACTTTTCAACTACCGTACATAAATACAACTGCCACAAAGTTAGATTTCATCAACGAGACCAGCATTTATCTGAATAATAATTCAACCAGCCGACATAAAATCTGTGGTGAGTTACTCGGCTGGTTTTCCTCCCTACGAAGACAGAGAGGGAGGAGGACAGACAGAGGCTACCCGGCGGTGAGCTCAGCTCTCCGGCTGCAGCCTCTGTGACGAGCCGCTGCTGTCGCTCGTGTGTGCCGTGACATTCCTCCGAAAAATGTCGGCGCATCTATTTACAGGCGTTATGTGGATAAACTGACAACAGATTGGGAGTCTAAACCGCCACTTTCTCGCATGAAAACATATTAAAAATGTAAGAAAGTGACGTTATTTCCCCACTCGCTGCTCAGGTATGGCTGACATCCGCCCACCGCTGATGGTGGTAGCATAGCAAGCGGTGAAAGCCAAGGCGCCGAGGACGCGCAAGCAGCGTCATTTGACGTCACATCCGCAGAGCAGGATAAGCAGCGCGGGAAATTCGGATCCTGAATTGCAGCGCATTTTGCAGCACACAGCCTGTTCAAGGCAACGGAGAGATTAGCGAGAGGACTCATTCTTTTTGGTTTGGAACGCTTCATGTCCCATTATTATTAGAAAACTTAAAACGTATGTGCATTTTTTCATAAATCTTGCCTCATCATCCTTTAAATTATTGAAAATACCACACTGCTCATTTCCAGTGCTCTACTTCCTGGTTTGACTTCCTCCATGTGTCCACTGTCCCTCTGGTCTGGTTCTGTCCTTCAGGTTCCTCTACAGCTCTGTGATCCTTCAGGAAAGAGATTAAAACCTGCTGCTGCTGTCTGATGACATCATCATGTGGTTTGTTGTCTCTCAGTCCAACAGGTGGAGGTGGAGAAGGGGGCAGAGTCTGTCCAGCTGCCCTTCAAGACCACAGCTGGTCTGTCTGAAGACGTCAGAGTGGAGTGGACGGATGGAGACAAGAGGAAGGTCCATGTGTATGAGAACGGTCCTAAAGAACAGCACCAGGTTTACAGAGGACGAACAGAGATGAATGAAGACCTGCTGAGGACTGGAGACCTCAGTCTGACCCTGAAACACCCCACAAGGAGAGACAGAGGAGACTACACCTGCAGAGTCTACAACAAGGACGGAGACTTACTGAGAGGGACATCCGTCTTTCTCTGGGTCAAAGGTCAGAGTTGTTTCTTTGTCTCTGGTTGTTTCTTTGTCTCTGGTTGTCTTCCTCCTTCCTAGTTTGACTTCCTCCATGTGTCCACTGTCCCTCTGGTCTGGTTCTGTCCTTCAGGTTCCTCTACAGCTCTGTGATCCTTCAGTAAAGAGATTAAAACCTGCTGCTGTCTGATGACATCATCATGTGGTTTGTTGTCTCTCAGTCCAACAGGTGGAGGTGAAGGTGGAGGAGGGGGAGGAGTCTGTCCAGCTGCCCTTCAAGATCACAGCTGGTCTGTCTGAAGACGTCAGAGTGGAGTGGACGGACAGAGACAACAAGAAGGTCCATGTGTATGAGAACGGTCCTAAAGGACAGGACCAGGTTTACAGAGGACGAACAGAGATGAATGAAGACCTGCTGAGGACTGGAGACCTCAGTCTGACCCTGAAACGCCCCACATGGAGAGACAGAGGAAGATACACCTGCAGAGTCTACAACAAGGACGGAGACTCAATGAGATGGAGATTTGTGTCTCTCAAGGTCAAAGGTCAGAGTTGTTTGTTTGTCTCTGGTTGTTTTTCTCTGTCTCTCTGTCTCACTGTCTTCTGTCTCGTCTACAGAGAGAACTCAGGTCGCAGCTGAAACAGACGACATGAGGAACAGAAGCAGCTCCACTGATCCAACTCCTCTGATGGCTGATCAATCAGTCTGATTGGTCTGTTGATCAGTTTGTGATTATTGAAAGACTCTGACTGTGGACCAGAGAGAAGATTGAGGTGAAGCAGCTGATGGAGGATGTTACTGAATCTACTGACTCACAGTCTGCAGACTCACTATTGATGAGCATTGATCATCTGAATTGATCAGTACCACATGAAAAACAAGAGAAACGCTGAAATATCATTGAAGGAATATCTCACCTTCTAAGGGACAAAGTTGTCATGGTGACGGCCAGTTCATGGACCACAGTGATGTTGACGTGCTAGCTAGCTTGTTCAGCCTGCAGCTAAAGGCTGACAGTACAACAGGATGTGCTCCCCCGACCCCACTCTGTATCTCCTTGTTTCACAGGCTGGTAAGCATCGTCCTACAAAGTTCAGGTGTGAAACCTTTGTTAACATTTTATGCCGTCAACACCTTAAACTGCGATTTTTTTGTTGTTCTGTTTCGATCGTGTGTTTTGTTTCTGTCAGGAGTTGGACGTGTCGCGTACCAGACCGAATCTTTTTAACTCTTACTTAAACACTTGATGTTCCTCCCTTCTGGCTTCTCTGTCAAACAGCTATTTTTTTATATAATTGATTGAAATCTTTGAGGTTTTGTCCTTCTACTTGACGTGAGTGAAGCCTGTTGCTTTTATTCTTTAATTTCAGTGCAGCGCTCCCTTGTAAAAGCTTTTTTCCTTCAAGCTTTAAAGCAGCTCTACCTGTAGTCTCACTGTAGGACCTGCTGCTTCATGCTGTTTCTGTTATTGTCAGTCTGACTTCCATTCCTCACTCTGTCTTTATCAACTGCAAATAAAAACGAACTTAGCCTCCATGACGTGACCACAGAGTCTCTGAGGAGCGGCTGTGAAGCTCAGAACACAATGACGCCACACATCACAGGTAGATCGATCAACTGGTTTGGTCAATTTACGACTGACAAGACATTTCAGTGGCAGAAGTTATTTGTTCTGACGTTACCACACTCAACAGGAAGAGGGCGCCATCACATGGGTACAGCCATACACTGTCCTGCAGGGAACAGGCAGATTCAAATTTCCGTACACCAGTCCGGAGACTTTTATGTACATGCTCACCTTCAAATTAATAAATGCCGTTCCTTGTGTCAGATATGTGGTACACGTTGTACACCAATTTTTTGTGGAACGCCCAATATTTGTGTACCACCTCTTTAATCCTGTATCCACATGTTAATTGTTCATTTATCTCCCGATATAAACCAAATTAATGCCTGAAAAATATTATCTACGTATTTTTTCGGACGTTGGATGGCTCATTCTCAAATGTTGACGTTCTTCCTCAAACTGCCAGTCACCATGGCAACCTGGTGCTGGACCTGCTGACTAATTTGAGAGTCCGGGCCATTAGGTATCTATAACTATTAGCTGTTGCAGATGGCAATCAATATGCACAAGTCGTCACAGTTTTTGAACTCTAACTGACTGGATGATAAACGTTTCAGGTCTGTACATTATACAGAAATACATACAACATGTATCAACAGCTTTGTGAGTCTTTTTAGTCCAATGTTGATTTTATATATTGTCTATATCTTCAACAAATTAAAGTTTGTTTTTTTATCACTGAATTCATACTCATGGGTGGAGCTCATGTAGACAGGGATCTGATATGAAGTTGACCCAACAGGAAATAATTACAGCTGGCGTTTTTCCTCTCAGCTGACCTCTTTGGGAGTTTGTCTGTCTTATCTTCACTTTTCAGAGACAAACATTTATTCATCAGCACAGAGTCTGGAGTCAGTCCGGTTACTTAGTCCAGGAAGAAGCGGCTTTGGACGGTGCTTTTAAGAGAAGATGAAGATGTTTGTGGTGTCTGTGATGCTGCTGTATGGTGAGAAAAACTTACTTCTATGTTTGAGAGGTGGTTTCCTGATGCTGTGACATAATTGGATAAACTGTAGGTGTAAATCTGTGTCTCTGTCCTGCCTCTGAACCACATGTTGGTCTTTAGTTTATTTTACCTTTATTTTACCAGGTTGTCCCTTTAGATTGTATCTCTTTTGCAAGGGAGACCTGACAAAGAGGCCAGTTTGTTTATGTTTTATTAGGGCCTTCAATTCCCTCAAGGAATTGAGACCAGGAAGTTGTAGAGAGTTCTGAATGTGGTTCGCGGACTAGGGGGCAGCATAAGAGAAAACCGCCCTGCCAAGTTCTCCAAGACAAGGGGTCTTGGAGAACTTGGTTGTCACGACTTTCCAATGTTGATACTCAGCATTGGGTCTGGCCAAGACATTAAGATAATCCATTTCTCAAAGCGCATCCTTCAAACTTGGTTTACCCGCCTCCCTCAAATGCCTCAGTCTGCTATTGGTCGAAGCCAGAATAGGCGGTGTCAAAGCTTCTACTGCTGCTCTACTGCATCACTTACTTGAACACGCCTCTACCCAGAGCCGGTGGAGATGCTCAACGTTGATGGGCTCTCGAAAAATAGGGTGGAGTTCCCAAAACTTCGGGAGACAGAAATCCAGTAAATAGTACGGTTGGCCAGACTAGCAGTCAGCCGCGCTTTTGCGAGGCGTGACGTCACTAGTGTGGGCGCAACCAGGCTAGGTCTTGGAGAACTTGCCAAGAAAATCATATATTGATGGCGACACTCTCTAAAACAAGACTCTTGCTCTATGGAGATGGAGTTGATTGTGACTAAAATCGTGTTTCCTGAACTTTCAGCTGCTACGTCCTTCTCAAAATCATCCATAAATAATCAATAACAGATAAAGGTCAACTGCTCCTGGACCTTTAGAGTCCAGCCTGAGGAGCTGCAGCCTCAATATCTTGCTCAATGGCTCCTCGGTCGTATCACAGTATAGGACGGAAGGCTCCTTTAACTCAGAGCTTCCTTCAGTCTCTGATAATGTCGCTCTGTCAGACTCATTAGTCCCATTGTTGTTATGACGATCTCACAGTTCCTGTCTGATGCACTTCTTCACGCTCACCTGCTGTTAATGGATCCCACTCTGTTGGAAATGAGACATCGTCTAGTATGAGACTAATGCGTTTCTAGAGTCCACGGTTCGAGTGCTCTGAGGAACGGCCTCCTCACGGGAGGGAGATATATACAGTATATTGATGTAGACGTTTTCCTCGCCCATTACCCCGCTGCCCGGCGTCCCAAACAAACCTGTGGGTGGATTCTGGAGACGTGATCTACATGAAAAGAGATGAGTTTGTTGTTGTTTTTTTCCAGGACCACTGTCTATAAATCAAACTTTGAGGAAAATCAAGTTAGATGTTATTCATAATGTATAAATGTTGGGGTAAGACTGACATAAATGGAGAAACATTTCCACCTCCAGAAATATAAAGTGTAAACTTGGCCTGATTCAATATATTCCCAAGCGGCTTCAGTGCTGGAAAGGTCGTGGAGTGGACGGGTGTATCCTCTGAGGAGCATGCATCTGTAAAGGCCATGGAAATATAGAGAGAAAGAAAAAGGCCAAAGATCAGCAGCAACTGTCATCATTGAATATCCACACAGAAATGTGGCCTAAATGTCAAGAATAAGCAGAGGGACTTCCTGTCAGGCAGGTTTTGTAAGAAGATCAGCCGACCTCCTCCCTCTTTTAGTAGAAACAACATGGCTCCACTATTGAGACAGGGACAGACCAAAGCAATAATGTAATAAAATGCAATAATAATTTAGAGGCCGTTGCTCAGTGCTGGGAGCATTGAAATGTCCAGTTTTTGTTTTGTTTTGCGGGCACTGCAGTGTCCTCCAGCCCCCCCCCCCCCCCCTCCCCAGATTGCCTCTTACCACTTATTCCACCTCTACTCAGTTTGCAGATATGGTGTGTGTGTATTTGTGTGTGACAGAAAGAGAAAGACTTAATTAAACATTTCTACTATCATCATTATTATTATGGACAGCTCTCCTCCCTCTAACCCCCCCCCCCCCCCCAATACCCCGCAACAGAATCTCACTCCAGCCCAGGACCAAATGTTGGCAACCGGCAACCCTGTATGACCCCCCCCCCCGGTGGCCTGTTCCATAAATAACGAACGGTCTCTTATAGGGATCTGGTTTCTTTCGGTTATCGCCGTCATTCACTCCATGAAGAAACAGTTGTAGCGGGTCTGTGGTTTTTCGAGGAGATGAAGATGTTTGTGGTGTTTGTGACGCTGCTGTACGGTGAGAAAACTTCATCTAACTCAATTTAAATAAACAGACGGAGTTCTTATTCTTCTTCTTATTATTATTATTTTTACGGCGGCAACTAACGGAGTTCGATCAAGTTGGAAATTCACAGATTCGAACTTCCCGGATCAATAAGCCTGAGGTGAAACGTTGACGCCTCTTTCACGTCGTAGTAACACAGACTGACAGCTACTAGAATCAAACCCGATTTTTAACTACAACAAACCGTCCTCCCAGCTGGACGGATAACATGACCTCTGTGCGCCGGCCGAGTGTATACAGGGTCTGCAAATGGCAATAGGAGAGAAAGACGCTGTAAACAAAAATCAATAACTCCACTGTTAAAGCTACAGAGACTCTGAAATCACTCCACACATCAAGGATCTCCTCGTGGTCATACTACAACAGCTGGAAATATGAATCCCCATGGTACAACTGCTATTTTTGACAAAACAGATGTGTTTGAATTTTAAAAAAATGTTATTATTATTAGGAGCGAAGGCCTCAGCTGTGAAGACATATGAGGGGGTGGAGTCTGTCCTGCTGCCCTGTTACTTTCCTACGTTTGACCTGAAAGAGCCTTCAGTGGTGTGGAGCCGCTTCGACCTCCATCCTTCAACCGTCCACCAGCGTCAGCCGGACGGAGACGAACTCAGAGACCAGAACCAGGACTACAGAGGACGGACGTCCATGAGGACTGACGCTCTGAGGACCAGAGACCTCAGCCTCACTCTGAGGAGACCCACCACCAGAGACAGTGGCATCTACACCTGCATCCTCAGAGGGAGGGGGGGAGAGGAGAGACAGAGTCAAGTACCACTGGAGGTCAAAGGTCAGAGGTCATGGACTCATCAGAAATGTGTTTTAATGTTTCACATCATTGTTTATAGTGATGTTTTAATCTCACGTTGTTGTTTGTGTCGACTACAGAACGTATTGTAGACTGGAGCTACGTTGTTGGTGGTGTCTCTTTTCTCCTGCTCTCACTGGTTTTTGCTGTTCTGCTGATTTATGATGTGTATAAATGGAAGAGGGGCAAAAGAGGTAGGGTGTGTGTGTGTGTGTGTGTGTGACTCATTTTGAAGGAACATTGAATTGACCAGGAAATGAATGTAAGTCAGTGTGATGTCAGAGCTGTAGACTGAGGTCAGAGTTCAACTCAACTTTGTTTTATTGTTAATAATATTTGTTTGTGTCGTCTACAGGACGTCCTCCAGTTTGGTTGATGGTTCTCTTGGTTGCCATGGTTCTCCTGTCTGCAGCTGGTGCTGCCAGTTTATTTGTCCTCCGCTATGAAGTGGTTGAGAAACCAGGGGGTATGCAGTGTGTGTGTGTGTGTGTGTGTGTGTGTGTGTGTGTGTGTGTGTGTGTGTGTGTGTGTGTGTGTCTGTGTCTGTGTCTGTGTCTGTGTGTGTGTGTGTGTGTGTGTGTGTGTGTGTGTGTGTGTGTGTGTGTGTCTGTGTCTGTGTCTGTGTCTGTGTCTGTGATGACACACATGACCAAGGCTTTGAGTCTCTGTTTGGATCATTCAAGTCATTTCACTGTCGACTGACAACTCCAACATCTGATCTGTTGTTGTTTGTGTCAATTACAGAACCTGCTCCAGTCTGGGCCTTTGTTCTACTGAGTCTGCCTCTCCTGTGTTTTGCTGTTTTTTTTGGTGTCAGAATATATAAAGGAATGAAGAAGAGAGGAGGTTAGTAAATGAGGGTGTGTCACAGGTCAGAGGTCAGAATACAGTAGAATTGAACTCAGTGGTGATTTGATCAAAAACGTTGTTTTATTGTTTCTGAATATTTTAATTTTGTTGTTTGTCTTGACTACAGGACGTCTTCCAGTCTGGTTCAAGGTTCTGCTGGTTCTCCTGTTTGCTGCTACTGCTGCTGTTTACATAGTCTTTCTTTATAAAAGGATTAAAAACACACAGGGTGCGTAGTGTGTGTGTGTGTGTGTGTGTGTGTGTGTGTGTGTGTGTGTGTGTGTGTGTGTGTGTGTGTGTGTGTGTGTGTGTGTGTGTGTGTGTGTGTGTGTGTGTGTGTGTGTGTGTGCGCGCGCGCATGGCTGCAGTGGTCAAGTCTGTCCCGATTGCTTTTAAATTTAATTTAACACATGCTTGCACACTGTATGCAAATATATGTTCCACTGGCAAAACGTCACCAAAGTGTGTGCGTAAAGTGTGGAGAAATGGAACAGGCCCACAGAGTCTATGGTCTCGTTACTGAAGCAACATTTAAATCACAATCACCTTTTTTGTCCTCAGACGTCTCCTGTAGAAAACACCATGACAACACAGGAAGTTCAGCTGCACCTCAGTTTATTCAGTGTTTAGTATCAGAGTCCTGTTTAAATATAAATGACCTCAGGTTCACAGTGTTGATCTGCTGCAGTGAGATGATGAGACCTGACTGAGTGACTGTAGGAAGGTGAACAGACATTAGACTCTATCAGCTGATGCTCCTGCCAATAACCAGTTTGTAATAAATCCTGTCTCTACTTCACTCTGTGGACGTGAGGACGTCACTGATCCATGTTCCTGTCTCTGTCCTCAGAGTCCTGGCATGGAGACACTGTGGAGGTTTCCAGTACGTGGCCTGTCCTGCTTCCCTGTGAGGACTCTCCTTTACCTAAAAACCCCACAGTGACGTGGAGCCGCCACGACCTCCGTCCTCCAACCGTCCACCAGAGAAACCTGCTGGGTGACGACCTCAGAGACCAGAACCAGGTTTACAGCAACAGAACGTCCATGAAGACTGAGGCTCTGACCACTGGAGACCTCAGTCTGACTCTGAGGAACCTCCACCTCTCTGACAGCGGAAACTACACCTGCAGCATCTCAGCGTTTGGAAATAAACGAACACTGAGAAACATACAGCTGAAGGTCAAAGGTCAGAAACAAACACCTACAGTACAGGATACATTTTTTTCTGGTCAAATTGAATCGTAGGCAGCTGGACTTAGAGAAATACAGACAAATACAAGTCCAGTTGCCTACGATTCAATTTGCCCAGAAAAGAACAATGACCTGGATGAATGAGAATATCCATAAACAGTACAGGATACAGGTCAAAGGTCAAAGGTCAGAGCTGTAGATACTGGTCTGAGGTCAGATTTGGTTGAAATTTGGACCAGCGTCACAGAGGTCATGTAAAGGTCATGTTGTTGTTTCTGTTCATCTCATCCACAGAACAGTACTTTGACAATGTTGAACTCTACGTTTTCTCTGGTCTCCTGGTTCTACTGATGGTTGTTCTTGGTGTCGCCTGGTGCCTTGTAAAAGGTAGGATGTGTGTGTGTACAGAGATTTTATTGTGAAAATCTAGCATTATTTGTTGAGACGACTGCAACCATAGATATATACTGTATAAGAAGACTAGATGACTCACCCGCCGCTGCTGCCCAATGACACTGCGTAGCCAGAACGGCGGCCATCGTGTGACGGGCAACTCTCTCCCTCAGAGCATTATGAGCCTATGGTGCATGTTCTGCTATAATGACCACAACTTGCTCAGTTTTTGTCCGATTTCATAACAGTTTGATTTTTTATGAACGTCTATGCAGTCACGATGCAGCATACTCAAAATCACGGATAATTTTAATCATGTACTTTTTTTTGTAAAAGTGACATTATAGTAACATTAAACAAATAGTTAAAGTAATAGCTACATACTGATTTATTTTTCACAAAGTTATGAATATTTTTTTTTTAGTGAAGATGACTGGATCACCATCTACTGCACTGTAACTACAGCCAGAGTCAGAGCAAGTTGCCCGTTCCTTTATGGCCGACTGTGAGCCACGCCAGCATGTAGTCCGACACACATTCCACTTGTTTACTTTAACTTCCTGTTTCCTGTAGAATTGAACTCTGGGTAAAATGGTGTCCAACAAGACTTCCTGTCCAACTGTCTCTGCTGTGACATTCTCTGTCGTCATCTGTCCCTCTGGTCAAAAGTGATCAACACTGATCAATATCAGCAGCACCGTCCCAGACGTTTACTTTGACAGGATCAACTTTATTCATCCAAAGCAGCGTTGACAGATTCACAGACTGAGACACTTTGATGTGATCGACGTTTGTGTCAGTGTTTTGTTCTGAGGACGGACACAGGAGAAGTCTTCTTCTCTTCAGTGGACAGTTTTCATCCACATGTCAATGTGACAGAGAAAAGACTGAGAGGAGACAAAACTAAACTCTGATCATGTCCAACACCTTCAACACTTGGTTTGACTTGGACCAGGTTTACAGAATAGAGATCCATGTGTCCACTGTCCCTCTGGTCTGGTTCTGTCCTTCAGGTTCCTCTACAGCTCTGTGATCCTTCAGTAAAGACATTAAAACCTGCTGCTGCTGCTGTCTGATGACATCATCATGTGGTTTGTTGTCTCTCAGGCCAACAGGTGGAGGTGGAGGTGGAGGAAGGGGCGGAGTCTGTCCAGCTGTCCTTCAAGACCAACTCATGTCTCACTGTCTTCTGTCTCGTCTACAGGGAAAACTCAGGTCGAAGCTGAAACAGTCGACATGAGGAACAGAAGCAGCTCCAATGATCCAACTCCCCTGATGGCTGATCAATCAGTCTGATTGGTCTGTTGATCAGTTTGTGATTATTGAAAGGCTCCGACTTTGGACCAGAGAGAAGATGGAGGTGAAGCAGCTGATGGACGATGTTACTGAATCTACTGACTCACAGTCTGCAGACTCACTATTGATGAGTATTGATCATCAGAATTGATCAGTACCACATGAAAAACAAGAGAAACGTTGAAATATCATTGAAGGAATACCTCACCTTCTAAGGGACAAAGTTGTCATGGTGACGGCCAGTTCATGGACCACAGTGATGTTGACGTGCTAGCTAGCTTGTTCAGCTGCAGCTAAAGGCTGACAGTACAACAGGATGTGCTCCCCCGACCCCACTCTGTATCTCCTTGTTTCCCAGGCTGGTACAGTAAGCATCGTCCTACAGAGTTCAGGTGTGAAACCTTTGTTAACATTTTATGCCGTCAACACCTTAAACTGCGATTTTTTTTGTTGTTCTGTTTCGATCGTGTGTTTTGTTTCTGTCAGGAGTTGGACATGTTGTGTACCAGACCGGATCTTTTTAACTCTCAGCTACTTAAACACTTGATGTTCCCCCCTTCTGGCTTCTCTGTCAAACAGCTATTTTTTTATATAATTGGTTGAAATCTTTGAGGTTTTGTCCTTCTACTTGACGTGAGTGAAGCCTGTTGCTTTTATTCTTTAATTTCAGTGCAGCGCTCCCTTGTAAAAGCTTTTTTCCGTCAAGCTTTAAAGCAGCTCTACCTGTAGTCTCACTGTAGGACCTGCTGCTTCATGGTGTTTCTGTTATTGTCAGTCTGACTTCCATTCCTCACTCTGTCTTTATCAACTGCAAATAAATTGCCTCCAGAGAAAAAGCTGCCAGATTATAGGATGTAACAGTGTTTTTAAATCTCTTCAGGGTGGTGGTCGACACAAGAGGAGCTCAAAATGTTTGTTATAAACAGCAGCCAGAAACGTGTTTGGGTGGATTTCACCCGGCATTAGTGTTTATGTATTAAATCTGGCGACCATGTCCCACGAATGGGTGGACTGAAAGACATGTTCCCAGCTCCATTAGTTGTTTTTTTAAAGGAATTTTTTGTTAAAAAAAAAAAATCACAAATTTTTGACAATTTTTCATAGGGTCGTCCATGATACCTTTTTTTTTTCATTTTGTGAAACATTGTATAGTGGAAAATAAAGTAAGAATTCAATTCAATTTGCCATGTATTGTTGTATTTTAATACATTTTGATGAGAAATATTTTTAATGGGTACATGTGTCAACAGCCTTGTGAGTCTTTTGGTCAGTAGAATTCTATGTTGATTTTATATTTTGTCCCACAACTTCAACAAATTCTAAGTATTTTTTAACTGAATTTTTAATCATGGGTGGAAATTATTTACACTTGGTGACAGGGACCTGATGATAGTATTATCATTCATATTATCATTGACTCAATAACAGGAAATATAGTTGCTGGGCAACCCCAGTCTTCTAGACATTCTGTGAAAGTGGGTCTGTCTCCACTTCCTGTTGAAATGGGAAGTAAGGTTTGTCGCTGCAGTGTTCTGGTTCAGTCTGGTTTATCATTCACTCCAGGAAGATGCTTGTGGTGTTTGTGATGCTGCTGTATGGTGAGAAAAACTTCCATCTAACTCCAATTAGATAAATTACTAGGGCTGCCAATTGATTTGAAAAATTAACTAATTCATTGGACAATTTTCTTAATTGTGATAAATGTATCAATGAATTTTATCAATGAACACCTAAGACTGAAGCTTATAATTTATTTATGCACAATCATCAACGTTGTCAAAATTGACCGTGCTCCAGCATCCTTTCCGTGCTTTGAGTGGCAGAGTGGAGATTCAAGGATGTCTGCGTGGTGCAGAACACCAGAGATAGGCACAAATTAAAGTGTTTGTGGACAAACGTCTGTGTGAACCTCCAGATAGTGACCAGCACTTGAATCTGAAGTCACCCATTCAAAAGAACAAAGTGACGCAACATGTCCAAACCCCTGCAGATGTGCCCCTTCAGGAACACAGCTGCTTGCTTACTGATGGCCAAGCGCTTGTGATGGCACTTGGGAAGCCACCTGACACTACAGCATTCAGATGGTTTGAGAGTAGTTGTAGTAGTTGTTCTCTTCCAGTGCCATGAAGCTCAACAAGCTGGAATTGGAGCATGGAGTCATTTATGATTTCTCTGCATACTGGTCGGTGGCGCTGTTTACATTTCCTTTGAATTGGACATTAGACATGACTTCGCCTGTTATCTTATGTTGCAGATGAGCCATTCTGTGTGAGGTGTGAAAATGCGAAGTGGAAAGCGTGCTTGTGTAGGGTGGAAGTGGTTTGTGGGTTGGTGAGGGTTGGTTGGGGTGGGTGATGGGTGACTGGGGATAGCAAAGATTCCCTTATAGCACATTTGACACATTTGTAAGATGCAGATATAGGACGAGTCAAAGTTGCAGGAAAAAACAACTTTATTTCCTATACTTTAACAATTATAAATTCAGGGGAAAGGGTGGGGGAAAGAGTTCTGTCAAATGTGTTTCCATATTATGAAGTAGTTTTTACAAGAGTGTTTCATTTTCATTTTGCAAAGGTGTTCTGCTTTTTGTGTGTAGTATTTTGACTAACCAGGCCCAAAAATCATGCTTAAGCAACTGGAAGAAAAAAACTGTGATTATCTTCTGGTTTCTGTCTCACCTCTGTCTGTGTCCTCAGTTTCCCAGCATGCCTCAGCTGTGGAGACATATGAGGGGGAGGAGTCTGTCCTGCTGCCCTGTGATTTCCCTACGTTTGACCTCGTCGAGCCTTCAGTGGTGTGGAGCCGCTCCTTCCTCCGTCCTTCAACCGTCCACCAGCGTCAGCCGTACGGAGATGAACTCAAAGACCAGAACCAGGACTACAGAGGACGGACGTCCATGAGGACTGACGCTCTGAGGACCGGAGACCTCAGCCTCACTCTGAGGAGACCCACCACCAGAGACAGTGGCAGCTACACCTGCATCCTCAGAGGGAGGGGGGGAGAGGAGAGGCAGAGTCAAGTACCACTGAAGGTCAAAGGTCAGAGGACATGGACTCATCAGAAATGTGTTTTAATGTTTCACATCATTGTTTATAGTGATGTTTTAATCTCATGTTGTTGTTTGTGTCGACTACAGAACGTCCTGCAAAAGAGGGCAACATTGTCTTCGTTGTCTTTGGTCTCATGATCTCACTGGCTGCTGTTGTGCTGATTTACAATATGTATAAATGGAAGAAGACCGTAGTAGGTAGGGTGTGTGTATGTGTACCCCCATGTGCGTGTGTAATTTGTGTTTTTGGGTGATTGAAATGTCCAGAAGATTATTTTATTTATTATTATTTGAATCTTATGTTGATGTTTGTGTCGACTACAGGACGTACTCCAGTCGTGGAGATGGTTTTCGTGGTTCTCCTGTTTGCAGGTGCTGTTGCTATTGTCGGTGTAATTCTTCATAAAGCGATTAAGAAACCAGGGGGTATGTATTGTAATGTGTGTGTGTGTGTTGGGGTGGAGTCTCTATTTGGTCTCAATCATTCATGCTGATGGAGGAACTCACCTCACCATTGACTGACAACAACACTAACATCTAATCTCATATTGTTTGTGTCAATTACAAATCCTCTTCCAGAGTGGATCTTTGGTCTTGTGGTTCTTCTGGGTCTCCTGATGTTCCTGTGTAATGGTGTTCTTGTTGGTCTCAGAATATGTGAAGAAATGAAGAGGAGAGGAGGTTTGTGTGTCTGTTTGTGTCTCACACGTCGGAGGTCAGAGTAGAATTGAACTCTGCAGTGAACTGATCAAAATTGTTGTTTGTGTCGATTACAGAACGTCTTCCAGTCTGGGTCAAGGTTGTCCTGGTTCTTGTGGGTCTCCTGTCTGCTGCTGCTGTTGTTGGTCTTTGTGGTGTCATTACTTATAAAGGGATTAAGAACACAGAGGGTATGTAGTGTGTCTCTGTGTAGATTGACTCTTGTCTGGGACTCACTGGGACGCGGAGCTTCACTATTAGACTCTATCAGCTGTTGCTCCTGCCAATAGAGGGTATGCGTTTACGTCATGTCGCCCTCGGCAATGCCCAGTTCGAATGGACTGAGTGGCACAACAAACCTCCCTCAACGAGCGGTGGACTCATAAACTGGATAAAATAAAACAAACAAGGACTCGACAACCAGCTCCCCAAACCAAAACCATCTGCTCCACGGACGCTGACAATCCTGTAACACACCGTAGCTTTTATTCAGAGTAACTCTAACAAGTCAAACTGTAGGATGTGTTAGAGGACTAATTTATCGGTCTAACCATCTTAACTATGACACCTGAAACTGTAAACACAGCTAATCGATCAAAAACAATTACCGCTCCAGTGAATTTACTTTCCGTCACTGAGAACGGGTTCTTGAATGTAACTCGGTCAAAGTGAGACGTATCCTCAAGATCTTTAGCAGCTCTGTTAGGTCATGCATCATGATGTACATGCTGGCAAAGCTAGACATGGCAGACTTGTATGGGCTCAGAGAAAATCGCTTTGTTAGTGCGTCTTTTTCAAACACACTCTAACACCTACAGTACAGGTCAAAGGTCACAGCTGTAGATACAGGTCTGAGGCCCGATGTGGTTGGAATGTAAAGGTGATGTTGTTTATGTTCATCTCATCCACAGGAATGTTCTCTATCCATATTGAAGTCTTCATTTTTTTGGCTGGTCTCAAGCTTCTCATGGGTGTACTTTTTGGTGTCGTCTGGTGGCTTGAAACAGGTAGGTATGTGTGTCTCTGTCCTCTGTCCATCTGTTCCTCTGATTAAACCAACCACTGCTCCTGATATCAACACGGATCAATACTGATCAATTGGTGTGAAAACTGATTCTCTAAAATTTTACAAGCACTGTCCCAGACTTTCACTTTGACAGATCCACTTAATTGATCCAAAACACTTTGATGTGATGGACGTTTGTGTGTCAGTGTTTTGTTCTGAGGTTGGACATGAGTGTGAGACTCTGAGGACGGACACAGGAGAAGTCTTCTTCTCTTCAGTGGACAGTTTTCATCCACATGTCAACGTGACAGAGAAAAGACTGAGAGGAGACAAAACTAAACTCTGATCATGTCCAACACCTTCAACACCTTGTTTGACTTCCTCCATGTGTCCACTGTCCCTCTGGTCTGGTTCTGTCCTTCAGGTTCCTCTACAGCTCTGTGATGCTTCAGTGAAGACATTAAAACCTGCTGCTGCTGCTGTCTGATGACATCATCATGTGGTTTGTTGTCTCTCAGTCCAACAGGTGGAGGAGGGGGCGGAGTCTGTCCAGCTGCCCTTAAAGATCAGAGTTCGTCTGCCTGAAGGTGTTGGAGTGGAGTGGTGGTACGGATTCCAAAAGAAGATGAAGGTCCATGTGTATGAGAACGGTTCTGATCAGCCTGAAGAACAGGACCAGGTTTACAGAGGACGAACAGAGATGAATGAAGACCTGCTGAGGACTGGAGACCTCAGTCTGACCCTGAAACAACCCACAGTGAGAGACACAGGATTCTACATCTGTGTATTCAACACCACGAGGGGAAAATTACTGGGAGAGACATTTGTGTATCTCAAGGTCAAAGGTCAGAGTTGTTTGTTTGTCTCTGGTTGTTTGTCTCTGGTTGTCTGTCTCTGTCTCACTGTCTTCTGTCTCGTCTGTAGAGAGAACTCAGGTTGGAGCTGAAACAGTCGACAACAGTCGGAACAGAAGCAGCTCCACTGATCCAACTCCTCTGGTGGCTGATCAATCAGCCTGATTGGTCTGTTGACAATGAAGAGTTCGAGACCAGCTTGGAAAGTCATGTGATGAAAATTGCCATCGTTGGAGACAAGTCAACCCCTGAATCAGATCACTGGGTGACAACAATTGCCGTGGAAGGAACCAAATGTTTGGTTGAGAAGGACTCAACCAAACAAGAAGGACTTGTTCTTTGGCCTGGATGGGCTGAGATGCAGTGCTAAAGTCATGGGTCTGAAAAACACTATTTTGTAAAAATCTCAGGTTTTCTTATTTTATTTTTCTTTTTGCAACAGAGGAAGCAACAATATATTTGAGAATGTTTCCCAGTCAGGTTAGTTGGAGTTATGCTACATGTTCAATACTGTAATGACAGTCAGAAAACAGAGCCGTTTTTTAAAGAAATATGTACATATTTTAGCCCAAAGCGAATGTGACGATTAGAGGTCTAATTGTGTTGTATGCAGCTTTTAATCTCATGGCTTTTGCTGTATGTTTCTATGGAGACAGTGATTTGGGGAATTCTGACATAAGGAATTACATAATACTTTTGTCACTGAGGAGCAGTTGACCTTTTTGCAATGCAAAGTGTATTTTAAAAATAATAATAAAAAAAAAAAGTTAATTGCAAAAATAGTGGTTGAACTGTCTTCTGTCAAAAAAAACCCTACAAAAAAGAAGAAAATCTACAGTAATTGGAGCAACATATTTTTTTTATATTGTTGCTACTTAAAAAGTTGTGTGCATTATTATTGTAATTAATTAGACAACAAATAAAAGTACTTTATAATAATATGCTAAAGCCAGTTGGAGTAACTTAATTTTTATCAATTATCAACTTAAAAACTTGCCTTTGGCCTAACAGTCATTAAGTGAGCAGAACTTAATAAAATCTTTGACTGAAAAGGAAAAGCTAATTCGCCCAAAGTAATATAGTTTGTTGGTTCAATGTAATTTCAAATTAAGTTGCCACAACTAAGAAAGGTGAATGGAAACTGTTGCGTTGATTTTTTTTGTTGAGTCTAAACATTTCTTTTTAGAGTGTATAACAGGTACATGTATCAATAGCTGAGTCTTTTGTCCAGTAGAATTCACTGTTGATTTTACATTTTGTTCCAAATCCTCAATGAATTAATTCAAATTATTTTTTGACACTGAAGATGAGATTATTTACACTTCGTGGCAGGGACCTGATGAAAGTATGTCATTGACTAAACAGGAAATAAATTAGTCGGTCTGTCTCCACTTCCTGTTGAAATCGGAAATAAACGTTTGTCGCTGCCGTGTTTTGGTCCACTCTGGTTTTATGTCCAGGAAGAAGCAGCTTTAACGGGACTTTAGTTTATAGAGAAGATGAAGATGTTTGTGGTGTTTGTGACGCTGCTATACGGTGAGAAAAACTTCCATCCTATTTAATTTCAATAAATTACACAGACTCGGGCTGTGAGCGCCGTGTTTGAGAGGTGGTGACCTGATACTGTGATCGATTGAGGTAAACTAAAGCTCAGCTGTGTCTCTGTCCTGTTTCTGAAGCACATGTTGCTCTTTAATGTGGATGAAATTGATAGTTAGAAACAAACCTTTTCATCACTGGAGCATTCTGGGTAATTAGGTCTAGAGAAACGAAGAAGGAGAACCTCCGCGCGTCAGCTGACCGACTAAATTGCAGACCGGTGTGTCTCAGTGCAGGAGATGAATAGTAGCAGGGAAAGGATGATGGAGCACATGATCAATTTTACCAATAATCGAGTTGCGGTTGCTGATGTTTCGACGTTGACTCTTCTTCAGAGCAAACGGACTTCTGGGAAAAACCAAACTCTACGAGTGAGCGCTTCAGAGCCAGAGGTTTTTCTCATTCATCTTTAGAGGAACATTATGAAAAGGGACCCCTCTTGAAAAGGCATCTCTACAAAGCCTCCACTTATCACCTTTAGACGTGTACATAATCTCAAGGATGGCCTTGTCCATACTGACAGTCGTGCACCCCCTGGCTCCCACCTCCACCTGTAGGTTTCAACCGCTGCAGTCACTGTACACACTGCTCCGACTCCTCCGACATAAAATCATTCACACACCCATGCATGGGCATGTCCTTTAAAGGAGCTGTATGTTAGACTGTGGGTAAAGCTGTTGCTGCACTGCTGCAGTCAAATTCAAAACACTGCAGCGCGTTGTTTCCCCTCCCCCGCCCCCCCCCAGGCTCGAGGTTGCCAGATAACCACACGCTAACCTCTGCCCTGCTCCAGTTTTGTGGCTATGACGCTCAGAGACTCACTCAGTCTCTACAGTCTACGCTTGAGTGCTAGTGGAAAAGCAAAAAGAAAAGGGGCCATAAATAATAACCCCCTAAAATGTCTCAGTCCACTGGGCAACAACATTGACGATATTATTGTAGCCAAGTTTTTAATGTTGCAATGGCCAAGGGGATGTCCCTTTAGCTAAGTGGCAAGCGTGCATGACTCTTACCCGGGAGGTGTGGGTTCAATCCCCCTGCCCGGGCCCTCTACACCTTGCCAAAGAGTTTTTATCTGTATGGTGGTGGAGGGTTTCAGTCTCCGGCCCCAGGCTCAGGTTCCCTTCATTCAGGCCATGGAGGCCTGTGACTAGGACTCAACATTCAAGACGTCACACGTTGTCTTGCCAATGAGGATTTCAGCTGTGATGTTGATAAAATTCTCTGGCCTGATTCAGTGAGGTGAAGAGGGAATGTCTAGTATTGTCTGTACTGTATTTTCAGTGGCGTTTTTGTTCCTCAGATTCTTTTTCTTCCTTTGCTGTTGTCTAATATTTGCTGTATTGTAGTAGCATGAAAACTGGAACAACTTTTGTTGACATGTTGACTGATTTGGGTCTGTCAACTCTTACTAACAAGCTGTCAGGTGTATGTAGCTCCACCTCCATCCCCACAGGATGGGTTCCTCAGGTCTGTAGTGTGTGAGTCTGTGTTGATGAGGCTGACAGTGGTTTCACTGCAGCTCCAGGTCAAACACTGGATCTTCATCAGAGTCTGATTATCTTCTGGTTTCTGTCTCACCTCTGTCTGTGTCCTCAGTTTCCCAGCATGCGTCAGCTATGGAGACATATGAGGGGGTGGCGTCTGTCCTGCTGCTTTGTGACTTTCCTAAGTTTGACCTCGTCGAGCCTTCAGTGGTGTGGAGCCGCTCCGACCTCCGTCCTTCAACCGTCCACCAGCGTCAGCCGGACGGAGACGAACTCAAAGACCAGAACCAGGACTACAGAGGACGGACGTCCATGAGGACTGACGCTCTGAGGACCGGAGACCTCAGCCTCACTCTGAGGAGACCCACCACCAGAGACAGTGGCATCTACACCTGCATCCTCAGAGGGAGGGGGCAAGAGAGGCAGAGTCAAGTAACACTGGAGGTCAAAGGTCAGAGGACATGGACTCATCAGAAATGTGTTTTAATGTTTCACATCATTGTTTATAGTGATGTTTTAATCTCAGGTTGTTGTTTGTGTCGACTACAGAACGTCCTGCAAACGAGGGCAACATCGTCTTCTGTGTCTTTGGTCTTGTGATCTCACTGGCTGCTGCTGTGATGATTAACAAAATGTATAAATGGAAGAAGACCGTAGTAGGTAGGGTGTGTGTGTGTAATTTGTGTTTTTGGGTCATTGAATTGTCCAGAAAATGAATGTAAGTCAGGGTGATGTCAGAGCTGTAGCCGTTTATTATTACTTGAATCTTATGTTGATGTTTGTGTCGACTACAGGACGTACTCCAGTCGTGGAGATGGTTTTCGTGGTTCTCCTGTTTGCAGGGGCTGTTGCTGTTGTCGGTGTAATTCTACATAAAGCGATTAAGGACCCATTGGGTATGTACTGTAGTGTGTGTGTGTGTGTGTGTGGTGTTGGGGTGGAGACCAATGCTCTGAGTCTCTGTTTGGTCTCAATCATTTATGCTGATGGAGGAACTCACTTCACCGTTGACTGACAACAACACTAACATCTAATCAATTACAGAACCTCTTCCAGTCTGGATCTTTGGTCTTGTGGTTCTTCTGGGTCTCCTGATGTTCCTGTGTAATGGTGTTCTTGTTGGTCTCAGAATATGTGAAGAAATGAAGAGGAGAGGAGGTTTGTGTGTCTGTTTGTGTGTCACACGTCAGAGGTCAGAGTAGAATTGAACTCTGTAGTGAACTGATCGAAGTTGTTGTTTGTGTCGACTACAGAACGTCTTCCAGTCTGGATCAAGGTTGTCCTGGTTCTTGTGGGTCTCCTGTCTTCTGCTGCTGCTCTTGTTCTTTGTGGTGTCATTATTCATAAAGGAATTAAGAACACAGAGGGTATGTGGTGTGTCTCTGTGTGTAGATTGTCTCTTGTCTGGGACTCACTGGGACGCGGAGCTTCACTGATGTGGTGAACAGACGTTAGACTGTTAGACGGTGCACGTCACTGATCCATGTTCCTGTCTCTGTCCTCAGTGTCCTGGCATGGAGACACTGTGGAGGTCTACAGTGGGAGGTCATTCCTGCTTCCCTGTGAGGACTCTCCTTTACCCAGAAACCCCACAGTGACGTGGAGCCGCCACGACCTCCGTCCTCCAACCGTCCACCAGAGAAACCAGCTGGGTGACGACCTCAGAGACCAGAACCAGGTTTACAGCAACAGAACGTCCATGAAGACTGAGGCTCTGACCACTGGAGACCTCAGTCTGACTGTGAGGAACCTCCACCTCTCTGACAGCGGAAACTACACCTGCAGCATCTCAGCGTTTGGAAATAAACGAACAGTGAGAAACATACAGCTGAAGGTCAAAGGTCAGCAACACAACCCAACACCTACAGTACAGGTCAAAGGTCAGAGCTGTAGATACAGGTCTGAGGACCGATCTGGTTGGAATGTAAAGGTGATGTTGTTTATGTTCATCTCATCCACAGAAAGGTTCTCTACCTATGTTGAAGTCTTCATTTTTTTCATTGGTCTCACGCTTCTCATGGGTGTTCTTTTTTGTGTCGTCTGGTGGCTTGAAACAGGTAGGTGTGTGTGTCTCTCTGTCCTCTGTCCATCTGTTCCTCTGATTAAACCAACCACTGCTCCTGATATCAACACGGATCAATACTGATCAGTTGGTGTGAAAACTGATTCTCTAAAATTTTACAAGCACTGTCCCAGACTTTTACTTTGACAGATCCACTTTATTGATCCAAAACACTTTGATGTGATGGACGTTTGTGTGTTTTGTTCTGAGGTTGGACATGAGTGTGAGACTCTGAGGACGGACACAGGAGAAGTCTTCTTCTCTTCAGTGGACAGTTTTCATCCACATGTCAATGTGACAGAGAAAAGACTGAGAGGAGACAAAACTAAACTCTGATCATGTCCAACACCTTCAAAACATGGTTTGACTTCCTCCATGTGTCCACTGTCCCTCTGGTCTGGTTCTGTCCTTCAGGTTCCTCTACAGCTCTGTGATGCTTCAGTTAAGAGATTAAAATCTGCTGCTGCTGCTGTCTGATGACATCATCATGTGGTTTGTTGTCTCTCAGTCCAACAAGTGGAGGAGGGGGCGGAGTCTGTCCAGCTGCCCTTCAAGACCACAGCTGGTCTGTCTGAAGACGTCAGAGTTGAGTGGACGGATGAAGACAACATGAAGGTCCATGTGTATGAGAACGGTCCTAAAGGACAGGACCAGGATTACAGAGGACGAACAGAGATGAATGAAGACCCGCTGAGGACTGGAGACCTCAGTCTGACCCTGAAACACCCCACATGGAGAGATGAAGGATACTACACCTGCAGAGTCTACAACAAGAAGGGAGAATTACTGAGTGAGACATCCGTGTTTCTCTGGGTCAAAGGTCAGAGTTGTTTCTTTGTCTCTGGTTGTTTGTTTGTCTCTGGTTGTCTTCCTCCTTCCTAGTTTGACTTCCTCCATGTGTCTACTGTCCCTCTGGTCTGGTTCTGTCATTCAGGTTCCTCTACAGCTCTGTGATGCTTCAGTAAAGAGATTAAAACCTGCTGTCTGATGACATCATCATGTCGTTTGTTGTCTCTCAGTCCAACAGGTGGAGGTGAAGGTGGAGGAGGGGGCGGAGTCTGTCCAGCTGCCCTTCAAGACTACAGCTGGTCTGTCTGAAGACGTCAGAGTGGAGTGGATGGACAGAGACAACAAGAAGGTCCATGTGTATGAGAACGGTCCTAAAGGACAGGACCAGGTTTACAGAGGACGAACAGAGATGAATGAAGACCTGCTGAGGACTGGAGACCTCAGTCTGACCCTGAAATGCCCCACATGGGGAGATAAAGGAAGATACACCTGCAGAGTCTACAACAAGGACGGAGACTTACTGAGATGGAGATTTGTGTTTCTCAAGGTCAAAGGTCAGAGTTATTTGTTTGTCTCTGGTTGTTTGTTTGTCTCTGGTTGTTTGTTTGTCTCTGTCTCACTGTCTTCTGTCTCGTCTACAGAGAGAACTCAGGTCGGAGCTGAAACAGTCGACATGAGGAACAGAAGCAGCTCCACTGATCCAACTCCTCTGATGGCTGACCAATCAGTCTGATTGGTCTGTTGATCAGTTCGTGATTGTTGAAAGACTCTGACTGTGGGCCAGAGAGATGGAGGTGAAGCAGCTGATGGACGATGTTACTGAATCTACTTGCTCTGTCTCCCTTTCTATTTTAATGATGCGAAGCCTGCGAAGCTAGTTCAGGCAGACAACTCAGGCCGCGCCCACTCTGATCAGCTGATCAGTTTTCTCCTTGATTGGGCTGTTTTTAAATCCCCCAGTTTACCTGCTTTGGCTATGCTCTGCTGCTGCTGCCCTGCTTTTCGCCGCTGCCTTGCTGCTCTGCCTTTCTGCTGCTGCTGCTGCCTTGCTGCCCTGCTGCTCATGAGGTTTTGCAAACCCACCAAGCATCCACCTGTGGGCTCTGTCTCTTGACTCCCTGCTGGGGGGTCTGCTTCATTCCCTGTAATGCCTGGCAAGGCAGATCATTCAGGGAATGAATATGAGTCAGAGCCTGACGCCAAACCTGCTGCAGCCATGCTCAAGAATATTGCTATCCCTGCTGTGCTTCAGCTTGCTATGCTTATGCTCAATAAATTATTTCTTCTCATTCCAGAGTTGTCTGATTGAACTTCTTTTTATATCTGTTTTAATTCTTTTTCTTGTCTGTTTTTGACGTGAACCATGTTGCGGTGTAAAAAAAAAAAGAAAAAAAAGGCCGTTGATTCGGTGAAAACCTGGCTTAACGGGTTTAGTATCTATAGTTATGTTTATTTATTTATGTCTATGCCGATTTTGATCTATACATATAGAAATCATAACTCACTTTTATTGTATACTGCTGGTATGACTTTTGTTTCATGTGTTAACCTGCAATTAACTGAACCTTGAACCTTGAGATAACTTAATGACAGCAACCTTTGCTGACCAGGAAATAAATTAATCTTCTCTACACTCTGTGAGACTCAGTCTGTCCTAACTTAACTTTGAGGTGAAACGCTACACTGCAGAGTCCTGGTTCAGTCCAGTTCTGATCATCACTTACTCCAGGAAGAAGCGGCTTTAACTGGACTGTGAAGATGAAGTTGTTTGTGGTGTTTGTGACGCTGCTGTACGGTGAGAAAAACTTCATCTAACTCCATTTAAATAAACTACACACAGACTCTGGCTGTGATCGCCATGTTTGAGAGGAGGTGACCTGATACTGTGATCAACTGTAGGTGTAAACTAAAGCTCTGTCCTGCTTCTGAACCACATGTTGCTCTTTGGTCAATGGACTTCATGTATATAACACTTCTCTAGTCTCTAGAACCACTCAAAGAGATTTACACTGTCACATTCAGCCTTTCACAGACACATTCATACAGCACTAGGCACAGTGCTTGAGCTAATCGTTCACAGAGCACAGTGACACACTGTACAAAGTACAGTGTTGGTTGTCATACTAATGCTAACTCTCTAACCCGGTGTTGTTCAACCTTGGGGTCAGGACGGGTCGCCTGAAATGTCTAGTAATTGATGAATAAAATTATTGATACAAATATTTTTTTCTTCTCAATCTTAAACAACTGTGTTCTATACTTTCACTTTCTCGCAGGATAGCCTATAAAAATATCTGAGCTGGGGCATCTTGATTGATGGCCACGATCATGATCTAAATGGGGTCACGAGCCAAAAAAGGTTTTGAACCACTGCTCTAACCCTAGCTAACGAGCTGTCAGGTGTATGTAGCTCCGCCTCCGTCCCCACAGGTAGACAGTATTGGCTCCTCAGGTCTGTGTTGATGAGACTGTCGGTGGTTCACTGCAGCTCCAGGTCAAACAGTGGATCTTCATCAGACTCTGATTATCTTCTGGTTTCTGTCTCACCTCTGTCTGTGTCCTCAGTTTCCCAGCATGCCTCAGCTATGGAGACACATGAGGGGGTGGCGTCTGTCCTGCTGCCCTGTGACTTTCCTACGTTTGACCTGAAAGAGTCTTCAGTGGTGTGGAGCCGCTTCGACCTCCGTCCTTCAACCATCCACCAGCGTCAGCCGGACGGAGACGAACTCAGAGACCAGAACCAGGACTACAGAGGACGGACGTCCATGAGGACTGACGCTCTGAGGACCGGAGACCTCAGCCTCACTCTGAGGAGACCCACCACCAGAGACAGTGGCAACTACACCTGCATCCTCAGAGGGAGGGGGGGAGAGGAGAGGCAGAGTCAAGTTACACTGGAGGTCAAAGGTCAGAGGTCATGGACTCATCAGAAATGTCTTTTAATGATTCACATCATTGTTTATAGTGATGTTTTAATCTCATGTTGGTGTTTGTGTCGACTGCAGAATGCCCTGTAAAGTGGAGCAACATTGTCATTGGTGTCGGTTTTCTCCTGCTCTCACTGGGTGTTGCTGTTTGGCTGATTTATTTGTATAAATGGAAGAGGGACGAAGGAGGTAGGTTGTGTTTGTGTGTGTGTGTGACAGTGAATTGACCCCGAAATGATTGTAAGTCAGTGTGATGTCAGAGATGTAGACTGAGGTCAGAGTTCAACTCAACTTTGTTTTATTGTTAATAATATTTGTTTGTGTCGTCTACAGGATGTCTTCCAGTTTGGTGGATTGTTCCCATGGTTGCCGCGGTTCTCCTGTCTGCAGCTGGTGCTGCTGTTTTCTTTGTCCTTTGTTATGAAGTGCTTGAGAAACCAGAGGGTATGTACTGTGTGTGTGTGTGTGTGTGTGTGTGTGTGTGTGTGTGTGTGTGTGTGTGTGTGTGTGTGTGTGTGTGTGTGTGTGTGTGTGTGTTCTGTGAAGTCATTTCACTGCTGACTGACAACAACACTAACATCTGATCTGTTGTTGTTTGTGTCAATTACAGGACCTTTTCCAGTCTGGGTCTCTGATCTACTGCTTCTGCTGTGTGTCCTGATTCTGCTGGGTATTGTTGGTGTTGGTATATATGTAGAAATGAGGAACAGAGGAGGTTTGTATAAATGTTTGTGAGTCACAGGTCAGAATTTAATTTAACTTTGTTGTGAATTAATCAAAAATGTTGTTTTATTGTTTATTAATGTTTCTATCTCATGTTGTTGATTGTGTCGAATGCTGGACTTCATCAAGGCCGGGTCATGGTTCTTCTGGTTCTTCTGGTTCTCCTGGTTCTCCTGTCTGCTGCTGCTGCTGTTGTTTCCAGTGTCCTTTACAAAGGGATTAAGAACACAGAAGGTATGTTTGTGTCCGTCCCTCTCTCCCTTCACTGATGTGGAGGCGACTTCAGTTCTGTGCAGGAACGTTGTTCTGCTTCTTCAGTGTCTGGTCTGGCTCCTGTGGTGGAGACCACAGTGATGGAGCAGTAGTAAAGCTGCAGGTGGAGGACCAGACTCCTGTGTGGACCCACCAGGTGTCAGCAGAGACTCTGCTCATCAGCACACTGACCTTCTTCAGAGGAGAAGCTCCTCCTGCTTCATCTTCTCCTCTGGTTTCCACCTCCACTGCTCTTTCACTCTGATTGGCTGCAGCTCCTCACTTCCTGCTGCTCAGTAGCTCCGTCCTGGACTGACGTCCTCATGGTCTTGGTCCATGGACGTCTTGTGCACTTCACATTGAAGGTGGACTGATAGAGGATTTTTAAAGGCTGATGTAGTAATGATAGTATGGAGCAGAAAGTCTCACACTGTCACTCAAGTGTCAGCCAGACCCACTCTGCTTTATCATATTGTTTGTTTTAAAGGGACAACGAGGAGTTTTGGAAAAGCGAAGTGTTTGCACGCTGCCTCCGCACGCACCGTAGAATTCCTCCACCGGCGCAAGACGGACTCATGTTTTCATTCATCAAGGATTAAAGTCGGAGGTTCAAAGAGGTTCAGTTACCGTCGTAGTTCCGACCATAACGCCGCCCGAATCGCCATTATTCTCATTTGCGTCCGCGAAACCGAAAGTAAGGAAACCCTGGTCAGCTCGACCAGCATTTCCGACACCACTAATAATAACAAAATAATGACAGAGACAAAACGATATATTGATCGAAAACGGAGCCATTAACAAGTGTGGGTAGCGTAGATTCATCCACATTAACGTGAGACTGTTTTATAACCGAATAGAAACTCCTCGTTGGCCCTTTAAATGGGAGAAGAATTTGAAAAATGAGGAAAACTTTAAACTAGGAAATAAGACCATGAACTGATCAGGAAGCATTTGTAAGAGTGATTTTCTAATAGACTTCTATAGAAACTGACTTCATTATGGAACCAGAGGAGTTGCCCCCTAGTGGTCATTTAAGAGAAAACTTCAAGGGATAATTCACCCAAAATTCAAATTTCACTCATTATCTACTCACCCTCATGTTGACTAAGGGCTGGGAGAAGTTTCAGAGTCCTCCGTTCCTTCTCTGAGTTACGGGGGGTCCACGCAGCAGTATTTGTCCATAAAATGGTTGTCAATGACACTGGTTTCTTTGTCCAAAAAGACACCAAAAAACATGCAAATACCTCTACAGTGCTCGTCTGTAATGTCCCTCTTGTATTGAAGCCCCGACATGAGAAATTGAACTACCCCTTTAAAGGACAATTCCAGGCAAATTCAACTCGGGGGTGTATGTTACTATCATTTTAGGTCTAAAAGAAGGAATGTGAAGATTTTCAGTTTAATCGCTCCTGTTTTGCGGTAGCTGCGTCTGTCCCCGCATCGCCACGGCAGCAATGAATGGGAGTGGATGCAAGTTCCACTAGTTAGGCTGTTTACATCCCTCAAAGCCGCAATTTTTTTCCACAGAAGTCTCACGCGAGACCCTGTCGCCGTGCTCGGTGCATTCAGGTGCAGTTAGAATTCTGCTGTTTGTGTCATAAACACAGGAATATCGACTCTTTACTTGCTTCAAGTGTACATTTTTTTCAACAGACAGCGTCAGGTGGCGACTCAAACATGCGTCGACAAGTTTTTTTTACTTGAAGCAAGTCAAGAGTCGATATTTCTGTGTTTATGACACAAACAGCAGAATTCTAACTGCACCTGAATGCACCGAGCACGGCGACAGGGTCTCGCACGAGACTCAGGGAGACTTTGAATTAGATCTAGTTTTACAAGCATGTCGGCTTGCTTGAAGTAAATAAACTTCTTGGTGCATGTTTACGTCGCCATCTGACGCTGTCTGTGGAAAAATTGCGGCTTTGAGGGATGTAAACAGCCAAACTAGCAGAACTTGCATCCACTCCCATTCATTGCTGCCGTAGCGATCCGGGGACAGACACAGCTACCACAAAACAGAAGCGATTAAACTGAAAATCTTCACATTCCTTCTTTTAGACCTAAAATGATAGCAACATACACCCCCGAGTTGAACTTGCCTGGAATTGTCCTTTAAGGCACTTCTGCCTTGGCTTCATTTATGAAACACAGAGTCTATGGTCTCATTAGTGATGCAACAAATCACCTCTTTTGTCCTCAGGCGCCTCCTGTAGAAAACACCATGACAACACAGGAAGTTCAGCTGTAGAGCTGCACCTCAGTTTATTCAGTGTTTAGTATCAGAGTCCTGTTTAAATATAAATGACCTCAGGTTCACAGTGTTGATCTGCTGCAGTGAGATGATGTGACCTGACTGAGTGACTGGAGGAAGGTGAACAGACATTAGACTCTATCAGCTGATGCTCCTGCCAATAACCAGTTTATAATAAATCCTGTCTGTGTCTCTACTTCACTCTGTGGACGTGAGGACGTCACTGATCTATGTTACTGTCTCTGTCCTCAGTGTCCTGGCATGGAGACACTGTGGAGGTCTACAGTTTGTGGCCTGTCCTGCTCCCCTGTGAGGACTCTCCTTTACCCAGAAACCCCACAGTGACGTGGAGCCGCCACGACCTCCGTCCTCCAACCGTCCACCAGAGAAACCTGCTGGGTGACGACCTCAGAGACCAGAACCAGGTTTACAGCAGCAGAACGTCCATGGAGACTGAGTCTCTGAGGACTGGAGACCTCAGTCTGACTCTGAGTGACCTCATCCTCTCTGACAGCGGAAACTACACCTGCATCATCTCAGCGTTTGGAAATAAACGAACACTGAGAAACATACAGCTGAAGGTCAAAGGTCAGAAACACACACCAACTCCTACAGTACAGGGTACAGGTCTGAGGTCAGATCTGGTTGAAATTTGGACCAGCGTCACGTAAAGGTTCTTGTTGTTTATGTTCATCTCATCCACAGAACAGTACTCTTGCATAGCTGAAGGTTTTGTTACCATTGGTCTCCTGGTTCTACTGATGGTTGTTCTTGGTGTCGTTGTTCTAAAAGGTAGGGTGTGTGTGTGTGTGTGTGTGTGTGTGTGTGTGTGTGTGTGTGTGTGTGTGCGTGTGCGTGTGCGTGTGCGTGCGTGTGCGTGCGTGTGTGTGTGTTTGAAAATCTTCCATTCTTTGTTGAGAGGACAGAGACCAAGAACAGCTGCACACATTCATCCACTTGTTCATTTCAACTTCCTGTTTCCTGCAAAGTTGAACTCTGGGTAAAACGGTGTCCATCAGTGTGTGTCTCCTGTTCACAGTGAGGACTTCCTGTCCAACTGTTTCTGCCGTGATGTCCTGTGTCCACCTGTCTGTCTGATCAAACCAAACACTGATCAACAGTGATCAATATCAGCAGCACCGTCCCAGACTTTTACTTTGACAGGTGTTGTGGCTTTTCACTCCGTAGAAAAACTATGTGCTCCCTTTCACAGCTGTCATGTCCAACTGAAGCTGTTGGTGACAAAACCTCCCTCAAATTCTACACTATAGACATACATCACATAGATTAAAATACAAACTATGAAATAATTAAATTCAATCTTAATCTCAACCTATTTCTACATCTTTAAGTTATGGCTCCTACAACAGGAGCAACTTTATTGAACCAAAGCAGCGTTGACAGATTCAGACTGAGACACTTTGATGTGATGGACGGTTGTGTGTCAGTGTTTTGTTCTGAGGTTGGACATGAGTGTGAGACTCCGAGGACGGACACAGGAGAAGTCTTCTTCTCTTCAGTGGACAGTTTTCATCCACATGTCAACGTGACAGAGAAAAGACTGAGAGGAGACAAAACTAAACTCTGATCATGTCCAACACCTTCAACACATGGTTTGACTTCCTCCATGTGTCCACTGTCCCTCTGGTCTGGTTCTGTCCTTCAGGTTCCTCTACAGCTCTGTGATGCTTCAGGAAAGAGATTAAAACCTGCTGCTGCTGTCTGATGACATCATCATGTGGTTTGTTGTCTCAGTCCAACAGGTGAAGGTAAAGGAGGGGGCGGAGTCTGTCCAGCTGCCCTTCAAGACCACAGCTGGTCTGTCTGAAGACGTCAGAGTGGAGTGGACGGACATGTTCAACAGGAAGGTCCATGTGTATGAGAACGGTCCTAAAGGACAGGACCAGGTTTACAGAGGACGAACAGAGATGAATGAAGACCTGCTGAGGACTGGAGACCTCAGTCTGACCCTGAAACATCCCACAAGGAGCGACACAGGAGTCTACACCTGCAGAGTCTACAACAAGGACGGAGACTTACTGAGATGGAGATTTGTGTTTCTGAGAGAGACATTCGTGGTGCTCTGGGTCAAAGGTCAGAGTTGTTTGTTTGTCTCTGGTTGTTTGTTTGCCTCTGGTTGTCTGTCTCTGTCTCACTGTCTTCTGTCTCGTCTGCAGAGAGAACTCAGGTCGGAGCTGAAACAGTCGACATGAGGAACAGAAGCAGCTCCACTGATCCAACTCCTCTGATTGCTGATCAATCAGTCTGATTGGTGTGTTGATCAGTTTGTGATTATTGAAAGGCTCTGACTGTGGACAAGAGCTAAGATGAAAGTAAAGCAGCTGATGGAGGATGTTACTGAATCTACTGACTCACAGTCTGCAGACTCACTATTGATGAGCATTGATCATCTGAATTGATCAGTACCACATGAAAAACAAGAGAAACAATGGAATATAATTGAAGAAATACTTCTTCATTCACCTTCTAAGGAACAAAGTTGTCATGGTGACGACCAGTTCATGGACCACAGTGATGTTGACGTGCTAGCTAGCTTGTTCAGCCAGCAGCTAAAGGCTGAAGGTTGAGCTTCAGCTCTGATGGAGCAAAGGTCTGACGACTCTGAAGTCCAACGGACTGAAGGACACAGATCAGTACATTTCAGCACGATGGCATCAGGGACTGTAGATGATTTTAACCAGTGACGCTGAGTTCCCAGAAAGTTTTCATGCATTCATGCCCTGAGCTTGCCGCCACTCAGTGGCTCAGTTTTTTGTTGTTTTGGACTCTTTCTTTGGCCTTTGGACTCTTGTTTTCTTTAGTTCCTGTATTATTATGACAGAGCTTCTGGAGAGCAGCTGTGAAGCTCAGAACACACGTCTCCACGATGCCACACTTCACAGGTAGACTGATCAATTGGTGTGGTAAATTTACCACTGACACAAGTATTCGTTCGTTCGGAGACAACCAAGTCAGGCATTGAAAGAAAGCTTTAAATGGGAGAATAAGAAGGTAAAATACTTGGGGATTAATATTAGTAAACAATTAGAGGAACTGTATGAGAATAACTACGGTACAATGATGACTAAGATAAGGCAAGATTTGAATAGATGGGGGCTAATGCCACATAGTTTCCTTGACAGAGTAGAGACTATTAAAATGATGGTTCTTCCGCAATTTTTATTTCTATTTTATGCATTGCCCATTGTGGTACCAGAGAAATACTTTAAAAACTGTAACAAAATTATTTCAAATTTTATTTGGAACAATAAAAAGCAGAGAATTAAATTTAAAACTTTATGTCAACCAAAAGAGGAAGGTGGATTAGGGCTCCCAAATTTACAGAGTTACTTCTTGGCCACACAACTGCTTACAATAATGAAATGGACAGAAAGGGAAACAGAAACCAAATGGATTAATATAGAAAAAGAAATGGCAACAGTATCCATTGGGACATTGCCCTTTATCGGAAGAACACAATGGAAAAATTATACAGGGCAGAACTACTGCATTGTCAATACATTGGCAAATTGGAAACGGGTTTGTAAAATTTTAAAAATGGATAATGAATGCATATTAGTTAGAGAAATGGCAGAGGACCCAGACTTTAAATCCATATGATATTATATCTAGCAAATATGAATTAGAATCGAAGCATTTCTTTAAGTACCTGCAGGTTAGAAGCTACGTGAGTAGATTTGTAGATGAAGGGACATCAAAACATGAACTGATCAAATAGAAATCAAATAGCAAAATAGAAATAGAAATAAAGGAGATTTGTCAAAAATGTACAAGATCTTGCAAAAGTATAATAAGGTAGAGAGTAGCATAAAAGAGAAATGGGAGAAGGATTTAAAAACCATCATATCAATAGAAGAATGGAGAAGAACACTAAGTGAAAATTTTAGAATCTCACAATCGAAATACTGGAGGGAGTTTTCATGGAAAGTAAGTATGAGATTTTTTATTACACCTCAGAATCTTAAGAAATGTTTCCCCGTATCAGATAATGGATGTTGGAACAGGAGGCAGATTACATGCATATGTTGTTTACTTGCCCAGTATTGTCAACATACTGGGAAGGAGTTGAGGAAACCCTTAAGTACATTTTTGAACTTAAAGAGCCTTTGCAAGTACAGCATTGGTTAGGTATTTATTTAAAAGAAAAGATAAGAGCAAAGGATATTCATTTGTTCAACATATTAAGAGTAACTGCCATGAAGCAGGTGACTAAAGCATGGAAACAATTAAGTACACCAAAATTAAGAGCATGGGTAGCAACAGTGGAACAATGTTTAGAGATGGAAAAATTAACTCTTGTAAATAGGGAACATTTACATTTATTTATTTTTCTTAATAACTTATTTATTTAACCTTTTTGCCTTCTCTGTTTTTCTTCTTTTGTTTTTCTTTTTTTGTTTTTTTTGTTTTTTGTTTGTTTCTTTTTGTTTTTGTCTTGTTTGTTTGTCTGTTGGTTTGTTTGCTCTTTGTTTACCTCCCATTTCTGAAACCCTCATTTGAGTTTCAGTCCGTATATGTTGGTTATCTGATTGTTTGCTGTTTGTTCTGTTGATATACACTGGGAGGAGAAAAAAAATGCAAGGGATAACAATGCAAAGTAAATGAAATGACTATGACTATGGTTGTGAAAGTGAGAATCCTTGCAATAAAGTAATTTTTTTTTTAAAAAGAAAAAAGTATTCGTTCTGACCACATTCAACAGGAAGAGGGCGCCATCACATGGGTACAGCCATACACTGCCCTGCAGGGAATAGGCTGATTCAAATCTGCGTTCACCAGTCCAAAGATTTTTGAGTATGTTACACACATGATTCGAATTTCTTTTAATGTGCATTTCCCAGTAATTCTAATCACTTTGGATGGAAACATGGTTATTGACGGCCCAGCGTGAAGCTCCTTTGCTGCCAGGTGTCCCTTATCCATGTGGACTCTGACCATCACTGCTGCTTTGGTAAAAAGATCAAGGCCGGATTCTTGGTGTGTGAAGTGAGAATCCTCCTGCAGGTTTCCACTCTAATCAAACACCACAGTGGATGATTACACTCATTAGATCAACTTCATCTGGAGAACAGGGACGTCAGCAGCTGCGAGTCAGAACTGTGGGATTATACAAGAGCTGCAGAGCTTCTGAAGAGCTCCCGAAACTTTCTGTCACATTCTCACGTTGGCTCGTAGCTGCGTTTGATCTTTATCTGAGAGACTCATTAGGATGCGTTTGTTAGCAACTTTCTCACAGAACTGTGGGGTTTTGAGGTGCTGAGTTTCTAATCTGTCGTGATGGAAACACTGATGCTTTGTATGCCAGACACATTCGTACAAAATACAAATCGCAGTGTGTTGTGCTAATCAGCAAACTGAGGAGAGGCTGAAAAAAACAGTCGTGTGTCCTGACAAACTGACCCAAATCTCTGTCTCGACACTCAGATAATTACAAAAATAATGTCAACCAGCAAACTCTTTGAAATATTAATCATTTTAGAGTATAAAATATCACATTTTATATGTGTTTATAAAGTACCTGTGTTGTCTGCAGAGGCGTTTTTAGCATCTGCTGGGCCGCTCCAACCAGTGTTTATCACCATTATACTCTTTCAGTTTTCATTGTCAGCAGTGGGAGGGGGCATTTTCTCCTTCTGTTTTGCTGCTGTCAGAAACCTACAGTAAATAATGAGGAGAGATAAGAGAGTGATTTTTAAATGTTTTCCTTTATGCCATAGCATTCATAGCACCAAAAGCTTGTTAACTCTTACACATATTATTATAATAATAATACTCACTCCAATACTGTAACATAGCTTATTTATGTCACACTGCTAGCTAGCAAGTTAATAGAGTTACTTGCTGCCAAGGAGGCCAGCAGATAACGTTAAGTTAACTTTGCTCTCACCACTGATCTGAAGCTAACATTAGCTGCCATTCAAGTGTCTCCCCATTTGACTCTTAGCATTTGCTCAATAACAGCAGTTACTTACT
Source organism: Decapterus maruadsi (assembly GCA_030347415.2). Classification (NCBI taxonomy): domain Eukaryota; kingdom Metazoa; phylum Chordata; class Actinopteri; order Carangiformes; family Carangidae; genus Decapterus; species Decapterus maruadsi. The sequence continues at coordinate 7,001,149 of CM064898.1, forward strand.
GTTCACGTTATACTGAATCATCATTCAGCTCCACTTACCACCATTTTCTTGCATTCTTTTTACTTCAGCCTCTCTTTTTTCTTCTCGTCTTGCTCCCAAACTGACTCTTCTTTTAGCTTCGGCTTCATTTGAAACTTCCAAAATGAAATCGTATAGATGCATCATACAGGTTAACGTTAGATGGGATCATGAGAATGACATGGGCCCCCTTTATGGGGGTTTCCTACTAACATGTCATTGCAAATCGACGATATACGGCGATACGGGGAGGGGGGTGCGGTCACGGCAGGTAGTGCATCTTGAGATATTTCTGTAGCTGAAACAGCCCTCGGGCCCCAAGCAGTTTGGCTTCAAATTTGGCTCAAACTTTCACTTTTGGGGGTCAAAGGTCAAACACAGTTCACACACACAGAAGCTAAAACAAGACTATTTTCACATTTATATGAAGGTATGTTTCTGAACGCACTACTGTCGCATAACTACACAGTTTCCTGTTAAGTCCTTATAATACCTGTGCCCGCTGTTCTCCTTCAAGCTTTTTCTCTTTTTTTTTTATACGTTTCTCGGCTGTGTGTTCAGCAATCAAAAGTGTCTGCCCACTCGGCAGGGCCCATTGATTGCATCAGTACAGTAATCAGGCCTCATTCAGAAGAGAGCCTTCACCTGTTGGCCAGTTCTCAATAGCTAATAAAGAGGCCTTTGAGAGCTGTGAAACCCTCCTGCCCACCTTTAATCAGCCCGAGAGAATAATCACCATCAGTCACGATCTGCCTCCTCAGCTACTGCTTGTGATTCATCTGACTTTTAGCACAATCACTTTGTGTTTAACTTTTACAGGGACTCTGGTTCAGTCAACAATTGAAAAAAAATGTTTTATTAACGTTATTATATCACTCTTATTTTTAATAAATCCTTCAGCCTATTATTAAGTAGTTTTATTTTCATATTTTTGTTCAATAAGCAACTTTTAAGTAACTAGGCTATACTTTCCAACCTTTAAGGTACAGAAAACTAAAAAGGGGTTTACAAATAGCAATTAGAATTAAACAGAAATACCCAATAGTACCCATTTTCAATAGTGCTCAAGCTCAATCACTGAGATTTATAGAATTAAAAAAAAAAAAACGAAATAAAATAATTCAATAATAGTGGGCCCACATCCATTCTCTGACTGGGGTGCGTTTGGAGGCTAAAACCAAATAGCTGCTTGTAAACAAGCAAAAATTAAAAAGGCACGTGCAATTTATATCTGTAATGTTACTCACGGCTCCATAGGTCACAGGGAAAGTTGAGGGGACTGAGCGAAGGCCACCAGCTTACACACAGATCTCTCTCTCTCTCTCTCTCAAGTTGTCAAAATGTCCATCTTCTCCTGAATCAGATAAATCAACTAAATACCAAGTCCATACACCATTTCATGACGATTTAGCAATAGCTTGCATCAGCTAAATACATCAAGAGCAGAGTATGAGCTAAGCAAAAGACACTCGAGGCTAAATGCTAAATGCTAGCGGCTAGCCGCGGCTAGCAATAACAGTCCGTTTTACAGTGAAAAACTTAATTTACAGTTTTCAAAACAACTCGCTGACTCATAATTACCTCCTTCTGGGTCGCAGCAGCTTCACACTTGAGGTAACTAGTCGTCAACCATTAAAATAAGAACATATTACTCTCCTACAAACTCCAACATCCACTCGGTAGTGTTAGCGCGCCGCTAAGTCCCGCCCCCTTTACCTCAGACTGTCACGGGATTGGCTAAGGACAGTAGAAGCGTTTAACATCTGCCAATGAGAATATAAAAATATAAAAATATTAAAATACAAAGGCTGACATCTTGAAAAACAAAACATAGCATGCTGTAAGACAAAACAATTTTTTATGAACTTCACTCTTTCTTTCATTTGAATTGTAAATAATATAACTATAATAAAACAACATATTTATTTATATTTTGGTATATTTAGACACAAAATGCACTTTTTTATATTGCAAATATCCTGCCAACGGAATAGATTAATTAGTTTAGCAAAGAAGTTAACTAATAATAATGACTGATGTTTTGTTTTGTTTTACCTGGTTGCATTAGCTTATCTTTGTTGTTTTTATCTTATGTAGCCTACATTGTTATTAATTTATTGTCTTGTAAAGCACTTTGTAACATTGTTTTGATAAAGTTTTATGGATGCTGGGGCGTTGAGTGGCACAGTAAGTTAAAGGTGCCCCATAGGCTACAGTCCTCACTGGGGGTGAGCAGTTTGAATCCTGCATTGTCTAATAAAGGTACAAAAAGCCCCCCAAAAAATAGGCTAGGCTACTTAATTTTTTTTTTATGTTGTATGGATGTATGTCTCACTCGCAGTGGTTCAATAACAAAAAGTTTTTCTCAAAAAAACATTGTTTTGTGCTTTATAAATGGAATTGTTATTTATAGTAATAGTAGTTGTAGCCTATCGTTATCTTTAGTTTTAGTCAATGGGAAACCACTTGAATGCACACAGTGTCTGCTGACTCATCGACCGAGTGAAAACAGACTCGGAGCCTAAATGAGCTGCTGTTTTATCAGTAGCTTCCCCATTTATCCGTCACCTTCTTCACCTCCTCTCAGCCCCCCCTGTAGCACCACAGGCTAATGAAGCAGCACCGAGGATCTGCTGCTGGCTGGCTGGTATATCCATCCATGTTGGAGCGTGGGGGATCATACCCATCCTCAATTACATCCCATAAATGTCAGGCTGCCTCTTCAGCCCCCTGCCTCAGTTAGCGATCGGCCTCGAGGGGCCGGCCGCTCAAGACGTGAGAGGAATCGGCCCGTCGCCATTTCCATGCACAAGTGTGAGCATTCATTAAGTGCGTCTTATCGAGGAGTGAGACCGAGAGCTGGCAGCAGACGGTCCTCCAAGGCAGAGCATGATAGAGCAATTAAAACGATAGTCAATTAGGCCACACTTGCTAATTGACTCGTGATTAAATCCAGAGCTGATTAATAAAGTGAACGCAGCCCTCCTCCTCTCGGCCTTGGTGCGGGGGAGGTGTGATGGAGAGTTTCATGTGCTGATGCATGGACCCAAACACAAGAACATCTGGGCCTTTGTTTCCAGCTGTGTGTGTTGCATTGCTCAAGTGCAGCCATGAAAAAAACGCCTCCTTCGTTTGTTTTTTTCATCATTTCCCATCCCTGCAATTACACAGTTTCACTGTCACACAGTAAAAAAAAAAAAAAAGGACCATAATATACAGCATCTGAGCAGTTTGCTGCCAAAAAAAAAGATTATTTGCGCAGATGCTGAGACGTCTGTCTTCAAAGCGGCGCTGCAGTCCCTGCTGGTCAATTTATTAATCTCAAAACACTTTTAAGAGCCAAGTGGGGAAAAAAAAGAAAAAAGGACAAACACATTTTCCACTTTACTTAGTCATAGTAGCATCTGTCTGTACAGCTTGGTCCAGATTTTTAAATATCTGTCTTGAGAGTTGGACAAAGGACGTCATCATGTTTTAAATTGGAAAACAACATCTCTGTCTGAGTAAGTAGTCATCTTAACAAATGTGTAATTCTTAAAACTATGAAGTGTTGAGATACAGGAATGTTGAGGTGATGCAATGAATGAGAAAACACAGTAACTAAACGACAAATTGAGATTATTTTCAATATGTGACAGTTTTCAGTTGTTAAAATCTTTTTTTCTCTCTTTCTTTTTAAACAGAGGACCAATTCAAATGTAGCTATTAGTTACTTTAAGTTTTGCTATTACTACGAAGCAATTACGTTGTTTTTGTCTTTGGGTTGGTTTTTTACATGAAAGTAAATGAATAAGTTAATAGGTGAGAGCTAATTGTAACATAATTCAAATCACTCTGATATGTTGGTGCTCTATCAGGTGTCAGATGAGGATAAATCCATAAATTCAGTAACACAAAAACTTAACATATTACTTTTTTCAAAAGCTAGGCATCAAAAACATGAAAGTGTAATGAATCAGTTTGCATCAAATGTTTGTTTTTTTTCCTGTGCCGTTTCTGGAAGATTTTTATACATTTTCTCAAAAAGTATTTAAAAAGGAAACCTGAAACCACCTGTGAGGCCGACATGAAAAGAGCTAAATTAGAAAATGTGCCTTTTATGTAATCTGAATGAAGCCACAGGTGGAAAAAAAAGCTGCTTCTGTTTGATAAAAGGTTAAAATGGGAAAAGCAACTCATGACCTGGTTCCACAGTCAGTCGCCAGCTGGTTCACGGCACAAATCCTGGAGTCGTGTTGAAAAAAAAAAAAGGTTTGTTTAACACTGAGCTGTTTACCCAGTGTTTAATAATGTGATCCATTAATTAAACCTTTACTGAGAGCATTGTGATAAGTGGCCAAACAGGACGAGGACACCCACAGCTGGTGGTGCGGTGGAGACTGGAACAGGCTGTTCAGTTCATCCCCCCAGTCTAATTAAGGTGTTTAGCTACGCTTTAGCAGCGCTGGAAGTGACACAGGTCGACTCTTTCACACCTGCTTCCCTTCATTTTCCAAAATAAACCTGAACCTCACACCACGTCCATGTCCAAAGACGATCACCTGTGGCTTGTTTGTGCCTCCTTGTGTGCTGCTGCTGCTGATAACGGCTGCTATTTTATACGCCGGTAAATGTGGAATGTGAATGTCTGCACCTTTCTGTAGATGTTTGTCCTTTTGTCGATGTTTCATGTTGTTGAAGTGAGATTCACGTTGGTTGGCAGATGTCGACCTCTCAGCAGGATCCACATCTTCTTTCTTGTTCCAATCTGGTTCCTTTATTACCCACAATGCAAATGTAGTGAAAGTAAGTGGTTCCTCAAATGCCCCTTATATGGGCAGTTTAGTGCATGCAAATTCCTGCATGCGAAACAGTCAGGGAACCAATAGACTGCTTCGGGGTTAAAGGTCTAATAACCGCTTCCACTTACCACACTCTTATGGAGCCATTTTGGTTCTTAGGTTAGATTGAAGTTAAGGCTAGGGTTAGGGTTGCAGAGTTGGCTGCATTGAGAGCAGTCATCGTGGTCCAGGTCACTTCTAAGTGCATGAAATAATGGAAGTGCAACAACCACTTACACTTACTACGTTGTTCTGGCGCCATTTGGGCTCTTTATGGTCATGTAATTAGGGTTAGGGTTAGGGTTACAGATTAGCTGCAATGAAAAGGGCCATTATTATATGATCCAGGTCCCTTCTAAGTACATCAACGAATGGAGGTACAGCAACCACTTCCATTTACCACACTGTCACAACACCATTTGGGCTACTTAGGGTTACAGACCTAGGGTTAGGGTTACTGGATTGGCTGCATTGGTAACAGCCATTATGGTCCAAGTCCATTCAAACTACATCAACTAATCTAAGAGCCATAACCACTTCCACCTACTACATCGTTATGGAGCCATTTTGGTTCATCATAGTTGTGAAATTAGGGTTCAAGGATTGCCAACGTTGAGAATGACCATTGTGGTCCAGGTCCAATCTAAGTGTGATAACCACCTTGACTTTGTTGACTCTTGTGGAGCTACTGTGGCTCCATGCTTGACACAAAACTTGACACAAAGACTGGAGTTATTCACAGATTTATTTATTTTTACCATTAACACATATCTGACATTTGGAGGGCTCAATGTAATATTTCAAATATGATGCATTTAAAAAGACAAATTCCTTTGGTGTGATGCTGTCGAATTTTTGTAGATGGGACTATGCTGAAATAATAAAAACAAACTAGCATTGTGTTGAGCTAGAGGTGCCAGATATTTCCTGTTTGGGGCCTTTCTGGGAACCGTCGGCCAGGTCGACCAACACCTGAACAGTTTGTGCAAGTCGGCTCAGGCCCTCGTCCTCCAGGATGAGCTGAGGGGAACAGAGGGAGTCCTGGAAAAGCACAGAGACAGGAGTGAGCAGATGCAGGAGATTCACTCAGGATTGGTTGTGTTTCAATAATAATAATGATCTGCAACAATCGAAACCTTACCACCAGCTCTGTTGTAGGAGTAAGACAAACTTCTTTTTTCTTTTTTTTTTTTTAGTAATAGTAGAGGTTGTTAAACTATTTGTTTCCTAGAAGTTTGTTGTTTAGCAGTTAGTTAGTTTGTGATCCTTGGGGCGTTATCAATGTTTCAATTGATAGACCATCACACATGTGTTTTACTATGTTACAATAGTCTTGTCATTTGAACAGAAGTGTAGTGTAGCTGTAATGCTTATGGCAATGTTAGAAAGTCTCTGTATGTATTATAGTATCTTTTGTTGGTTTCTGCTTTTGTTCTGTTTATCACTTTTCGCAATTCTTTGGCTTATGCCTTCATTTTGAACTGTACAGCACTTTGGTCAACTTGGGTTGTTTTTAAATGTGCTTTATAAATAAACTCGATTGATTAAGCAATGAAGGTACATAATGAAGTTAGGCCTTGGTAATAAGCGGTGTAGCTACAGTACCAGAGGTAGAGTGAGACGCCAGGAACAATATGCAAAAGGAATGAGAAACACACCTATGAAGGAATTGATGTGACCTAAGGTCAAAGGTCAGCATACTGTAACTGGGTTGTGATATAGGGGTGATTTTAAAATGATTTTTCTCCAGATTTCTACAGTAAAATGCCACCAAAATGATACCAGAGGTAGAGTGAGATGTCAGGAACAGTATGCAAAAGGAATGACGATGACACCTATGAAGGAATTGATGTGACCTAAGGTCAAAGGTCAGCATACTGTAACTGGATTTTGTTATAGGTGCGATTTTAATGTCATTTTTCTCCAGATTTCTACAGTAAAATGCCACCAAAATGATACCAGAGGTAGAGTGAGATGTCAGGAACAATATGCAAAAAGAATGAGGATGACACCTATGAAGGAATTGATGTGACCTAAGGTCAAAGGTCAGCATACTGTAACTGGATTTTGTTATAGGTGCGATTTTAATGTCATTTTTCTCCAGATTTCTACAGTAAAATGCCACCAAAATGATACCAGAGGTAGAGTGAGACACCAGGAACAATATGCAAAAAGAATGAGGATGACATCTATGAAGGAAAGGAAAGGAAAGAGCCAGGTTATTCCTTCTGTTTCCTGGCTTTATGGCAAACCATGTCTTATGGCAACCATGTCTTTTTCTAAACTGTCTTAACACTCTTTAAGCTGTAAGAGCAATTTAAGACGATAGTTTCATGGTATTTTCATGGAAGTTGCTAAAAACATTTAATTTATAATTCAAAACCGTCTTTTCCTGTCACCAAAGGGAACGGTCGTTTTGAGCCTCGGTAGAGTTTCACAAGGACTTTAACTGGTGACATTGCTGTACGGTGCAGAATTCAGATATTAAACACCATAACAAACAGTGTTGGTTGCTAGTGTGGAAGCATTGTTGATGTGTGAATGTAAAAGGACAACTCAGCGGTGAAGGAGTTAACACATTCTTCAGACATGCTCGGTGATATTCTGTAGCAGAACGTGTAATCTCAGAAACATCCACACAACATGTCAGATGTTGGGCGCGCTTGTCGCCTCCAGGCTTGAATCGAAGAAAGCCATTAAATCAAACTTACTTCCACATTTCCCCTCGGAACGAGCAACAAGACGACATGCATTAAAAAAACAAACAATAATAACCACATACTCACTCATGGTATAAAACAGAGAGGTTGTGGTGTTTCATGGACTATTCCAGGCTAACATGATGCCAGTTTATTCTTATTCACCTGAGTGGCTTCTTTAAACACTGCATTTGAGGACATAAATACAAAACAGTGGTTGAATTAAATCTACGGTACGTAAAATAAATTAAATCTATGATAAAGTTAACAATTTCCAAGGTTTTCAGAAAATTGAGTTCAGTAATTGCTCTTAACTAATTTCATGGTTGAGAAGATGAAGCCCCATGAGCTTTTTCCTGAATGGGTAAGAAAAAAACCAGTACAAGCTTTGATAAGAGATGGCGCTGCGCCACCTGGTGGACAACAGAGAGGATGACGGCCATCCTGGTAGTTCAGCAGATATTACTGTAAACTCAAAACTTTTAATCCAATCAGTTCACCGTTGAGTATGAGTGAAGGTTGGTGCCAAATAAGGCATGAATTGAAATGGACAAACAACCGGAAAACAATATTTCTCTGCCTCTGATGAATTAAAACTAAATGATATATCAGCTACGACATTAAACCACCCAATAATAAAATTGATCTCAATTATATCTGTATTGTAAAATATAATTTTGTTGTATCAGGTTTTAGTTTTTTAATGAATTTGTAGTCATTTCGGTTTTAGCTTTAACATTAGGGGTTGATTGATTGATTGATTGTCGATCGATGAGCTTCAGACTGCAATGTCAGGGGTCTGAATACTTTCTGAATGAACTGTACATAGTCCAACTTTAGAGACCAATATTTCCTGAACCATTTGTTGGACACTGTGTTTTAAGAATATACTATATCAGCAGAGCAGTTGAGTTCTGTAGCAGAGGAAACGTGTTAGTGGAGTTGATTGATTGATTGATTGATTGATTGATTGATTGAAGGGAATCAAAGTCCTTTTGATCAACATACACTTGAAATGAATCAGATGTGAAAATAAAGCAGTGGTTTGACTGTAAATCTGATTTTTAAGCCATGTAAAGGAAACTGATCCTCCAGGAGATGCAACTGAAAGCTTCATGTGAATATTGACTTTTGTTTTGTTTTGTTTCTTGGAAGCAAAAGCAAGACAGCAAGCGAGCAGACAAACAGCACATGGTCCAAGTTTCATTTTTAATAATTTCTTTACAGCAGGAAGAAAAAAAAAACTTTACATATAGATTTATATAAACTCAAAAATGATTCTTAATAATACAAGACTATCATATAAATATAAAAACACAACAGTTTATTTCTGTTCTGCTAACATGTTTAAGAATATAGCTCGGTGTAAGCCCGTGAACGACTTACTGTGTGTGGCTTATCCAGTTTCATTTATAAAATATATATTTGAATTGAAACAGCATAAATTTCATCTGAACAGCAGGTGCGTAAAAAAAGTCTGTAAGGGGGGGGTCGGGGTTTATTTTTGTTTGTTTATTTTAAGCGGAGACTCACGATGGACATGAACTTGATGGTGGATAAGATAAACCTACAATTCGAACACTTTATTAATCAAGTAAATTAAGGTATAAAGGTGTATTTAAACCAACGATGTATAAAAAAACATGAATATTTAAATTTGAAACATTCAAACAGGAAATACAAACGCATCTTTAGTGTTGCAGCATGCTAACCAGCTAGCCGCGGCCCCCATCCTGTCTAACAGTGAGTCATAGTTGCTTCACTTATTATTATTATTATATTATTATTATTATTGTTAGATGTGAACGCCCAATCTTCCCGTTAATGTGCTGCCCCCTTGTGGTTAATAGTATGAATTTAACAGTTTTCTACGCATTGTCCCTTTAAAAAGGTGGAAAAGAGAATCAATCCAACTCGAGGAGTGGAGTTAGCTTCTCTCCGACCACCGCTACAAAGCCTATAATATTATTTTTAGATGATATATTCATTTGATTTTTATTGATTTTTTTCTCCCCCATGAATAATTCACGTTGGTCTCCTAAGTTACTTTGACTTTCAGCTCAAAGTCTTAGTTTATTGTTTTCATTATTATTACTATTGGACGTTTTTTTTTTTTTCTTTTGAGGATTAGGAGGCTTGAAAACTCACCGAACCGAAGAAAACAAACAAACACAAGGCTCATTGAGAATTAACCAGGTCGTCTTCGGCTCGGGTCGATGTGATCTAAAGACCTTTGAGAGGCTGAAGCAGTGAAGCTTTTAGGGTTTTCGTAGGGAGTTTGCTCCTAAAACTTCACATTTAAATGGCAGTATTCAGTTTCATAGCGCCTCCGGTTGGTAAAACAAACATTTCAGTTATTTTAATGGTTTCTGAGGATTGTGAGCTCTCGTTGTTGGCCTGCAAAGACGACTTCTTTTGATATTTATCATCATCCAATTCGTCCAAAACTCTTTAATCCGCCTAATTTTACATTACGGAGTGACACATTTCCCCCCCTCCAACAGGTTCCCAATACCAGAGCTCGCAGCTTTGATTGATTTACCATCTTAAACCCAATATTGGTCCAGTAACGGCTGCTGTAACCAGATCCCCACTCTGAAGAGCTGCAGACACTGACCTTCTGTGAGCGATAAGCTGAACACAGCATGTGGTCGAAACGGCAGAGGCCTTCACTCGATCATTCTCCATTACCAAAAAAAAAAAAAAAAAAGGTATATTTTAGCGCCAAATGACTGAATATTGATTAAATCCAATTCACCTATAGTATGTGTGTGAATCGGGTGAGGCCTTTGCTGATTCGACCCCAAGAGGCAGAGAAGAAAACAAAAAACATAGAAGGAAATAAATAAAAAAGAAAAGCAAATAATTTAATAACCTGTTTACATTTATACAAACATGAAGTCGGCTGGTCAAAACAGACCAGAGACAACAAAAATACTTAAACACACACACACATACAGACACACATACACACACATAACAACCTCCTGGACCGGAGGGGTTTGTACCGTCAGTTTTGGACACGTGGAGACGCTGCCCCCTGCTGCTCACAGTTAGCATAGCACACACACAGGAACACACTGTAAGTGGTCGGGTTGAGGCACTGTTATCATATCACTACAACATCCAGGCTCCATGGTAACTAACCTGCGTCTCTCCCTCAAAGATTTAAAAAAATAATAATAATAATAAAAATAAAAAATAAAAACGTAACATTCACATTTCTCTTCAGCTTCTTCCTCAGACTGGAGTTTATTCTGTGGCACAGAGAGAGTGAAGTTTTCCATGTTTTTCTTTTTTAAAGAGTTGGGAATGTGGGATTGGATATTTATTTTATTTTTTTAATTTCGACTTTGCAGCTCGTCTGCAGGTGCATGCTGGGAAATATCAACAAACTCTCTCTGTGTCACGGAGCGAAGGCTAAAGCTAAAGCTAAGGCTGAGGCGTTTCACCGCTCTGCTCTCGTACAGTTCATCAGCGTGGCGGCGTTTCGTGACGTCAGAGTCCCGTGCACTTCCTCTATATATAAGTACTTAGTGTTGCCTTTGTGTGTAGTGTTTGTGTGTAGTGTTGTGTTGTGTGTCCTCTAGGCGAGCAGGTAGCTGTACAGGACGTAGAGCAGGGCCATGGCGGCGAAGTAGAAGAAGAAGAAGTCTGTGGACAGCAGCGAGGACGACGGAGACGAGGAGCGGTGGCGGCGGAGGTCGTCGGCCCTCGCGCCGTACCCACCCGCCTCCTCCTCCTCCTCCTCCACCTCCACAGCGAGCAGCGCCGTCACACAGCGCAGCACAGCGGGCAGCTTACACAGAAGCACATCGGAGCACACACACATGTCCATCTGGACGACACACACACACACACGGGAGGAAACACATGTAAGTTACACAAAGAGTTACACAAAGCAGAGAGAGAGCGTTGGACTGAAACCTGAACCAGGATCAGTCCGAGCAACAACATCAGAGCTGAAAGCATAAACAAGGCTTTTCAAAATAAATAAATAAATTATAAATTTACCAAAGTGAGTGAGTGTGAAACTTAATTTAGCATCAGTTTAATACTATGAATAAGAAGCTGCAACATGAATGTGAGTGTGTGATTCTAGTTAATCAATCATGTCAGGGAAATTTAAATCGAATGCAGCTGGATTTGGTTATTTGTCCAGGAAACACACCTACGTAGACAAATAACCAAGTCCAGTTGCATTCGATTTAAATTTCCTTGAGATAAATATGACCTGGACAAATGAGAATATTCACAGGCTTAATCATTGATATAGTGATCATCATAGACCTGATCCATTAATAATCAATATATGAAGTATGATTTTGTTTTTTTACCTCAGGGACTCCCAGTTTACGACAGGCAGTGATGAAGTTCTCCACGTTCAGTCGACACTTTGCTGAGCTCAGTTTTGGCTGAAACGAAACAGGAAACAGGTGATTTAACGTGACTGAGACCAGATTGAACCTAGCCGGATCAAACTGGACCGGACCGGACCAAACCGGACCAAACCGGATCAGACTGGACCGGACCAGATATTTACTAACATGTAGTGAACTAATGCAGGATGGATGAGATGGTCCTGATGAGAGTAGAAATATCTTCATCTATAAAGATGTATTTTTAGCTGCTTTTTAAAGGGATAGTTCGCTCCGTCACACTCACCACTGCCGGGGACGGGATGTGGATGATTGACACGGAGCGCGCTCGGATGTGGTTGACCAGCTGACAGAGGACGGTGCCGTTGCACAAGGCCTCGCCGAGGTCGTCGGACAGAGTGACCTTCAGCCGGGACTCCAGCGTCTGAGAGAGGACGGGGACGGGGACGGAGACGGAGACGGAGACGGAGATGGTCACACAAAATAAACCAACTAACTTAGCGAAAGTGAAACCGTCTCATAAATGTGTGTGTGCGTTACCTTGCGTAGTTGTGTGACGTCCGGTCTCTCCTCTTTAGGCGAACGCAGCGTCGTCCGAGATTCACTCCTACCAGACTCTCCCAGAGTGAAGACCACTCCTGGTAAACACACACACACACACACACACATGAAGCTGAGCGCTGAGTGAAGGTCTAAAGTGTGTGTGTGTGTGTGTGTGTGGTGCCGTTTGTACCTGTGGGTTTGACGTTGCTGCGGGACGAAGCGCGGAACAGGAAGCTGTTTGGTTTCTGGGCCTGACCGGAGGAGGGAGGAGGGGACGTCTTCGGAGACGGAGAGGACGGGACATCTGGGTGAAAACATTACAGACAACAGCGTTACAGATGTGTCAGACAGATGTTCACACTGCAGCACGATGTACATGATGTACAACAACAACAACAACACACAGAGACCAAACTACAGTGAGATGAAGCAGGTTCAAGGTTTACGACAGTTTCTCCTGAAGCTTCACTGTTAGACGTTCAAATATCTAACGTCAAACTGAAAGAAAAACTGTGACGTCTGCAGAGAAAGACGACTGGTTCTGTTACTGTTTATTACCAAGAGCTCATTTATGAATGAAGAAGGAGGAGAAGAAGAAAGAGAAGAAAAAGTAGTAGGAAGTAGGAGAAGTAGAAGAAGTACAAGAAGAAGGAGGAGGAGAAGCAAGAAGGAAGAGAAGAAAGAGAAGAAGGAGAAGAAAAAGTAAGAAGTAGGAGGTGAAGAAGATGTAGGAGAGGGAGGAGGATGAGAGGCAAGAAGATGAAGAAGGAAGAGAAGGAGAAGAAAGAAGAAGAAAACAAGGGAGAAGAAGTAGGATAAGAGGAAGGAGGAGAAGCAAGAAGACAAAGAAGGAAGAGAAGAAGTAAAAGACGGAGAACAAGTAAGAAGTAGGAGAAGGAGGAGAAGGAAGTGGAAGGAAGAGAAGAAAGAGAAGAAGAAGGAGCAGAGGAAGATGGAGGAGAAGGAGGACGAGAAACAAGAAGATGAAGAAGAAAAAGGAGAAGAAGCAAGAGAGGGAAGAGAAGAAGAAGACGACTTAATTTTCACACTGCAACTCCTCAGATAAATCAAACTACACAAGAAACTACATTTAATTAACACACGTTCTGCGACAACTATTAAGATATAAATAAAGTTTTTTGAAATGGTCTTAGAGAATTAAAGCGTGTTGAAAAGTCATTTTCATTATTAGTTTTATGTGTTTGAAAATCAAACTAAATCATCTGTAAACCATCAAATTAAGAAGAAGACATTTTAAAAAATTTTGTAATTTTTAATCGTGTGTGTGTGCATGTGTGTGTTCGTGTACCTATTCTGCTGCTGGATCGTTGAAGCAGCATCGACGGAGATCTTGAGTTCATCTGGTCGGCACTCTGACAAAATAAAATAAAATAAAATAAAACAAAATAAAAAAGAAGTTCAGAGTTACATCAGCAGCAGCAGTGAATCAGTCCAGATGTGGAGACGTTCTCCACATCTGGATCCAGTGACCGACTGACTCTGATACTCACCGCACATCGCTGCCTGAGGCCGGAGCAGCTGCTGTTCTCTGGAGAGCCGCCACTAGGGGGCGACACACACCGACAGTTCAGTAACCAGACGACGCCCACACACACACACACACCCTGCTGCTTCTTCACTTTAAACTCAAGTGTGTGTGTGTTTGTGTGTGTATTTGTGTGTGTGTGTGCTCTACTTACGCCGAGACACTTCCTGTCTGTGGTGTCGCTGTCACATGACTTCCTGTTTTGGTCGATGACTTCAGCAAACTGCACATTTAGAGATTTGACAGGGAGAGCGTGTGATTGGAGGAGGAGGAGAAAACTTTTCAAAATGTTTGTGTGTGTGTGTTTGTGTGTGTGTGTTTTCAGGTTCAGGTTTATTCATTTAGCACACATTTATATTCAACGGTGCAAGGAGGAAACAAAGCCGATAAAAAGGGATTAAAGGGATAGTTCAACATTTTGGCAAATTGGCCCATTGCCATAACCCCTATAGTCATAGCAGTAGGTTCATTACCTGTAATTGTCGGTGCAAGCTATTTTTAGGACGGCGGAGCAGAGCCGTGAGCTGCTCAGAGCTACTCCAAAACACTCTGGTGGACAAGTTGTGAGGTAAATACAGAGACTGCTTGCTGAAAAACCAAAACTGTCCCTGAAGGCAACGCACATCAGCGGTTTTGCATGAATTTCCCTCTAAAACAACTCTGTCTGGTGACGTTGTGTTATTATCTCATAGCGTGGTGAATGTGCAGGTCAGACTTGTCCACCAGAGCGTTGTGGAGTTGTTGGATTGTGTATTTGATGAGTTTGATGAGAGAAACCAAGAAATCCCATGAGCCTCCGTAGCGTAGCTCTGAGCAGCTCACGGCTCTGCTCCACCGTTCTAAAAATAGCTTGCACCGACAATTAAAGGTAACGAACCTACTGCTATGACTATAGGGGTTATAGTGATGGGCCAATTTGCCAAAATGTTGAACTATCCCTTTAAAGAGTGAATAGGAAGATATGGATCTTTGCTCACCTGGCCTTCTCCCTCTGCTGCTGCTGACGCTCTCTCTCCTGCCAGATGGACAAGGTGCCCGGCCTCCTCCTCTCCTCCAGCGTCGGGCTGGAGGGCGACAGCGGCGACGGGGAGGTCGACCGCGGCGGAACGACGTCCACGTGGAGGCTGGACCTGCACGAGACGGAGAAAAGACAGGATGAATAAGACACAGCGTGAAAATGTTACGATTTTTAAACCAAAACATCTCAAAAACAAATTTATTGCAGATTAGTACAACAGAGTATTAGGATAAATAAAAAAAAAATCACAAACTCTTATGAATATTTTCTTGTAGGAAATGTGCGACTTTATTCTCGTAAATTTACGACTTTATTCTCAAAGTCTGTGTTTTTTGTTTTCAATGTGGCCCAAGAAACGTGTTCTTGTTTTTGTCGGTTTTATCTCACTTTGTAACACTGTTCGCTTTATAAATAAAAGTATTATTATTTACTCAGCCTCTAATAGTTTTAATAGTTGTATCTAATCAGTCTAAGCTCATTATGTTGTGGTTCTAACATGTTTTAAGACGCGATAATAATTAGAACAAATTATAAACACAAAAAGCACAATTACCATTTTTATCAAAAATAAACAAAAGTACATTCACTCATCTTTACTTTTTGATTAATTAAGTTTTAATTAACATGTCATATCTTAGGTTTCAAACTTTCTGCTCTGTCTCTGTTTTTCTTATTATTATGGTCTGTAGAGCAGCTCAAACACAACACAACAATCTGAGTGCATCCAAAAATACTTTTTAGTTTTATAATAACCAATAAAAACTCTCCACATGAAGTGAATCTAACGAGGTTTAAACTAATTTCTGGAGTCTGGGTCGTGTTAATAAAAAGCATTTCACAGCTTCTGGTTTGTGTTTGTTGACTTTCCATTTTCAGTGCGTGTGTGTGTGTGCATGTGTGCGTGTGTGTGGACGCTATTTTTAATCTGGCAGAGGAAGCGTCGGAGGTCGAGATCGGCAACATCCGTTTGTTTGGAACAAAACTGGAAGCCGCGGCTCGTTGTCAGGGGAAACAGACGCGTGATTGGGTTACTGAATCTAAATCTAAATCACGTACAGTGTGAGAGGATTAATGAGGCTTTTTTTTCAATTATTGTGAGAATAATAATAATAAAAAGCTGCTTGTTGTTGCTCCACAGGAAGAAATGTGCATTAATTGTGATAAAAGTTGCACTAACGGCTGCAGAGTGAAGGAATAAAGATGGACGACACCTTTGTGCAACAGTTTAAACTCGACTTTATCATGTGTGAGTCAGTGCAGGCAGCAGGAAGAGTGTAAAGCAATGGGAACGGCAGAGTATTGACTTTTCCCAGCTCTTCAAACAGCCAGTGAAGTGACCTTGTGTTAAAAACGAGGGCGGAAAAAGAGAGAAAAAGTGATAAAACCTGAGTCCACAGTCCGACTGCTGGACTACAATGGAGCGACTGTCAGGGGATCAGAGCGGCGATATGTAAATGTCTCCAGATTTACTGGAACAACTTGGCAGCGGCGACGTAAACACATCAGAGCTCCAGCTGAAACGGAGGTCAAGTCCTTCTTCTTTTTTTAATTCCTTCCTTCTCGTACCTCCTACATCACATCGACACCTTCACTCCTCCGAACACCTGCTGCCACCGCCGCCGCCGCCGCCAGAACATCCCACTTCCTCCTCATTTCTCCCGGAGGTTTCGGCCTCCTCAGCCATCTGGGAGTTGAGGTGTCGATGTTCGCGTTTTAGGTTTTTAAGCCGATGTTTGTGTGTAATGCAAATGATTTGGCGTTTTCTCTCCAGAACCCTTTGGGCTGGGAGACGATGCAGACGATGAAGACGATGCAACCAAAGGGTGAGGTACGCAAGACGTTAACAACCAACAGCATGAGTCCAGAACGTCCCTAAGGACAGAAAAAGATGGCCGACTTCACCACTTCTTACTCGAGCTGGATCGTTGACCCCAAAAAAACTGGCCAACCAGATCTCAAAGCCGATCCGACCGTCTTCTGGTACAGAAAAGGTTTGGTGTGGACTTTGCAGGTCAAGGTCGTCCATTGGAGGTTTGATCTGAAGCTTCGTCTCCAGAACCACCAACAAACAGGTCTGGACCCGTCCTGACTAAAGGGAAAGTTCAACATTTTTGGCAAACTGGCCCATTGCCATAATCCCTATAGTCATAGCAGTAGGTTCGTTACCTTTAAATGTCCGTGCAAGCTGTTTTTAGAACGGCGGAGCAGAGCCGTGAGCTGCTCAGAGCGACGCTACAGAGGCTACAATGGGATTTCTTGATTTCCATCATCAAACTCATCAAATACACAATCCAACAACTCCACAACGCTCTGGTGGACAAGTTGTGACCTGCACATTCACCACGCTATGAGATAATAACACAACGTTACCACACAGAGTTGTTTTAGAGGGAAATTCAGAGACTGTTTGATGAAAAACTGCCAATTAATCAGTTGAAACCAATCAATCAATCGACCTCCTACCTGAGCCTTAACACACCTGAGCGCACTGTGGTGATGAACCTTCTAACATCCAGCGCTGAGCAACAGTTTGCACTGATAACTTGTTTTGTTTTGTTGTTCTACTGCTTCACCACATAAACTCACTCCCGTTGATCATCGGTTCTGTTTTTACCTGTGTAACGTCGAGTCCTCTTTTGGCGGTGATGAAGATTTCTCCTTCTCATCCTGTTTAAAACAAATCAAAAGACACAATCAGTGACGTCCTCTGTTAGTGAGATAACGACATGGTTGTCGATCGGCCGGTGAGCGGTCGGTACCAGAGGAGGCGCTGATAGAGGAGGCGTGGGCGGGTCCGTCCTCATCTCCTCCTCCTCCTCTTCCTCCGTCACAATACTGTCGATGAACTCGAGCTGCTCGACCTCTCCGTTCACTGAGAGGAGGAAGAGGAAGATGTTTTACTTTCTCTGACTGACATATGAACTCCTTGATTAACACAGTTTACCACCAGGTGTCTCACCTTTGTTCCCCTCCAGAGGAGATCCGGCCTCCTCCTCCTCCTCCTCCTCCAGGTTCCTCTGGTCTCTGCCGACCTCGGCCATGCGGAGCGACCGCTCTGAGAAGTCGTCGGCCGACTGGAGGCACAGAAACACTTCCTGTTAAAACTGTGGTGTGTTCGAGTCTCATGCATTTTCATTCATTCAGCTTCAAATGAACGTATTCATCAAACTGTTGGTGGTTTTCAGTGAAACTTTTTCGCTAACATTTATTTGTTGGAAAGTCAGCTGCAGCATCATTTGATGAACAGAGATGTGAATCAGATTTAATCTAAATTAAATTCAAACTGCCAGGTTGTTGAACTTCATTTCTTTCTTTCTTATGTGTCAGATTTTCAGTTTTGTCCTCATTTAATGATTTAAATAAAATTAAATAGAATAAAACAAAATAATCAAATAAAACAAAAAATAATAATGATTTAAATAAAATAAAATATAGCTCCATTTATTTGTTGCTCGAAGGCAGAAAGTCTGTAGCTGCAGCATCATCTGGTTGATGAACAGAGATATTATATAATAATATTACAACTCCATTAGATTAGGACAGTATTAACAATAAATTAAATTAAAAATAAAATAAAATAATTATATTAAAATATTTTGCAATTCAATTAGATTGGGACACTAATAACAATAAATTAAATTAAAAATAAAATAAAATAATTATATTAAAATATTGTGTAATTCAATTAGGTTGGGACAGTAATAACAATAAATTAAATTAAAAATAAAATAATTATATTAAAATATATTAAGGCATAAAAATAAAAACAATACTTAAATAAAATAAAATAAAAAAGAACTAAATAGAATAAAACAAAATAATCAAATAAAAGCAAAAAAATAATAATTTAAATAAAATAAAATAAAAAACTGAACAATAAATACGTCCTGCACTTCATTGTCAGTGTTAAATATAGTTTTTTTTTTTGTGTTTTTTTTCGGACTCTGATCATAAAAGCTCGTACTGGAGGGGTGTGGACAAATGTGTTGAGGTTTATTTTTTAGGAGAAGTTTCATTAATATATAATTTTTATATTACTGAGATTTCCCTGGGACTCAAGTGTTGCAACAACATTAAAAAAAATACTTCAAAAATTTTTATTTCTTTTGATACTCACATAAGCCTGCAAAGATTTAGACATTTTGCATTCAAGGAATATTAAATATTTCACTTTTGAGTGTATTTTTTGAGGGGTTAAATGTTGAAAATTTTGAATGAATATTGTTTACTGTAATTGAAAGGAAAAAAATTGTTTAATTGTTGTTTTGTTGGGACTCAAGTGTTTTTTTAAGGACCTAGGGTTCATATCTGAAATGTGGCATGAGTGTATTTTTATGTGTGTATTTTGTGTTGTTGTTGTTGTTGTTGTTGTTGTACCTCATTCCCGGACCACCTCTTGCTGCCGCTGTCCACGCTGTTGAAGCCAGAGTCCAGTCCTCCAAACTGACCTGTGAACAGCTCCTGGTCCGACAGGCTGCACAGAAACAAGCAGAGAACAACTTAAACACACACACATACACACACATATACACACACACACACACACAGCAGCAGCTTTGTCACACGGGGGGTCGTTAGTCTGAAGTTCAGCGGCGTGTTGTGTTTTTCTTCCTCTGCCATGTTTCCGTCCCCGGCTGTGTGTGTTTAATGAGAACAAACTAACAACAGCTTCATTCAGCTTCATGAATGTTTGACAGCCTCGGCTTCCTCCGAGCTCCGACGTCACCGCGTCACTTCTCCTCCGGTGAAACAATACGCTGTGTTGGTGAAACACGGCAACGATCCTTTAATATTCAGCTGCAGGAGCTGCCGCCGTCCGTAAACAGCACTTACTCGCTGCTCCCTGCTTTATTTTGACAGATTAGGACGTTAGGTGGCGTAGACCGATGGTTCTCAAAGTGTGGTCTGGGGACCCCAAGGGGTCCTCGAGAGGGTTCAAGGGGGGCCCCGACCTTTTCTTGAAATTTTACCACTTTTTTCTATAAGTTTTTTCTTTTTTAACTTTTTTTTAATTTTCATTAATTTTTTGTTTTTTTGAGAAATGTTACCACGTTTCCTAGAATTTTCTTTTTTACTATTTGTAAAATTTGTAAAAACACATTTTTTCTTGAGTTTTTTTTAACTTTTTTTTTTTTTTTTTTTTTTTTTTAGAAATTTGACCTTGAAATTTGTTATTTGCAGAAATTTTACCACTTTTTTCTAGAAAATTTTTAACTTTTTTTTTTTTAGAAATTTTTTTCAACTTTTTTGGAAAAATTTGTAAAAAAAAAAAAAAAAAATCCAGAAATTTCTCTACAATATTTGCAAAAATTCACGCCATTGGCCCTAATTTGAACGTACATTGACTAAAAAAGTAACGTTCTTCAGTCTCAGAACAAATATTTGTGTATTTCTCGTGTTTGCTTCGAAATTTTGTCCAATTTGGTCGATTTAGGGGTCCTTGATGTAAAAAACTTTGAGAACCACTGGCGTAGACAGACCGATCAACAGGACAATGTTGGAATATAATGAGTATAAAGTTCTAGTTTTAGGGTCTATGTTGTTTAAAAGGTAAAACATCAGAAGTTCTGTCAAAGCCAGAGCATTTTTACTGGTTGCTTGTCGTATTATATGAAAACATTGAGGCTTTTATTTTGAAAAACATGTCCGTAACACTGTGTTGCTCTGCTCACCAGCTGTTGAAGCCCGTGGGCCTCAGGTGTCGCTCCAGCTCCTCCTGGCTCCTCTTGCAGGCCTCCATGTTGAGGTACTTGAAGATGTGGTATTTGCCCTTGGAGCAGATCTGAGCCGGCGGCATCTGCAGCGGGTTGTTGTCCAGCGTGATGCTCTGGAGGTGCCGCAGGTGCCGGTAGCACAAGGGCACGTGGGAAATGCGATTGCAGGACACATCGAGCCGGACGAGAGGGAGCTCGGATATTTCTGTACGGAGGAAACAAGGGAAGGGGTCAGTTATTAACTGACCAGCTGTCGGTGCTGGGATGAACTTGAATTAGGTGCTTTTATTCTGAAAATCTTGACTGAAAGTTATAGTTTTGGGTTTGTTTGTTTTTTTTTATAAAACTTTCTCCTGATTTGATGCTTTTTGTGGATGTTGCTGTTCGTTACTCCTAACAGGGTCTGGTTATCACAAATTTCACTACAGGACAAAAAAAGTTTACATAAAATAAAATAAAATAAATTGAAAAAGGAAGAATTTTTATTAAACAAAATTAAAAATAAATGAATTTAATTCAAATCTAATTGGAAAAAATGAAAATAGAAATAATCTAAAAACCTAATTCAACTACATTAGATACATTAGATTCAACTTTGTCATTGCACATGTTATAGCTACAAGGCAATGACATGCAGATTGCGAATCAATAGAAATAATTGAAAGAATAAAATTGATTTCAAGTCAATTCAATTTCTAAAAATAACACCTAGAAACATGTACTAATTAAATCTATACAATTAGGAGTAGTTAGGTCATAATTCAAAATAGAACAATTTAATTTGGTCATAATTTCCCCGCTGATACATAAACAGTTAACATGAATATTGTGGACAAACGCTGCAGCGTGGATTCATCCTCACTCTGTGCGAGTTTATGCATCAGAGGATTAAAATCCTGCTTTTATGAAGAGCTTTAGAGGAGATTGTTTCACTCAGTCCTTAAGCTGAACAACTGTCACTTCCATTGTCTTCACCGTTCAAACACAATTAACTATTACAGACGCTGTACTTTCAAAATAAAAGCGCTGTTGCTGCACTCTTTCATTCCCTGGGTGTCTTTTATTGTGAAAAACCTGCAGGCTGAGAAAGAGGAAGTAGTTTAAAATAAATAGTGAATGAAACTGTGCCAGAGAAAGTGAGAAACTCTGACTGTTTATAAAAGTTATCTGACACTTTATTGATGTCGACTTTTATTTCAAAACCCCCTCTGATATTCGATCGGGTGTCGGGTCGGACGGGTTCAGATTTTCTGTAACACCTCTTTAAAAACTTTCCTTTCACTTCTCCTTCAGCTGGTTTTAGTTTAGCGATAAACACTGACATCACACGCCGCAGCGCCGACTCCTCCTGTTTATAACACGAGTGTTTTCATTTCCATTTCCTCCCATTGATTCGGAGCACGAGCCTCTAATGGCGCAAAGACCCATTAGTCAGAAGAAGAAGCTCGATGATCCCACTTGAAAACAGTCGATGAGGCAATTAAAGTTTCCACTAAAGCTGGTCGATCAATTGATTATATTGATTGATTCATATCTGGGTTTTAGATCTTTGAGAAAATGGAAATCTAGATTTGTTTTTTCATTGGGTAATCCTCTGTTTCCCTCTTACAGAGACGAATAACAGCACAATTTTCAGCGTTAGTTCCCAAAAACTAGTCGTTCAGCCGACCTTGAACGCACCACGGGTCGCCGTTGCTGTTGAGTTCATTCAAAGGCTGCTGAGACGGATTTATTTTAGCACGCTGAGCAGAAGCAGCAGCTCAGTGGGAGACAAACTGGAGACGCTGCAGCTCGTTAGCACTCATTAACAAACGGTACAATCGCTTCCTGTTGAACTACGACTGATGCGTTCACTGGAGATACGGTGACTAATGCAAACAGTGGAGAGGACATCTTTGTCCGTAAGCAACTTTAAATCCAGGTTAAAAACATTTCTCTTTTCATGTGCTTCAAGCTGAGCTCTTTTAAGAACTTAAAACATTATCTATTATCTTTTATTTTACATTTTTACTCTTGCTTTTAACTCTTCTTTTAGTGTTATATATAGTGTCTATATAAATAAAGATGCCTTGCCTTGTTTTTACCAGTTTGTACCTTTAACCACAGAAGTTAAATTGAGTTTGATTTTGTTTAATTGGTTCGATAAAATAAAAGCGAAACTTGTTTTGTGTCATTTCTTTGTCATCATTCTGAGTTTAATTAGAAAAGCTCTATTTCTAAGGGTGAGGCATTGTTTTATTCCTATTTTTATGTATTTTATTTGATTTAATAAGTATTCTTATCCACCCATATGTTTGTTTTTTTCCTCACTCTTTTGTATTTTACATTTCATATTTTCATTTTTCTATTGGAAGCAAAGTAATTTCTCCTCCGGGATCAATAAAGTAATTCAGATTCTGATTTAATAGTCTGCAATACTTTGATATACTTTGGATTTATCACAGCACGGACTCCACTGAATAATCACATCACACGTACAAAGTTTACATCTGTATTGTTATTTTTATGTATTTATTTTCTATTGTAGAAGTATTATCATGTACCCAATTGTTGTTTTCCCTAACTCTTGACTATATTGCATTTCATATTTTAATTTTTATTGTTGGCAGACTCTGTACAAAAACAATTTCCCCTCAGGGATCAATAAAGTTATTCTGTTTGGTTTGTATGGACGCAGCGACGCGGTGGGTTCAATCTGGACGACAAACAGGACGCACACACACAGGAGTCGGTCGGTACCTTCAGGCAAAGTGGTGAGCTGGTTCCTCCGCAGGTTCAAGTCCCTCAGACACTCGAGCTGCCCGAGCTCTGCGGGCAAACACTGCAGCTCGTTACAGCTCACGTCCTGACACACAAACACACACACACAGACACACACAACAATCAATACAACAGAGTGGATCCACGCACTTCCTGTTTTACACTCTATATATACACTATGGAAGCCTAAAGGTGACAAAATTACAGTTGTGGGATTTGACTTTTTCCCCTAAATCAACACAGAAATCCACTATTTATGTGTGTAAATGTGTGTATGTGTGTGTCTGTGTGTGTCCTACCAGCTGTCGGAGGTGTGTGAGGGAGAATATGGAGGCGGGCAGCGAAGACAGCTTGTTGTTGCTCACGATGAGCACTCGCAGGAGGGGCAGCTGAAACACTGACGGGGGTAAACTGGACAGAAGATTACGACTGTGGAGAAACACACACACACACACAAACACACACACACACACACGTAAGGGTTATTGCAAAACGAGTCTCTGTATAATATTCAATATTTACAGTATCTTTGGCTCCAGGCAACACGAGCCACCTGGAGGGTTTTCCTGGTCTCCTAGCAACAGCAGCTATAATTACAGTGTGGTTCTGTTGTTGCACAGTTTGGACCGGATTTGGACGACCCGGTTTTCACTTCCAGTACAAACAAACAGCCGAGCCGCACTTCCACCTGCAAACTGTGTTAAACTAATCTAAGCTGCTTCGACTTCTGTCCTCGTGGTGCATTCAAGTGCAGCTCGGGGGTAATTACAATTTACTTTAATTTGTTTTTTGGGTGTTTTTTTTTAACCTCAACTCCAGCCTGTTTGTTCTTTACTCTGATTCCCCACAAGCTTCTCTTGGAATGCCAACCTTTACTAGACCTTCGTCGTCATGGTTACACATAATTAAGTTCATGGGATGGTCACAGTTTGATTTGGTTTCAGTCATGGTGTGATTTTATTTGGTCTTCTTTATGGACAGAAACACAAGTTAGGTGAAGGGAAAGGTCTCAGGTTGGAGTTAATACTGGCGCTTCCTTAAGGACTGCGTTGCCAAAGTTACAATAATAAACACAATCACGGTACGGTCATGGTTTGGTTTGGTTTGGTAAAGACAGGTTATGGGTTCAGGGAAAGGTCTCAGTTTGGGTTAATACTCAAACTTCCTTAAAGGGGTAGTAGCATTTTTTTAAAGTGGGGTTGTATGATCTACAAATAGCCCCTAAGTACTTTAATTTAACTCATTTTTTTTAAGGTACAACCTCTTTTAGGCCGCGAAAATAGGCCTTTTCTTTGGGTCCATTCACAACAAAGTATGTTGTAAATCTCTGGGCAGGGCTATTATGGGCTGGCGTTGCTAACGGGAGGAGTGCAGAGAGTCTTCTACTGCAATTAAAGTACTTAGGGGCTATTTGTAATAAACACACAGTTATTACTGATAGGACAATCACAACATGGTTTGGTTTGGTTTGGTCTGGTCTGGTTTGGTTTGTAGACATAAAGCAAGGTTGGGTTCAGGGAAAGGTCTCAGTTTCGGTTAATACTAGCACTTCCTTAAGGAGTGCGGACCTTCATTGCCATGGTTACAGTTATAAAAACATAGTGAAGCTTATGGGATGGTCATGGTTTGGTTTGTTCATGGTTTGGTTTATTGTTTGTTTGTTTGTTTGTTTTTGTTTTTTTACACATAGACAGGTTGGGTTCAGGGAAAGGTCTCAGTTTCAGTTAACACTACAGTACCACTTCCTTAAGGAGTGCGGACCTTGATTGTCATGGTTACAGTGATGAAGCAACTCCCACAGTTGAGTAATTGTTTAGTGTGATGCAATAAACTTTCGTAATCAAGAAATTAATGTTTCATTTCAAGATTTGAGCAGGAAATACCGCTCCAACATGTAGCACCACCAGTCAGATATTGATATTGATCGCTTCTGAACGATGAGCGGACCGACTTTGGGGTTTTCGTGTTTGGGGTACGTGCCGAGTTACCTGAGGTTGAGGTAGGTGAGGGCCTGGAGGTTCCCCAGGCTGGAGGACAGCGAACGCATCCCATTGTGGTAAAGGCTCAGCGTCTCCAGAGAGATGAACTGACAGAGCTCCTCAGGCAGCTCGCAGAGACGGTTCTTAGACAGATCTGAGAAAAAAAACACACAAGAGGACTGAAGGTTAGACCCCATCGGATGCCGGACCCCCCTTTATTCATTCATCTACACAAAAAGTACACAACTTGTTGGAGCGTTGTGACCTTCTTGATCTTTGCTGAGATAGAAACCAGATCCAGTTTCCCAGTCTGAACCCAGCTGTGACCCATTGTTCCTCCAAGCCTCATGTTTCCCGTCACTGTCAACTGTCAAATAACCGTGTGATAAAATCAGAACGAGCAAGAGTTTTTCCCAAAATATGTAATATCGCAATGGAGATTCTTGGATTTCCAAACAACCAGTCCCCACGATTCCCATGATTACACCCAGTCCCATTGTGTGCTACACAACCGCTCGGCTCTAATTGTGTACTCTCCAGCTCGAGCTGAGATAATAGACCCAAATGGCATCAATCAAACTCGTACTTTAAGTTTGATGTTCTCTCGTGTCCTTCGCCATCCGAAAACCACCAGTCTAAAAACTGACAACCCGCTCTGAAGCCACCACGCTTTGCTGTGACAGAAACTTGGCGAGGTCGACTCTCATCCACTTTGACCAAACTGGGTGAGCGGGGTCCAAAAATAGCTGCTATTGGCTGCTTCCTGCTCTCTGTTTCCCCCGAGTTAGTTCCACAGTAAGTAGGCCAATTCCCATCCAACTCCAAGGAGACAAGGAGGCAAGGAAGCAAGGATACTGATCGTGAGAGTAAAATTAGCCCGACCGGTCCAGTCAGCAGATAAAGCCAGGTTCTTTCAGTCATAACTGGGAGAAAACCTTTGATGCAGTGCTTCCTGACAGCTGGAACAATCAACAATGAAAACGGACATCCATTTGCAATTACTTTGATAACTGATTGATGATCTTTTAGTACAAATATGTTGATCAAGAGGAGATTTGCAGCTTTTTCTAATTAATGACGTAACATCTTTGGTTCTTTCTAACATGTCTTCCTCTTTTTTTATGTTGTTTGATGCAGTCAATGGTGGAAATTGATTATCTTATGTGCTGGTTTGTTTGTTGTTTGTTGAGGGTTAAGAGTTAGATTTAGGATTTTCAGTTGTTATTCAATGAGAACTGGACTGATTTTCCAAGATATCCCAGCGGATCCAGGAATATTCAATCACTTTCTTTGACATTTAAAGAGTTAAAGTTTTCTCAGGAAATGTTTTGGATCCGCTTCATGTTGTTGAATTTCTAAGGATTTGTACAATATGTTGCAACTCCAGATAATGATCCAGGTCAGTGGGAAATTAAGGTTCGGTCTTTGCTGCGTCAGGGTTATTTTCTCAATGAAGTAATTGTTTTGCCAATAAAAAAACCTTAAACTTAAAAGAGCAAAATACCAAACCCAGCAGATTACTATCAGAGAACAGTAACAAGGAGAGTCCTGTATATTAGCTCCTGCTTCCTTCACGGTGGGTTATCACAGACCACGCTCAGTATTGACCTTGTCATCGGTACCGGCTGATCTCTGCACAGATATCTTCATATCCGACCTGTACGGCTGGATGCGTGCAGGGTGAGAGACGTGTGAGCGTGCAGCAGACACAATGAGGCATCAATAGGAGCTGCAGAGAGTCCAAACAGCATCGTTAGCACCGAGCCTCGGTCTGGCAGCAGGATGAGACACAGTCTGTCAATGGCAGACAGCCCAATGGCTGTTTATTGATTGCTGTTGGAAGCAGCAGGGAGGAGGAGGAGGAGGAGGAGGGGGTGGGGGAGGCAGTTCCTCTCTTTGTTAGAGCTTCTATAAAGACAATTATTTTGGAGGACTTCAAGTGAAACATTTAGGAGAGCAGAGATGTGAAAAGAAACTGATGGTCCAGTTTGGTTCTGCTTCTTAGATGGAAAAAGGGTCCTAAAGACATTTAAATATGAATTACTCCATAGAAAAATAAACAGATAAACAGATAAATATAAAAAAAGAAAGATAAACTAAAGAAAAACAGCATGAAGTGGAACCAGGTCTGACTGTGTTTAATGGAGCAAACACAACAACACGCTGTAATGCTGAGCTGTGCTACATTCATCTGAGTGAGCAAGAGTGTTTCATTATCACACACCACTTTACATGGCCTTAATAAACAGTGCACAGCATGGTGCACGGTTCAATGTGAAAGTGTGTGTGTGTGTGTGTTTTCTGTGTGTAATAAATTGCGAGTGTGTCCGTCTACACACACTGTACCGGAGCACTAAAGCCCTGATTCCTCCATCTTCACTGTCCCATAGCTGGAGGGGAGCCGTCTGAACAATGGGTGGGGGTGGGATAGTACTGTGTGTGTGGATACGTGTGTGTGCGTGTGTGCTGGTGTGTATGTGTGTGTTTTCAGACCCCACTGAGGACTTGAACCATACTGCATACTACACCCATGGGGTCCTGTATCACTGTGGGGGTGTAGGAGGCTGTTGTTTGAGGATGTAGGGTTTGAGGCTGAAGACCGAAGGAATTCATTATGTCATAATTGTGTGTGTGCGTGTATGTGTGTGTATGTGTGTGCTCTGAGGGAGTCTCTAGCTCGGCCTCAATACAAACTTCACCAAAGCCGAATCCCGAGCAGAGCTTCATGAGTTCAGCTAACTGTACTGGGATAAATGGGCTCTATGCACAGCTCCACTACTTCCTGAATCTAAGGCAGCTCCTTCATTTCCTGTCTTACATTATTGGACAAACTGATTAATCCAGGTGTGTCTGACCATTGTGACTGCTCAGACACACCTGGATTAATCAGTTTGTCCAATAATGTAAAACAGGAAATAAAGGAGCTGCCTTAAATTCAGGAAGTAGTGGAGCTGTGCATAGAGCCCATTCATCTCAAACACAACCGACAGTAACTTCATATTAAATCTAAGTAAACCTAATATAAAGCACACAGCCTTTTCCATTCATATTATTATAACCTTTATTTAAACTCGGATATATATTGAGGAGCAACCTCATTTGCAATATGGCCGAGACAAAACACAAAACATTTGAGGACAAGACGTAACACAAAAAAATGCTTGAAACATACAAGCATTATCCGAAATCTGAAATACATTGATTTACATTGAGATGTGTTGTTGTTTTTGTACAGAAGCTTCAACATCTCACTAATAAGCTGCAACAACTGTATTTCTATTCTGAAAACATGCAAGTCATCAGAGTCTAAACAGTCACTTTCCTTCCTGAAAAAGCATCAGACCTTATTGAAGTGACATAATAACAGTGACAAAGTGAAACTAGTTTCAGCTCATAATCCCTGCTGTTTTTGCCATGTGGTGGGAAATGCATTCTGGGATAAATCCATACACACCAGTCTGCAAAAACACTTCCTGATATTTGAACTCGATGGGGCTGAGAGACTGATGACGTTTCACAAGAACAAAAAGGACACGGATTGAGAAACTTCTTCTGTATCCGTTGTTGCAAAAGACGTGAACAGGAAGTGACGGTTTCTACTGCACGAATAAAAAAGTCTTATCTGTGCAAGACGTGCACTCACTCCCCGACATTGAATTTTTTGAATCCCCAGAGTATTTCCTGTCCTTATCTCAACCAAACCAAGCAGCCGGCGGCCATCTTGGAAAAAATCTGATTTTAAAAAAAGCTTTAAAATGTGGTGATTTTGCCCCAAAATTGAGGTTTTAAATGGATTTTTCCACTGGTTTTACTTGAACTGCACCATTGGTTTGATGTTGAGGGGGGGGGGGTCGTAGACTTTTCATTTCGGCATTCCTTAAGATTAGCCTTCATCATCAGCTTAACGCAGTCGTCCATATTTGGGTCTCCAGAGAACAAAAACACAACACCACACACACACATCTATGAACAGCTGAAAGTCTCACGCAGCCTTCCCCGGCTCGCTTTTGCTTGCTTTGTTCCCAGGAGGCATTTCTGCCCAAGTTTACGTCCTCCTGATAGGCTTGTTGTACCGGAGCCAGAATGACTCAACAGGAGCATCATGGGAAAAGCATGTGCTGTGGAATGGCAGCGTCCAGCAGCCTCTGGCACGACCCGGGTTCAGACAGCAGGACGCTGGCCTTAAACAGACGGCTCCATGGTCCAGGTCCAAGGCTGTCAGCTCAGAGGAGGAGGAGGAGGAGGAGGAGGATGGCAACAAGTGAAACCCTCTGGTTGCAGAGCTGACACACACATGACCTACTCAAGACTATATACGCTCCAGCTGACTGTGATTGGAGGATTTGGCTGCGAGACGGATCTTGAGTTTAACTGATTTAAATGACCCATAATAAGTTCTTGTGTAACTCATTTGGCTCATGATTTTTCAAACTTGTCAAAACATCCAAAAAAAACAGAGCATGCAATAAAATTCATTATTGAACTTGGATTATTCTTGAGCTTCCAATGAGTCATAGACACGAGGAGCATGGACATGGAATCTGTCACTGAACGAAGCAGAGAAAACACGACTGAAAAACACTGCATGGATAAATGTCAATGTATGTCTCAATATGACTGAATACCATCTCAAGTCACATGATCGACTGCAGATGAGTCACCAACAAGATAACTTATTGCTGTTAAATGTAAATGAAAAAAACACTTGCAATACTTGTTCACTGATCAGCTTTATAGAGAAGATAACACTCATTCAACAAACATTAATCAGCCTCAATGACCAGTGGCCACAGTCAAGGTTCGTTACCTTTGATTGTCGGTGCAAGCTATTTTTAGAACGGCGGAGCAGAGCCGTGAGCTGCTCAGAGCTACGCTACGGAGGCTCATGGGATTTCTTGGTTTCCATCTCATCAAAATCATCAAATACACAATCCAACAACTCCACAACGCTCTAGTGGACAAGTTGTGACCTGCACATTCACCATGCTATGAGATAATAACACAACGTTACCACACAGAGTTGTTGTAGAGGGAAAATTCTCTCTGAGCAGCTCACGGCTCTGCTCCGCCGTTCTAAAAAATAGCTTGCACCGACAATTAAAGGTAACAAACCTACTGCTAGGGATTATGGCAATGGGCCAATTTCCCAAAATGTTGAACTATCCCTTTAACAAAGCTTGGAGAAGATCAAGCTGCTTCTTCTGTTACTTGAATGTGACTTGTTTCTTTAACTTGTAGTGAATAAAATCTGCTCCTAGAAGCCACTGCAGATAAACTTGGTCCAATATACCATAATACTGAAAACTATGATATATTTTGTTATATTTTTCTTTTTTTGTTTTTTTACAGTTTTACAAAAGTGTGATGAATAAACTCTGACACACAGTTCAGTTGGAGCATCAAGTCAAAGCTGTAACACTATAAACTAAACATTGTAGTGGTATTGTCCATCACCACACTCGATCGAGTCAATAACTTGCGGTGACGGACCGTGTCGTTGGGTCCCATGTGACGGCTTTAATCCATTCTAACCAGTTAAGGATCTCTGCTGACCTGGATTGACCCCTGCTGTCGGGTTACCATGGTGACCATGCAGATTTCCTGCCAGGTTTTAAAGAACAGGGTCAACTATCATTAGCCTGGAGAAAGGAGCTTGGTGCTTGGACGGAGTCAGCAGAACGTCTCAGGTCGATGATGCACGTTAGCTGCAGGTCTCCGATGCCTTACACCGCCTTTCTTTCTAGAGCTTTCTATCCGGACTCATCGGAACCGACCGCTCCGACCCCGGCAGGGTTCAGCTTTCACTGGCTGGGTCTTCTACTATGTGTTGCTATAATGGAAAACACCTGCAATGAAATCACGGATTGTGGAGCTGCCAGGAAGCGCGAAGACTCGAGGCTCCGACGGTCGTCTGAACCCACGGGACCAGAACAGAACCACACACACGCACACGCTCATAAAACACACACAAAGACGGACCCGCATCCATCCGACCCTGCAGCCGATTTGTGTTTGTATGCAAAAAGACGGTGTAGTCAAATAGATAGTGCAACCAAAAGAGACAGCGAAGGGGATCAGTGTGAGTTACAGCTTTGCAAGCCTGCACGTCAGCTCATCCATCTCTTAAAGACGCCTTTAAGGATTGACGACCATGTGATGTGGATTGAAAGCTCCGAAAAAAGCTTGTTTTGTGCGAGTGTGAAGCCAGATCCTAAAAACAAAGAAAGAAAGAAAGAAAAAGAAAAAACAACAGGGTGGGAGGAGGATTTCAAAGGATCAACAGAAAGAGAAGCATCGCGGCCTGTCGGAGCAGGATACTGTGTTTAATTACACGCCAGGCTGGATCCAGTTCAGACACTTACATCACCGCTGACCCGCTGACCTCTAAAAAAAAAAAAACTTACAACACTGTACTGCTAAACTGGGCTCTTTACAAAGCCCAGACTCTGCCGCTCTAATCAGTGCGTTCACTGTAAAGAAACAAACACCCGGCCGTCTCGTCTCGTGTTTCAGATGACGTGAGGTCAGATCTTTAATCTGCTGCTTCAAAGTCTGAACACACAAAAAAAACTTTCTGCAGATTGTTTATGAACTCACTTTAACGTTCCCAATAGGTTCAAAAGAACTCGTACTTTTTGTGCCGTCTTAAAAATAAACCTTCAGAGTGAGTTAACGCACTAATCTGATTATGTTTTGAGTCGTAAACTGACTTCCCCGCTTCCTGTCGGGCCGTGTGAGCAGGTCATGGACAGTCAAATGTTGTGTAAACCAGGTGTGGTTGGACACTGGGTGTGGTTCTGGTACAGATAAACACACACACACACACACACTTACACACTTCAGACTGGTCTGTAGTGTTGGTCCAGTTTGAACGATGATTATTAATCCAGTCCATTGTTAACCAGACTGTTGCACAAAAGCAAAGACGATTCACTTCCAGCCGAGCGAGCGTCGGCTCATACAGGTCAGCTACCACGTTCTACCCCAGAGAAATGTTCTGATAAAAACCTCCTGTGACATTTTTCAGGGGCTTATAACTAAAAATATGTCCGTGCTCACTGTTGTGTGCTGTGGGATTAAACCGATTCAAGGTCCAATATTTACCTAATGACACAGCTGCCCAGCGCACACTCCACCAACAACCTGAAAATGCCACAATAACTTAATTCTGTGTGCTCTGTATATGTTGTAAAATTATATTTCCAGCTGCAAAACATCTGCAGCGTTGATTTAATATCTATCTGGAGATCTAAAGGACAGATGTTTCCTTCTAAACCTGACATCTTACATGAACTGTCTGATCTAAATATTTATTATCCAGACTCAAAACTACACAGATCTGAATGTTAGATAATGGCTGAGATGTGAATGAAGGTTTAACGCAATGTGACAAAACAGGAGCAGATGAAGCTGAATTCCTCACAAATCATCTTGAAACATGAAAACCCAACAACGAACAAGTGTAACTTCATCCTGGAAGTTAATCATCAACTAACTTTATTGTCAGTCATAGAAGTACAAGATCAGTACAGACTAGAAATGTGTTTCTAGTTTCTAACAGAGTGATTTGAGCACTGAGCTTTATTTTTAAAGGGATGGTTCAACATTTTT
Organism: Decapterus maruadsi; assembly: GCA_030347415.2. Classification (NCBI taxonomy): domain Eukaryota; kingdom Metazoa; phylum Chordata; class Actinopteri; order Carangiformes; family Carangidae; genus Decapterus; species Decapterus maruadsi. The sequence goes on from CM064898.1 coordinate 7,034,236, forward strand.
GGTAAATTGGCCCACTGCCATAATAATAATCCCCATAGTTGTTTTCAAGAATTTACCTCTAAAACAACTCTATCTGGTAACGTTGTGTTATTATCTCATAGCGTGGTGAATGTGCAGGTCACAACTTGTCCACCAGAGCGTTTTGGAGTTGTTGGATTGTGTATTTGATGAGTTTGATGAGAGAAACCAAGAAATCCCATGAGCCTCCGTCGCGTAGCTCTGAGCAGCTCACGGCTCTGCTCCGCCGTTCTAAAAACAGCTTGCACCGACAATTAAAGGTAACAAACCTACTGCTATGACTATGGGGTTATGGCAATGGGCCAATTTGCCAAAATGTTGGACTACCCCTTTAAGAACCCGTCCAACTTTTTGTAACTTCATTGAAAACTGACGATCCAACAATTTAACTGAAGCTGAATTTCTCTCTTAACCTTTGTTTTCTTGTTTACAAAACTATCTTCATCGTGTTTTGCAGCTACACACAGCAATTGTCTTTAACAAAACAGTATTTAAGAGGGAATAATTACGACTTTTAACCATGTTAGCTAATGTGGTACCCATAATTATGACAGGGATGCTGCGCTTTGTGGTTATTGTTAACAACATGACCCGTTCATTGCTGCTAAGGCTGACAATGAGACACAACATTTAGTTTTAGGTCTGACGGTCCACAACTGGGTTAAATCCTGAAACAACCAATTGACTTTCTTTTACTTCAACACAATCTACAAAAAATAGACACAACTGTAAATCTAACACAGTTGGCATTTGGTCTTTTGTTCCTTGTGTCTTGTCGGTCTTACCCAAAGAAATACTTTGTGGCCTCAGAGAATATCAGGTGTCGAGGACGTCAAAGGCATCAAGACTCTGTGTTTTTCCATGGACGGCGAAGTAAAAAAAAAAAAAAAACCAGGAAGTTAAAGTAAAAACAAGACAAGGTGGAGGCGGTGGGGGTTTATCTGGGTGCACAGACTGTAGCTAAACCTCAACTCGCCACCTGTGCGGTGTTGATGTCAACTTATAAATCACCTCGGCCCGTCTTCACGCACCGCTCGGGCGGATCCGGTGTGAGGCCGAGACGGGACGCTGAGTCTGCTGTATTGTACACAAATATGTTTGTGTATTAACAAAATAAAATAAAATAAAAACACTCCAGTGCTGTTCGTATCATGTAGGGAAGAGGGGAGGCGAGGTTCACGGAGAGGCTACAGATGGAGGGGTGGAGAGAATGAGTAACAGTGGGATAATGCCAGCAGGAGAGCAAGGAGGACAAAGGAGGCGAGCAGCAGCCAAAGAGACCGGGGAGACAACAAAGAGGCCAAGACAACAAAATCCCCGAGAGCAGTGAGTCAACACGGAGGACGGCGGCGGCGGCGGCGGCTCTTCAACCGGGATCGGTTCACACAGAGCTGAAAGAAGGGCTGATGGGAAAAGACCTGTCTCTGCAGAGGGAGAAACCACTGAGTCACAGGGAGATTTACGGGAAAATGTCAACACCTGCCAATTAATGTCAATCTCCTCAACTTAATACAACAATATAACGTTTCATTAGTGTTGCTGCATCATCATATTTCCTATTAGGACAATGCATCTATCATATGATTTAAGATTGGTCAACTTTATTGATCCTAGGCTGGGAAATTGATAAAAAAAAAAGTTGTTTGTTGATCTTCATTTGACTAATCCAACATGATTCATTAAACTGATTGAAGTCGAAAGTCTTTGACACTCCTATAACCTTGGATTTGTGAAAGTTGTCGAACCGGTTCTTGATCAAAGTGACAGAGTAGAAACATCTGCAGGTGGTGGTGAATCTGTGTGAAAGGGGTGTTGATTGATATTTGGAAATCAATCATGCATCAAGTGACATGCAAGAAAACTTTCCACCTTAAAAGAGTCCAACACATGCTAGTAGCCTCTGAGCTGCACAGGGAAGACTTTGCTGAAGCAACAATCATGGTAAAAATAAAAAATCTTATATTATGCATCTATATTCAGTGTCCAACATAAGATTTTTTTCTTACTGGCCCGCTTGGCCAGTAGCTTTGAGTTTTACTGGCCCTGTGTGTATTTTCACTGGCCCGGCTGCCAAAAAATGTAAAAAAGCATTTATTTTTTCTCTATTAAAAAAAACAAACAATGTGTTTATTTATTGAAATTGGTTAAATTGTTCACGTTATTTTTCTGGATCAAAATGATGTGGTGGTGATGGTACCTGTCTGCTCTACAAGTCAGCAGTGTAAAACTCAAAGAGGTGGGACACCAACAGCTGTAATTCAGGGGTGCCAAACTCCAACACACTGTGGGCCACAATTTAAAAACTGGTAGAAGTCGAGGGCCAGATTGGTTGTTTATTGAGAACTTATTGAAATGACCTTTTTGCACATACAGTATTGAACCTAAAACTAATAAAACTTGTACGTTATTGCATATAAAACAACATTAATCATTAGATTAATAATGAGTTGCATTCATTTCTAATGGCTCCATCTGCATCTTTCCAATTTTTTTTAGGGATGCACATGATTAACCATTAACCAATACCAATAACTTTGACTGGTTATCAATTCTTTCTTTTTTTCTTCTTTTTTTTTTTGGCTCATGTCGTCAACTTATGGGGGCAGGCGTGCGGGCCAAAGATAATTCCACCGCGGGCCTTCAGTTTGACTTAATGGGTTTCAATGTCATCATGCGTAGGCCTATAGGCTATTTATTGACAACAGCTGTAGTGAAAACGTGAGGCTGAAGGAGCGGAGATGATGAACTACAAAGGACACGTTAGCTCGTCGATACGGTGACGGTAACAGCTGACTGGCGGCGACACGTTAGCTCTCCGGTACGGTGACGGTAACAGCTGACTGGCGGAGACGTCAGTTCGTCGGTACGGTGACGGCCGGGGTAACAGCTGACTGTGCGTCATGCTCTGTCTCCGCTGCAGCGGCGGTAAAGCAGCGTCAGGCCGCTGAAACACTCGGTGGAATCGCCGATTAGATGCGCTGAGCTGGGAGCATCGTATGTCTCACTCAGTAGAGCGAGCACGCTGCAGCGACAATTTCACCCGGCTACTGGTGCCGGTGAGAAATTTAACGGTGGCCGCCGCGACCAAATTCTGCATGCAGGAAAAACCCTGTTCACGTTCAATTGTTTAGCTACATTTAACAGAATAGTGAGACCAAAACTTTATGAAGCTTAAAACATGAACAGCTGATCACATGAAGCATTTTGATTTTCCCACGTGCATTCCAGCGAATCACGATGCATGCCGTCGTACGGGCCAGTAAACGACCAATCACTGATTACAGTGATTTATAGTGATTGGCCAGTCACTGGCCCGGGCGGGCCAGTGACTGGCCAATCTACTTGCCCTGCATGTACTTTTACTGGCCCCGGGCCAGCGGGCAATGGGTTATGTCGGACCCTGATATTGGATGAATTCATTTCAATTCAATTGAATTTTAGTTCAAAATTATAACAATACTATGTCAAGGCAGCTTAAATTGTAAGGTCATGACTGTACAATATGGGATATATTGGATTAATTCATTTCAATTCAACTGAGTTTTATTCATGTAGTTCAAAATTATAACAATACTATGTCAAGGCAGATTACATTACATTATAATTATAATTGATAATTTACCCAGTAATCAAACTTCAACACAGTAAATTCTTGCACTGCTACGCATCAGAATAACAAATAAAGACGTTGGTTTCATAACAGCCACACCTAATTTAAAATGCATCCAGGCCCGTCACTCAATCCGACTCTGTTTGGGTTTATTTCACAACGTTGCCAATGGCGACGCAACTTCACGTCGTGCTGTAAGACAGGATGTGGCACTGTTGATTCCTGTTACTGATTCAGTTACAGCGAGCACAGCACTACACACACACACACGGGCTCATCACCACAGACTGTGTTGTGTGTTTGTGAGCGTGTTGTGTGTCGTCGGGGGGTGAAACTGTTGCATGACTGAGTGTGAAAACAGAGACTGATACGTGATGTTCTGCAGCCGAGGCAAACCGATAGATACGTAACTATAATGATTGATGTTTGGATGCTCTCAGACCACGTTCATCACCGACACTTAATTCAACTCGTTTCAAACCTGTAATCGTCTCCCACACCAGCTCGGCTGAAATCACTTGGGGACAATTATCAGACTTCAAACAACTTCCTCTGGAGACGCTTGAGGCAGCTTTTTCCACATGTGTTCCCCGACACCTAAACAACAGATCCCCTGTTGAATCAGCAGGCGACACCAGAAGCATCCCTGACCCCATCGGACTGTTGAAACATCAACTGTCTACAAACCATTTAAAGGGATAGTTAAAACATCTTGGCAAATTGGCCCATTGCCATAATCCCTATAGTCATAGTCTTCATTGTTGGTGCAAGCCATTTTTGGAACGGCGGAGCAGAGCCGTGAGCTGCTCAGAGCTACGCTACGGAGGCTCATGGGATTTCTTGGTTTCCCTCATCAAACTCATCAAATACACAATCCAACAACTCCAAAAAGTTGTGACCTGCACATTCACCACGCTATGAGATAGTAATATTACAAGACAGAGTTGTTTTAGAGGTAAATTCGTGCAAAACCACTGATGCACGTTCCCATTGGGGGCAGTTTTCCAGCAAGCATTTCCCTCTAAAACAACTCTGTCTGGTAACATTGTGTTATTATCTCAGAGCGTGGTGAATGTGCAGGTCACAACTTGTCCACCAGAGCGTTGTGGAGTTGTTGGATTGTGCATTTGATGAGGGAAACCAAGAAATCCCATGAGCCTCCGTAGCGTAGCTCTGAGCAGCTCACAGCTCTGCTCCGCCGTTCTAAAAATAGCTTGCACTGACCATTAAAGGTAACAAACCTACTGCTATGACTATAGGGATTATGGCAATAGGCCAATTTGCCAAAATGTTGAACTATCCCATAAACATTTCAAGATCTGTTCTGAACTAAAACTACTAAAAAATATGAATGGCAGGAACCATTGTGATACTGGACCATCCATGTAATCTGTTGTTGGTACATCCTTGACATAAAGACAGAGTCTGGAGTGGTGTCTGATGTTATTTGCTGTAAATGGAGGGGCTCTGCATAAATTAGGATGTCATATGGAGTTGGGAAACACCTTGGATGATCACCAGGAACAGAAATGATCCATCTGCTAACACCAGGACAGGAGCCAATCACAGCTTCACAGGACCAGAGTTTAACACTTACGTAACACAATGACAATGTGGTAACTTCCATTTTCTGTAGAAAGCTGTGTAAAATGGTTTAACTGGAAAAGACTGGTAAGGGAACCATGACTTAGGGATATCGTCACTCCTGTTTTAAGTACAGCGTGACATAGCGTACACAATGGAAATAGAGTATACAAGCAAGAACGGACCTCGGACAAACATCACAAGAGAAACTAGTCGTGCAGGCTCAGATTAAATGTACGACAGATAATGTGAGAAGTTCCACATGTGCCTTCTTAGCTTTCAAAGCGATGTAAGGACGGAGTTCAACTCTTGAAAATGAAACTCTGAAGAGCGATTCAACCATCACAGCAACCGCATGCAGGCTGCACAAGTGTGAAGAGCAGTTACACCACAGAAAGGAAATACAGTGATATCAGTATTTATGCTATTCATGTACAGCCCATCAAAGTGGAGGGCTTCTATTAGACACCGGATTAGATAAAATAAGACTGTGTATGCAACTTTGAGGCGACTAAGTTCAGGTACAAGATGTAAAATATCTCCAGCTCAGCCGCTGTTAACAGATTAGTCGAACTTGATGTGATCTTAACTAAATTTTGAAGGAATTTAATAAAAAAGTATTACATCTAACTGCAGAACATGGTGTCACGGTGCAATCATCAGTCTTAAAATAAAGGTACAAGAAGGTATTGTCTCCATATGGCTGCTGATGTAACCTAAACAGTAGAGGACCGAGGATAGAGCCTTGAGGAACGCCACCAGAAACTGGATAAAGGACAGTTAAGATAGTTAAAGGACAAAGAGTCACCACTTCACTTTGTCCATTACTGCCCTCTAGTCTATTTGGCTAAAATTAGATAAGCTATTGTAACAACTAGGATACTAGGACAGCTACTGTGCAAGAGCTCCAAAGATCCATCTTGTGAAACTACGACTTGTACAAATCTGTGGTAGGCTAGCACTTGTTGCGTTTCAGTTCAATAATAAAGTTTTATTTTTCATTTCTGGACTTCCTCTATTAGGCTACAACAGGGCTGCCATTGTTGTCACATTGCAAGTTTGTGTTCGCATGAACTGATAACAGGCGGGCTGTAACGTCAACAGATCCCACAAACACCACGGCCGGTTTGTTATCTTATAAAAAGTCAAGGAAACAACTTCCACTCCCACTTTCTACAAGCTGATTTCATTCACTAAGACACCACAGTGACCCTAAGAGTCTATAGGAACTAAACACAAGCCCCTCCAAGGCCCCCACGCCGTCCCCATCACGTACCAACTCGGCCCATCAGCCATCTGGTCACCAAACACTGTAGGAGCTAATGGATCTGCTGCGTTACATAAGGCACGGCCTCAGCTTTCATTATTCACCAGGCCGTCGACTCCACGCCATTAGATTACTTACACACATTCTTATAGTGTTACACTGGGTAGCGGGACAAACATGGAGCCAGGAGGACTGAGGCCCATTAACTAATGGCTGCCTGGAGGAAACAGCAAGCCACGACACAACAAGTAGAGACACTGTTCTCGGCTTTAAAGTCAACAGAAAAGTTGCATCATCACAAACTAACCTCTAAAGAGGGAAGTTACTTTTTTCTTTAAAAGGGAGAAAATGAAAATGAAATCGGACTATTGGGATTTTCATTTAAATTTGGGGTCATTATTATGCTAATGTGGAGTTAAGTGAATTATAATTAAGTATTTTTTAACAATATTTCAACAAATTAAATGAAAAAAACAACTTGGTAAGATGTTGTTCCACCATTAACTGGAACTTTTTTTTTCTGGTGACAGTGAAGGCATCATTTCTTTCCTCATAAAACCATCAGTTTTTAGTGTCATTGTCCTGTCTCTCGGCTAATTTTTCAATTAAATGTCATGACAGACCACCAGACCCATGCTGCGTATGGTACAGTGTATTTCCTGGCTGAGTAGTCGTGTTGCCCCACAGCCTCCTGTGTGCTGTCTGCCTCTTTCTCTAGTTACCTCCCATGGGACTGAGGAGGGATTCCCCCCCTCCTCCCCACCAGCTGCTGTGGTCGGAGAATGAAAACACACTTGCAGGTTTCACACACACAGAGACACACAAACCATTCACACATGAGACAAAAAAATACTGTAAATAAAAGCATGACAAAAAGCATTACGCATCCTGCAGCCACCGTTGGCATCATTAAGCAAAGATGCAACAATGCGTGAACATGAACATGCCGTTCTCCGTGCAAAATTAACACAAGCGTGTCATTCATTAGCCGCCGCTGACAACTTGTCCAGTGTTTATCAGTTCATGAAAGACTCCCTCCAGTTTTCCATGAACTTGACCAAGTCCAGCAGGAAGCAGGAAGAGGGACGATTGACTGACCGACCGACCCATCTGGCATTTTTATCCCTTGTGACATTTAAAAGAAGAAGAAGAAGAAGAAGAAGAAGAAGAGGAGGAGTGGAGGCAGCTGGGGTGGTGGAAAGATGCGTGTGGGGCAATCAGAGAGGCGAAGACGACGATGACGGCGACAAAGCAGAAGTGAGGAGTGTGAACAGGCAGCCCACATCCGCAGCACAGAGGAAATAGATCTCACAGCGCGGGGAGGGGAGGTGCACTAACATGTATGTACAGAGTCTAATTTAATGACACAGAACAGATGTAAACAACTGGCAGGAGGACACAGACAGATGTTGAACCACAACAACACAAACACCTGAAGTTGAAGCAGCTTCAGCTCCAGCTTTAACGCAACGCCAACACAACGTCACACTGTAGTTTTGTTCTTTCTAACAGATTAACCAGAGATTTTCAGCATCAGGGTGGAAATCTGCGAGGAGGGGGCGGGGCTTAACCGTCCTGCTCTTCAAATGTGAGCTTTCACAGTGGATTTAAAATATTCTTTTAATGTTTTATTGATGTTTTCCTTGCTTCTGATTGGCTAGCAGTTGTGAATGGATAACTTTAAAAACACAGATGTTGCCAGATCACGCGGAAAATGAACTACTTGATGTTCGTAGCTCTTTTTTTTTCAATTTTGAACTAATTTCAACTAGTTTGCATTTGCTTGTTCCATTGTTATAATGAATAAGCTGCTTTTCTTTTTCTTCCTCCATCACCAGCCTCCAACTCACAGACTGAACTAACCAAACCCAGACTAAATGAACTAATGTTCACTCAAAACAAGCGAAGTTGTTACATTTTCCCACTTTAACTGTCTTATTGTGTTGAAAGTGTAAAAACAAGTTGCACTGTGTATGAAAATACCTGTCGGGCACAATTTGCATAAAAAACGTGTTATTTATTCCATTTCTCTCTTCACTTGTTTGTTCATTAAAATGCTTCAAACACTCAAACAAACAGTCTAGACGTGTCTGTACCGCCTGTATTGTTAGCAACATGCTATTGATGCCGGGCCTCGTCGATGGGGACGTTGTGTAAAAAAAAAAACGTGAGCAGCGTTCACGTCAATTGTTTGTAAAGTGATTGTATCGTTCAGAAGATCTTTTATACCCACTACCATCAGACTTTTTTTAATTCTTCTGCAAATATGACCGTTTACATTTCGTGCCTGCACTGGATTATTTATAATGGGTATTATGGGATTCTGCACCATTATGCACTTTTTACACAAGGTTGTGTTTCTCCAATGGAATTTCCTTGTTATTTATATCAATGACAATAAAAGCAAATTGATTGAAATGCTAGATGAGCTGACAAACAAATGTATTTCCCTTTTGGGGATTAATAAAGTCATACGTATTCATACTCAATAAACAATCAAGTCAAGTTCATTTCAAACTCTGACATTTAAGCCAGAAAACAGAGGTCACATGATCTACACTAAGATGTGTTTGAATGGCGGCGGCAGCTTTTTGCTATGAAATTCATTGGTAATTTGAATCTAGTTCATACAGAGGAAGCTTCATGTTTTTAAAAACCACTCCATCATCATCATTATCAGCAGCAGCAGCTTGGTTATTTTCTAGGTGTTTGTGCCTGAAAAGTGACAGGAAGAAATAAACAGGGTGGATTCAGTCTGGGCTGCACCAGCGGACGCTACCAGTGTTTAGTGTGTTTTTAAACAGTGGATAATGAACAGTAACAGAGGCAGAGACGCCATCACAGCCCTGAAACGTATAAACAACACACAGGCCGAAGGGTCGAACCAGCCTGGACATGAAGATTAAGACTAAGATTGGTGGCGGAAAAAACCCCAATTAAAGAGCAATTAAACAACTAAAATCGATGTCATGTTTGATCAGAGGTCGACTCCAGACTTTCCAGGAGCATGACGTGGAAATACACCGCCCCCCTCCTCCTCTTTAACACACTCACTGCTGTCTTCTGTCAGCTGCTGGCTGCACTGGTCGTGGTGGTATGGCGCGTGTGTGTGTCCAGATCCCAAAACAAAAAGCTCTTTCACATCTCCAGAGGTCGTATGAGTGTGGAGGTCACTTTTATTAACTCGTCGTTGTCGTCCGTCCATGCAACAATATTTCTGTTTCCTGAGCTGTTGAACAAACTGCAGCTCCGGCTCTGTGTTTTAATGAAGCCGCTCTTCTTCTTTAATAAAATATGAACAACTCAATATCATCTTATTACCTGGAGGAACGGCTCCTTCCCAGGCTGACGAGTCTTTTAATCCTGAGTATGTTGTTTTTTTTATAGTTGGACCTCCATTAAAGTAGAAAATCAGTTTAAAAGAGGAAACAGAAACGATTTGATCCTTGTTTTATTGGTTTTGAACCCACAGCTGTTCCACTGTCACAGCTGCTTTCTGTTGTTTTTTTTCCCCACTTTTTTTTTTTTTTAAATCATGTGGACGACATTTCACACATATGAATTAGTCTGTTTAGAATTAAAATACGTCACCTCACATGATCCTTCGACCACGCGCGGGCAGTTTTCCCAGAAGCGAAAACACTAAATAAGACGAAGCGTATAATTAAGCTTCATCCATTATCGTAATTATAAGTTCTGCCTTTTACGCAACAAGAACAAATCCACGATTCATAAACAGAAATAATTATGTTTATCCTCAGTGTTAATGCCTGTATTTTATTATTAACGTCTCACATTAGCAGTGACTGTACTAAAGTAAACTGATGTCACTGATTGATTAAAGGAGAATCTTTGTTCATTAAGGCTTAAGGAAATAAAGCTTGTGCACAGACGGTTTCGAAATGAGTGAACGCTGCTTCATGGTTCCCTACACATCACATAGTTTGAGTTATAAATCTGGAAGCTCATCTTTTAAGGCCTCAGTGTCACCAACTGTATTCCTGCTTATATAGTGAACCGTATATAGAATATAATCATCCATACAGCCTCCTTTTATCCCTCTATAATCAACCTCAGGTCACCAGTCAGTCTCATATGGAGACAAACAGATGTTTATGTGGCCGTTTACCTGAACCTGGATGTCTTACAACAGAGGGAGGAAGCCGCGGAGCAGCAGAGAGGAAACATGTGGACCGGGTCGTACCATTCACACCCAGGACCACAGCTGTAACCCCCCCAAAAAAATATCACTTTATTTCCCTGAAAGAGTCGGTTTCAAGTCAGAGTGTCGTCAAAATGAAACTGCAGTTGAGTAGTTTCAACCTAAAACATCTCAAACAGCCCAAGTACTAATCCAAAATACTGCACTGTCTGTCACCATGTCAACCATTGATATGATATTGAAACAGCACTTCAGAGAACTGTTACAGTGTCAAATTAAGGGATATTTTAGTGAATCAATATTTTCTTATGTCCATATTTAATATAATATACTAATATAAATCTATAATGCAGCGTTTTTTATCAGCAGCAACACACACACACTTGTGAGTCCACTTGCTGAGCACAATATACACAACACACACAAAGACTGGGCTTTGTTCCCTTCCACCGTTACAGGGAAACACTCGGCAAGACGCAAGCCTTCCTCTTTGTGTGTGTGTGTGTGTGTGTGAACCTTTGACCTTCCTGAGGGAAGCTGCTCCTGGGGGGATATGGCGAGGGGAGGCGAGGGGAGGGGGTGATGATGTTATTATAAACACAGCCGGGCCGGGCCGGGCCGGGCCTTCTTCTCCCAGGTTCACCACCACATCCACATCCACTTCCTGTCACTGTGCTCTCGATCAGCTGAGCCGTTACTCACGTTAATGACCAGTTTAAACTTGATATACGTAGCCTAGCAACAATCTGGGAGTTTCAACAACACATGTGTCTGACTTATCCATCTTAGATAATGAGCTGGCGACCAAATCATTGTTGGGTTATTGGTTTAATCCAGTGTTTTCCAACATTGGGGTCGGGATCCCACACGGGGTCGCCTGGAATTCAATTATTATTCTTTTTAAAATAATGATTAAAACACCACACAATCTTAAACAACAATATTCTATACTTTCACTTTCTCGAACATAAATCGAGTTCAAATAAAATGCAGCAGAATATCTTGATTGACAGCGAGGGGGGGGGTCACACGCCAAAAAAGGTTGGGAACCATTGGTTTAATCCCATTTCAGACGTTACGATCCAGACAAACAAAGTGCCATCATCATCATCATCGACGTTACGGCCCGTCCACCACCAATTACATGACTACGAGGTGCTCATGGGTAATAATCACATCACATCACAGCACTGACCTCAGCCTCGTTTAGTCTCGATCACACACCTGTGAAGTCGGGTGACTGCGTCTTCCAGCTTTGTGACGCTACACACACACTATACTGCCAGTCAGACATAGACGCACACACCTGCAGTCTCCAGGTGGACCACACTTTGGTCTTTTGATGATGACGCACACAGACTTGACTCACAAGGTAAACACAAAATGAGACTCCAGTGGTGATGATGAAGAAGTGGCTGAAATGGGAAACGAAGCAGCGGAGGATTTAGCGACTAGAAGGTCAGATGTGTTTCTCAGGAGAACGTCAAGATGGTCGTAATGACAATAAAGTTGTAATTTTGAAGAGACCCTGAGAAGTTTGCTTTTGGTTATAAAAGACTCTCATATTAATGTGGATGAATCGACGTTACCAACACTTGTTAATGGCTCCATTTTCGATAAATATATAATTATGTAGTTATTTTGATATTATTTAGTGGTCGACTCGCCCAGCATTCCCGGACGCTGCCCGGCAGGTCATGGGAATAACGCCGCCAGATCGCTAGTTGGCATCGTTTATGGTCGGAACTACGACAGTATCTGATCGTCTTCGAACCTCCGACTTTCATTCTTGATCAATGAAAACATTCTTGGCAAATGTTTGCACTTATCATCAGGCTCATCATCATTTTCATCATTAAAAAGACTAAAATTTAGATTAGTTGTTATATCTGCTGCTTATATTCCTTGAGATTTGGGTTTTTTTTCTTGAAATGTTCTGATCTTATTCTCCAAATGATCTCCATTGTTGAAATTTGCAGATGTGTATTCCTTCAGCCTGGCTGAAATGCTGCGTCATAGGACTAAAATATCAACTGGCCGGAGACAGAGAGAGAGAAAAAAGACTTGAATGAGAAGCTCATGTTGCTCTTTGTCGACTAGATTTGTGTTTGCGAATGACAAACCACAATGGTAGATGAGAGGAGTGGCCTGTACAGACAAGACTGGGCTTTATACCATTTTCTGGAAATCCATTTCAATTCACAAGGCCCGTCATTTTTTCAGATAATCCAGATAAAGAAAGATCAAGAAATTAAATCTACGTTTCATCATCTTCAGACATTGTTTACCCAGATAAATGAGATGATGACTCAGATACTTTGACAAGGAGACACATCCAGGTGGTGGTGGTGGATGTATCAGGGTTTAGTCAGTCGTCATCCGTCCTTCCTTGTTTTCTAGAAAGCATCATGACAGACCGGTGAGTCAGTCTGAACCGTCAACAACCTCAGGACTCCTAGACACAGCAACACTGGATCTTATAGGAGTTAAAGGAAAACAACCTCCAGGTATCTGCGAGGAACTGACAACATCTCAACGCTCAGTCATGGAGGATTACCACACAGACTAGACAGAAGACAACACATAAAGATGAAGTCTAAATGTCCACAACTGGGCCAACAGAGGAGCTATAGCTGAAAAACAAACTCCTGGTCGTGGTAGTGGACAAGTGCAACGAAAAAGAAAAAATCCCTACAAAAACTTCTTCGGCTCAGTCCGGGAAATCCAGACTTGTCCCTACTACTGTTTGTCTGACTAAAGGTTATTTTGTCAGAAACCACAGAACCACAAAAGACAGAGTACAGCTGTTCTCAGAGTGCTCCTTTAACCTCCACAGCTGGATCTACTACTGACTAACAGTCCAACACTTGGATGAACCCCATCCCGATAGAAGCGGCGTTACCGTCGTCGGTATGGGATAGGCCTATACATTCATCACCTCCACAGCCATTAGGGTTGGGTTGCTGGAGTGGCAGGTGTGTGCGTGTGTTTGTAGTGTGTTTACATGTTTTCAAGGCCTCTCTTCATCCCACAGGACCTAGACCTGGGTTGTTATGAGCAGATGGTCATAATTATCGCAGCACAGAAACCACCAGCAGCAGCAGAGTCGGCTATAAGGGGGGTGGTTGTGCTGGTTGCTGCGTAGCCAGATTGGTTTCAGCAGCAACCTGGGTTGGGTTGGGTAATCCTCTTTCCAACCTCGTCAGGGGTTAAGGTAGTTCACTATAATCCACACCTATAGCGCCGTGAAGTTTGTAACAACTTACCTCGGAAAGCACCAGAACAGCGACTATAGAGAAAGGAGATGTGACGCTACACGGTGGTTGAGAAGGTTCCCCCTCCCTCTTAAGGCTTCATGTTGAGGAAGAGGAACTGGCCTGTTTTGACGTTTCTTCTTTGAAGTTTAAAGGAACAACAGGCCAGACTTATTCTAAGAAGCTGTAACTGGAGTTAGTACCCAATAAATACCACCTGGACTTTGGTAAAGCCCCCCCAAAAGAAGGTACTTTCACTTGAAACCACCTTGTACCTGGTAAGGCCAACAACAATAACAACAACCCCTAACCTTACAGCAGAAGGCAGCCTTCTAGAAATATATTATTATCATTATAAGGCCTATTGATACAAGTGCTGTTTGTAGACTGTGTTGTAGACTGTACAAAGACTGGCTCTTGAGAAACGTGTCGGGCTCCAGGAAGGATGCGCCTCCTTCCCCCCTCGAAGAAAAGGAGGCAGGTGGCGATAAAACAAAAGAAATAAGAGCCAGCTCGCTGCTACTGCTTTGTAACTTCAAGGAGGGGAGTGAAGAGGGGGGGACAAAGGGTGGGATAAAAAAGAAAAGAAAAGAAAAAACAATGAAAAGCGAACCGACCTGCATGTGTAATGTCGGACAGGTCGTAGTTCCGGGCGCTTCGGGGGAACTCCTTCAGTTTTCGGTTGGACAAGTTGAGAGCTCCGCTGGCTGCAGCCTCCTCCAGCGCCTTCTCCACGCTGCGGCTGGCCGCTACGGTGGCCGGCAGCTGGGCTCCATCCCCAGCAGCCATCAAACGGACAGGTCTACCTCCTCTCTCTCGCCCTCTCTCTTTGCTTTTTTTTTTTTTTTTTTTACTTTGTTTCAAACGTCCGCTCCACTTTCATAACCTCCGGATGGATCCCAGACAAAAAAAAGTCCGCACCGAGCTCCCTTCTTGTGAACTTCTTCAAAAAAGAAAAAGAAAAAGTTAAATCCAGAAAGAGAAATCGTTTCAAAGGCGACGTGAGTTTTGATTGTTTCCCTTCTTCACACAACGGGAGCCGTGGGTCCGACTCCTGAAAGAGACAGAGGGGCTAAGCTGTCAATCTTTCAGGAAGTCAAGTGAAGCGGACACATTCGAAAGCGGTTACACCCGGAAGTCGGCGCCTCCCCTTCAAAATAAAAGCACTAAACTTGCCACCGCTTTAAAAAAAAAAAAACCTGTTTTGTTCAGAACATTTATGTGGTATATTTTACAGCAACAATTAATAGAGCAGATTTTCCTGTTTCTTAATTATCTTAATCTGATGTAACTGTTTCTGTACCAGAGATGTAGAACAATAGAAAATGCAAATCTTGCCTTTTACTAACTGTAAATGTCATACTTTATCCACTTCTTTCAACTAAACAGGTCTTGATGACTCACAGATTGTAAACTTTTTATTTACTATAATATTTTGTGTAGCTACTGTAATATTTTGACTTTTGTATCCTTTGTTATTCAATTTATTAATTTGGTGTTATGTTATTCCATTAAATGTTACACTATTTTTAACAGTATTGCTTCATGTGATACATTTGGTGTCTTTGTAAAACATTTTGTGTCCAGTTTAGTGACAAAGTTTTGTGTAGTTAGTCCCCATTTTCAAACTAATTCTTACAATAACTTTATAAATAAAAATAAATAAAAGTGCACATTTTGAGCTTATCATTAGATGAACTGAACCTACTGGCAGTCTTTACATATAACTAGAAGCCACAACTTGCTGTGAAAAGTAGCCTAATTTAATTATCCGCCCACTAATAACATAATAATCAAGTTTAAATTTATTAACAGCATATGTACGCCTCGTGATGTGAACTTTATTTTGATAGCCAGAACCGGAAGTGTAGGAGAGTGGTTGCGCTTTCTACCTGGGGTTTTAGGGGTTGGTTTTTTCGGAAGGGTGCAGCCCATTGCGAGGCAGCGAGGGAGGGGGCGTGGCCAAAATGTGAGTATTTTTGATTGACACATGGGGGCGGGGCCTCAGATTGTGTAGTAGGGACTGAAAGGTTGTGTTACAGAGGAGAGTGAAACTTTTGTTGATGCTAATAAGCACCACGTTAGTGCAGACATAATTAAATTATTGATTAATCATAAATCTGTGAGATTAATGAGGTAGAACTGAAATTAATGTTTAGTTTATTGTGAATGAAAGGAATGTATTCTGAATTACTAATATAAAATAAAAGATACCAGGTGTAAAACCACACTGTCTGCACATGCACACGTGTCCAAGGATTTATATATGTGCAAATGCAGCGTCAGCAGGGCCACCATTGTCCCGTTACCTCCCGTGAGGTTTATAACCCTGATTCTTATTCCTCCATTCTTTTAGGAACAGATGACTCTCCTCCTACACACACACACATGCACACACTTCTGCATCCATTAGCATTGTCCCCTCCTCTTCATCCTCCATCCATCCTTCCCTTTAGCCCCCCCCCTGTCTCCACCCTCCCTCCCTCCCTCTCCAGCGTCCCATTGGACCATCTGTCAAAGTCCCGGTCTGACTAGTTGTCCAGCTGCGACCACAGCGAGAGTGTGTTGTCGGCAGCGTGGGGGTTAACTTTCACTACATGCACTTGGGAAATCCATTAACAGTCGCTGCTTAACTCATTTCGTCCACTGTATTTCTACGAGATTAAAATGAGAGCGTGACACCTCCCCCCATCACCCGAGGAGGGGATGCTGCGGCCTATTGCTGGGTCTGCTGTTCTGAGGTTCCCTTTGTTTCATACAACACAGAATATAGAGGCACTAAATCAAATTATGGTTGATTTATGATTTCATAACAACGACATAATGGATAATAAACAAAACAATCAGTGCATCCATTTTGACCATGTGTGTTTACTGAGATTTTTAATATGCTGCGACGCCCCAGTTGCTACTTTAAATGTAGCATTACAGGGCGGTTTATTACAGTACAGCTAGTTCAGCAATATCTGGGTTATAATAGCCTATGTTTTGTGCTGTTTTCTCTAAAGGTTAATTCCGCCACTGTGGGGCTCGAACTGCGATATTTAAAGGGGAACGACGCAAATATCACTTTGTTTTGCTAACCCTCCTCTCAGCCATGTGCATTTGTTTTCAACGAAGTCAGCGAGAAAGCAATCAGTAGAGCGCTATAATGTTAGCTTATATGTTATGATTTGTGTAGTCGTATCTGTCATAAACAAGAGATCACAGGTCACGGGGCGGACAAGAGCTGCCTGGGACGCCGGGTCGGAAGCGCTGATTGCACAAGGTTTGGTTTTCAGACAAGAGACGCAGGTGAAAGGAGAGCCTCCATTCTCCCTGGAACAAGTTACGAGTCATTTATGCGATGTATTGCACAACTTTAAGTTTTTAAGAATGCAAAAAAGCATCAACACAAGAGTGAAAAGCTCTTAATGCTAAATAGCATTTATAAATTCATAACCATTTCTATTAGTTTGGTCCAAAACCAGAGCTGATTCAATGTATCGCACAACTTTTACTGGACTGGTGAGTAACGCGCCATCTATAGCAATTGCAACACTTATAGATCCTTTGGTACTAAAATAAGTGGCACTAATACAGTCATTTATGTTAATTTGACCTATTGAAAATTTGAATTTATTATGAAAAATCTTGTGTATGAGATGAAAGTGTCAGGATATTTAAACACCTAGACTAAAGGCTTCAATGTCAGCGTTAAGAATGCAAAAGTCTTCACAACATAGGACACAGCAGGTCAGATGAGTTCACACACGCACACACACACACACACACACACACACACTTTCACACACTTGCATGGTCATGCTCACGCTAATGAGTGTGAATATTCATGAGCTTCATTAACCCACATGCCATTGAGATGATGTCACCACTATGACCAATCAAAAGAGGTGAGTGCACCACTGGTGTGAATTCATTATACTGGGATTAGACCAATTAGACCAATTAATTAGTTCACATTCGTTTAAATATGAATAAAATGTTTTTCAGCTCAACTATTCAGATTGAACGTCGTCGACGAGCCCGAACGTCTGCGGAGCAGTGACCCAGTAAATCTGGTCCCTCTGGACTCTTTTCCCACCAAACCCGTTTTTTTTTTTTTTTTTTTTTTCATCTTTATTTTTAGTTCCTACTCGTTTTCTACCCGAGGGAGTGACATCACCGTTTCTCACGCTCCCTGTCCATCTCGTCTTCCTCTGAGCTCTCCCTCGCTTCCTCTCCCATCCTGTTGATGTTGATGTTTCCCCAGTGGTTTGTAGAGCCACTGTTGTTGATCCCGACCTCCTCCTCCATTCATCACACAACACACATACACAATAAATATAAATATGTGCATTTTATACTAAACCTATATAGTGGCATGTCTGTATAATAGGGTTTGACAGATGTACAGGGCATGTCATTCATTCTTTCTCTCTTTATTTATATCTCATTATATTGTAATTTTAATTTTATTTCGACCTGAACTTCTTATAAAGATAAAATAAGTTCCTGTTCTGCAAATTTGATTCAGTTCTGGTTCCTGAATTGATCCTAAACAACAGGATCTGAGTTCTACTTCTAATTAAAGTGAAACTAAACTCTTTAATTTGAACTAAATCCAGACTTTTTTTTTTCACTGTAACCACCACCGACCTTTTCTGTGTGAAGTTTTCACCTGTGACCTCCAGGGAGAGAGAGAGAGCTAAAGAAAGACAGGAGGAACAGCCATGGACAGATGGAGGGAAGGTTGAAGGAGAACGGAGAGAAACAGAGAGAGAAGAGAGAGAGAAACAGAGAGAGAAGAGAGAGATTGAGATGAGTGACAGCGACTGAGGGAGAGGAGAATGGGCGAGGGACGTAGAGGTCATGTGGAGAGAGAGAGAGTGAGTGACTGGTGAAAGGGAGAGCGAGCCTGAGAATGAATGGTATGTGATTTAGATGTGACCAGCCCACCACCAGCTGTGCATGTTGTCTCAGGCGCACACACACACACACACACACACACACACACACACACACACATAGATTGTCTTATCCTATACCCCCCCCCTCGGGTCTGGAGCCAGTCAGTCATTAACACGGCAGTAAAACAGTCTGTGAGTTCAGACACCAACTTTCATACCAGTGACACTGATACATGTATCTATACTTAACACACACACACACACACACACACACACACACCAACATAAACACAGTCCGACTGTTGAATGCTGTTCATTTAAAGGCGGCCTGCAGGTGCAGCTCACCTGGTGGGAGCGTCGACCATGAGCGAAGGCCGAGATGCAGTCAATATGTATGCTTTTGTTGTTGTTTTTGGCACTTAAACTTGTTTATGTTATGAAGGAACATGCCTTATTTTGTTTTACATGTTCAAAATAAATATACAAGAAAACAACAACATAAAACGTCAGGTTCTTGGCTCTTCTTCTGTATTATGAAGTGTTTTATCATTGTGTAAATGAATAAATAAATAGATAGATAAATAAATAAACCTGAGGCCTTGACCTTTGTCAGCTCCGGTCCCACTCATCTTGGCCTTCTCTCCGTCCACCCACCACTTCTCCACAGATCACCTTATATCTGCTGTTACCAATAACTTGGGCTTCAAGAAACAGTCAGTTAATTATTTTTAGACATTTTATAGTGTAATTTCATGTTTCTTCTATCTCTGGTCTTATATCTCTGCAACGCAAGGTCACAGAGTGGGTCATTTAACTTAGATAAAATATTAAACTGCACATAATATGAGCGTTGTGCAAAATCTTTCACAACCAGGGTTCATTTGGAAAGTTGGAAACTACGTAGGTTTGAAATATATGAAACTGTGTACGCTCAAATATTTATTCAAAGGAGACCACTGATAAAGACTTGCTTGGAAAAAACTGATATGAGTTGCATTTTTACAGATAACTTCTCATTTTTCAAACATTAAGTGCCTGAAAGACTTTACATTAGGCTGTATAAAAGTAGACAAAACAACAAAACAGGCCTCCAATAAAAATCTTATATTCAAACTAGAGTTAAACCACAGCTCTTATGATGTTAAATGCTTGATATAGAACAGAAAACCAGTCGGCTCCCATTAATCTGCATAATGTGTCTCCTATTTGTACAATCAGTAAAATTACATTTCCATAATAAAACTGCTAATAAGAAAAACTGAGTAATCCAATTTGAATGGAAGTGTTTTTAATTCGTTTATGATGAGTTTGCATTAAAAAAAAGGGCACTCAGAGGATTTTAGTGTTGCACCCCCACCACGAGGCAGGATGCAAGGGAGGGGTGGGGGATTTAAGAAATTAAAAAAGACAGATATTAAGCAGATGTAGCAGCTGTTTGGGGCCTGGTAGTCTCCAGGGAGCGCACAGATAAATTCAGCTTTAAGGCCCAGAGGGGCTTAGTCAGGCTGCAAGCATGGGAAGAGGAAGTATTTCTATTTACTTCTTACTGTACATCTTTGAGATCTGCACCAAACTGTTTAAAGTCATAGGTGTCAAAACCATAGTAATGTCAGATTTATTCATTTTTTTTAACTGTCAAGATTCAATGTTTTTTTAGGAAAAGTGTTAAAAAATGTTGAAAATGCATATTTCACAATGTTTAGGGAAGTAGTCCTGGGATCACCTTTTCATGTGGACACTTAGATTTGATGGAATCTTTTATTTTTTGGGTGAAATATTGATGTAATTGTGATCATATATCGCCCCCATGTGGTATTAGTGGGATCAACACTTCATCTAACACACTGTGAAACTTCATTGTTAGAGTAATATGAGTAGCCTAAAGGTGTTAATTACTAATCTTGATTATAGCCTACAACATGGGAGAAAAGAGAAAGAAAGAAAAAATACTGAGAAGTCCACAACATGCCCAATCTTTTATTTGGCAGTTTAGCATCTTTTACTAAAGCTAAATACTGATGAGCAAATATTACATAATAGTTTAATAGTTACAAATCAATTATACAAAAAGAAGATAAAATAGTCAGTTTAAATGAATATATAATAAATGGACAATTTCTTCTTGAAGGGGGGCTTTGTTGTTGAAGATATTTAGAATATTTTATCAGTAAATATTATATTTTCATAGATACATTATTCCTTTTAATTAAATTGTTTTGTTTTGTATTGTTTTGTTTTATTAATAAAGCATTTGAATCATAGAAATGAGAATTAATGCCAATTTGTCCGTTTACTGTGGTAAAATAGGCGACAATAGGAATCTGAACTACATTACCCATGAGCACCCTGTACGGAAATTTACCGACTTTCCCGCATACTGAGGTCTCTCGTCGCTGATTGGTCGAGCGCGCCAGCCAGGAAACACATATCGAAACGTGATTGGCCGGTTCCCCTCCGGTCAGTTCCCCGGATGTAGATTGGATACATACATACATATAAGGGACAATTGTAGGCGGCGGGTGTTGTAGTTCAAACCAACCGTCCGGACCCGAGCGATTTAACGTTGAGCTGCAACGGCTGAAGTTATCCGTGGATTTTAAACATGGTACGTATTATAAAACGTCGTGTTTGTGTTTAGTGTTGCGTCGGCAGCTGATATTCAATAATCGATACAATAGATCCTTTCAACCGAAGAGCTAACTGTTAGCCGCTAATGCTAGCTGTTGTACTAGCTTAGCAGAAAGGCGCGGTAAAAAATAAATAAAACTAAACAAAATGCCCGGGGTTTTTTTTTTTTCAGTGGATGTGTTTCCGTTAACGGCTGAACATTAACGTTAACGGTCGGTGTCGGTGTGTGTTTTTTATTTCAGGCCGGCGGTAAAGCAGGTAAAGACTCCGGGAAGACCAAGACCAAGGCGATCTCTCGCTCCCAGAGAGCAGGACTGCAGGTCGGTTTCACTCATCCACACACACACACACAAACACACACTCATTCATTCAGACATTTATTCATTTATCATTTATTTATTCATTCATGGATTCATTTTTACTTCGGCGGTGTTAGCAGTTAGCACGCAGGCTAACAGCCAGAGGTTACACAGCTGGTGGCCGGTCGCGTCTCACCGACAGACGGACAGGCCACTGAGGGAGTCCTGCTTTGTTTCCCCTGTAACTGAACCTCTCTCTTTCTTTTTCTTTCTCTACTTTTCCTTCTCTCTTCCTCTCCCCCTCTCTGTTTTTTGTTTTTTCTGTCTTTCTCAGTCTCTTTTCCTTCTCTCTTTCTACTTTTCTGATTATCTTTTCTTTCTCTCCCTCTCTTCTTTTCCTTCTTCCCTTTCCTCTCTTTCTCTCTCCTTCCCCTTGCCTCTTTCTTCTTAACTCTTTCTCTCTCTCTGTTTCTTTCTATCTTTCTCCCTCCCTTTCTCCTTCTGTCTTTTTCTACTTCTCTTGTTTCCTTTTCTTAATCTCCCTCTATTTTTCCTTCTCTTTCTACTTCGTTGTTCCCTTTTCCTTCTCTTTCTCTCTTCTTCACTCAATCTCTTTCTCCCTGTTTCTTTCTCTTTTCCTCTCTCTATCTTTCTCCCTCCCTTTTCCTTCTCTCTTTCTCTTACTACTTTCTCTTGTTCCCTTTTCTTTCTCTCCCTCTCTCTTTTTCATCCCCACCCCCTCTCTCTCTCCCTCCTGCTCTCAATTCAAATTTGCTTTATTGGCCTGAATGTTACGACAACTCTGTTGCCAAAGCATCACAAATACAACTCACAGAATCAAATATCTCTCTCTCTCTCTCCTCCACAGTTCCCGGTGGGTCGTATCCACAGACACCTCAAGTCCAGAACCACAAGCCACGGCAGAGTCGGCGCCACCGCAGCCGTTTACAGCGCCGCTATACTTGAATACCTGACTGCCGAGGTGACGGGAAACTCTTCGCGCTTCATCCTCCATTATTATACACAAAATAAAACTAACCTCGTCTCAGCTGCTGTTTTCTAAACCCAGGATTTGGTTCTGTGTTTTCTTTCTCCAGGTTCTGGAGTTGGCAGGAAATGCATCGAAGGATCTTAAAGTGAAGCGTATCACTCCTCGCCATTTGCAGCTCGCCATCAGAGGAGATGAAGAGCTGGATTCACTCATCAAGGCCACTATCGCTGGTGGAGGTGAGGAAATGTTTGAATTATTTGATTTAATAAATGACCCATTCTGTATCGATCCCTGGTGCTTAATCTTTCTTCTCCCTTTGTTTTTCCCAGGTGTGATCCCTCACATCCACAAGTCTCTGATCGGAAAGAAGGGCCAGCAGAAGACCGTATAACCTGAAGTGCCCTGGAAGTCGTGCCATCTCAGGACGAAGTCTGCATCAAGTGGTTAAATGTCTTAGATTAGAACACCTTTAGGAGTTATTTGTATGGTTGAGCTTGCATTTACTCACCTGGGGTATTTTTTTAAAAGTGGCTTCAGAGAAGCTCATTTTCTTGTGTTCCGGCTTTTTTTTTTCTTTTTTTTTTTTTCTTTTGTTCTGTTCCTGGTGCTGCCGTTTTTGGTTTTGTTTCGTGTCAACTTCCTTTTGTGGTGTTCCCATGTTTTAAAAGTGGTGTTTTAAATAAAGCTCTTATTGGGCATTCGCAGTTCGCTCTTTCAGTTCTTTGCTTGTTCATGAGCTTGTTTCCGTTTTTTACGTTATCACTTTCTACTCTGTAGGTATTCAGTTTGGCTACCCCAGTGTGGATGGTGACAATGTTTGGCTTCAGTATTCTTAATATTTAAAGTTTCAAGGAATTTATCTTGGTCTGTAAAAAGCAAAGACCGACCACCCACCACAGCTTGCACATGGAAAAGTGTCATGAACCATCTTAAGTGTGCAAACCATCAGTTTCAGTCTTGTGCAGTTGCATGAAATGCAGAGCATGTTTGAACATCAGTTTACCACTGGACTGACATGAACTGGAAGAAAAAAGAAAATAACATTGTCATTTTTGGATTCTGAATAAAGACTGGACTGGCACAGTCAGAACATTTTACATACTGTGGTGTACGGATGGATTATTTGCTGTTAGAGCTCCAACAGGAACAAGGCAAAAAGAATATTTTAATATCACTATGAAACTTGTATGTACTTGTTATGTATAGAATAACTGAGAAAAATGCACTACAAGTTTTCTTAACTGTTTATATATGCAAATGAGGTGCTAACTCATTAAATATGTGGTCATTTGCATACATTACCAAGAACAGAATCATCATCATTGGACGATGACAGATTCAAAAGCTTGGTTTCATTTTGTTGATACATTCAACAAGAAACATTTTACAGAAGATATTGTGAGCCCATACATTAGGAAATACCATCTACAGTCAATTTTTTGCATGTTTTTAGTATAAAATGCTTTAAACCCTCCTATGAATGATATATCAACAAACCCTTCTGTAAAAAGAAGCAGGATATAGATACATAGATTCATATGAAATTAACAGAATCATCATGGTTGTCTCCAATAATGTCTTAAAGTGCAATATGCGACAGAAGTAACAGACTACTGCACACACACATAGGCTACATTCAGTTTTTAGTTTCAGTTGTAACACATTGAAAGCTAAGCTTCATGCACTGTATGACATAAATCACGAGCATCAACAAATCCAGACAAGAGAATGATTGTGAATTAAATCTCAGCATGAACTTCCTCTTTAGACCTGAACATTAAACCGACACTAGATGGCGCTGTAACACCACAGCACTTCCTGTATGCTGTTACATACAGAGGTAATGTAAACACAAGTCAGGGCCAATATAGATCAAGTGTGTGTCCAGACTCAATTTTCAAAAGAATTACTTTTACATCAGATGATTGATTTTGTAATTTATAGGACCGGATTACTGATATACTGACATATTCTTTAGTGAGGGTGGTGTTTATTAAACACATAAGTCACTTATTAAGGTAATTATTGAACCAATTTCAGCACATTATTATTGAACAAAGACAAAAATAAAAATTCATATTGATGGAATAGTTTTGTTTTAAAGTGATCCCGCCTTAATGCCCAATTAGGAACTCTTATGGAGTTTCTACAGTAGGCCTACAGCTAATGCCTCTGTATTGGCTGTGCTGCAAAGGTTGTATTCACTTTATTGTTCACAAAAATACACAGTGTGAATCCTTCTTCCCATAAAATATTGGAAAGTTTACCAAAAGAGGCAAAAAAAAACAACACATTTTTCAATTTTCAAAATTCTTTATGAAGTTTATTAACCAACATGTCCTTGATAGTTTGTTTAGTAAGCTAAATACCTTATTAAATCAACTCTTTGTAACCATTTTAACTTAAAATGATCATTTCTAAATCATGTTGACATCTCATTGGCTGTAACAGTGAGAACGTCTCGGACTCCTGTCATCGAGGCAGCGCCCCCTGCTGGCCTGGCCTGGTATTACACCGTGCAACTGTGGTTTCCCGCCGAGCTTCTTCTCACCTGAACATCAACACCTGTGGCGTCGAGAAGACGAAGAACAACAACAACAAGAGACTGGATTTTACTGGTTGGTGAAGAGCTCGAAGAAAAGGCAGGATGGAGGATGGACGCCATCTTGTTTTTTGGGGACTGGTGTGTAAACTCTTTACGATTTTCTTAGACGTTCGCTTGTCAACAAATCCTTGTGCACTTTTATCTGGTAGTGCAGCTTTATAAGCAACATGAGCCTTACAATAGTTTTGTAAAAGACAACAAAACAAACCCAATTCTTTCATAATCAAGCTTAATAATAATTTCAACACTTGTCTCAAACAAAAGATTCAGTAGCCTCCGTCTACACGACAGTTGAAGAAACTGAATTATTGCCTTAATCCGACCAGAACTGGACAAGTGAAGTTCATGTTAACCCGTTAGTCCGACTAACAGCCTACCCTACTTCTCCAAATCCGAATAAAACACTCAGATCTTTATCCCTGAGTTTTAGAGGTGCTAAAGGCCGCCAGTCTTTATGCTAAGCTAGGCTAACTAATCTAAATCTTTCAAATGCCGACCAATACTGTCAACAGTCCAGCTGTTGTCTGGTTTAATTCAAGTGAAGTCTGAACCAGAAACGTGAGAATTAAATCTTCTAAAAACGAGAGGAAACCCCAAATTCCTCGCTAATTAAAGAGTGAAACTTGTTTTCTTTTCACCTTTTGTGTGAGTGAAATCAGATGTGACATTTAAAAATAATTAAGAAAACTTTTTCAGTGTGACACAGTCTTGGCTTGCACGCAGCACCAGAGCAGGTCTCGGCTGGCTTGTCCAAACTAATCAAACATACAGGAGAGGCTTTCGTCCTTAACTGGACAAATGAGTCCAAACACTACCTGGGTGCCCTCGTCATTTTTGCCTCATTTATGAGGAAATAACGAGAGGAACAATTACTAAAATTGATCCATATGCGAGAGCTCCGGGACTGACACTGGCTCACATGGGGCTGGAGTCTATCGCAGCATGCAGCGGGTCGAATGAAATTGAATTTCCTCTTTAATTAATCCATAGTTTATCATTTTGAAAAATACCACAAAAGACATGTGAAGGTGACCGTCCATCCACCCACTGTTCTGTGCAATGTAATTATGTATTTATGATAACTTTATTGTATAAGATCAATGTGTCTTCAGCAAGATGGTGCAGAATTACTTATTTTGAAAACCTATCCTTCCTACAACAATTTAAAAACTTTATCATAAAGTACTGGCACAACTAATGTCACAAAATGAACAAAATGTTAGCATTCGAACAGCGGAGATTAAGCATTAAAATATTTGACCTTTAAGGGATAGTTCAACATTTTTGGAAAATTGGCCCATTGCCATAATCCCTATAGTCATAGCAGTAGGTTCGTTGCCTGTAATTGTCGGTGCAAGCTATTTTTAGAACAGTGGAGCAGAGCCGTGAGCTGCTCAGAGCTACACTACAGAGGCTCATGGGATTTCTTGGTTTCCCTCATCAAACTCATCAAATAACACAATCCAACAACTCCAAAACGCTCTGGTGGACAAGATGAGTTGTTTTAGAGGCAAATGCAGAGACTGCTTGCTGCAAAACTGCTCTCAACGGGAATGCGCATTAGCGGTTTTGCATGAATTTACCTCGAAAACAATTGATCCAAAAAATAACTTGCACCGACAATTAAAGGTAGTGATATGGCAATGGGAGAATTGGTAAAAAAATGTTGAACTCCCCCTTTAAAGTGTTTCTAAAACATGTTGGCATTTCACTGACTTGTAACAGGAAGTTAGCTATAAGAAGCTATAGCTAGAAGAAAGGAGGAAGAAGAAGAAGAAAAGAGGAGCCGAGCAATATCCTGGACTTGATTTTACTGGTTGGTGAGAACGCTGAGAAAAGATGGGCAAAGACCGACGCCATCTTGTTTCTGAACCAGGAAGTGACGTGTTTGTTGGTTAGACCTCTGTACTTTAGTGTGACTCAATTGGCGCTGTCGCTACCCGATCTGCGATGCTACCCGATTTGTAACAGCCACGTACGGCAACTCCACTTGGACAAACTTAGTTGAATTGACTTAGGTCTTATGATCACTGCCCTATCTCTGTGCCCTATGTGCGTCGCCAGAGACGGTTTATCTTTTTATTTTTTAAAAACAAACTTTATTAGCAATGTAAATTGAGGGTTCGTTGTGGTGGTGTGGATCTTAATGCTCAGAAAACAGGAACAGAGGCGGACTTTACTCTCGCCGGCCTCATCACCGTGACAACCACAAACAATCACAACTACCACAAAACTCACTGAATAAACGAGTTTGCCGCGACGTGTTGTGACGGACGTCCGAGATTTTAAAGAAATCATTTTCAGAGTATCATATTGTAAATTTACATAACTTTAAGCAGACTTCTTCCACTTCTGAACCAAATCGGGCAAATGAAGTTTGTTGTGGAGTTGGTTAGGCACCTCTGTCTGCTTTCAGTTTTGTTACAGATCGGGTAGAGTTGCAGATCGGGTAGCGACAGGCGCCTTCAACAAACCCAATTCCTCCAGAGTAGCTACACAGGACTTTGAGGAAGTTCGCCACAGTTCAGGGTTGAGTTTTTCCGAGGGGGACAAACCATCGGCTCAACAGGAAGCTTGTAGGAAGTGTTGTTGTTTTTTCTGCTTCTGTAAGCTTGCATCTGGATTCGTGCACCAGTCCAAACCAAACCAACGTATCAAGCCTCTGCAATCAATCGGGACTATAATGTGGATCAAAAGCCTCTCCACGAGTTAAAACGGTGGGGGTAATGAACTTCAAAACGTGGTTGGCTTGATCCATGATTAACCTTTAGAGTCTTTAACAAGCGCATTTGTCTGTTCGGCTATTGATGATTTGTTTTGTGGAGGCCCGGTGAAAAGCGGAGTGCTAATGAGGCTTTCCCTGCAGCTCCAGCCAGGCAGGGCACCACTCAACCATTAAGTCAATTAAGAGGAGAATGGGTGGGAGGGGGAGGGTGGTGGTGCTGGTTTTTTGGGGGGGTTTGGGGAAGGGGAGGGAGGGGGGGGGGTCCTTTTCATTTGGTTCTAATTAAAGTGCAGGAAGTGAAGCTGCGTCGCTCACCTACCTACCTTCAGGCTGGACAGTGTCTCCGGTGCGCTCTGGAAGCCATTAGCACATCTGGCCCCACTGGACGGGCTGTAGGATTTATTTAGCTCATAACAGTGTGTCAGCACAAGTTAGATGAAGAATTTACTGTGAGGAAGAGCGAAGTTCACTCCCTCTGAAACCACTTTCATACATACAGTACATGTTTACTAATGAGGTAAACCTCGTACCGCTGTTTACAGTCAGCAGACGAAAAAAATTACCTCCACTGTGACTTTAAAAGGGCCGTCCCATTGGTGTTTGGTTTGATTTTTATGTGTCATTTGTGAGTCAAGTAAGGTTTTAATTAGATATTTTCAGTTAATGCCAGTAGTATGTATAATAATAGGTCATATTTAAAGGGATAGTTCAACATTTTGGCAAATTGGTCCATTTCCATAGCAGTATTCGTTGCCTTTAATTGTCGGTGCAAGATATTTTTAGAACGGCGGAGCAGAGCCGTTAGCTGTTTCCCTCATGAAACTCATCAAACACACAATCCAACAACTCAGACAGAGATGTTTCAGAGGTGAATTCATGCAAAACCGCTGATTTTAATTACGCAAATGTTGTTTTTTCTGCTGCTGTCTACTGTTGTAAGCCACTGTTTTTTAAGTGGCATCATCACCTCTACCTGAAAAATAGAATACAACTATATAGTAATATGAATCTGTATACTATAAAATGTTAAGAAAATAATGATTTAAAAAACATGTTGCCATATATTTGCATCAAAAATATCATTTGTCGCCAATTGAAGCCTGATTAACACCCACTGTACCACTATATTTTAAAGAAAGAATAAAATAAAATAAAATATACGTAATGTTTTAAAATCATTTTTTTAAAATGTAATTGTGAACTTTGAACACTACTTTTGCTAACTCACCGATCACGCCCATGAACTGGAAAATCCAACCAGACAGCCAACAGCTGGTCAGCAACTTCAGCTCAATCTTGAGCGTTACATTAAAACATTGATTGATTAATTAACTAATTCATTCATATTTTTTAATATAACATGATTCAATCAATTATTTAAGATTTAATTAAAAAGTGCTGAGAATAGACAAATTTGTTTTAGGTGACGTGGATGATATGTCTTTGTATCTGACTTTGTATCATTGTTACGGCGTCTACAGATACAGGGATCAATTTTCTTATAGCTGAAGTCAATAACTTGTAATAAATATTAATATCAGTGAGGTTTTGTAGAGTTTTATTAGTGTAGACATGAACTATGCATCACTATGAGACCAACCACACAGTTCAGACTCGTGTGTGTGTGTGTGTGTGGTTGCCAGATATCTCTCTGTGACTTCCTGTTGAGCAGCTGCTTTGCTTTTCATTCTCAGCAAAACAAAAAGTTCCCCTGCGTGAAATATTCTGCAGAGAACAACTGTAAACACTCAGCACCAAGGTCACTACACATAAAGCAGATCGGACACCGGGGTTTGATAACACAGAGAGAAAAACGAGGCGGCGGCGGGGCCACAGGGAGAGCTGGGAATTGAAGTTGTGTTTTTTTTTTTTTTCCTCCTCTCCTTCCTTTTTCCTTGTTCAAGTTCACACTCGGGTCCATCTGGTGGCAGGTGGTTCAGAGCGGCTGAATAGGCGTCGGTCCAGACCAGACTCTCTCCTCCTCCTCGCCCATCACACATGGCTAACTTATCAGAACAGACACAATGAAACGCAGCGACGACACTCACCGCGCCCGCGATCTCTGTCAGGGATGAGACTTTGATTCACAGACGCTTTACAGCACATTTGTCCAGTTTTTTTTTTTTTTTAACCCTCCCCTCCTTTTTCTTTTTCCTACATTTTCCGCTCCTTTCCTGTTGCGTTCTGTGGCGGCTTGGCATTGTCTATATACTGTGTGTGTGTGTGTGTGTGTGTGTGTGATCGCAGACGGGGTGGGCTGGCAGGGGTCACGGTTCACCAGCCTGCCTAGATCCATCAAGAGGAACAAAGCAGGGGGAGAAGGAGCAGTGCCAAGCCCCCCGAAATCAAAGACCAGGTTTGGGATTGGGATTCGCTCCAAAAGGCTGGACCCATTTTACTGGTGCAGGGGGTCTCGGGGAGCCAGGAGGAGGAGGAGGAGGAGGGGGAGGGGGGGGAGGAGGAGGTGGAGAGGAGTTAAAAACAATAATCAAATCCACCACAGTTTCTGAGAGAAGCCTCCACATGCAGCATCCCTCCTTTGAAGTCTTGCTTGCTTTTGTTCTTTACATAACTTGATCTGATTTTGGAAAAAGGCTAATTTGTATGCACTCTGCGAATTGAGGAAAAAAAAAGGGGGGGTGGTGGGGGGGGTAAGACAGAACTCGCTCGCCACCCAGAATTCCACGGGGGAAGCTGACAGGAAGGTCAACACGATTGGCCACAGGGTGGAAATGGGGGGACACAAGCGAGGCTAAAAAGCGCACGATAAGTGTCTTTGAATTATTGCAGCTCTGTGCAAATTTGACGACAATGGCCGAGTGGTCAGGGGGGCTGAAATCCCTTTGCAAACAAGAGAGGGCCCGCTCATGCTTTGGTGGTCTTCATTTTGCTGTCAGCTACCCCGACGGGAAACGACAGCGACGAGCCGCAAAAGGCAAATATGAATAAACACTTCAAAGGAGCTGATTTACATAAGCCCGGACCCTTTTTGAGTTTCTACTTTCATACCTTATGTATATATGAAGTGATAAAGTCGTTATTCAATGCAGGCCGACTAAATGTACTTGAATTAAAACATCGGACACAAGCAAACAGGTCTACAAGGAGTTACAGTGAAAAGAAAGGAGTTTCTTTTATTTAAAAGGACAAACTGGTGGGGAAAAAAACTTGTAGCTGCTCACGGAGACAGATCTACTACATTTCAGGTGAAAATGGGTCCATGGTGTCCAGGTGAACCACATAGATCAGCTAAAATACAAACAAAAAGGTCAGGAGTTGGTTTGGCGTCCAAGCCAAAAGATGATATAGCCTACTGTCTCTGATCTGACAACATCATTCATAATAGTTTCAGTATTCCTACTACATATTTGGACACAGTAAATCAGGCAAATGAATTCAATTTTCCAGATTTATTGAAGTCCGTCTGTAGAGGGGTTGGGTTGTTTTGCTCCCTGGCTCCCCCTAGAGTTGTGGAGTGTACGTCTGTTACGATACTGTCAGAAATTAAAGTGTCGAGTCCCACCCATAAACAGATTTGTCAACAATGAGACATCTTTTTATGGTAAAACGTTTACATAGTGTACCTTTAAATACCAATACAGATGAGTGTCATCACTTTAGCATGTTTCTGATCGGAGGAGTTTGATTTGTTGAGGACAATCGTTGGCATGCTAACGTTTTCTAATCAGCGCTAACCATAAGGTAGCTACAGATGGGACACTAGTTACACCAGTGTTTTATTATAATAATGTATTTAAAGGTTGAACTAATGAAATAAAAGCAAGCTACATAGTGTAATACCAGGCCAACAGGGGGCGCTGTGTCGATGAGAGGAGACATTCCCTCTTTTACAGCCAGTGAGACGTCAACATGATTTAGCAACGATCAAAATACTATAGTGTTGGCTTTAAATATCAATACTTTTAACTATCAGAACTTTTTGAACAAGTTTTTGATCGCAAGAGCTTGAGTTGTTACATGTTTACTATTTCCGATTAGCATGCTAACATTTGCAAATCAGCGCTAACGAACCACAAGGAACAACTGGGTAGAAGCGACACCAATTCTCTTTTAATATAATAATATTGTAAGTATTTAAACGTTGAATTAATGAAATACAAGCGAGTTACGTCGTGTACTACCAGGCCAGGAGGGGGCGCTGTGTCAATAACAGCAGACGTCCTTCCCTGTTGCAGCCAATGAGACGAACATGATTTAGAAATAATCAATTTAAGTTGAAATACTTGCATAGTGTTGCTTTAAATATCAAGACTGTTAACTGTCAGAACTTAAACATGTTTTTGATCGCAAGAGTTTGAGTTGTCGCAAACATCCAAAGCTTAAAATGTTTAGGCTATGATTAGCATGCTAACGGCAAATCAGCTAACCAACCACAAGGTACAACTGGGACACTAGTTCTACCAATTTTCATATTTTAATATCATAATATCTTAAGTTTTTAAACGTTGAATTAATGAAATACAGGCGAGTTACGTCTTGTAATTCCAGGCCAGGAGGGGGCGCTGTGTCAATAACAGCAGACGTCCTTCCCGGTTGCAGCCAATGAGACGACAACATGATTTAGAAACCGTCACCTTTAAAAGGTAAAGTTAATTTTGAGATCTCCATCGTAGCAGGTTCACCTGTCTGGCCTCCTCCCTCCCTCCCTCCCTCTCTGTGTGTAAATAACTGTGAACCGTTGAGAGCGGCGTGCCTTCAGAGGTGAGACCAGCGAGGAAGGAGAGACTTTTCCATCAACCTTGAGCTTTAATGACTTCCTCGAGGTGCTTTTTGACTGCCGTCCAGAGGCTCGGTGGGAGGGGAGCCTTTCTCCTCGGGCTTGGCCTCGTGCCAAGGTGACAATCAATGTCTCTGTGTCTCTTCTGTGGGAGATTATTTCGAAGGTCTCCCCCTTTTTATTGGAGGAAATGGTATTTGGAAGCTCAAACAGGATGTCCTGCTGGCTGGCCTGGACTCTGAACCCCCTCCCTCCCCAACCCCTCCCACCCTCTTGGGCTCCATTCTTCCTCTGCAGCCCCCTCTCCCCTCCTTCCCTCCCTCCCTCCCTCCTTCCCCATTCTCCCAGAGGAAAATAGCTTAAATTAATCCAGGAGACTAAGCAGCCACTTTCTCTTTTTCGTGTCTCCATTTGGAAAACGGCAGAGAAATCATTGACGAATGAAACTTTACCGAAGCTGCTGGATGGCGGACAGTTAACCCTTTAAACACCAGCTGGCCCGAACAGGACCCAGCATTAAGGGGTTAACGCTCTATAAGGTCTAATCTATAATAGAGATTCGTCATCATTAAGGCCATCGCTCTGTGGAAGGAGCATATGGATGAAAACAATGGTCGGACACTTATATAAAACACTTTCGAAGACTACCCTTGGCTCAAACTTCAATCTTGACTCTATGATGTAAAAACCAGTGCAGATCAAACATAAATCAGAGGCTTTAACACGAGGTGAATGGAGGTCTCCGCTGCCCGCCGCAGGTTTTAAACGGTGGGGTTTGTAAACAGGTGTTTTATCTTAGACGTCCTACAGTATCTGGGACAGATGCCAGTTTGAAGAAAAAGACTTTTGCAGAAGAAGGTCGAGGAGCTCTTTTGTCGACCGAGCAGGTTTTTTACAGCTGAGGTCGACGACGTGTTTCTGAAGAATTTTAACAAGCGGAAAATAATTTGCTTTTGTTTGCTTTACATTAAAAACACATCTACGTCGGTAATGAGCTGGAAAAGAAGAGCTGCAGGAGTTCAACACCA
This sequence comes from Decapterus maruadsi, assembly GCA_030347415.2. NCBI lineage: Eukaryota > Metazoa > Chordata > Actinopteri > Carangiformes > Carangidae > Decapterus > Decapterus maruadsi. The sequence goes on from CM064898.1 coordinate 7,068,034, forward strand.
ACGTCCATTTGAAAACTAATCATCCTAATAAGCAGCTACTTAACAAACAGGAAATAATCAGGCTGATCACAGGAAGCGAGATTGTTGGCACAAACCTTTAAAATGTTTTTTTGTGTGTTTTTTTAATCCAATCTCACTGCAGTAAAGATGTTTTGTAAAGTGACCAAATTTCTGGAAACTCAAGGTCGTCCCAGTAGAAACACTCTTGATGAATGACATCAATCCGATGTCACCAGGTCAATCAGAACTTCACATGAACCAAAACTTACATAAAGGACCTTTAAAGGGATAGTTCACCCAAAATTCAAATTTCACTCATTATCTACTGACCCTCATGTCGTCCTCCGTGCCTTCTCAGAGTCCACACAGCAGTATTTGTCTATATAATGGTTGTGAACGGAGCCACTGGGAGCTTCCGCTACAAACAAGCTTAAAATATAGACTTATTTAAATTTTTTTGGAACAATTTCTCATGTCGGGGCTTCAATACAAGAGGGACATTACAGACGAGCAGTATGGAGGAATCTGGATGTTTTTTGGCGTCTTTTTTCATTCACAACCATTAAATGGACAAATACTGCTGCGCATAAGTCAGTTTTAATGAAGCTTAGACGACTTCTTCTTCTTCTTCTACAATCTAAACCAGCCAATCAAGACGTCCCCAACCTCGTACATATCCAGGCTTCCTCTTCATGGCGACTTAAAGGAGCTCCGCTAACAGATTTGTAGATATTCAGCTGTTTTTTTTTCGTTTCCATCGTCAAACCTGATGGCAGCTGTTGATCTTTGACTTCTGGAATAGATAAAATAAATCCACAGGGCAGGTAAATCCCAGAGCAAACTGACAGATTCAGATTTTTTTTTTTTATTGCACACCAGTGAAACCGTTTTGTTTCCTTATGGATCTACAGCAGCGAGACCAAGTGGAGCAGCAGCAGCAGCAGCAGAGATATAAGAGGAAGAGCGATCAAACACCTACCTCCTCCTCCTTCCTCCTCCTCCACACAGACATTTTTAACATTTTCTCCTCCAGTCAGCAGGAACAGGTTGTTCCATGCAGCTCAGGGCCCGGTAAGATGCTCCACACGGAGGCTGATTAAAGCGTGAGACTCTTCTTTCGCCCACGAGAAATGGGGAAACTGGACGACTTCCAACTTTTCTTCCATCAGACCACCCACTTAGACCGACGTCAGGAGGACAAGCTCGGCGTCTGTCCGCAGGAGGAGGGAGAGAGGGACGGTTCAGTCCAGATCTTTCACCTTGTTATTGACCCGTTCGCCTTCGAATGGGTCCAATCGGCTCCGTCAAGAAGACACAGACTTTGTATATTTGTGTTTTTAGTTGGTTTTGGCCTCGGTAGCCATATGTAGGAGCGAAATAAAGAGGAACAAATAAATAACAAATGAAAGGAAAAGTATAGGTAGAGGTTTTTCTTTACTTTTTTTAAATATTTCTACGTATTTATTCCTGTTTGCATTGCCACGTTTATGCCTCTAGGGTGGTTTTACTCCTGTATTAAACTCAAACTGTGTCAAAGTCAATGTTGAAGCTTTGAGAAGTTTTGAGAAAGTTTTCTTGTCTTTTAATAATAAATACGTCAAAAATACATCAATAAATATACCTTATACTCAACTGTGAACAACTGGAAAAGGATGTACTGGTAGTGATGTTGTAAATATTTTATGGCCGAGTACTGGAGCTTTCTCCGAGCCTAAACCTAAAATACAGCAAAGATTAAAATTTAAAATGTATTTTTGTTTAAACGAAACGCACTGAATCTGAAATTGTTGACGACATCGGTGTCAGTGAACGTCACAGTAAGAGCCAAAATTCCAAATTATTCCAATTAATAACTAGCTGTTAACTTATTATGTGTGACATTTAACAATAAATCACGGACTTAAGAAAACATTTTATCATTGAGAAACCTTCAAACAGTCAATGTCAATAGTCTGAAGTTTGGAAATCTGCAGTTGAGTCTCTGTATCAGATTGTCTGTAGTTGTTCATCTCACCAATAGGAGGCGTCGTAGCCAGATGCATAAAATCCCTATAAACTGACACTTTAATTTGAAATTCAGAGCAAAATCCTTTGTTATGGAAAGCAAATAACTAAGAATTTTCTAGCTTTTGTTTTGGTGAAATCGACACAAAGTGAAAAAAAAAAAAAAAAAGGCAGGAAGCTGGTTGAGAAGTCACTTAAAAACTCAATCTGTACATCATACAGAATATTTATTGTATGTCCTCAAAATACACAGGAAACCATGAGACAGAACACAGGGCCAGAAAAAAAAACAACCCCTTTAAGGTCATGTGTAGAGGACGACCATGGTCGGTCGCCCTGACGACAGAAGTGTCCCGTTACAAATCAAAACAAAGGCTGAGCTTTGATTGAACAACTCAAAACTCCCATAAAATAAATAAAAGATGTTTTTTTTTTCTCTTTTACACCCGTAACAGTACCTGTCAGTCAAAAATTAACCACCTTTTCATTGGCTCCGCCTTCTTTAGCGGCTTCGCTCTGTTCCACAAATCCATTTATTTTCCCCATTGATTTCCATTCAAATAGACAATCGTTAGTAGTTTCCCTCAACCAGGTGAATCTATTAATTAATTAGGCTTTTTTTTGGCCGTGTGGCAGAAACCAGCCGACACAACACAACCGAGCTTTGTTTTCAGTCGATTGGAGCCGAGCGGCCGCGGTCCGTCCTGCTCGGTACAGTGTAGAAGAACGGGAATTAAAAAAAACTGCCACAAACAGCCGCCGTGTCGAGGTTTAACTCATGGTTAATGTGTTTTCACATTTTTTAAAAACTTTTACTTTGAAAGTCCAGCATGATTGGTGTTTTTTTTTGTTTTTTTTTGCGTAATGGAACAAACTTGATTGGCGTCTTTTACGGCGTGACCTTCAGGCCTGCTGTGGCAGTTTCCTTGTTCCTGTGTAAATATTGACTTGATTTTGGTCTGACGTTTCAACTGAGCGTTGTTGTAGTGTTGTGAAGTGCTTTAACAAAGTCTCTTCTGCTGATTTTCTCCTTTTTTTCTTTTTTTTTAAAGTCATTTCAAATACACACACACACACACACGCACACACACGCACACACACCCACCTGCAAATTAAATTCAATAAATAAGACTTACAATGTTGTAAGGCAATGTTGACCATGCATTTGTCACAATGAACAACAAATCAAGAAACATACATGGTAACAATATGCACATTCATTAAAGCAACATGGTCGCAACTCCCCGCTAGTTTCTTTTTTTTTTTTCTCTTCTTCTTCTTCTTCTTCTTCTTTTTAAATCAAGTGAGTTTTCAAGGCTTCGGGTGATCTCCTGATCGACAGGGTTCATCCCCACCACACCTGGTCCTGGTGGAGCCCAGTCCAGCCAGCGTTGGCCGGACACACCGCAACTGGACCCAGCCACAGTGGGGCGTTTTGCATTGCATCCAAAAAAGTTGGGAGTTTATTCAAGAAAAAGAAAAAAAATAATCCAACGAAACAAAATAAAAAATAAAAAATAAAAGTCTGTGTGGAGACAGATCCAGCAGCCAGCTGCTCAGAGCTTCAGGACAGTCCAGAGGTTTCCAGGTAACTCTGCAGTTTCCTGACTGTACTTCTGTCCAAGGAGCAAAGGTCGAAGTCAAAAGTAGTGTTTGTGATGTGGAAGTGTCCGGTCTCTTCGATCAGGTTCACGATCTGGAAAACACAAAGAGCTCGAGGTGAACACAGGAAGTTGTTTCTAGAGTCTGAACTAGGGATGCACGATATATCGGCATTAATATCGGTATCGGCCGATGCTCGTCATTTTTTAACATATTGGTATCGGTCCGCTGAGTAAAATTGGGCCGATATGCACAACCGATATACTGTATATCCGTATGCAACACCTGCAAAGTTGAGGTAATGCGAGGAGGATGGTAACCTGTAACCTTGTTATTTGGAAGTAAAATACATTTTGAAAATAAAGGAAGAGATTCAAAAATTCAGTTTGCATGATTTCCAGTCTAAAAAAACACATATCGATATCGGTAAATATCGATTATCGGCCATAACAGAAAAAATCATATCGGATATCGGCATCGGCCAAAATTTTCATATCGGTGCACCCCTAGTCCGAACTCCAAGATTCGACCTTTTTTCAAATCATGGATGGAGTTTTTAAAAACCAGACCAGATCAATGACTCTTCACAGAGCAGAAGAGTCGTGGTCTATTACAGTTTAGCGTCTCCTCACTAACCTCGACGCGCTCAGGTCCGTTTCAGATCCAATGCAAAAACACAACGGACGGCGGGTTCAGAGAATTTGGGTGCAATCAAATCTTGTGGTTTTAACGGACACCTGAGTCACTTAGATAAAAAAAAAAGAAAAGAAAAAGGTCTCTGTCTGTGGAGTGTTTTATTTTGACAGGAGAAGAAGAGAACTCAAGAAAACCCTGTGTAAGGGTTTTTGTTTTTTCTGGAAAGAGCATAATGACAACGTATCACCTCAAGGTAAGGGTATCGTTGACGTCTTAGCGGTACTGCTACGAAGACGACTACATTTTCAATTTACTGTAGGATCATGGGGGCTGGATCCGATCCCAGCTGACGCAGGGTGAGAGCGGTTTACACCTGGACCCGTCTCAAGCCCATCACGTAACTGATCTATAGAGATGAACCGCATACGGGTAAATTTAAGAGTCGCCAATCAAGCCATTGTGCAAAATGAAACTGGAGAACATGTAAACTCAACCCAGAAAAAAGTCCCAGGAATCAAACCAAGAACCGTCTTGCAGAGAAGTAACGGCGCTAACCGCAGCACCAACGTGTCAACCTTATCAGCGTCACTTATTTGCTTATTTTGTCTGACTCATTTAGCGCTGCCCTCATGAGAAAAGGTGTTGGGGAGATAAAAGCAAATCAAACAAAGCGTGGTGAATGTGCAGGTCGCAACTTTTTGTTTTGGAGTTGTTCGATTGTGTATTTGATGAGTTTGATGATGGGAAACCAAGAAATCCCATAACGAGCCTCCGTAGCGTACAGTAGCTCTGAGCAGCTCACGGCTCTGCTCCGCCGTTCTAAAAATAGCTTGCACCGACAATTAAAGGTAACGAACCTACTGCTATGACTATACACTGCAAAAACTCAAAATCTGACCAAGTTAAAATGTAATTTCTAGTCAAAACAAATCTAATTATACTAAAAATAACACTCATCATATAAAAAGCAGCTTGTTTTTAGACAGCTTGTCATTATCATTTTTGGACGATCTGATTGGTCACACTAAACCCTCAGGTTCTCCTTGTGATGTGGTCCCTCCCGGTTTTTTAAAAGTAGTTTTTCCTTGTATAGGCCAGTCTGTTCTAGCCATTGTTAACAGCAGTCTGTCCTCTGGTGTTGTCCCCCAGTGCTTTAAACATGCTGTGGTCCAGCCCCTACTTAAAAAACCTGGCCTTGATGGCAGCATGTTGGCCAATTTCAGGCCCATCTCTAAACTGCCTTTCATTTCTAAAATTTTAGAAAAAGTAGTGTTCACCCAACTCAAGTCGTTTTTAGATGAACATAATGTCCTGGAGGTTTTCCAGGTTTCAAAAGCTTGAAGTACAGAGTCTGCCCTGCTAAGAAAACATCCTCTTAGCAAATGACTCTGGTGAATATTTGTTCTGGTTTTGCTAGAAAGAGCAGCTTTTGACACTGTGGACCACAACACCCTAGTGGCGCACTACATCACTTAGTAGGTATATGTGGTACTGCACTAGACTGGTTCAGGTCTTATCTAACAGACAGATCTATGAGTGTGAGCCTTGGAGACTCAAGTTCTGGCCCTGCCCCTCTACCATACGGGGTTCCACAAGGGTCTATCTTAGGGCCCCTACTTTTCTCCCTGTATTTATTACCACTGGGATCCATCCTGAGGAAGCATGGGATATTCTTTCACCTTTATGCTGACGATAGTCAGATTTACGTCCCATTAAAAAAGAAAAACGCTTTCTCCCTTGCACCTCTTCTGTCATGTCTGGAGGACATCAAAAACTGGATGGCCCTCAACTTTTTAAATTTTAACGAGAAAAAAATCAAGTGATTGTGTTTGGTCCTAAAGCCTCTGAAACCCCCCCTGGACCTGGGCCCTTTGGGAGAGTTTTAAAGCCAACCGTTGTGAACTTGGGTTTTATGTTGGACAGTGATTTTAAATTGGATCGGCAAATCAAACTCGGTGGTAAAGTCCTGCTTCTTCCAGATCAGACAGCTGGCAAAAGTAAAACCTTTTCTTGCACATCAGCACTTTATAACAGTAATCCATGCCTTCATTACATCTCGGCTGGATTACTGCAATATTTTGTCTTGGAGTTAGCCAGTCCTCTCTTGCACGTCTCCAGCTGGTCCAAAAAGGTGTTGGGTTCGATAAAGTGAAATCAAACCCATCCTGGCCTCCCTTCACTGGCTGCCTGTGCATTTTAGAGTTCATTTTAAGATCCTTTTATTTGCTTTCAAATCTTTAAATGGTCTAGCCCCTTCCTACCTCTCTGAGCTGCTTCACCCCTTTGATGGTGCCTCCGGTCAGCTGATCTGCTGCTCCTGGAAACCAAGAAATCTCAGAGGGGACAGAGCCTTTTCAGTTGCTGCTCCTAAATTGTGGAATGATCTTCCCTCCACATCAGACAGGCCCCCTCGCTGTCCATTTTTAAAACACGTCTTAAAACCCATTTTTATTCCTTGGCTTTTAACCCAGTTTGAGACTCTACCCCTGTTTTAGTGCTCTATGGTCAGTTATTTATGGTATTTATTGGCTATCTGGTTGAGTTTCTATTCTAAATTTTAAATTGTTTTATTGCTTTTAAATTGTTTGAAAAGCAATAAACGATTATTACTATGTTATATGTATTTTTCTGTGAACTGTTTTATTGTTTGCATTAGGCTATGTACATGTATACTATGTACTGCACTATGTACAGCACTTTGTTACAACTGTGGTTGTTTTAAAGGGCTTTATAAATAAACTTGACTTGACTTGACTTGACTTTTGACTTTTTTCAAGCATATTTTCACTTGAAATAAGTAGAAAAGTTTTTCTTTCTTATTACAAACACAAAAAACTTGCTTTGACAGGCAGATTTTTCTTCAAATTAGTTTGAAACAAGTGAAAATGATCGAAAAACAAGTTAATTTTTAGGTGATGAGTCTTATTTTAAGTGGAAAGAGATTAGTTTTGATTAAAATTGAGACATTTTGACAAGAAATGAGACAAATATTCTTGGAAAGGTTTTGAGTTTTTACAGTGTAGGGATTCTGGCAATGGGCCAATTTGCCAAATTGTTGAACGATCCCCCTGTTTCTTTATTTCTCTTTTGTTTTCAATCATGAAAATATAATAAAAGAACTTCATAAAAAAGAAACCGAACATGATTCCTTCTCCATCGGGTTGTGGTTTCGTAACAAATCTCTAATGAACTATTAAACTACTACGACGGCGGTCACGTGGCTTTTGGTGATTCAACGTCTTGGTGTTAATAAAGACCAAACAGTGTTTTCAGAACCGGCTGCTTCACGGTGGTGGTGAACATGGTTCTGGTTTAAGCAGGAGTCTGTTTTTGGGGAGGGGGAGGAGGAGGGGGAGGGGGAGGGGGAGCAAACCAGGAACCAAAACCTTGATCCAGTTCACACCACAAAGCCTCTGCAGAAGGAGCTGCAGCCCACATTGATTACAGAGCAGATCAGAGTCAGATGCTGACCGGCGTCTCTTCTCCTTCTTCTTCTCCTTCTTCTTCTTCTTCTTCTTCTTCGCTCTCATCCGTCTTGTCTCCGTCTCCGTGGTGTGGGAGGTGATCTGGACCCGTTTCATCACCGTTCAGGATTGGTTTCAACTGGAAACAGCTACCAAAGAGTCCCTCACTGTCTCTACACACACATGCCATCTGCATTACACTTCTCTGTGTGATCCAATATGTGCCCCCCCCTCCCCTCCCCCCCCCTCCCCTCCCCTCCTTCCACCACTGAGCACAGAGGCTGATACTTAATCATTTCCATCTCTTGTAACAGGAAATGGAGCCAGTTGGTGAACTCTAGCTAGATTAGCTTGATTACTGTGGAGGTACGGTGGCGTTGTTCGGGCTCGGGACGGGATTGTGTGTGTGTGTGTTTTCCAGACGTCTTGTTGTTAGAAGTTTTGTTGGCCGCCGCCGCAGCCGCAGCCGCCGCCACTGGGAGGATGCATTAATGCCGCCGTCACATGATAGGGTTAGAATATGAAGCAAGAAACGAGCAATCTCTGCCGAGGTGGAGGGAGGTCAACCGAATAATTCATTGCTTCCAGATGAAGCTGCAGATTACACGGAGGGATCTGGAGCAGATTACGGCTCCGTCCTCTAAACCAACGCAACAGCGGCTCTGACATCACCAGGTCAGATGCAACAACAACAACACGCAATTAAAGCTAAAGTTTTACACGTTTACGTTTCACTAAAAAGGAAACGATTTAAAGCTTCTTTTCCACTTAATCACCAGGAGTTGCTGAAAGTCACGATCCGTCCACGTTAATGGGATCTTAGATGTCGACCTGCTGTAGCTCCTCTCTGTTCTGGTGCCGAGCGAGAGTGTCGTCTTATAACGAAGTACAAATACTTTGTTTTTATTCTTCTGCAGGATTCGATTAGACTTTGATATTTAGATTTCCTCAGCTCAGATCCTGCTTTTGAATATTCCCTGTTTCTGTTTTATGTTGTATCTGTGGGCTGAGGTGGCGGAGAGGGGGATTGTGGGTAAGATGGGGTGTTTTTTTAAAATTTATTTTTATTATATGAAGCACTTTCTGTTGCATTTTTGATTGTATGAGAAGTGCTAAAGAAATCAATCTGATGACTGATTTCTGTCAACTTTCACCTTCACTCCACTACATTTCCTAAATAAAATGTGAAATTTTACTCTGATACATTTCGGCATCCACATATCTTCGTTACTTTTTACTACAAAATAAAAGGTAGATCCTAGATTGTTCAGAAAATGCACCAATATGAGTCGTCAGTTGCTGCAGCTTTTGAACATCCTCTGTTTTTGTTTTATGTTGTATTTTTGTTGGGATCTTTAATTGTATGAGAAGTGCAATAGAAATAAAGTCTGATTGATTTTTGTCAACTTTCACTTTCTACTCGACTGCATTTCCCAAATAAAACATGTTCTTTTACTGCAAATGTTACATTTACACATCTGTTACTACAGAATAAAGGCTGATACTAGATGGTTAATGCACCAGTTTGAATTGGTGATGTAACATAACCGTCATAACCGAGGGGGCAGCGGTGATCTCTGTGACCCTAGATTCAACTTTCTCAGAAAGCTGCAGAAAGTTCAGGTTCTGTTAAGACTCGCTGGGAACCAGGAAGAGAGAAAACACTTGTCAGGTTTCCATCAAAATGTATCAAAAATAATAATAATTGCTAATTTTGTGAAAATGCGCAAAAAGAAAATGCAAATTCATCGCTGTGGAGCTTCACTTCTCCGAAAAACATCGTAGCAAACTAAACAGCCGTCACTTGGATCAACCAACCGCATATTGGGGATCGAAACAGGAACTAAACAGTTACTTTCTTGCATGAAGAAATATGAAAACTTTAAAAAGTGGCGTTTCCATCCTAGTTTTTTTTTTTTTTTGGTGCAAATTTTGCAAATGCAAATAAGACAAGGTGTAAACCCCGACCTGCTGAGACCAGAGAGTGACTCAGTCAGGAAACATCTGAAGCTCCAACCATCAGACGACTGTGGTTTCAGGACGCGCGTGATTTCACTGAAACGAGCGTGACCGCCAACACAAACACCCGGCAGCCTCACCTGTCTCTCTCTGTGTGTGTGTGTACTAGTACTACAACAACAAGTTCCTTCAGCTCAGCGCTGCCGATGACGACTGTGACTGGGTTAAAGAAATGCAAACAAACCACCGCAGGATGATGATGATGATGATGATGATGATGATGATGATGATGATGAAGACTCACCTGCTGCAGTATGTGACCTTCTCTTAGTGTCATCAGTCTTTTGTGCAGCTCCACCAGCTCGTCCAGGTACGCCTGCAGACACACACACACACACACACACACACCAGCCTGACGTCAGCGTGTTTTATCACACATTCGATTTCAGTTCTTCTCTTCGCAGCCAGTTGTTTATTCTGAAGTTTATTTGATGAGGAAATGGAGACAGAAACAGCGTCTCTACAATCACGTCTCCTCCTCCATACGCTCTGATTGTGTTTGACAGAGTCGCATAAATAAAGTTTCATGAGCTGCACGAGTTTAGACCGAGTTGGTGGAAGTTTATGCAACAAGCATCAAACTTATGAAAGACAGAAAATGACAATAAATATGGAGAGAGAGAAAGAACACATTCATTTTTGTATCAAATAAATCTGTTTCTGTTTTTATTAATTTATTTCTACATTTCTTATTTTATTCATTTATGTGTTTCTGTGTCTGAATGCAAACTCAACATCACTCTAATCACTTTGTTTTTTATTTATTGTTTACTTATTTTTTAAATACTCATTTTATTTTATACTTGATTACAAATTTGAGTCATGACAGCAAAGTATTTAGTCAAATATATTACAAAGTGATAATAAAATAATAATAATCCAAAAACTTCACATTAAAAACACACAACCAGTTATTATTTTAGATGATTATTTTTATTTATATATTTATTTATTTTATGATTTATTGCTCAGTAATTTGTTGGTTTAATTTATCTTTTTAATTATTTATTTTCATTAGGACAGTTAATTAATTATTTTTTTAAATTTGTTTCTACCTTTTCAGTATTATTTTCATTACTGACACATGTTTAAATTGTTGGATGTTGTATGAACACAAAAACCAATAAATATACGGTATATTAAAAAAAACAACAACAACACACATCCATCCATCTCCATGACAACATCATCCGTCTCACTCGTTTCTTCTCGATTATTTCCTAACCGCGGTTCACACGGGGGCTTTTATTGTGAAAAGCTACGGGGGCTTTTATTGTGAAAAGTTGCGTGTACCTTGTCACAGTCCATGTTCTTGTTCTTGTCCTGTTTGCTCTGTTTGGTCGGACTCTTCACTTCCAGTATCTGAGGGCGGGAGGAGCAGAGTGAACACACACACCCGACACACACACACACCTGCACGAGCACACACCTGGGTTAGAGTGTGATGTCATCCTACCTGGTTATTAGTAGTCTTTAATAAGGGCGGGGCCTCGTTGTGGGAGGGGGGCGACGGCGAGGAGCTGTCACTCTCACTGCCGTCGCTTAAACTGACCCTAAAGAGTGAAAACCACAACTTTTAAATCCTCACGGCTCGGGCTGTGATGTCATCACGCTGTATTTTGTACTGCACTGACCGGCGTTGGTGGTGCGTGAGGTGCGTGTGCGCGAGCCGCTCCATGTCCGAGTCCATGTCGTTGTCGTCGTCGTCCTCCGAGTCGTCGTCGTTGTCGTCCGAGTGCAGGTCCTGCATCACCGACTGCAGCGGGCCCAGGACTGTGAGGGGAGACACGACACGACACGACGGCGCTGGGGTTAAGGTCGGGTTTATTTATTTAGTCATAATTCAGATTTAAAACTTAAATGCGTGAAGCAGCAGCAGCAGGTCATGCTGTGTGAGGGGGGGCGAGGGGCGAAGGGGGGGGGGGGGGGGCAGATCAAACAACAGCGTGTTACCGGACTTTAACCGGTAAAATCTGCCTCGGTTCAAGAGGCCAAAAACACGTTTTGTGAGGTCGCAGTGACCTTGACCTTTGACCTCAGGTTACCCGACTGAACCAACGAGCCCAGCTGGAAGTGTTTTGTGAGGTCACGGCGAAACCTGGACGGTTGTGGCGCCAAATCACTGACGTTAAAAATTAGCATTGAAAACAGAATTCTGGCAGTTACAGTTAGTGATGTCACAGTTAGACAATTTCTTGGTACATTTATTTATTTATTTTTTATACCAACCAGTTTACCTCGTCTTTATTTCATTTTGTCAGAATGGTTTCAGAAGCCTGTTTTTTCTCTACTCTTTTATTTTTGTCCAGGCGATTGAAAAGAGAGTATACATATATATTGCTGCTGAATAAATCTAAAAAAACCAGGAAAAAAAATTTCTTGTTACGATTATTGTCAGAGAAATAATCACGATTATTAAGCATTAATTAATTTCACAACACTATGAATGTGTAAAATCAAATATAGGCAAAAAATAATTACATTACTCATTGTTTACACGAAACATTTCAAGCATCTTTAATCCCCCAGGGAAGTGTTTGAAATATTTAAATTCTCATCTGTACAAAATGTTTGTTTATTTTAATCGTTTTTTATGTTGTTTTGTTTCAAAATACACATGACATTTAAATTCCTACCAATTCAATGTCACGTTACTTAAATTGGCAAGTATCTGAGCATTTACCTTTATTTTGGCGCACATCTGCCCAATTGGTTTTGACATAATCTTTTTATACGGAATCTTTACGATTAATTAATTGTGGCCTTTTAATACCATGATTAATTGTGAAAACAAGTAATCATCCCTAATTATAATAACATTTTTGGCTAAGAAAATAAAATTTGGTATAACAAATTTTAATGACAGTGATTTGGCTCCATAACCTTTGACCTTTCACTACCAAACATGAATGAGTTGCATAAACAGGGCGACATGGCCCAACAATAAAATTACAATTAATTTTTTTTTACCAATTTTTAAGTGAAAGAAATGACTCAAAACAGCTGGCAGAGGAAATAATAATAGTAACGCTAATAATGATGCATGAATATTCATGCAAACGGGTGAGGGGACAAAACATCGTCCATGCACGTGTGTGACGGAGGTTGTGGAGGCGTCACAGCGTCTCAGCGGAGCCGTTTACCTGTGTGGGTGGTGGGGTGGGTGGTGGTGGTGGTGGGGGGGAGAGCCACCCTTTTCCTGATGATGAAGTCCACCACTGCACCCAGAGAAGGATTACAAACACAAGCAGAGGTCACATGACGAGGACCCTCACATTGAACTGGCTCATGGGATTTCTTGGTTTCCCTCATCAAACTCATCAAATACACAATCCAACAACTCTAGGGCTGCAACTAACGATTATTTTAATAATCGATTAATCTGTCGATTATTTTTTCGATTAATCGATTAATCGGATAAAAAAAAGCATTAATTTCCAACCATTTATTCTAAAACAGAGCTGGCAGTACAAATTCACTGTGCACAAAATCTTCAGAAAGTGCAAAAACATGTTGCTCCTTGAACATCCCGAGCTTTTAAGAGTAATACAAAAAAAATGGACTAACAGAAAACATAGGCTACACACACATCTCTGCATGTGTGAAATTATGAACTTTATATCGATTATCCAAAAAATATACTTTACTTTAAGTGATAACATTAATGTGACACCTTGATAACCACAAGCAACCCATTGGTGCTGAAATGAAACGATTGATAAGATTGATAGTCTCCTCTTGATACTCTAAATATTGATTTGGTTCAAAGTTTGTTATTTTGGCCATTACTATGTGGTAATCATTCAATAATATGATAAATATTGAAAAAGTTATTCATTACCCAGCATCATATTTATTTATTTAAATATTTTTTTAAAATAAAAGAGCTCCTGACGCTCAGCTCAAGGAGGCGGAGAGAACTCTTAGCGAAGACGCGGAGAGAAGTAAACAGCAGCGATCAGCTGATCTCTCCTCCGTACAAACGCTCTGTTGATCCAGATCCACTGGACTTTCACAGTAAAGCTGACGCAGATGAGTTAAATAGCGAAACAGCGGCGCTTTTATCGCCAGTTTTATGATTAAACTCTGAAGCATTTTGATTATCTACGAGCTGGGTTAAAAGAGACGACGATACCACCTCGTGTTTATTTGTTTGACTTCCTACCCGGCTTATCGATCGCCGTAGATTGTGAGCCGGCCGCGGAGCTGCACGCCGTGTGCATGTGAACAACACAGCTGCGGTTCTCGGCGTTTCTCGGTTTGCGGCGCTTCCTCGTCCGGCGTGTACTGTAGGCTACCCGGCATGAGCGCTGGGGGCGGGCCGCCCCGCCAACAGAACGGTAGGGGAAACACTGCATACACGCACTCACTCTCTCTCACTCCCTCTGCTCAGACACTTTGCGTTGTGGTGGTGTGGATCTTGATGCTCAAAAAACACAACTACCACCAAACTCACTGAATAAACGAGTTTGCCGCGGCGTGAGTGACGTTGTAATCGCGCGACGCAACGAATCGATGATCAAATTCGTTGCCAACGAATTTAATAATCGATTTTAATCGATTAAATCGATTCGTTGTTGCAGCCCTAAACAACTCCACAACGCTCTGGTGGACAAGTTGTGACCTGCACATTCACCACACTATAAGATAATAACACAACGTTACTAGAGACTTGCTGGAAAACTGCCTCCCATGGGAACGTGCATCAGCGGTTTTGCATGAATTTCCCTCTAAATCAACTCTGTGTGGTAACGTTGTGTTATTATCTCATAGCGTGGAGAATGTGCAGGTCACAACTTGTCCACCAGAGCGTTGTGGAGTTGTTGGATTGTGTATTTGATGAGTTTGATGAGGGGAAACCAAGAAAACCCATGAGCCTCTGTAGTGTAGCTCTGAGCAGCTCACGGCTCTGCTCCGCCGTTCTAAAAACAGCTTGCACCGACAATTAACGATAACGAACCTACTGCTATGACTATTGCGATTATGGGCCAATTTGCCAAAATGTTGAACTATCCCTTTAACATCTGATAAATATTGTATCTTTTCTTTTCTCTCCTAGAGTTAAAACTTTAATTTTATGATGATTTTTATTATAAAACTCCAGCTTTATCTCAGATTAAAATACATTTATGTCACATTTTTGCTTGATAGAGTTGATAAAATCTCCGAGTGCGGCCTCTCCGTCTGCGACCCTGATAAAACTGCTGTTACCAACACAAATAAAAGAGGAAAAAAAAAAGATTTGATGCTTATTATATTGTTCAGATCAGATTTTTAAGCTCTGGTAAAAAAAAAAAAAAAAAATGTTGAAGGTTCTTTCACTTGTATTTCCTGCCCTTCGTCTCACAGGAGGGTTAATATATGACCGTGCTCTGATTCGTCCACACATAACAACCCCACACTTCGATATTCAAACAGATCTGAAATGCACATAAAAGATGAGCTCCACTCGAGCCTCGGGGCACTGACCTTGTCGTTTGTGGTGTGTGGGTGCGAAGCCTGAACTGGAGCTGGAACTGGCCGGACTGGGCTGCTCCGACTGGAGGAGGAGGAGGAGGAGGAGGAGGAGGAGGAGGAGGAGGAGGAGGAGGAGGAAGAGGAGGAAACAAGTGGTGAACAAACACGACACATCAAAAACAATCAAGTCAGATCAAAAGTGTATGTTAATTAAACTATTTGTACATTGTTTAGTTTTGTTTTGCATTGCACCTTTATTTTCTTTCAATGGACCACGAGTCTGCAGTAAAGATACGATGAAACGTCACCACCAACACCCACTGTTTGACACTTTCACTTCCTCTTCTCACGGATATTGAGCGAGCATGTTATGAGATAACACCCGACATCAAAGCCACGACGGGCGTTTTATTTTGAAAACTAGGAAAGATAAGAAAAGGAAAACTAGGAAAAATCTGGGCTACAAACTACAAACAATAAGCAGGTTTGTTGTAACGTCTGTAATAAAAGTCAGCCGGCTCCTTTTTTTTTCTCCACATTTTTGTCCTTGAAGATGCCAAAAAAAAAAAAAAAAAAAAAAAAATTATCAGGCTTTTATTCTGAAATCCTTGACATTTATTGATTTTTATTGAATATTTGTCACCGTTTGAAGCTGCTGTTTCCCTGCCGTCCACTAGAGACACTGCTGCTCTGTGCGTCAGTGGGATAAATACAGGTGGGTGTGTTAAATTGTCATGTACATGTGTATAAATATACATAAATATGTGTTTCTGTGTGTAGTTGGAGAGATTATACTGTCCTGTCGTCTCTGTCCCCGGCTCTCTAACGCACACACCTGCACACGCTGACCTTCAAACTCACTAAAAAAATCACTATTCACTACACTTCACACAGCACAGTGCTGCACATGTAGTGGAAAACTGAAGCTTTTGAGGATGCATGTGTGTGTCTGAGTGTGTAGTGGGAGTGTGTGCATCTTTGTGTTGTGTCATTTCAACGGAAAAACAGAGGAAAACCAGGATTTAAAGGGTGAAAACGCTGAAAAATACGTATTTGGTCATAAGGATCAATTATTTTACCCAGGGTGAAACAGATATTAAAATATCTTGATGGCAGTTTATATATTATATGTATGTGTGGATTAGAAGTTGTTGTTGTACTAATCAGCCATGCAGAGATGGACAAAGTACTCGAGCCCAGTACTCGAGTAAGAGTACAAATACTACTGGTCAAAATTTACTCCGTTACAAGTAAAAGTAGCTCAGTCGACATGTTACTCGAGTAAGAGTAAAAAAGTACTTGCTTTTAAAAGGTAAGTATCCAAAAGTACATGCTTTTAAATCTACTTTAAAGGGATAGTTCACCCAAAATTCAAGGTATTTGGATGTTTTTTGGTGTGTCTTTTTGGACGAAGAAACCTGGTGTCCATTGACAACCATTATATGGACAAATACTGCTGCGTGGACACCCCCCGTAACTCAGAGAAGGAACGGAGGACTCTCTTAGTCAGCTCTTAGTCGACATGAGGGTGAGTAGATAATGAGTGAAATTTGAATTTTGGGTGAACTATCCCTTTAAAGTAAAAGAGTAGAGTACATTTCTTCAATCAATCAATCAATTTTTTTCCAAATGCATTTACAGTAAGGACCTTTTAACTCTTGTTTCTGAGAAGTAACTCTTTGTGCTTTCTTTTAGAACCACAGTGTTACACTATAAAGCTGCAGAAACACTTATACAAACAAATAAAATGAATGGGATCATAAGAGGACAGGGATTGTCGTTTTAACAGTCTACCAAAAAATAAATGAATAAATAAATAAAAAAAGAAAGTAACGAGTACTTTTCAGCCTTCCTAGAAATTAACTCCAGTAAAAGTAAAAACATTTCTCTTGGAAATGTACTGTATATTCAAGTAAAAGTAATAAGTACCAAAGAAATCTAATACTCAAGTAAAGTCCCATCATTGATCTTTCATCTGATCTGATCGCAGGTTTGAGGACGGGGCCGAGCCTCCAGGTGCTCGACAGATCCTCCTCACCACATTCCTCATATTTGTGAATCAGCCAATCGGGTGTGTGTATGTGTGTGTATGTGTGTGTATGTGTGTGTGTGTGTGAGTGAGTGAGTCTGCTGCCTGGAGCTGGAAGAGGTTTGTTGACGTCGACTCGCTCGTCTTCAGCCCCACGGGTATTGATTTTAAACAATTTGGCCGAAACAAAGCACCGACTGGTTGTGTAGTTAAAACATCTCGGCTTTTACCTCGTCCCACTCAGAGACGTCGGAGGAGGGCATCAGGCTTCATCACAATTCATTTAGCTTCCTCCTTTAAAGACAAACCAGGGGTTTTCTCAGACTCAGACAGACGGTGCGTCCTCTGAACACGCCGACGCTGAAGCCCTGAATCGTTTATGATGCAAATACACGACGAGGAAACGCAATAGAGATGCAGATTTCACTAAAAGTCTAAAGTCTTGTAACTTTCCAATGTTTCTACTATCAACTTTTAATACTGCATGTCCATGTGTTCTTCGATACTTTCACTGTTTTAACACAGAACTGAGATCTGCTTTATGATTAAAGAGCCTTAATACAAGCTGTCGGGACTTCCTGTAACTTTATGATGTCACAACAACGCAGTCACTGCTACCAGCCCTGCTCACCTGGACTCACCATCCAAATTTCCATGTGTTTGCATGAAATGTGCTCAATTTTCCTCGTCATTAGTTCACTAAGAAAACAGTCGGCCAAAGAGAAGAAGATCTGAACCTAAACCTTTGATAATCAAATTTGTCACTCCTCCTCATCCTTCAAACAGATGTGTGGACCCCTCATAAATTACAAAGAAGATGCAGTCAAGTGTTCGAGAGAGGACACATCTAAACGGTCAGATGTGATTATTATTATCTGGCCTCTTGATTTGTTCATTAATCTGAAAAACCCTCAACACTGAATCAATGAATAGAATAATCCACATCAGATCCAATCCAGATCCGATTTAAACTAAAATACTTAAAGAGAAACCAAACCCTGCAAGTTTTGGATTTTGATCGGTCCAGGTGACTGCTCTGTTGTTGTGACATCACAAAGTAACAGGAAGTGCTGACTGGCTGTTTTTAAGGCTCAGTTTCTGAATACAGGCTGCTTTATAATCGCACTACACATGGACATCTACCTTTACACTGTATGGAGCTTTAATACAAACATTTACTTTTATTTTGAAGGAGCTTTAACACAGACATCTACCTTTATTTTGAAGGAGCTTTAATACAAACATCTACCTTTATTTTGAAGGAGCTTTAACACAAACATCTACCTTTATTTTGAAGGAGCTTTAACACAAACATCTACCTTTATTTTGAAGGAGCTTTAACACAAACATCTACCTTTATTTTGAAGGAGCTTTAACACAAACATTTACCTTTATTTTGAAGGAGCTTTAATACAAACATCTACCTTTATTTTGAAGGAGCTTTAACACAAACATCTACCTTTATTTTGAAGGAGCTTTAACACAAACATCTACCTTTATTTTGAAGGAGCTTTAACACAAACATCTACCTTTAACACAAACATCTACCTTTATTTTGAAGGAGCTTTAACACAAACATCTACCTTTATTTTGAAGGGGCTTTAACACAAACATCTACCTTTATTTTGAAGGAGCTTTAACACAAACATCTACCTTTATTTTGAAGGAGCTTCAACACAAACATCTATCTTTATACACATTATGACACCTTTAAAAATAAGCCTTTAAGATGAAAGTGAAGTAATGCGAATACATTTTAATCTCTAAAACCAAAGCCGAGGCTCCAACAAATCAAATCGACCAAATATAATTGAGCCGGTACAAAACCAGTCAGTTCTGGCCGGGTGAAGAAAACAACTTAACACAGTGTTATGGTTAATGATGCGTTCACAGAGTGAGACTCAACATCAGTAACATCAGCAGCAACAGCGGCGTTGTACTCTCTCGCTCTTTCCCTGGAGAACAAAGACATTTATCTGGCGGCGGTGATGCTAGAAAGTAAATAACACTTGGATTTCATCGTTGTCTGCAACATGTTTCCATAAATAAAAAGGGATAAATACACCGTCCTGATCCCCTTTAGACAATCAATCCAACAACAACCCATACACCACAGTCCAATAATTCAAACAATGTCCCGCTTCTCAATAACTCAAATATTCCAGTAACTCTAAACCCCCTTCACTTCATTTACAATTTTTAAACAAAACAAAAAAAAGTTTTCAATTTTTTTTTTTCCTCCTCCTGTGGACTGTTTTCATGCCGTCGTGCCCTGAACTCGTTCACCCTCGGGCTGGAGGACCAGATTAGCATCAGTGTGTCAGTTTGGGGAAAGAAAAAAAAAAAGAGGACTGACACAAAATGCGCTTCTTGTTATGTAAAAACCTTAAAAAATTTGCAAAGTGAGTGAGTGTGCTGCTGCTTCTGCTGCTGCCTGAGAAAACAAATTGGGGGAGAAGAGAAGCGAGCGGCAAAGAAGAAGAAGAAGAAGAAACATGAGAGAAGAAGAAGAGGAGTGAGGACAAAAGGCAGAGGGACTTCAATGGATGTCACCTCCTGCCAACAAACAACACACAGCTGGTCTGTTGGTTTATGGGACAGCTTCTTCAGAGTGGCATAAATCTTAGCACCACTCCTTTTTAGGGCTTTTGTCTTGCTTCACTCAAAAACCACCAAAGCAGGCCTCTTCAAAGACAATAAATAGTCTTTAGCTGCAGTTTACTGCCATCAATCTGGGCCTCCTCTCTCTCCGTCCTGGCACAGTTTGGGACGGAGCCCGAAAAGAAAAACGCCAGCGAAACCAGACTGAGCCGACCGACAAGAGGCTATTTGGTTTTTCCTCTTGTCGGATTCAGCGGGGGCTGTCCAAACAAAACTGTTTTAATGTGAATTAAGCAGCTTTTCAGTTTGACACTTTGATTCAAACAAAGCCATTTACACTGAAATGTTGGAGCTCGCAACACAAACGCACTTTAAACTTCTGACCCCCCCTTCTTTAAAAGGGATAGTCCAACATTTTGGCAAATTGGCCCATTGCCATAATCACTATAGTCATAGCAGTAGGTTCGTTAGCCTTTAATTGTTGGTGCAAGCTATTTTTAGAATGGCGGAGCAGAGCCGTGAGCTGCTCAGAGCTACGCTACGGAGGCTCATGGGATTTCTTGGTTTTTCTCATCAAATACACAATCCAACAACTCCACAACGCTCTGGTGGAGAAGTTGTGACCTGCACATTCACCACGCTATGAGATAATAACACAACGTTACCACACAGAGTTGTTTTAGAGGTAAATGCATGCAAAACCGCTGATGCACTGCGTTGCGTTAAGGGACAGTTTTTCAGCAAGCAGTTTACCTCGAAAACGGCTAATGTTGTTATCATCTCATAGCGTAGTGAATGTGCAGGTCACAACTTGTCCACCAGAGCGTTTTGGAGTTGTTGGATTTTGTATTTGATGAGTTTGATGAGGGAAACCAAGAAATCCCATGAGCCTCCGTAGCGTAGCTCTGAGCAGCTCACGGCTCTGCTCCGCCGTTCTAAAAATAGCTTGCACCAACAATTTAAGGGAACAAACCTACAGCTAAGACTATGGCAATGGGCTAATTTGCCAAAAATGTTGAACTGTCCCTTTAATACGGAGATGCACAGTTGACAGTTTTATAAGAGTCTGTGAGGTGTTTCATTTTAAATAAAGCAGAGTCACTAATGAGCTGAAGTGAGAGCAGCGCTACCATTACAGAGACTAGTGATGGTTGCAAAGCTGTGCAGGAAACACTGAGTCGGCACCGATGTCTGCAAAACGATGATGTCTACAAAAGCACCGACAGAGGATCAATGACCTCACACAGTGAAGTCCACTTGCAGTTTGCACATGATTGAAAAGGAAATCATTACTATTCAGGGTTTTTTTTCCTGAATGACAAACTCACTTAGCCCGCAAAAATACCAAACACTGGTTCTTGTAATGTCACAGTTATTTCAGTACGAACTGGACAAAGTTTTGCAGAAACGTCACCATCACCTCTTATATTTATTTCCCTTACTGTTGTAGAGTCTCATGCAAATAACTAAATGAAAGTTTTTGCAGCTTTATAACCAATCTTCCAGCCCTATATCCATCTAAACTCCAGGGCTCTGTGGTGAAATATGTACAGGTGACGGCCGCTCTCACTCCCGTGTGGTAAGAAAACAAGCTTTCCATGCAAACGTGCCGCTGCAGCAACAGCAGCAGCAGCAGCAGCAGCAGCAGCCTGCTTTCCCTTCATGTCATCACCTACTCCACATTTCCTCCTCTGTGCTGTTTCTGGCCCCGGCGCTCGGAGGAAAACACTGAGATCAAACAAGTGGTCACATGAGAAATGAGAGCGGCACTTTGTGTCGGTCCGGCTCTCGGCCACCGGGGTTGCTCCGCTGCCTGAGGAGAATCAAACACCTGGCATTTGTCACCCCACATCCCCCCTCTTTCTTTCTTTTTTTTTTTTTTTACAGTCGAGCCGACCCCCTGGTCCCTGTGTGGGAAAACTTTTTTTTTTTAAAAAGGCATTTACATACAGCGCAGACAAAAACACAAGTTCTGCTAGTGCTAAGTAATAACTCCCCTGCCTAAACATGCTGCCCCTGCAGAAAGATACACAAAGACTCACACTTTATACAAGCACAGAGAATAGAAATGAAAACACTGTTGCAAAAAAAAAAAAAAGAAAAGTGCCGGGAGCATGGGGATTTAGACCTTTCTTTGACAAACGCACGGCCTTTTTCTTCTTTCAACAGCTAAAAGGATTAAAGGGGAACTCTGTGCTATTCACTGCCACGTCTCCCCTTTCTCCTCAGGTGTTGTAAAACCATAAATCTTTCTTGTCTACTACTTGGCTTTTAAAGCAACCCCTCTTTATGGGGAGGTTCTCCACCAAATGTGCGTGGACCAGGCAACCCAGTTAAATGTCAGGCTATTCATGAAAAAGCACCAAGTTTTTAAATTCTTCTCCTCAGCTGGAGGCGGGAGGAAGTTGTTGTAGTCAGAACTTCTGATCAATATTTTCCTCCTCCCGATGCAGAAATATTTATAGAATGTACAACAACAATCACTTATTTGCTGATAATAAATGCAACAAAGCTGCATCTTGCTCCTGGAGCCATCATGGGTTGCATCCACTTCCTGTTTGGCCACCCAGACACATTGCAGCTGAGCTCCCACCAGGTTTATTGGTGCCCACCCCCTTCTTGCAATTTCCTTGCCCCCAACCTCCCCCCCAACTCCACCCCCCTTGGAGTCCACCAGACCACCATTAAAGAAGATTCTCTCCCTGCAGGTCATTTGATTTTACAGCCCTTCAACACCCAGGGAAGAACTGACCACCAACAAACGCCCCACCCCTCAAAGTCCTGGAAAAACCAGAGACCTTTCCCTCCACTGATCCCCCTTCAACCTTTTCCACAGTAAAAGTGGCCTGAAAGTGTCAATCACCAGGTCCAACATGGCGGACTTTCTTGAACCTTCTCAGTAATAATAAAAAAAAGGCATGGGTTTTCTTTCCAACAGCGAATATCGTCAATCAAAGAATTGGGTCCGATAGGCTTTAGACCAACAGATCTCATTTTCTTGGCTTTAACGACAAACAAAGGTCAGACAAGTAAAAGAAAAGAAGTTCTACTCACATCTGATTTGTTGGACTGGTCCTCCATATCAGAGTCGTTGGGATCCACCAATTCCTGGAAGGGCGGAAGCTTCGACGCCTTCCTGCGCTCGGCCTCGTCCCCGTCCGGTCGTAATTTACTCGTTCGCATTTGCGATCTATCCTTCAACAGTTTGTTATCTGGATGCTGAGCGTCCGGGCCCGACAGCTGCTTCCCCGACAAATCCGCAAATCCCTTTTTACGTTTTTTGGCCACGTGGTCGTCTCCGTCGGGCGCGGACAGGCGCTTGTTCAGCCCTGACCCGTGGGTGATCCCTTCAGTCCGATGCTCCTTGGACAAAGACTTGGGTTCCTTGAAGCCCATTTTGGGGTTGATATCTCTAAGTGGCTGGTTCTCTTTGGGTTTCCTGGAAGGTTCTTTGGGGGCTTTGCTGGGTTCCCAGCCAGAGTCTCTGAAGGCACTTTTGGGCTCTTTCAAGTCTTTTGGGGGCTTGTCTTTATGGTCCTTGGAAGGTTTGTGGAGTTTAGAGAAGCTGCTGCTGTTGGTGCTGGTGGTCGTGGCGGTGGTGAGGAGGGTAGTCCCACTTCCTTTGGAGCCATCCTGCGGATTAAAAACCCAACAAATGAATGAAAACCTGCACAAAGTAGGAACTCGACAATGACTTTCCTGGTTCCTGACACAATAAAAAAAGGTCTAACTTGGGTTCAACTCTCAAACCAACACCTAAGACGTCCAAGCTCAGCTCAGCAGGGTTACTGCACAAGGAACTTTAGGTCAATGGGCAAACATAATGGAGTAAGGACATAATTAGCCACTGAGAACCGCAGTTGTCTGAGGGCGCTGCAAGCCTTTAATTCTTTTGATAAATACCAATATACATAAAAGTGAAGTGCCACTGGAAATAAGACATCTCAAGCAGCGTTCAAACCCTACAGAAAAATGCCTCCTGTCATTGGGCTACATGTGCAACTTTTTAAAAGCATCGTCCCGAACGACAAAGTGAGCAAAAGCCCAGGCAGCCAGGTCAAAGGAAGATTAATCCTCTGCCTTTTACACAAGAGAAAACATGCATGCCACCCTGCAGTTTGGCATTACCATCTGTGAAAAGAGGGTCCATTCTTAAAAGGAAGTTCAAAAGGGTCTTCTTAGCCCTCATCTGTGGGCTTAAACAGCAAACTCTGGGCTTCTTTTGAGCAACAACGCCGTTCAGCGGGGTGAAGGGGGCCTTTTCAACAGCCACACATGTGCAACTTTTTAAAAAAAAGTGGAGCGAAGGGCAACAACGTGGAGAGGAGGAGGAAACGCATTCGTTCAAACAACAGGGGCCATTTGTCCCCAGGTCTCACCTCAAGCCCCCTTGTCAATATTTCATCAATGCAGTAAACCCATTAAAGCAGTCTAGACGACGGTGGGTGTGTTACAACTCTGCCCAACCACCACTAAAACCTTTCATTTTGTCTATCTGCCGGTGACCCCGGGACCCCGGGATATAAAGCTGCCGGCTCGTTCTAACCTCCAGCGTGCTCCTCCACCGCAGTAAAGCCATTTCCCTCCCTGGGCAGCCCCACATAAAACTGTCTCGCTGCTGCGCGCGGAGCGGACACGCAGCGTCTCTGCAGCCGTCAACATTGAGGAGACGAACTAAAATGGCACTTTTCAACAAATCTTTCAGCGCCGTGTCACTGGCAGGTTAGCAGGTGACGCAGGCCGATGTAAATCTCTGCAGGGGCCTTCAACTGTAACTGTTAGGACTGTAAAAATCCACCAATTATGCGCCTTGGAATCGATTTAAATCAATCGCATATGTAAATACACAGCCTCTATTTCATGCTTTAAGCTTGACAAGCCTACTGCGCTCACGTGGCGTTTCCTTTCTTTGCAGTACGTCGACCATGTAAACTGTGTGAGCCCTTCCCAGGTCTTAGGATCACCTGCTGACTCCTCGTCTGAACACGTCACGTCAGATGTTTGGGGGCTATTGTGGATCTCAATGATCTGTTCCCTTTGCAGAGGGGGTGGAGGATCAATAAGTTGTTTCATTGTCACCAAGGAGCTGAGGCGAGAGCTAAAGCGCTTACAGACCCGGACCCCCGGTGGATGACAGAATTACCCACATCCTGTAGTGTCTGCAGTGTCGAGTGACATCATAGATTAAGATTAATCTGTGTTTTTAATGTGTTGTTTTTCTTAATTAATTTAAATTAAGGCATTTTGCCAACCCTACTTATTATAATACGGTTGTAGAGCAATAGAACTAAAAGCACAATCAGCTTTCTACTTTATCTTACTAATATCTATTATGTAATTATCTATATTATCTAATATGTCTCTTAATCAACCAATTTTTACGTCAATATTGTGTATATTACATATATTGCACAGCAAACCAGTATCAAATATCAGTTTACCATGATACATGACTATATTATTAGTCATATTAACATAATGATAAAGAACAATTCTGCACAGTTCATACAATGTGAGATGTTTTAATGTGTTTAATACAGCTTTTTATAGCTTTTATTAGTCTTATTTCATTTATATCTACTGTATATTACGTGCTACTGTAACGTGACGTATCGTAAACCTGTTTTTCCAGGTGTAGCCGTGTAATAACGTGACTTTGATAAATGGATAAACCTGCACGAACAAACTGTTTGTCAAATAGTTCAGATTTATAGAGACGCATAAAAGATATATAAAGACATAAAAATCAAATGTTTCCACAGCGATAATTTCTAACATGTGATGGAAAGAGAGAGGGAAAGAAAGAGAGAGAAAGGGAGGGAGGGGTGTATGACACAGAATGTATGTGACCTCCTGCTCCAGCAGTAATTCATCACACACACTGTGTTTAGACTGGAAACCGTTTCCATGTGAAACGGGCCTCTCCTGACCCGGCTCTTAAATGACACCATTTAAAGGGACTAAAAATAACACTGGATGGAAACAACACGCCACGTTATTGACACGTATGATTTAGTGCTCGAGATAATAACGTCTTCAATCGACACTTACTAATCCTCTTGGCCTCATCATCATCATCATCATCATCATCCTCCTTTCCCTCTTTGGTGTTTTCTGAATGAGGGAAAATTTATCGTCCAAATTTGGGACTTTAGGAAAAACACATTAAGAGATGAAGAAGGGGAGGGGGGGGTCCGTCCTCTCACCTACAGGTCGGCAGAGATTCGCCGCACATCGCTCCAGTCGGTGGAGTAACCGCTTACGACTGAGCAGCGGCCAAGATATAGTTTGCTTAAGCCAGAAGTTGGATGCCTTTGAAATCCCAGAGTTTAAATATGCTGGACGTCTTTGAACCTGCCAAATATGTGGGGGATTAAGGTCTGGAGACGGAGGAGGGGGGGAGGGGGGGGGTTTCAGAGCAGGGAGGGGCCTGGGAGCAGGGGAGGAGGAGGAGGAGGAGGAGGAGGAGGAGGAGGAGGAGGAGGAGGAGGAGGAAGGAAGAAGAAGAAGAGGAAGGAGGAGGAAGAGGAAAAAGAGGAGGAAGAAGGAGAAGAAGAGGAGGAAGAAGGAGGAAGAGTGGAGGAAGAGGAAGAAGAAGAGGAGGAAAAAGATGAGGAAGGAAGAAGGAGAAGAAGAAGAGAAGGAAGAGGAGGAGGAAGAAGAAGAAGAAAAAAAGAGGAAGAAGAGGAGGAAGGAAGAAGAAGAAGAAGAAAAAGAGGAGGAAGAAAGAAGAAGAGGAAGAAGGAAGAAGAGGAGGAAGAAGAAGAAGAAGTGGAGGAAGGAAGAAGAGGAAGAGGACAAGGAGGAGGAAGAGGAAGAAGAAGAGGAAGAATAGGAGGAGAAAGAGGAAAAAGACGAGGAAGGAAGAAGAGGAGGAGGAGGAAGAGAAGGAGAAAGAGGAAAAAGACGAGGAAGAAGAAGAGGAAGAATAGGAGGAGAAAGAAGAAAAAGATGAGGAAGGAAGAAGAGGAAGAGGAGGAGCAAGAAGAAGAAGAGGAGGAGGAAGAGGAGGAGAAAGAGGAAAAAGAAGAGGAGGAAGAAGAGGAAGAGGATGGCATCCAACTCTGTCTTAAGAAGAAGAAGAAGAAGAAGAATAAGAGGAGGAAGAAGAGGAAGAGGATGGCATCCAACTCAGTCTTAAGAGGAAGAAGAAGAAGAAGAAGAAGAAGAAGTAGAAGGAGGAGGTTGTTTAGCTCCAGGCTGCGGAGACGCTGGAGACGACACTGACCTTTGACCCGAGGAAGCTTTTGCTCTTCTTTGGGTCGGAGAAGGAGGGCGTGAGCGAGCTGTTGGGGAGCGTGGGCAGCTTCAGGTGCTGGCCGAACAGGGAGGTGGAGCCTTCCTGCATCACCATCACCTGCCAGAGGAGCAACGGGAAACAACACATGACCGGAAGGCCTCTCTTCGGAAAACCCAGAACTTCCCACTAATCGAAGTACTGATGGAATATGTTGTAGTATAAGTACAAGTAGCAGGTATCAAACCTCTGAAACTGATCTGCAACATAAATACATACATCATCTGCGTATTAAACAATTACGGTTTAGTGTCTGTTAACGTCTATCACGGTGTTAGCCTAGCTTAGCATTTAGACCGGACTTCCTGAACTTGACTTTCTTACATATTTCTTTGTTGATTGATTAAATGACATCAAGCGCCACACGTACTGTTTGAATCACAACCACAAAAATGTCATTTAACATTCATTGTTTGGCAGATTAATTAATTAGATTAATTGCGTCTTTTAGTTTTTAGCAATTAAAAAAAACAAAACACATTTCCCAATTTCTTTTTAAAACATTTAAGCAGTTAAAGTTAATTAATTGAATAAACAAGTTAATCAACTCATTACCTCGTCAACTACGAGCCACGACCTCCTGCTCCAGAGCTATAGCATCTTTTTTTTTTTTTTTTTTTGCAGAGCTTGACCTTTAACATTTGGACAGGTAAATTGTGTCATAATTAGCCTAATTTAAAAAGTGCTCCAGTACGAACTAAGGGATGTTAAAGGGATAGTTCACCCAAAATTCAAATTTCACTCAGTATCTCCTCACCCTCATGTCGACTAAGAGCTGTGAGAGTTTTCAGAGTCGGGGATTCAATACAAGAGGGACATTACAGACGAGCAGTATGGAGGTATTTGAATGTTTTTTGGTGTGTCTTTTTGTTACAAAGAAACCTGGTGTCCATTGACAACCATTATATGGACAAATACTGTTGCACGGACCCCCCGTAACTCAGTGAAGGAACGGAGGACTCTGAAAACTCTCACAGCTCTTAGTCGACATGAGGGTGAGTAGATAATGAGTGAAATTTGAATTTTGGGTGAACTATCCCTTTAACGAGGCGGTGAAGTCGTGTCCTCTTCAAATGTGAGAAGTATAATGGACGTCAACACTCAGCTGCAGTAATTATAGGGCCAGAATAAGTAAAGAACATGTGAGAAATCTTACTTTTGAGTCTTCTGAACTTCGTTTGTGAGGATCCCGCTGCTGCAAGAGGAAACCACAAAACAAAGATGTTTAATCATCTGCAACGTGACACACGATATAGAATAAAAACAAGAGACAACGGCAGACAATGCAGAGAGTCAGTGTGAGTGTGTGAGATATGGTGTGTATCAGCGCCCGAGCCCCTCCGACGGCTGACGGAGGAGGAGGAGGGTGCGGGGCAAAGTAAATAGAGAGCACTTAGCTGCAGTCATAAAAGCCACAGACTCACAGACAGAAGGAGGCTCTCTGGCCGCGGACCAACCGACTGAACCCGACACTGAGGACACGGACCGAGGGGAGGGAGGGTGTGTGCGATCAAAGTTTATCATCCTGTCCTGTAACTGTAAGTGGACTTTTACGAGTTTTTAAAGAGCCGCGCTTCGGTTACATTACAATCCCCCTCGACTGTAACGGAGACGCATCTTCTCACCGAGGAACAATGTTATTGTTACGTAAATACCGACTGTGAGAATCTCCTGCTGCAGGACGGACGGGGATTGATTTAATTGTCAATTCTGGATCTACGGTGCCTTGAATTTTTCCACATTTTGTCACATTACAACTACACATTTAAAGGAATAGTTCCAACATTTTGGCAAATTGGCCCATTGCCATAATCCCTATAGTTTGAATAATATATAATAAACAATTTAAAATGGGAATATCCAAATGTCAAGAACCATGTTTTGTTTGTGATGAAAAGTTAAAGGGATAGTTCAACATTTTGACAAATTGGCCCAGTGCCATAATCCCTATAGTTTTAGCAGTAGGATTGTTACCTTTAATCGTCGGTGCAAGCTATTTTTTAGAATGGCGGAGCAGAGCCGTGAGCTGCTCAGAGCTACGCTACGGAGGCTCATTATGGGATTTCTTGGTTTCAACTCATCAAACTCATCAAATACACAATCCAACAACTCCAAAACGCTCTGGTGGACAAGTTGTGACCTGCACATTCACCACACTATGAGATAATCCAACCCTAACACCAACTCCTATTTTAGGTGATGGTCCAACACAAAGTAGCATGTAATTGTCAAGTGGAAGGAGAATGATACATGGTGTTGGTCTATCACATAAAATCCCAATAAAATATTATAAAATAGTTCGTGGAAAATGTGGAAAAGTTAAAGAGGTATGATACTTTTTGCACAACAGTGTAAAACTGAACTGCAATGCTTCAGCAGAGATTAAAGTTTTGGTTTTTCCCACACTAGTAAATGTCTGTGTTGCATTAAGAGATGTCAAAAGCCTCAGTCCTCCTCCTCCCCCGTCCACCTTCCTCCCTCCTCCTCCCCCCGTTGCACTCCTACCCCTCCGGCTTTCAGTAGCTTCCTGCGAAACTCCTCCGTCGGGTTGTTGAAGGTCAGCTTCTCGCAGCGGAGATGATTGACAGGTGGGTGGCCCTCCAGGTGGAGGAACAGGTCGTAGTCGAAGCGAACTTTCTTCGGTTCTTCCTGAGGAGAAGTGGGCGATCCCAGGAAAAAATAAAAGAGAGAAAGAGGGAGAGGAAGAGAGAAGGGACGTTAAAGGACAATTCCGGGCAAATGAGGAGAAGTGGGCGATCCCAGGAAAAAATAAAAGAGAGAAAGAGGGAGAGGAAGAGAGAATTTCAGAATAAACTCGATGGTGGACTGTCGGCACCAGCTGCGTCTCCCGCTGTGGCGAGGAGACGTTCAGCCCGACATCTGCAGACAGCTGCTGACCGGCGTGAGCTCACAGGTAGTCAGTCGAACACAAACTCTGATCGGTCGCCTCCTGCGGCTCCAAAGACAAACGAGTCGTCAGATTTCAGATTCCTCCCCCGCGGTCGGAGCCAGGTGATCGACTCCTGACGGACGGAGGCGCCTGAACGCACCACGATCCTCAAAGACAACGACGACTCCTGACAGGTTACGTCGCCATGTGACATGTAAACTACATTTTACACAACATTGATAAACAGCTGCAATATGTAAAATTCACCAGTTGATTCTTTTGAACATTTTCCAAGTTAAGGCAAATTTTAAGTGTTTTTTTTTTTTAGCCTAGTAAAATTAGTTGACAAATCTCATAATGTCTTATTACAAACACTGTTTCAAAGAGGAACTGTTAACACAATGACAACCATGAGAAATACAGTTAGTTTTTATTCTACCTCACTGAACAAGAACAACAGGAACAATCTGCAGCCTGAAACATCCAGTACAAATCCAGCTGTGTTTCCCACAGAGGGGTAGATACAGTATTACAATTTAATAAACACCTCACATGCATCCACAGGTCATTTATTTATCTATTTTTTAATTTATTTTTTGTGCAAAGCTCTAATTTCACCACTTTGCCTCCTATATATTGAAGTTTGGTTAGTAAATAATAAAACTTTTAACTGGTGAAATATAAAATACAGTAATAAAAGTATAATATACAACATTCACTGATTATTTCTGAACTACGGTGGCCCAGAGGGACAGTCCAGCACGATGAAGACGGTTTCTGCATGTGTCAAAGTGCTTTGACCCCTCAGGGCCTCCGTACTTCTCCTCACATGCAGCAAATCCGACAGAAATTGGTTTAAAGACGTGAAATAAGTGATTTTATTTTGAAAATTAAACAAACAAAACCTGAAACTGTAAATGTAAATTGCTAAATAGAGCAGTTACAATGAATAACAGTACTCTACATTAAAGATTTAACATTTGTCCCACTGCCTTCAGTCTAAAAATGATCAGCTACAGAAATATAGAGAGAAAAGTTGTGATGGTTTTGATGAGTAAAGTTTTAAAACCATAATCTGGGGTAGAGGCGTGCACACGTCTGAGTCTATAACCCAAAAAGCTAAAGCCTTCTCACTGTGAAGCCTTGTTAGCATAAAACCTTCAGACAACCAAAAACAAACCTGGCAGAAGAAGAAGAAGAAGCAGAGATTTAAATGAGAGCAGAAGAAGAAGAGAGGGAGAGGGTGGAGGAGGGGGAGGGGGGTCTGGTTTAATGTGTCTGAGAGGAAAGTGGAGCATGTACCTTGTTTTTGAAGTAAACTTCAATGGGCAAGATGAAGCCTGCGTATCCAGACTCCTCCACTTTGTACGGTGGATCCTTGCACACTGAAAGGAAACAGAGAGAGAGGTCGTTGACCTTTAACACCGGGCGGTGAAACCAAACAAAACAAAGACTTGGTTTGAATTCATTTTGTGGCGTAAAATGCAAAAAAAATTGAAAATGTAACACAAACATCACCTCAGCATTACAACTTATTATCACACACAGAGAAACGTGGTTTAAATGAGAAGCAGTCGGGTCTTTAACGCTCATAAATCCTCCTCCTCCGGGGTGAACGCTTCCTCCGTCGCCCTCGTGGGCTTTTCAGAGACAAACAAGCTCCGTGCTCAGGTGTTCCTCCCTGGAGGAGTGTTTCTGTCAGCCGCCGTCCCCCGTGGCCGCGTCTCACACACAAAAAAAGCACCAATTAAGTCCACGGAGGTCGAGCGCTAGAGACCCGATGGGTGTGTTTACAGCAGCAACAGATGAAACCTCCCTGTTACTTTAGTTAAAAATAAAACACTGCAGTCATCAGTAAATTACTATGAATGTGTCTGTGGTGCATTATTCTCATGATGGGCTGCATGAATGGACCATAATGACGATGATTTAAGTGAAAATTATTCATGTGTTTCTGTCAAGTTGCTTCCAGTCGGAGGAAAAAGGTTTAAAAAGACAGAAAGATTTGGATTCACACACAAAATTTCCCTCTTGTGCGCTTCTTTGTCAAAGAGGATAAGGAGTCAGTGGTGTTTTCTCACTGGTGCTGAACCGCAGACTGACACTGATGCATCAAACAGCCACTACATGACAATGCAAATGAACGTCATGTATGAACTAAGGCTCAGGGCTCCACTGCCCCGAAATGAGGGTGTTTTGCCCCGAAATGAGGGTGTTTTGCCCCTCAAGTATGAGACAGTGCACAGATATTTCATCTACTTGTGCAACCAGTAAAATTACCTTTTTTTTCTCATGTTTCACCACTGAAATGTGAAAAGGACGACTCAAATAATCCAGTATCTGTCATTGCAGTTGGAGGTCAGTGTGTGTGAGGATTGTGAACAAAAAAGGAAATTTGAATATTTGCTTTGCAAGTTGATTTACAGTGTGCACCCGCTACATTTTCTGCTTGCACTCCTAAAATAAGTTTGGGGCCAATGTGCTGCTGGTGAACGTGTCCCAAGTTGAGTGTTGATGCTGCAGAGACGATCCGGCCGGAACAATGACGATGTATCAGACAAACCCATAAACTAACAAACGACCTGAAGACGAGTCTCCCTGATGCCCTTTCACCTGTCGACCTGTGTCCAGCAGGTGGTTGTGGGCGGGGCTTAAGGTTTTCATGTGTTAAACCAGCTGCTTTTTGTGTGATATTTATTATTATTACACACTCCCTGTACTTCACTGTTGTTTCATTGTATGATGTCATGTTTGTTTATTGTCTTTAATATGATAATAAACTTTGAAAAAAGAAAAGTTAAACTAAGTTTTTCTTCCTTTTAGAAACATGTCTAGAGAGGAACTTGACCTCAGCTCCAGGAAAAGACCATTAAGTGGCTTTGTTGTTGTTGCCCATTATAGATTATTATTCATTATTATCCAATTATCATAATTACAAAAAACACAACTGTTTCCAGCTAAGAGGTTTAGTTTTAATTAACTGTCTCCTACTTTGACAGTTAATTAATCATTTTTAGTAAACGGCTGCCCTGTTTGTTTGTTTTTAACATTGTCATTATTCTTTATCATAAAACAATTACTTTTTTGTTTTTACACCAAAAGCACAAAGATTAATTGTAGCTATAAGCTCTTTAAAAAGTTGCCTCACTACATTTTTTAAAGGTGTAGTTGCAGTAAAAGCTCCATCACGGCGTCGACTCTTTCCTCTGCTCTCCTGTTTCATCGCGTGGCCCCGCCCGCTCCAGGAAGCAGCGGTGATTGATGGTTCAGGCCGACGACGCTGAGGTCGACCTCACCGCTGGAGCCAAGCCATCCACAACCCGAGTACCGCTGAGCAAATATTATGGGTTAGAGTTAATTGTGCAAGCGGGTCAGGTTCAATTACAAGCCGGCTGAAGACGCCGGTCGCTCCTCTTAACACGCCGAGGTGGAGACGGAGATGAGCCGAGCTGAGATGGAAAGAAAAATTCACACATCGTCTGGACACACGTCGGTATATTTTTCTTATTGGCGTGGATCGGAGCGTGCAGACGTGATGTCATGGCCAGATATTTTCAGCGACTCCTGCCTGAGTCACAAGAAGAATTAAAAAACTAGACTCGAGTGAGTTTTGGACGCTTTCAGTTTTCTGCTTCGCTGACGTTCACAGACTCGTCTCTTTCCAGCTTCACAGCCAAAACCTGTCTCTTTGTGTGAAACTTGAATTTCTCGTATTTTACAGGTCGCTGATAAAAAAAAAAACTTCACAAGTTCAAGTTTCCATGAGCTCATTAAACTGTCATCAGCACCTGAAATGTGAGACAAATAAAAGCTTTATTCGCTAATGTCATTGGTGCTCAGTCATATTTGGTATGTTATTGTTTTTTCAACCGTATTACTGCATCGTTATAACATCATAATGTCACGAGTGCTTTATAAAATTAGAATCAAAAAAGAAAATAAATCACAGGTCAAACTGTTGATCTTTAACACACATCATTGTCACTTATGTTTCAACAAATGTCAGTCGCATTGAAATATAGTTGATTAATGATGATCTAAATATATTATCAATTACATTACTTTTCAAACCAATAAACTCAAATATAAGGATTTGCTTCTTTCTCTTTCTTTTATATCTCTTTATTTCAACTCAATAAACTCTGAACTATTGTTCGGACAAAACGTTTTAGGTAACCCTTCAATTTACAGGCAGCTAATTACGTGATAATGTCAAGAAATAGCCAAGAAATAAGAACTAATTGCGTCATACAATCTATAAATGGACTAGAAATAACTGTCAATTTTAGGGATGCATGGCATCAATATCGAAAGTCATTTTTTAACGCCGGTCCGATGTTTAAAATTGGGCCGATATATATCGAAATAAGAAAACCTGCAAAGTTGAGGTAATGCGAGGAGGATGGTAGCCTGTAACCTTGTTATTTGGAAGTAAAATACATTCTGAAAATAAAGGAAGATATTCAAAAATTCAGTTTGCATGATTTTCAGTCTGTACAAAAATTTATCATCTCAGAAACTTAAAAAACCCCCAACACATATCGATATCGGTAAATATCGGTTATCGGCCATAACAGAAAAATTCATATCGGATATCGGTATCGGCCAAAATTTTCATATCGGTGCATCCCTAGTCAATTTCATTGTAATGTCAAGAAATATAGTATAACGATTGATTGTGTAGAAACAGACCAGAAATATTGGTCAATTGCAAGGACTTGGTGGAGAAAAATTCTGGCCTTTCCCAAAGAATTCAAAGCAAAAATGAGATTACCATGAAATTGACCATTATTTCTAGGCTATTTCATGAATTATAACATAATTAATGGCCTGTAAATGAATTCTAGATCATTTTTTGATGGTTTGCTCTAGGGTTGCACGATATATCGGCATTAATATCGGTATCGGCCGATGTTCGTCATTTTTTAACATATCGGTATCGGTCCGATGTTTAAAATTGGGCCGATATATATTTGCATGCAAAACCTACAAAGTTGAGGTAATGCGAGGAGGATGGTAGCCTGTAACCTTGTTATTTGGAAGTAAAATACATTCAGAAAATAAAGGAAGACATTCAAAAATTCAGTTTGCATGATTTTCAGTCTGTACAGAAATGTATCATCTCAAAAAACCAACACATATCGATATCGGTAAATATCGATTATCGGCCATAACAGAAAAATTCATAGCGGATATCGGTATCGGCCAAACTTTTCATATCGGTGCATCCCTAGTTTGCTCCGTATACGTTGCAGCTTGTGTCTGAGCTTCCTTCGCACTAACAGTAAACTCAGTCTAAACCTGAAGTGACTGAGCACCGGTCGAGATGATAGAGAGAAAGAGAGAGGGGGGAAAACCCCCCCCAGGAGTTTCCTGAGGACACGCCGACGACGAGATGAAGTGAGTCAATGTGAAGGAGAAGTCAGGAGAGCATCTTGGCCGGGGTTCAGCAGTTCAGGTTGAAAAGGTTACCATTATCTGAAGGAGCGTCTGAGAGGCAACAAAGCGGCCACTGACCTGTAACGGCCCAAAAAAAAAAAAAATTTCACCAGTGGTCACAGAAGCTTTTTACAAAGGAGGGACGAGGCCGTGCAGCGCGGCCGCCGTTTAAACTGAGATGCCAATCACAGAACAATGCCAGTCACTACGTATTTGCCCTTTTCTACACAGACTGGGTTGTAATGAGGCCGCGGGGCCCAGACGGCCGGTGGCGGCGTAAAACAAAAGGCAAGACTAGAAAAAAAAATAAGAAGAAATTCTTTTGGGGAAAAGGCTTTGTGGCTCGGATATGAGCTGCTTCCGCTCGCTCGTTTAACTGTTAATCCGTCCTCATTCATCTTCACACCGGTCGTCGGATGTTTGGGTGGCAACGGTCGTTAATATCGAACACATCAGGAAACTTAATGACCAGATTTAAAGCAATCAGCCATGAACAAGTGTTTTTAGAAAAGTAGCTCACACTTGTTGCCTCTCTGATCGTTACCAGCAGATTAAAGATCAATATCTTTATATTAACAATGGAAAAACCATGATGTTCCTTCAGACTTTACTTTCATTTTTTAACTTGACTGAGTTGATGAAGCCAAAAACTGAAAAATAAATGTTTTATGACATGACTGAAGTCCTGTTTTGGCTCATTGGTTTGAGACTTTTACTTTCATTCTTCATGTCAGTGTTGTTGGCGAAGCTAAAATCTGGAGATTGGACTTCTATCCATTACAGCTATAAATTAATGCTATTGCTCTGCTGCATATAGTTTGATGAGAATATGTTTTATTTTCTTATTACATGACTGAAAACTACAACATGTGCAACTGCTACAGGACTAGATTGTGATGACTTCCCATGATGCACCAAGCTCAAGCATTCACATCCTATTAATATTTGACTTTTCTGTCTATGTCGCTAACCCTCCTCTCCTCCATGTGCATTAGTTTACAATGACGTTGGCGGGCAATCAAGAAAAAGAGTGGTAAACAACGTTATATATCGTATACGATGTTACAACGTGTATATTTGTGTCGTCTTATCTGTTATAAAACAAGAGATTACTGGTTTACGGGGTGCGTTTGTGTTGCGTTGCAAAGATCGGTTGGTTTTCAGCCAAGAGACGCTAGGTTACAAGTCATTCATTTAACCATCACAATTACTCCTAAGCTGTTTAATTAATGTAAAAATGTAGCAGAGTTAAGATCCTGCATAGTTCCTGTTTAACAGAGCTACAGGACAGCGCATGGACGACGAAGCAGCTTCTTCTCCTGCAGCTGGATTAAGTCCCGACCTCCGGATCAGCCAATGATCCAGAGGTTCCTGGAGGAACAGGAGGAAAAAAACTGTCTGCTGAGGACAAAAGTCCAGACATGTTGTCCCTATGTGACCTGGAGGAGTTTCTAGAAGCCCCCCCCCATCCCCCCCCAAACCCCTCCGACATCAGGACCTCCCCAAAAGCTGCCTGTCCGGTGAGTATCCCACTCTGACCCAGAAACAGCAATTACTTCATGGACACGCGGTGTAACTCAACTGTGGATCCACAGCTCAGAGCCAAACGAACACGTCCCTGGTGAAGAGACTGAGTCACTGCAACACAAAGCAGCTGATGAGACGTCCAGCTCAGAAGAAAAAAGAAGAAGAAGAAGAAAAGCTTCTTGAAACTCTGACAATAACCAGCACAGCCTTAACACAGTGGGAGGCAAATGAAAATGACCCTGAAACTACTTTTATTCTGTTGTTGTTCCAGAGTGAAACAGATCGTCTGAAGTGGACGACGGACCATGGAGTCGTCGTCGTCTTCTTCCAAAAAACACCAATATGTGGATGTCCAGGCTCCACAGGAGGAGACGCTTGGACTAATAAAGACCTGTAGAAATCCTGCACGGAGCCAGTCAGCCTGTTGTTTACGTATATTTGGAGAGTTTAAGTTGTGCTATTCACTCAAACTACTTCTGCAGCAATAAACACTCCACAAATACGTCATAGTAACTTATCATTTCTACTGACCAAGTTCAACAGGGACGATTAAACATGAATTTATTGCCAATAGTACAATGTTTGTTTGTTTTTTAAGTTAAGACTGTATTTGTTCATATAAATAATAGTATTGAACATTCAGACTGAACTAGAAATGGACACAGCAGCTGCTTCATCCCACTTTTATAGAGATAGAAATATGAAGTTTCTCTCAGTTATTGAGAAATTTGCACATTTGTGTCTATTTATATTGTGTACGTGTTTTATAACACATACGTTTTTATTGTTTTCCTATGTACTGTGTGGGCTGAGCACCCATAATTTCATTGGACCTTGTACAATGACAATAAAGTATTTTCTGATTCAGATTCTGAAATTACTTTAATAAATGGAGCTACTGTAAGTGTTGGACGGCGTGTCGTACTATTTATGAGTCTACGAGGAGCTGTCACCGTTACAACTCATTGGCTGATGGGGATCTGAGTAAACTAATAAATCAACTTTATTTCAAGCATTCATTCACTCAGCTCTGCAGTTTTATTTCAGTTTGAGGGAACAGTTGCACAATAACAGCAACAACAACAGAGTTGTACGAGTGTTGCTGTCTAACAAACTTGCCTGAGCCGCTGTAACAATGGCGGGTGGTGATTAGCAGCTCAGTGGGGATGGTGTCTCTGGTCGGCTGAGCACAGCCCCTTAAAAACAAGCTCGTACTCCACAGTCTTGCAGGACCCGTCCGTCCGTCCTCCTGACCCAAACAACCTCGCGCTAATCAGTTAACCACCAGACCCGCAGGTCAACATTAATCTGCCCAGATTAAAAAGACCACAACACAAGAAAACACCCAAGATTGTGTTGGAAGACAACGGGCTGGAGAAGAAAGGACCAACAGGTGGCCGGCCTGAGGCAGTTAAAGACACACACACACATACACACACACACACCAACCCATCATGCACTGGGGTGAAATAACAAACCAAGTTTAGGACACACTTCTCTCTTGATGAAACAAGCTGGACGACAAAGAAAACACACACACAAAAAAAGTAACATCTGCACTTCCTGGGTTGAAACCACAGATGTCTGAGGCCACGCCCACCTCAGGGGACCCAACAAGGATGGAGAGGTGGATTGTGGGGGGTTGGAGGGTTGGGGGGTGCTGTTTATATCAGGTCCCAGGTAAACAGCGTGCACAGTGGGACGACTCCTTCATCCTCCTCCTCCCTTGAGAACCATTATGTCTGAACGCTGCTGCTACGTCGTCCTCCAGGGGCTTTTTTCAGAAAGTCACGTGACCTTTGCCGTAAATATGTGAATGGAGCACAGAAACAACGCTCAGACTGGCTACAGAAGCAGCAAAAGAACAAAAATGAACAATTAAATGAATTAAATATTCAAGAAATGATCAAACACCATCGACAGTGATGATGTCATGAGTAAGACATCCATCTACTTTAGCAATATCTACAGAAATCATCACACTAACCAGTTAGTGCCAGGCGACATGGCTTAAAAATAAAACCTCAGATTTTCTTTTCCCATTTTTCGTTTACTTTTTGTTCTCTATGTCATTTATGTACCAGAAAGAAGGCGAAGGAAGATACTCTGCTCTGTCCAATATCTGGTAAAATCAAAATCCATAAGGAAACTGCAGCTTTACAAACAAACACCTACGGCTATAACAGAAAGAAACCCTGCACAACCATCCGTCCTGTACGCTCCTGTTCCTTCAGGCAGCCCACCTTCTAGTTTCCCTGCCTTGGGTTGAGACTATTTTGAACCTTCGTCCTGAGAGCTCACATGTACAGACATGTTGGTGAGAGCAGAGCATCCGACAGCTCAACTGAACCTGCCTCCTCGGATCCAAATGGACGACGTGTCATTTTAACGTTTCCTTTTACATTTCACATTTCTGTTGTTCTATTACTAAGAACCATGATTGTTTTCAGAGCCATTATCATGATACTGGGTTTCTTGGGAATCACCACAAGCTTTGTAAAAAATCCTCTCACACCTGTTCAGCTACATTCACAACTTCATTGTTCACTGTGTTTGTGTGTTTTACATTAAGTCAACAGTGGATTTGTATATGACCACAACCTGAGGCGGCAGCAGCAGCAGGAGGAGACGACCTTTAACCCCAGTTCTTCTCTCAACAACATTATAGATGCACTCTTCTGTATTCATTCTTTTATTATTTCAGCTCCTACCGTCACCACCAGAAAATCAACCAGTGTTGTTGCACGTTACACATTTTTCTCATATTGTGCAGAACTGGGTCCACATCATTACAAACATTATCTTAAGGCAAAAACCTTACAATATTACAACACAATCGACGTATAATAACTTACACTACACTGCATTTAATACCATTAATAGGATCTGTTCTGTATTATATTGAACTCAGGGTTCCTACACATTTGATATTTTAAAAT
Organism: Decapterus maruadsi; assembly: GCA_030347415.2. Taxonomy (NCBI): domain Eukaryota; kingdom Metazoa; phylum Chordata; class Actinopteri; order Carangiformes; family Carangidae; genus Decapterus; species Decapterus maruadsi. The sequence goes on from CM064898.1 coordinate 7,107,938, forward strand.
TCCATACTTTTTCCAGACTGTATCATTTAAATAAACATGCAATTCGCCATTTGTTTTCATTATTCTGAATTCGTATACCATTATGTTACCAAATACTTTCAAGGAGATTGTAGGTACAATAGGGCATACAATATAATTAACCCAAATAACATAACGTCAGATAAAACCAAACCCAGATAAGAAATATATTTCCATACAATAGTTTCCATTTTCCATACTTTTCCAGACCTGGAAATGTATAAAATCAAATTCTATACATTTCCATACTTGCGTAGGAAGGAACCCTGTGAACTGGGGAATGAATGATTAAAAAAAGTGCCTGAGAAATGCCAATTATTCCAAACTTTGGGCGACTACAACTCAACTATCAGGAGCTAATGTTAATAGTATCAATATAAAACCAAAGCGTCTTCAATCCAATGCTCCAAACCAAAAGACTTCATATATAAGGCAGTGAATCAGAACATGGTGCTTTAATTTGACTACACATAATTAACTTCCATTTTTACACCACTGTACCAGCAGCAGCACGGTAACAGTCCATATTAGCTGCGGTAAAATGATTTCACCTTTTGGCTCCACTTATCTCGGTGGTAGAACCGGAGGCCTGGGTCTCCTCCTGACTTACGGCTTTTGTTTGCGTGGAGGTGCCGTAAATAAAAAGACAAATGTTTTATGGCAGGGGCAGAGTGAGAAAGGAGAGAAAGAGCTGCCAAACAGACAGCCCATATAAACCATGCTTCAATAAACCACTTCCTCCAACCTCCTTTCATTGACTGAGCTGAGGGACGGCCAGCATTTACAGCTCAGTTCCTGTTATTTGGTGGTGGCTGCCCCGTCTATCTGCACCTCCCTCCCCTCCTTCCCTCCCTTCCTCCCCCACCTTCTCCATCCTTTCATGCCAGCAGCAGCAGCAGCAGCCTCCAGCATTCAGGTCTTTGCTTTCTTTGTGCTCCACCTATGATTTCAGAGCAATCATAAAATAATTACAGGCAAATTCCTGCAGCTCTTTGATTTCTAGAAAGGAGGGGGGTGAGGAACGGCGAAAGGGGTCTTAGGGTCTTTTATACCTGGGTCTGGTATTATCACCTGAAAACAGGCCTTAATGGACCACAGTGATTGGTTCTGATCCTTGTGGTTGTGTCTTCACTGGGATTGCAATTTTGACTTCTTAAAAGCGTATTAGCAACTTGCAATTGAAGTGCAACCTATTCTTTGACCCTTTTTTTAAAGACTTTTATACAAGTTTATGAAAGAGTTTCTGTGATGTTGGTTTCACTTTCATTCAGACATTGAATTGATCTATGAAGATGTGCGGCTAATTATCTTTCTCTGTTTCCAATCCAAGTTTGAGGAGACTTCTGAAAGTTTACAAAAAGTTTCTATGATTTTAGTTTCACTTTCATTTAGATACTGAAACTATCTGTTTTATATCTGAAGATGTGTGGGTAATTATTTTACCCTGTTTTCAATCTAAGTTTCAGGAGACTTTAAATGTGAAACTAATCTTAGCGATGCTGGAGAAAGACTAAGCCCAAACCTGATTTAAAAAACAAAACAAGTCCACTTGCTAGATATTCGTTGAACTTTCTGCTGCATCTTTCCTCACCATAACGAGCTGTTCAGTCCTCACGGAGAAGCTCTGAACTCCTCGAACCCCGAACTATGAAACGAAACCCAAGTTTCCTTCACATAACATCAGCAAATCGGGAAAGGGTTCAACAATAAATGTAAATGTCCCTATAGTCTGCTCACGTATTCACCGCAGAGACCTTTAACACTGCTGACCGTCTTAAGGGGGGCGTGATTCAAGTATTTCTATCACGCATGAATGGATTACCTACTTTCTAGGATACAAATCCATCAAAAAACAACACAGAAATGTACATTCAACTTACGTCATGTGTCATCTCTTACTGTAAAAAGTCACAAATGCCTTGTAAAAATAAAAACGTTTGCTTTCTGAAACTTCACTCAGAGCCAGGACAAAAGGAACCACATGTGCACACATGCAGAGAAAGGCATCGTTCATCTCCTGCGAGGACATCAATACTACTACCATCGCCGCAGCTCACAGAGATCACATTAGCAAACCGAGAGCAAAAAGGGAAAAAAAAAAGAAAAAAGGAAAGTGGTGAGTGCAGCTTGTGAGACATATTTCAGCCCGAGGATCTGTATCTCATGTATAGGTCACTGCAATGACTTGACTTATGTGGTATGTGCTCACAAGCCACAAATTAAGGCGGAATGGAGGTTGAGCGGAGTTAAAAGGTTTCATGCGAGCGTTCCAGGCAGCCCAGGAGATGGCCAGAGGCTAACATGTTGGCCCAATCATTAAGGCATCAATCTGAGGGTGTGTGTAATGTGTACACTGTGAAGGGCTCATGCTGTTGCCAATGTGGCTAACAGAGCACAGAGCAGAAAGGAGATACTCTTCACCCTCGACTGTTGTTGTCGATGACGACGGCGACTTCGTCTTGGAAGTACGGCTGCACGTTTACTCTTATTTTCATCATTGCCTGAAATGCGATGAGTACGTTTTATCACCTCATACTTATAACCTGAGCTACACCGCTACATGAAACGTAAAAAAACAAAACAATGGTGCTCAGAGCTACGTTACGGAGGCTCATGGGATTTCTTGGTTTCTCTCATCAAACTCATCAAATACACAATCCAACAACTCCAAAACGCTCTGGTGGACAAGTTGTGACCTGCACATTCAGCACGAGTGGTTTTAGAGGTAACAATCCCATGAGCCCAGCGTAGCTCTGAGCAGCTCACGGCTCTGCTCTGCCGTTCTAAAAATAACTTGCACCAACAATTAAAGGTAACGAACCTACTCCTAAAACTATAGTAATTATGGCAATGGGTCAATTTGCCAAAATGTTGAGCTATCCCTTTAATATGTACACCTGAATATTAGCTTATCTATCACAAGTAGCGCCATCGCAAATCAGACATTTTGCTGATATTGTAGCAGGCATAACTTGAAGCCTTTTGAGAAGGTCCGAAAACTGACCTGGAGGAATAAGCGTGAAGCTCCAAGTAACTTTCAGAGGACGGTTTGAGATAAATAGAAAAACACACCTGCTGACAGAAGCAAAGACAAACCTCACACAGAGGAAGTTTTTCCAGATGATATGTTTGATTTTGATGAGAGAACAGCACCGCAGGATAAAAGACGAAAGTATTTCCCTACAGTTTTCAACAGACAGCACTCAATAGGATCACCACTGTACACAGATTCCTGAATGAGTTCCTTGACAGCTCATCAACCTTCGAAAGAAGTATAAAAGGTGAAACGGTGCAAGCTGCTGGTCATGATTGGTGCTTTTTATTTTCAAAATGTGTTCCCAAATCATGCTCCCAGTCTCTGATCACCTGTGGTTAACACATGATATTGTTTGATATCTAATCCAGCTCATACAGTAAATGTCAAACCCCAGAGGTGCAACTGCCTCTGTAGTTTTCGGGTACTTCGTGGATTTCTTTTAACTCGCAGCAACTCTGAACAAAGAACGGCGGCTCAGACTCAAACTGTGAGCTGACATCAAACTGTCCATTGAAGACGGCATCAAACGCACCGACTGCTCTGACGGTGTGTTGCATTTGAAACCTACTGTAACGTTCACCTTCAACTTCTGCAGATGTCTTGGGATTTATACGAAACCGAGCTGTCGTCATCCAGGAATTATCTACCATCCTGTATAAATAGTCACAAGCCGCCGTTATCCCGGCATTGTACTCTGCTTTGTTTATATATGAACACAAGCTGTAGTCATCCAGGAATTATATACTTCCCTGTATAAACAAGTATGCCCTGAAGTCATCCAGGAATTACCCACTGCCTTAAATAAATCATCAGTGTTTCTTTTACATGTCCTCCTGAGCAGGAAAAAGGCCACACGCCAAACCATGGTGCTAATCTCTGATTTACAATGCTAATAATGTTAATGCTAAGTGTCTAATAATGAAGGAAGAGTACAACGCTGTAATATTACAGGTCTGAGGATGAATTTGCCTATATCAACAGAAAGTATTTCCATTTTATTAATGAAAATGCGACTAGTGCAGACCTGCCAACCTTGGCAAAATATTTTGAGTACCACTTGTGTCGCGCGGCTTTTTTGCCTTTTTTCCACACAGCTTTTTTTGCCGACTACTTTGCTTTGCACACAGTTACTTCCCCCATTCACTATGAATTAAAAAAAACACTGACATTGCCATTGTTCTTTATATTTGGCCAGATATTTCTGTGGGACGTGGACCCTCTGCTTTTTCATTGGTCTGCTGCTCTCGTCGGCCCTGACATCTTCATCTGCCATAGTGACAGGGTTGTTGCTGCAAAAGATTTTGTACTGTATTTAAACTGTAGAAATAATTCCTTCCCTCCTTGTACAGGCCTACTATATCTGATTCCTACCCTTAAATTTAGAGAAAAACAGTGAGGAAAGTAACTACATTTAGGCCTACTCATAATCTTATAGTAGCTAATTGTTTTAATGTGCCATTTTTACTGATGATCTATTTATACTTGGTTTTATCATGTATTGTATTGGCTGTATGTTGTGTTTTTATGTCAGTGTGTGAAGCCCACTGAAACAAATCCCAATCAACAATGGTGTTGACATGGCAATAAAGTATTGAAAACTTGAAACTATCTTACTTGACTACAATCTAGGTACGTTACTTTATTTATTCTCTCTCACAAATGCGATATGACATCGTATCAATGTGAAAATAACGTTACATATTTGCCAAAAGACACATGTACACTCACGTGTGCGCGCACACACACAGACCAGTTTACCGTTTTAAGCGCCAGCTGCTGCGGATGGAGGCACGGGCAACGGGGAATAGAGAACAGGAGAGAGCGGGCCAACGCTGTGGGTTCGGCAGACTCGTTAACTCTAAGCTACTGCCGCAATTGTTAGATTTCATCACTGAGACCAACATTTATTTCCTTAAAATAATTTAACCAGCCGGTGGTAAACCTCTAAAAACCTGCGGGTAAATTACTTAATCGATTTCTCCGCCCGGCATGACTAATGGCCGGGTGACCAGCTGTGCAGAGCAGCCGCTCTGCACAGCTGGTCACCCGGCCGTGATGTCCCGGTCGCTGCGGAGCTTCACTTCTCAGAAAAACATCGGATCAAACTTCTAAACAGCCGTCATTTGGATAAACTGGATGTATATATGGGATCTGAACGGTTACTTTCTCACATGAAAAAATATTAAAATAGTGCGGTAGTAACTTCCGCCTGTGTGACGACGGGAATGACGTTGGCTCCGGTTTGGTGTGAAAGCGGGCTGGTTCGCCAGACAGCACCAAGGTTCTAACCAAACCAGTGCTTGAACCAGAACCGTGTCGAATGCACCACTACACTGCTGCATCGTGTTGTCAGCCATTGTCTTTTTACAGTCTATGGTTGTCATACATGACTATTGCATGTGCACATTTCTTACAGCACTCACAGATGTCTGCAGCTTTTTGAGTAGTTTAATGAGGCGGAGCGTACCAGCGTATTTTGATGTCAAATTGCGTACCTGCTACGCAAAATGCGTACAGGTTGGTAGGTCTGCTAGTGCCACATGTCCTGGATTAACCCAAAACTGATTTATCCTAACAAACAGCTCTGGGTGGCTTCTTCACAAGTAATTAATTCATAACTTGAATTTATATAAAAGCAACAACTCCTCAGTGGTTTGAGACGGAGACATGACGTTTAATCCTGTTAAACTAGACAATCTGGGCTTTCCAACAAACCCCTGTTTGTCTGCGAGTTATGTACTGAATATCAATAAACCAATGCCAAATGTTGGAAAAGACTTCTCATCTTTTTCCTGGTACATCTCTGCATTCCATTGGGAGTATGTGGTGGATTTCAATAGTGGGTGGAATAAACCAAATACTAGTGATCTTAATCACAATGAACTGATTCAGGTTAAAAACAAAAATGATCGAGGTGGAGGACAAGTCAGGACCGAACCACACCAACACCCATTAACATCAAAAATTTCATAGTCAGCATCGGCATATGCATGGATTTTTGCACATCCACAGTTTCATCATCAGTTTTGTGTACAACAGGTTTCAGTATGAATCCAACACGAGCCTCCAGGTTTTGTCAAAGCAGCCGTGATTAAGGAGCCAGACCAGGCAAACTCTACACCTTCGTCTGGTTTCAAGTGGGGTTTTTTTTTTCTCCCTCCGTAACAAAAAAGCACCTTGGTCTTTAAAACACCTAATCACAACTGCGTCTTTTCCTGCTCTGCACAGACTCTCCGACTCTTCTCGGCCCATTTCTTGCCCATTAAACCGTCTCACGTCTTTCCATAAAAGTGACAATTCTCTGAAATATCACAAACACCTCTGAAGAGATGCCATCTCCAGAGTAGATTAAATGGCAGCCGAGGCTCCAAATGAGGTGCTTAAGCAGCATGAGCCACTGCCGCCTATTGGCAAAATAGCTACCCCCCCCCCCCCCCCCCCCCACCCCCTCCTCAACCCCTTCACTGGTTCCAAAGAGCTTCCTTTTTTTTTTTGCCTCCATTTGTTCAAAACGGCATTGCCATTTGGCCCGTCTCCATAGCAACACCTCAACGCTGGCCCAGTTGACCGCATGGCAATAATCAAGAGCGGTGGCAGCTTTACTGACTGATTCGTCATTAATCTTAATGTGCATCTGGCAGCTTCTCCGGGGCCGCACGACAAATCACCGAGAGTGTGGGAGGAAGCCATCACTTCCTTATCCTGACTGCTCCTCTTGTGTTTTGACTGCTGCTGCTGCTGCTGCCACCGCTGCACCGACCGGCGTGCAGAGAGATTCATAGAAAAAGCGACGGCGTTGATGTCAATCGGACGTCGTGGAGAGGCTGTTTCGCCACGCCACGCAAGCTCGTTTGTCGTCGGTGAATGAAAACACGGCCAACGTAAATATCAACAAAAAAAATTGAAACCTGCAAAGTGGAACGGGCAGATGTCAAGAGACGTGCAGCATTTTCCGACCTGTACTCGAATGCATCACGGGGAAAGTTTTGAGGATCCAATTTTCTTTAAGCGGCGGTGACGTGATGAAAAAAAAATGATAATAAATACGAGCATTAAAAAGCCATCAGTCAAATCTGCCTGCACACAACCAGGAGAAACAGGGAGAAGTAAAAACGATGTTCCAGTCCATTTAGTTTGAGATGGGCTCTTTCCTCCCCGCACCAGCCCACTCCTCACACTAAATATCAGGTTTCCAAGGCGACACAGTATGAAACCAATCACAGCTACTTTCCCGACGCTCCACAAATACTCCCGCTGTCCTTAAAAGTTAAAAAAAAAAGAAAGAAAGAAAGATAAAATGTTATCTGTAGACTCGGCTCCTTTTGACACATTTACCTTGTGATTAGGATGCCTTTAAATGCCTCTCATTTTAGCTAAGAGGCAGATGAAGATTCACCGTGCGAGTGAAAACCTGGAACCTTCAGGAGCTGAACATTAATATAATCTCCAAGACACTTCAACATAATCTGTTAAAGCCACTCTCTACCCCGACCCCTTCATCCTGTTTGATCAGCAGCTCATCTAGTTAATATAGTTCCATTTAAATGAGTTAATACAAAACAACACTTCATAATTAATTAATGGATTCATTTAATCATGCAGCAATGTCCTCTGGTTTCAGAGCTTCTTCTCTTTGTTCATGATTTTGTAAAACTGAATCACGACGTGATGAGCATAATTCACCATCTTTTTTTGTGTTCATTTATTTATTTATCTTTTCACCAATCCCACCATCATTATAAACGTGACGCAACAGCTTCTCAGACACAAAAGAGAACCAGAAAATCATGCTAATCTCCTCTGTCTTATGAGATCAACAGAAATAGCCATTAAGCATCTGTACATATACACACACCCACCTCGTAAATATGGATGATATTATATACAATGAAATACATGAAGACAGGAAGTGGATTAACCTAACATATGTACTGTATAATTAAACACGGATTTTCTCTTGCGGATTTGAGCAGAAAATAATGCTGCGTATTTTGGTATAATGAGATGGAGCTGTGTAATATCCTGGTTGGTAGAAAGCAGATCCTTCACCCAGTGAGGAAAGAGTCTCTCAATAAGTTTTTTTCAGGATCTGTGAACCTTCGACACACCACAGCAGGATAAATGTCGATGGTATCGTCCAGATCAAAGTCACAGTATCCATCTCTGTGAATTCATATCAAGTCTGGTTCATGATCCTCTGGATGACGAGGATATCTGAAGAAGTAAAACATCTCTCTTCAGGAGTGCGTTTACTGACAAAGGCTTGTGTGCGGTCAGAGACGAGTACTTTTGTTGCTCACTTAACAAATCAGTGCCTCAATGTGGCACATTAAAAATAAACAGAAAAGGGCCGGTGCCTGGGGATTACACAAGCTCAACATAATGGACAAAGAAATGAATGCTGCCATATTCACATTTGTTTAGAGGATCAGTTAATCACATTTGTCAGACTGTGGTCATCTTCAATTTGCTTGTTTTGTCTCACCCTAGAGTTTTCTAATTACTGTCTGCCCCCCCCAAAAAAGATTAAAAGAACAAACTGTCAAAATAGTTACCCATTGTTTGTCTGAGGGTAAAACTATTGATGAATTTTTGCTCAAGCATTTTTAAAATCTAGTCCAAAAAAGCCCCATCTTTGACTGTCTTGTTTCTACACAGCCTTTGTTTGTTTTCCATTTTTGCAAATGTGAGACCGTTACTCCTCTGCCCCACATTTGCATACGTCCAGGAGAGAATTTGGGTGTCATAAAAAAGGCACAGGTAGGAGTTTTAATACTTTATACCAAAACAGAACAAAACATTGTGAAATAATAATGCATCATCAATCCGTGCACAGATGTAACCTCGAAACAAAGAAACGTCCAATCAGCTCTAGTAATATTTCACTTAATTCATTCACTGAATCTGGTCTTGTTGCAACAGAGAGGAGGCGACATTAGCTTCAATGAAACAAAACACCAGCTTCTCCTGATGAAACAACACAGTCGCTCGCCGTGATCTGGGCTGTGGTTCAACTAGAAAACCCTCAGGAGCCTCTGGAGCTCCAGCAGATCAGCGGCGACGCAATTTGTCACCATGTTAAAAAGCACAAGAGGCAACGCAGACTTCGGCAGCGCTGGGAAGAAAGATCTTACGGCATATGTCATCGTTAAGGTTAAGTACTCTCCTGCTGGGCTTTAAAGCAAAAAAAGTCTTCCAGCCAAATCTCACATTTCTAAAAAAGACTGGTCCTGGAGCTTAGGAGCTGGGAAAAGAGCGCAGCGTTCACAAGCCAGGATTCATTTGGTACCTTGCAAATCAAAGGCCTTAAAAGAGAAACAAAGTGCTGAAGGCTCGGTATCCGCAGATAGAGGCGTTTAATGTATAGGCTGCTTGGAGGCACCGGGGTCAAAGAGCTTTCTGTGATATTCAGCCTGACTTTAAAGACAGCTTTGAAGTACATCAGTTTCTAAACTGGTTATAAAGACAAGAAAGAAAAACACAATAGGAGACGACAGGCAAGCACTTTTTGCTATAAAAGTCTAAAGATACGATTGAAAGAATCAGAAAGTTCCTTCAGGAAGTTGTATTTCGCATTTTTTTATTGTGTTTCAGCTCATCTGAAGTCAGACAGAAAACAGAAGGATCTAAACAAAGACCTGCAACCTCCAGTCAAAACACAAGTCATAAAAGTTTCCGGATCGCCAAAAAAAGAAGGTCTAAAGGACCAACTTCTGTTTACAAGATGTATTTCTTGTCCAACATTGGAGAGAAAGGTTTTCCTGAGTCATGCATCCAGTAGTTTCTGAGCTTCCTTTTCAGAGTTAAGACGCAGTTTTCCATTAGAAATGTGATCAATAACATGAGGACAGTGATGTGTTTGTCTGGTCCTTCTAAAGTCCGTCTGGTCCTTATCTGCTCTGTCTCTTATTAGTCATTGTGGCCGCGTATCCTTTATAATCAGTGTTTACATCATTGATTGGTCCGCAGCCTTTACAGTCCATCTAACCTTTTCCTAGGTGCGACTGAGTGATATAAATACTTCCTTCATGAGTGGTGGGAGGGCTCCGCTGTTTCAGGGTGTAATTAAAAGAGGCTTTTAGAAAGGCCTGTGGACTTGTTAGCACCAACGCCTGAAATTACCCCGTCAATGTCCTCCATTGAAATCTCAGATGATGTTTTTCATGTTGGTCTTTATCGATGGACGGGAGGTCAACGAGGACCAAGAGCTGATTATTAGTCCGTCTGGTGTCTGTATAATGATTTACAGTATGTTGCCAACACTTCCTGGATTGTTTCTTTTGTTTAAGGAGCCCTTCATTTTGTGAAATGTAGGCCTATTTCTTGCTGTTTCCTCAATGTGACGAACGTAGAGACTTTAGATCCCAGTTCACCTTTGTTTTATGAAATCTTAGTGTTTTCTCAACTTCCTTCAGGAATAATTTTCTCTTTTTATTCTTGCATTTGTTTTCCTGGCTGCCATATGTGTGTCTGTGTGTGTTTCTGAGTCCTCGTGTCCCTGTTGTACTCCATGGCTGGAGTTTGGTGATGGTTTCCATGGTAACGGTCCCATGGTGAAGCCCCGCCTTCTTGAAATCTGCCTGCTGTTGTACTCAACCCCAGCTGAATCAAAACTGCACAAACATCCGGGTTGGTCCGATGTGGAGACGTGTCCTTTTCTTTTTTCCTTTAACAGCTTGTTTATATCGCAGTGTATTCCTTCCTGCTGTTGGATATTATTTTTGACACAGGCCTGTTAGTAATGTCTCCTGTTCTCCTTGAGACGTGTTAGCAGCACTGAAAAGTGGCATTTGGACAACAATTGTGTCTTCTGTACGCCGTCCTTTTGGGTCAGCGATTTCAGCCCGAAGTAACTTTTAGATGTGACGCTTGTTGTCTCCGATGTCCAACTTCTGTTGATTTATTCCAGATGTTTGACAATAAACAACTGTACCACAGTCTGGGTTTCGATAGGCAACAGCTACTCTGTCTTGGACAATGGATGGATTTAGCTTCGTCCTATCTGTTGTCTGATTGTTGTAAGACGGAGTCGACGTCTGTCTGCCTTTGGGGGACTGGCCCCGGGGCTCTGAGGACCAGACCCTTGTCAACTTGTAGGACATGTCGTACCTGTTCCTTGTAACCCTGTCTTGTGTGTTTGTGTTGATTGTCCTGCTGCAGAGTGAATTTCCCTGATGGGATTATCTTTGTGAAACCGGCGCAAAAGTCTCCTCGAAAAAAGCAAAACCAGACTCAGACTTGGAGCAATTATTTTTTTCCATTTCTTGATTCACTTGAATCACAAGTTCATTTCTACCCACTCCTTCTCGACTGGAAGCGCACAAGCTTCAGTCTTTTATAATGAAAATGTACATGACACTGCTGAGCACAGCAGGAGCAGAGAACAAAGAAACAGTACTTTCTACATTTTCTCCTTCAATCCAATCGAGGAATGAATCATGGGATTAATCATTAGCGAAAATGACTGCTACCTGCTTTTTCAATAAATTACCATTAAAGCACTAATGTACCTGCAGGAGATCATCGCTAAGCGGCATATAACAAAAGACACAAACTGACACACTGACATACTGGTCCTGATTCGCGTCACTACAAAACTCCTGTGAGGATTTGCCACATCACTGTACAACAGGCCGGAGCCAATGAACTAAATATTCTTGTCCAATCAACGCTGGACAGATTCCCAGCACCAGCCACACCAAACAATCCTGAAAACTCCCCGAAGGCCCCGAAGTGGGTCAGAAAAACCTCAACCGCGAGATATTTGAACTCATCTCACTCTATCAGGACTCCATCAACTCACATGACAAAAGCAGGTCGGACCACAAAGACCCGGGGCTCCGAGGGAACAGCGATTCTGGCATGACAGTAATGAGCGTAATGCTGCATGTCTGGTCATCATTTACAAAACAGTGAGACACAGAAAATCTGGAGCTCCGGTAAACAAAGTCGGTTGACAGATATAATACATCTGCTAATGTTCTGATAATAAACAGGTCACTTTTGTAAACCGTTACTGGGTGGTTGCAAATTCTTGAACATCAGGGTTAGAGACTTTTCTCACCGCCTCATAAATCATTACCTTATAAATGCTGTTATTGTTCACAGACAAAACGATGAATACTGGAAATAATGTTGCACAGTTTGACACACAATCAACCTACGACCTAAAAGACAGTGTATCTGCTTTATAGCATCTATGTGGATGTGTCTAGCCTTTACATTAGGGTTATACTTATATTTCAGGTTAAATTCAGGTTTGTATAACCTGAGCACCTTCAGGCCTGCAACCACCAAGCCAATCAAAGCCAAGTAAATATCCACAGTCTCCCCCAACTGAAAAAAAACCCCATGCAGCTCTTATAAACAGGCTTTATCTGTTTCATGTCCAAAAGCAACACTGCATGCGATTACTTGTGTCTGGCAGGGGTTCAAACCAACACGTGTGCAAGCGGTTACATTTAGAAGGAAAAGCTCCAACTGCTGCAGGAAAGATGTCAACGCAACGCAAACTGGATTTTTCATCGTTAAAACATAATTTGCAACCTTTTCATTCTGTTGTCAGAGAAAAAAAATATCACCATCATTTATCACAAACACTTTGCAGCAGGGCAGTAAACGCACCACAATTCTGTTCACAGAACCAAAAAAACACCATCTGTTCTCCACGATGTGCATTAAAGCAACTTGTTTTAACAGTGCAGACTCAGAGATCCTTTTTTTTCCTGACACCATCCACAGAGTCAGAGTTCAGAGTCTGCAGCAGTGACTCCACAGGGGGACACAATGCTTACTCATATCAGGGGTTTGAACTTTCATTTGTTTGAAGGTCTCCCCTCTCTGACAACATAATAAGAAACCAAGCCATGCAGAAACACAGGGAGAAAGGAAACAAAATATATGTGATATATTTACCTCTTTTTGGTTTAGGGAAGCTTTCATGCAGGTGAAAAACTACTTTCTCCACAAAGTGCTGAATGTTGCTGTGCTCTGGTCCTCGGACAAACACCATCCAGTCGTGGGTAAAGCCTTCCACAGTGGGTTTCTTCCTGACTTGGGCACGGTGACCAAGTTCTAGTTTCACCTGAACAGCACCCTGTGAAATACAATGATGTTGGGTTACTGGAGAGAAAAAAAGAAGAAGAAGAAAAAAAAAAACTCAAGAGCCCTCCACGTGTTTGACAGGGTCCCAAAAAAATGCATAGAAAAAAAAAACGTACAAACTCCAGAAACCAAGGTAAGAATAACCCTTTTCTGCAGATTGATGTGCTGCTTTTAATGTCTTCATTGCGTCCCGTAAAAGGGAACTCCGTTTAAAAATGTGTCTGTCATTTTGGGGAAAAACCTCATATTTCTACTGTCATTGTAAAATCTGAATCAGCACCAAGCTAAAAGCAACACATGTTCACACACTTTTCACTGCAGATTTGGTCCAACTGAAATATGTTGCAAATAAAAAATAAAAATAATAGGAGCATGCAACGTGGTAAAAAATGGGAAGAAAACCATGCATAAAGTTGACATTTATCTGATTTCTAATACACTTTATTAATTGTATTTAACAGTATGCCGAATAACAGTGCGGCTTTTTCTATTTAATTTACACGTGAGAAAAAATGACGTTTTTGCCGTTAAGTTCAAAAATATTTAAAAACGTTCGATTCTTCAACGGACTTTTGAATTACAACGGTCATTCTGGAACAGCGGCACGCATCGGCTCGAGCTAGCTGCTCGGGCTGGAAAATCCTCATTACGGACTGAAAAAGCCACCGACTCCTCCGGTGCGACGAGAAAAACGGCATTAACGATCCAAACTTGCTCCGTTAGACCGGGACAGGAGGGCGAATCCTCCCGCAGACTACTCACCGAGTTGGCCATCCTGGAAGGCCCCACGTTACTGTTATTTCATGGAGAATTACTTTTAAGTGAGAGCAGAGGTGAGTGCAGTTTGCCTATGACGGCGGACATGGTCTCTCCTGGACTGAAGTCAGACTCAAGACTTTCAAAGGCTCGCCGGCTGTCAATTACCCGTTCTAACCGACACGACTTCCGCTTTGGATTTTCAGAATAAACTCCTCGCAGTGAAACCGATAAGGATAGGCCCACCACTGAAACCAGTGAAACCATACAAGCAATTGCAGCACACTATTTCTCTCATTTAACCCCAATTGAGGTCTTATGTTCTCTTAAGTCTCTCAAACTGTTTAATTGGATTTTTTCACATTTAGGCTATATTTCACAGTTCAATATGGAAATAGCACATATAAAACTGCAAAAACTACCTCCTTCATTTGTTAGATTACCTAAAACATGAGATACGTCAAATTTGCATAAGCCTGCAGTCCCAAAATGCTGGTATCATCCCATAAAAAATCCAATCCCCAGTCACCACCATGACCATTTTCACTCCATACCTCATAAAACATTATGGGAAATATAGAAATTGACAATGCTATGACATTTTAATGCCTGTCTGTGCAAATCAATATAAAGTTATTAGAATAAGATAAAAAAATATTCCTTTCTCCTTTCCTTCAGTCCTATGATGGGGAAATTTGCAGTAGCCTACTGCAAATACACAGATCCGGATGGAAATTAGCACTTTGCTATAATCCGGCACATTTGCATGTTTTTATGTCCATTAATGTGCACTGTCCCATTCAAATAAACAGAAATAAAGTAGACTGTAAAATTATAAGACCATCATGAATACATAATGAATAAGATTGAAGAATCTCAAAATCTCAAAAAAGAAGCAAAAATATAATACGGGAATTCAAGAAAAAAAAATTGCAAATATTTTTACCCGTATTAGTCATTAATCACAGCTCTGATAATTCTTTGAATTAAAAGTTTGATTTTATCACTGTTTATGAGTGTAATTCCCTTGCATGATGGCATTCATTCTTAACACTTGAAAGTCCTTTAAAATGCAACACTGAGAAACGTGGTTTAAATCTACAACTTCATGACATGACATTTCAAATTTGTGCTTCAAACTTTTATTTTGAATACGAAATCTTCGCATTTCCGTCGTTTTTCTGGCACAATCCCGCCGCCTTCATGGCGCTGAGGGGAAGAGCGCAGGCGCAGCTTGGTGTACCCGCTGGGGCCAAGCCTTAGCACGAGACGGAAAAGGCCAATAACAGAGCGGCAGACACACGGACCTCCAATCAGGCGGCCGCAACCTTCCTGTAATTGTGTTGCCTTCAAGTCCCTGGAGGAAATCCCTTCAGAAGTGCCTCTGATTATCATTTGCAGGTATTGCCACCTTGGAAAATGCTCTGTAAGCACAATTTCAGTCCACGTGAAGCTACAGTTTGGAATAACAGTTTTTAACCTAAAGTCATAGTGATTTAAAATTAAATCAAATTTTAATTTCTCATATAAATAATCCACTCATCAAAGCTATTCATGTTGCTTTTACTTGAATCTGAAAAAAATATTTCAGTTGCCTCTATTGTCTACACCTATATTCTGTTTAATGGCAATTAAAATGAAATGCATTTTAAGATTTCAATATTTTCCTCTTTCTAGGCAAAGAAATGTTTTATATCAGACTCTGAGGATTTTAAGACTTTTTGTTGTTGTTGGTTAATTTTAAAATATAAGAATGAAGTTCACTGGATAGTGATATGCAGCCCCCAGATAACCTTTTTTAAGAGCACAATGACCCCTAACTTGACATTTTAGGAGCGCAAGCAGAACATTTTGGGGAGCAAACCATAGGTAAATGAACTTGCAAAGCAAATATTCACATTTCATCTTCATTCATGATCCTCAAACACACTGGCCTGACACCTGTAATGACAGGCATACATATTTCACTCAAATTTAGGGGCAGTCTGGAGCCCTGATGTGCATATTTTCCATTATATTATTTTATCATTTAAAGAAAAAATAATATGCACAAATTAGTGCATGAAATTTCACTGCAATGCAGGTTATGTATTTTATGCAGCTGGTGGCTTCCATACAACTCCCCTTCCTCACTCTTATGAAAACATATGGTCCATTAAACATCAATCAACACAAGGTAAACAGTATATATTGATTATATATTCACTTGTTATTTAGAGTTTAATTTTACCTACATTTGAGTTGTCTCATCACATCCAGGCTGATTTATAACGGTGACGGTGTGAACCATAGGCCTAGTGTGAACGGTTGCAATACGCGTTCGCGTTTGGCTCGTCTCCGCCTGTTTTGGTCCTCGACCCGCACCGTAGTTACACGCCGGGTTTGACTACAGGACGCGGAGTAAATGCGAGTGAATGAGGTAAAGTTTGACCAGCAACCTGTTCAACTTTCACTAATAAGTGTTACCTGAGAAGATGTGTGTGTCAGTGTGTATGTGAGTAGTCTGCCTGCTGCTGCTGTTGCTTAGCACCAGTCCATCTGTCTTTACTGTTAGTAAGTTTTGATAACGTCACTGACGCTATTGCTAGCACAGTGTAGCTAACTTTTCACTTGTTTTGTTGAGTTTAACTTGCTTTTATTGTTAATTTTCCTCTGGTATTAATGCGTTTTGTTCAACACGGGCTTGTGATGAAGCTCGTTTATGGTTAATGTGGCAATATGCGAGAAATAGCCAGTTATAAGGACCAACGTCTATGTTGAGATTGCGCGCGTCATTAAACCCCATTGAAAGAACCGCTAATTTAATGTTTCTCTTTGTGTTGTCAACATATTATAATGCAAAGGCCTCATTTAAAGGGGATTTCTATTAAAATATATAATAATCTTCAATTCGGCATGAATTAAATGTACAAAATCATATGCTTTATTGAATTAAAGCCACAATCGTGTCGCATGACGTACAGTACACCGCTGTGGGACGCAGTGACGTGTTTGTGCTGACGTAGCTGAGCCCAGCTGGGTGGACTGGTCAGCAACACTGAGCGAGCAATGCTGTATGTGCTGCTGTGTCAGTAAAACAGCATAAAAAATACAGATAATAGTGATAATGAGCAGAGATAAAAGGGAGAAAAAAATAATAAATAAAGATAGCTCACTAACTAATAAGATATGAGGTTTAAACAGTACAGAATACATGTGGGCTCACTATTTGGCAAGCAGCTGCTGACAGTTTCTCCTTTCTATCTGATGTGTTATATGAGTTTTATAGTGTAAATAAGCTAATTAACAAACTGGTTATAAACTACATTTACTTTACTGTCAATTGGCTCAAACTATTAATCAATATTTAGAATAACTCTTGATCAGATTTCGTCTTTTGACTGATTTTAATTGATTCACAGTCACCAAACTTTGTCCAGATGCACCTTTAATTCATCCATGTCATACTTCGTTCTATGATTTCCAACATGGCTGTGAAAGAATGTGCTCTGTGCCACCTGAAAGCCTGTCAAAAAAAAAAAAAAAAAAACCCAACCCATGTGTCTGTCCCCGTGCAGCAGCGAGTGTCACACAGTAAAGCCTCAGCCGTGTCATTTCTAAAGCACTGTTGGCTCAACACTGTTCATGCATTGTCCTCACTTGTATTGCTAATGCAGACCTAGCAGTACAGGGCCAGCCTATATTGTTGTTTTTTGCTGTAAGGTAAATATGCTGCAGAAACCTCTGGAAGTGTTTGCTGTATAAAGTTTTTTTTTTTTTTTAAAGGTTTAGCTGACAGAAGAAGAAGAAGAAACCAGGCTTTTCTCAATGGTAGTGAATTAACTTGACGTTAGCTTTAAAAGTCAACAACAATCTGTTTTCTTTTCTCTTTAAACAGATGGTTAAACCAAAAGAGTGCTGCTGGATACAAACAAAGCGTGTCGTGATCACAACTTTCACATTTTCTACAAATATTAGTATTTAAAGCTGTAGTTAGAAGTGTAGCCGTGTGTGTGTGTGTGTGTGTGTGGTAACAGGTGCAGCAGACTTACCTGTTCATGTGGCTGTGAAGCTGTGGCGGCCGGCGTCGACTGTGCAGGAGCAGGAGGGAGGAGGAGGTGGTGGACAGTACAGCAGCAGCAGCAGCAGCAGCAGCAGCAGCAGGCTGGCTTATCACTTAGATAACAGCAGAGAGGGGAGGGGGATGGGGTGAGGGGGGGGTCTTTGTTTGTTGGGGGGGGGTGGGTGGGCTAAATGAGGCTCATATTCCTTGTGGTAATATTAGAGCAATAGATCAGTTTACAGAGAGTTTAACTCAGTGGAGCTGGAGACGAAAATACTGGAATAAAAACTTTATATAAACTACGTTGTTTGCAGATAGAAGGAGGGTGGGGGTGGGGGGGGGTGGGGGGGGTAACTAATCTAAACTCACTCTGCTGAATGTTTTTGTACTTCGTCCCCACTGTTAACAGGTTAAAACCAGCTTGGTTTGGTCACGTTTCTAAAGATGGAAACACATTTCTATTTATTTTTACTATCAAAACTTTTGCAATCTGTTTAAATGAGTAAAATACACGACCTGAGTGTTGGTGAACGTAATATGTCATTATTATTAGATTATCTGTAATTCATTTGGAGTTTAAAAATGAAAATCTACATTATAAAAGATGTATTTTCATTTATTCTAAGATATGCATCTTTTCATCCTAGTATAGATCATTTGTTTGCTTAATTTTACACTTTTGGGCTTTTATTTGTTTATCTTTTTTACATTCCCTCTTCCTGTCTGTCCACACATCGACTGAGAAATTAAAATAAATTGGCAAAAGTTGGACAGTTTTTCGTAAAATCTTACTATTTGTGGAGACGGAAAACAAATTAAATTTGTTTTTTTCAGATTATGACACCATAAATGTTTTTGTTTTTTTCCATTCTGGTTGGTAAAACAAATGACAGGCAATTGATTTCCAGTTTTTAAATACAGATTATTTGACAATAACTGGACCAATACTTTAAATTGAGAGAGACAAGCTGGACTTTTACCTAAACGAAGGTTCTTTATAAATGATCTCATTATAGATTCATCTCATCATTGGTTATAATTCAAGTTTTAGATTCTCAGGCTGCTGATTCATCTCCGTTAAGACCTGAATTTAACATTTTAAAGTGAAAGAAGTGAATAAAAAGTGCTCAGATCCCTGTTGAAAGCTTGTAAGTCGTCAGCTGGTGGAGCAGCTGTGGAGCGCAGACTCTCCTCCACCTTATTGTTGTTGTTGTTGTTGGGCCTCAGGAGGAGAAAACCTGAGATGAGTTCCTCCTTCACTGACGGCTCGTGAATAATTTAATGCAAAGTTATGTCGTGGCTCGGGGCCAATAATTTGCCGACTCATCGTGGTTCAGTTTTCAGAGGGTCCGTTCATGGAGACCTCTGACCTCTGGTCCGTCGGTGCTGTGGAGCAACAGGTGGCGGCAGCATCAGCTTCTCTCAGCTCCACTCACATGTCAGACAGGCTGGTGGGTTAAATGTTCCCCTTTGCCCTCAGGGATGACTGGCAGGCGTGATGGAGGGCTTAAAGACGCAGTTAGACTTCCCCAGCCCCGTCATCCAAGCACAGGTAAGATGCTGAGTCATGTTTACACCAGACTGTCACGGAAGCTTCTTTTAACACCGTTACACACCAGTCAGTCAGTGTATTATTAAAGCAGTGATGGGAATAACAGCGTTATAAAATAATATGATAGTTTTTCAATAAAGAGTAATCAAAAAAGTTACTGTTTCCCCCGTTATATATACAATAAAATGTGCCGTTAACTTGATTCTAGGAGTCCCGTCAGAATATAAAACACCTAAAGTGTAGCTATGTTGTATACAAATTGTTTTAAAACGTTTTTTTATTTTAAAAAAACCTGCAATAGTTACTTTTCCTGGTAATTAGTTACTTTTATAATGTACTAATTTAGGTACTAACTCAGTAACTAGTAAGTAACAAGCCCACCACTGTTATTAAGACATTGATAAAGTCACTGACTGAGCTCAGCCACGTTGAAGCGTTCAGCGTCACAAACGTCCGTGTTGTAACTTGTGTTGCTTTGCAGACGGTGAGGAACCTGGTCGCCGCCGTGCTGAAGGAAAAAGAACAAAATGGACAAATCACACAGTCGTCTCATCAGGTGAGGTCCTCGTCAGGGTGTTCACTGATCTGAGGAGGTGAACGGGAGGTGGACACGGTTTTAGAGATTCTAGGGATGCACGATATATCGGCATTAATATCGGTATCGGCCGATGTTCGTCATTTTTTAACATATCGGTATCGGATGAGTAAAATTGGGCCGATATGCACTATGCCTTGTTATTTGGAAGTAAAATACATTCTGAAAATAAAGGAAGGACATTCAAAAATTCAGTTTGCATGATTTTCAGTCTGTACAAAAATTTTAAAAACTTAAAAAAAAACCCAACACATATCGATATCGGTAAATATCGATTATCGGCCATGACAGAAAAATTCATATCGGATATCGGTATCGGCCAAAATTTTCACATCGGTGCATCCCTAAGAGATTCGTTATAATATTCTGACTCTGAGTTCAAGAACCTGTTCAGAAACACATCATATGAGATGCTGAAAGGAAAATGACAGTGACAGAATAATAAAGGTACAATTACAGCAACCAGTGTCAGTTATAAAAAGATAAATAAAATAGGTATTAGCAGTGAATAAATAACTATTGTGTTATGTATGTGAATGTAATGATCTGTTGTTCAGACATGACTTTAATTCCTCTACTAGTAAGAAATGTAAAGTATTTAATGTCGTTCTCCGTGTGTGTGTGTGTGTGTGTGTGTGTGTGTGTGTGTGTGTGTGTGTGTGCGCGCAGGGCGCGGCCCTGGAGGCTCTGTGGCAGCAGTGCTGCAGCGACGTCGCTCCCGTCAGCTCGTCCTGCTGTGACGCCGTGGTGCTGCTGGTGGACCAGGGCCACGCCGACCTGCAGCACGTCCTCAACACTGTCCTCAACCTGCTGCCCTCCGCCAGGTAACACACACACACACCAGCACCAACAACACCACAGGATGAACTGCACGGTGAAGTTGTGCGTTTCTTTTAAAACGTTGTCTGATACCAAACCTTAGATTCAATCAGCTCTACTTTTATTCTATTGTTCTGCTGATTGTTAACATGTGTTGATTATTATGTTACAGAGGAGTTTGCTTTATTGTTTCTTTATTTGTGTGTTTTAAATTTTAGTATAGATAGATATACTTTATTGATCCATCTATGCTAAAATTTAAAAAAGTATATGCTTTTATTTTTTTGTTTTTATTTTTGTTTTATTCCCAATACGTTCAATAAAACTGATCATCTGAAAACTTCTTGATCATCCCAGTTTGTTTCTTAACGAACTAACTTATTACTAGACTGAGCTTCAGTTTGATCAATGTAGTCATCAATCAATCAATCAAATCAATTGATACAGTATAATAGTCAGTCAGACACAGTGTTGGTGCATCGCTAACATGAGGCGATGGAAAGAGTGTGTGTTGTGAGAGCCTGGTGAGTCACTGTTGCATTGTTCCACTGTTATTTTAAGGGCATATTAGACACACACACACACACACACTCTCTGTATTACACAAGCAGCGGTGTGTGTAGAAACATCAGGTGGAAGATTAAAACACAGCGTCTGAAGGTCGGAGCCTCTTTGTTACATATCTGTGTTCTTGATGCCGCTACCTGCTAAATGTGTTTCCACTCACGACGCAGTTTCATAACAAACTCATCCTGAAGAGGAGAGCGCGATACGATGTGATGTGATGGGATGTATTTAGATGCAGCGAGCAGAGCCATTTATTATTTGAAGTCTCTATCTCTCCTGTACAGCAACGCTCAGGGCCTGATAAAGGTGATTGGACGGCTGCTGCAGATCCAGGCCGACCAGAGAGACAGAGCAGCAGCCTTCACCTGTCCCTACTCCATCAGGTTGGTGACGGTTCACAGTTGAACATGATGGAGATTCAGATCTGATGAATGCTCGTCAAAACTCCCTGTGGCTGCTGGGAAATCAGTTACATAATGGGATGTTCCTCAATGGTACATTCCTTTAAAAGCGCCTCAAAATTGGTGATTGGTGAACTATTCAGGATTTGTAGCTTCTCTGTGCTACGTTTTTACCTTAAAGGGATAATTCACCCTAGAATGAAGTTTTACTCATTATCTACTCACCCTCATTAGCATTAGCTCCCAGACACTGGGAGCTAATGCTACAAACAAGCTTGAAATATGGACTTTTTTTTTTCGGGACAATTCTGCATCTCCGTGCTTCAGTACAAGATGGACATTACATACGAGCAGCATGGAGGTATTTGGATGTTTTTTGGTGTGTGTTTTTTTTTTTTTTACGAAGACCGCTGGTGTCCGCTTGCAACCGTTACATTGAAATGCACTGCTACGCCGAGACCCCCTGTAACTCAGAGAAGGGACGGAGGACTCTGAAACTTCTTCCAGCCCTTAGTCGACATGAGGGTGAGTAGATAAAGAGCTTCATTCTAGTGAACTATCCCTTTAATTAAACAGCTTTGGAGTTAATTGTGATCGGCGATTGAAAGGACGATCGGCGATCTGTTGTTTTCTTGGCGATTGTACACACACATACTCGCTACTTTTTTATTGATCCAATGCGCCGTCAAATCTGTTTGTTTTGTTTTCAAGCCGCGTCTCCGGCTGCTTCCTACAGCTACTCTGTCACATGACGGTGTTTCACCAATCAAATGCAGCCACTGGCGATGTCCAATCAGATGGAGAGAGGTCTCCTGCACAAAATCTTTGTGGTAAACAGAGTGGCCACTCCGCTTGAGGAAACACGTTTAGCGGGTGTTGTGGCTGTGACTGTTGGAGCCCTGTTGTCATAGCCCGAAAACCCAATCGTTCAATCGGCGATCTCCAGGGGTGGCGATTGGGACGATCTGAGAATGTCACGATCGCCCAACACTATTTGGAGTGATTGTGATGGTTTTAATAAATGGCTTGACTTGTTACGAATGAGAATGGAGGCTCTCCTGCCACATGCTGTCACTTATTGCGTCGAAATTGTTGGACGAAAACCAACTTTCCAACAAGATCCTAGCTTATGAACTTTACACATTGTAACATTATATATGATATATAACATTATATACCGGTCTATTTATTGAGTTCTCACTGGCTTTGTTGTAAACAAATGCACATGGCCGAGAGGAGGGTTAGCAAAACTGAGGGAAACCAACTCTTTGACTGACGGGGAGACAGACTTGTGGTGCCTTCAGTGGACTATTTTTTCAACTTTATTTCCTATATTTGCTAATATTTTTTTATTTCTGTTGTGTTTAATTTCCATATTGTTCCAATAAGACTCTTCAGCGATGCAGACAAACACAGTCCATGTGCCTCTCGGTCTGATCGGTGTTAGTTTGGCCGGTGGGACGTTTCCTTCAAGTATGAGGGGAGTTCACAGTGGTAATAGTTGGTCCGACTGGTTGGATGTCCCCAGCCCCCCCTCCCCAACACACACACACACACACACACTCCTCCACCTCCCCCCTGCCCCCCCCCCCCTCCTCTTAGATCTGCACCTCTGCCAGGATCCTGGGGCCTCCTTAATCAGTTACAGCGGGTGATAAAAAGACTTCAGTTTTTCTCTCCTTCATGTTTCTGCTGCTCTCCAGCTTTTTTTTTCTCTCTCTTCCTCCGACACCCTTTCCTCTTTTTTGTGTTTGATCCCTCTTCACCCCCCACCTCCTGCCCCCCCCCCTCCCTCCCCTCCTTACATCTCTATCCCTACTTTCTTCTGCTCCTTCCTTCCCATTGTCCCGTCTCTCTTTTTTTTCCATTTCGTCTTCATCGCTGTCTCTGCTGTCTGCATCTGTCTGGCGGTCTCCACCTCCCCCGGTGGGAAGATGAATGTGTCGAGGGCAGCAGGGTGGCGCCGGCGGACCGGCGATCCGGTCTGCCATTGGTTGCCGGGGCCTGGCACCACTGGGGCAACTGTAAAATGCTGTTGGGATTAATGGAAGATGCACGCTGGTGCCCATTGTCGACCGTCTGCTCGCCGCTGCCCTCCGTGCAATCTGCCACCGCCGAGACCCCGAGCCACTCGAGCCCCCAGCGGGGACCAGGACCGGATCAAGACCGGGGTCTCGCCGCCACCGGCTCATTTTTCATGTGATGTTCCAGCTCCAGCTGCAGCAGCGTGGACGGGCCTGAGCGTCTCCTGCAGGCGTTCCCACGTACTCAGGGCTCTTCTGGGCTGATTCTCCAGGTGCAGTGTCGAGAAATAAAGATCCTGATTATTAACCCTTTAAGGATCTGAGCCTGTATCTTGGCCTTTTTTGATACTTTTTGGATTTTTACCTTTACATACCACTTGACAAAATATTCACCCTTTAATTAAAGCAGATATCATGTTTTTTGGTCGTTTTTTCCGTTTCAATCACTTACATGGAGTGTTTCAGCCGTAGCACAACTCTGCAAAACTTTTCTTGATAAGATCTGACAGTCATTTTTTCACTTTAACCTCCTTTAATTAACATATTGGGCCCAAAAATACACAAAAATCACCTAAAGTCTCATCAGCAGATTCCACCACCACACGAAAAATGACAAATATATTAAAAGAAATCTGACGCCTGCTTGATTTTTGTCGATATCACAATAGACAATAGTCTGTCACGATACGATTTGTGTTTGATTCCAATGATCGATATGAGACATCATCACTTCCTTTCATATCAAATCATATTAAAGAGAGACTCTTCAATTTTAGAAAAGAAGTGGAAGTGCCGTCATAGAGTTGCTGCTGGATCAAACTCTGATCATCCCCAGTGAACTTTTTCTTTCGACTCTTACAATTTTAAAAGAGTTGGAGAACAGGTCCAGAAACAGACGTGCGCCATTTCATATATTCTTCCCTACTTTGCATTGGTGGCGATGGTTTCACGTTGGTGCAGCCTTGTTTGTCTGCCAACGCCGCCGTGACTCAGCTGTGAACTTGGAGTTGAACTAAAAAAAAAAAAAAAAGGAGGGTGGTCTTCGCTTCCTGTCACCTCCTTCACACGGCAGCTGAAGAGCGTGGCTGAGTGATGGGAGCTGCATTGAAGCAGAAGGTTTGGCGATGGCCACCGGGGAGGGGGAGTAGCGGCGAGGAGGAGGGGGTTTAAAGATGGTCAGACAGATAACGATGGAGGAATTCAGTCCACGCCGCTGCAGGCTGTCGCAGGCACGGACATGCCCTGAACTCAACTTCCTTCCTACGCTTAGATACGTGGTGATTGATGTTAATGCATCGGTTAAGTGGAGCTGATGGTGGTGGGTGTCCAACCCCACACACACACAGACACACTCCAGCCGTGTTTGTTAACGTCTGTGTGGCCGGCGTGTTAACAATACCCAGAGACTTCACCTTGGATTTGACCCCGGTGTTTTGTCTGGGCGTAATGGGTTTTAAGAATAATGGAGGCAGCGACACACAGAATAGAAATGAGGTGGATGTCGGGCGATGATGGCACCGAGGGACACAAGATATTGAATTTCTGTCTTATTCGCCAAGAAAAGCAACAGAACCCGGAGATATTAGCCGCGTCCCAAATCAGGTGCTACATCCATCAAAGGCTGGATTTGATGACACAGCGGACGAAGACGTCTCATTTCGAAGGCTCTTTCAAACGCCTCCGTCTTTTCCCGGTCAACAAAGGCTCCGACAGATCCGGTCCATCCCTAGATTTTAATAATTAGATTTCAGCTCAGTTCAACAGTTTATTTCAAACGACTGTTAAACCTTCAAGTCGTTGTGACGTTCAGTCCAGTCGTCACCAAAAGATGAAACCTAGCAGCTCAGATGTTTATGACCCCAACATCTGGTTGTCCGGTTGTCTGTTTCTTCAACTCCAACCAACGCGCTCCAATCATCTCAATGGAAAAGTTGATTGAATTTCTTTAAATTTGACCCAATCGTTGACTCGGACTCCAGGATGAGGGTGAAGATCTTGGTTCTGCAGAAGCACCTTTAGCTGCTTTAGCTAATTGTGACCAAATTTACCTCAATAAAGGTCAAAGGTGAAGATCTAAATGTTCTGCAAAAGCTGAACTCAAAGCTGGAGGAAGCAATCGTCACCATTTTTCTCCTGATACTTGATTATACTTGACGCTACA
This sequence comes from Decapterus maruadsi, assembly GCA_030347415.2. Classification (NCBI taxonomy): domain Eukaryota; kingdom Metazoa; phylum Chordata; class Actinopteri; order Carangiformes; family Carangidae; genus Decapterus; species Decapterus maruadsi. The sequence continues at coordinate 7,134,014 of CM064898.1, forward strand.
GTGGTACAGTGGTTATTATGGGTTATCTCAATAAAAAAAAGTTTGGGGAATTTCTTCTTGACTTGACTCAATTGTAGACTTGGACTGGTTTTATTTGTGGTGATGAGAGGCCAAATTTGGATGACCTCATATGAAACAGTTCTGACCATAAATACCAAAAACGATTACAGAAAAACATCTTTTACAACGCCAACATTAATGCTGGCCAGGAAATCCAAAATTTGACCAAATTTGCCTCAAAATGGTCAAAGGTGAAGATCTAAATGTTCTGCAAAAGCACCTTTAGCTGTTACCCAAAGCTGGAGAAAGACATCGTCACCATATTTCTACTGATACTTCGCCACTTGGTGGACAACACGGTGGTACAGTGGTTAGTGGTTATTAAAGCAATATCTCAATAAAAAAACATTCACTTGGACTGGTTTTGATTGTGGTGATCAAAGGTCAAGGTCCTGATGACCTCATATGACACAGTTCTGGCCATAACGCAGGAATAATTACACTAATTAGGACCAAATTTACCCCAAAATGGTCAAAGGTGAAGCTCTAAATGTTCTGTGAAAGCACCTTTAGCTGTTACTCAAAGCTGGATATCACCATATTTCGTGATATTTGGCTGGTTGGCGGTACAGCGGTTAGTGCTTATTTATACGATATCTCAATAAAAAAGTTGAGGGAAGTTCTTCTTGATTTGCACTGGTTTAGATCAAAGGTGAAGGTCTCGATGACGTCATATGACACAGTTCTGGTCATAACTCGGGAGTAATTGGCTGGTTGGTGGCGCTCTGAGCAAGAAGCTTCTGGTCTCAAGTGCCTGAGACGAAAATCCAAATCTGTGGTTGTGGTTGTGGTTGCACTAGTTGTTGTTGTGAGCGTTGTGGTCTTTGTCTTCCAGGAGCAGCCCTCACCCATTCATCACGGCCCTGGAGAACCGTGTGGACTGCTGGCCCGCTCTGCTGCTGGAGATTGATGACTTCATCCAGCAGGCGGCTGACAGGTCGGTCACACAGCTGAACCCTCCCACGTCCGTCCAATCACTCACTCACTCACTCACTGCTGCGGCGGCGGCGGTATGAAGCGCATGAATTTCAAATCCATCCGTGAAGAGCTGCGGCCCCACCTCGAACAGCTCATCACACCCGCATGGCGTCAATGACACTTTTTTATACAGATACAACCCACTGTATGGATCATAAATCATAACATTGATGTGTATGCGTCATATATATTTATTTACACCCAAACTGCAGGTGTGAGCCGGCCTACATCACCATGCTGGCCCCGTTCCTGCGCTACCTGTACTGTGAACCGCAGAGACAACCGCAGCACGCCCTGCTGAGACACAGCCTCCTCAGGGTGCTGCTGCCCACGCACCCCAGAACCGCATCGGTCCAGGACCAGGACCAGGACCAGGACCAGGACCAGGGGAAGGAGGAGGAGGAGGCGTCCACGGTGTCGGACAGCCTGCTGCAGTGTCTCTGCCAACTGGTCCCACATATGCAGGTGACACACGGTGGAAGTGGTGTTTTTGATGAGCGATATAGAAACACTTCAATCAATCAGGGTTTTTTTTTGATTGATAGCAACAGTGTATGAACATGAGTTTCCATCTAAGTGAGTTCAGTAACTTAATAAGCAAACAGAATGTATTTAATTATGTTTATTATTTCCAGCTCATGGTCTTCTTCCCTTCCTGCTTAGTCACAGCCACTAATGATGTTACTGCCTCTATTTTGTTACAGTATATCTCCATCTTTTTCTTTTATATATGATATAGTAGAGTTGTGACACGCCCAACTGTAGTAAAGGTCCCCTCTGCTCCACTCACAGCTTTAATGTGTAGGGTTTGAATATTTCCGTTCTGTTCTTTTTTAAGTTTTTTGGGGGGACATTTTGAAGCAAGAGAGACAGGAAGTTTAGTTGAGCCCATGGCTGCTGCAACTAGGACAAAAAGACGGAAGACATTTTTATACAACAGGGATGTTTTTAATAATCAAATACATTTTAAAGATTCTACACTGTTAAAAAAAATTGGGGATGTACCAATTGTGAAATTCTGGGCCAATACGATGTTTAAAATAACAATTTGGCCGATGGCTGATGCTGGTGGCCATGTTTTTTTCTGTTGTTTATTTTTCTTTTGTGTAAAGGAAGTCAAAACATCTTCAGAAAAGGAGAAAAAAACAGGTTTCTCCTCCATCGGCTGCTGCCATCAGTATTTTCAAATGACCGATAACGATGTTCAGCCGATGCATCCCCTCTTTAAACGTAACATCTGGAGCTAACAGCTGCAGCAGCCTCAGTGGAGTCGTGTTGTCTCTAACCTGGTCTTGGTGCTGGTGTCTTCATGCCGACAGGTGGACAGCGTGGAGGCCGTGCTGGAGCTGTGTGGCTTCGCGGACGCTCTCCTCCAGGGTCTCTCCGGGTCCTCGGAGCAGCGGCACCGGTCCGACAGATCCCGGCTGCTGCTGCTGCACCTGCTCTGCGCCTGCCAGCGCTGCCTCCAGCTCAACGGAGACTGCCGGCCGCTGCTCGGCCTCCTGCAGCAGCTGCTCCCCGTCTGCACACAGGTCACACAGCCGCGCCAATGCTTTGTTAAAGGGATAGTTCAACATTTTGGCAAATTGGCTCATTGCCATAATCCCTATAGTCATAGCAGTAGGTTCGTTACCTTTAATTGTCAGTGCAAGCTGTTTTTAGAACGGTGGAGCAGAGCCGTGAGCTGCTCAGAGCTACGCTACTGAGGCTCATGGGATTTCTTGGTTTCCCTTATCAAACTTATCAAATACACAATCCAACAACTCCGAAAAGGCTCTGGTGGACAAGTTGTGACCTGCACATTCACCACGCTATGAGATAATAACACAACGTTACCAGACAGAGTTGTTTTAGAGGGAAATTCATGCAAAACAGCTGATGCACGTTCCCGTCTGGTAACATTGTGTTATTATCTCATAGCGTGGTGAATGTGCAGGTCACAACTTGTCCACCAGAGCCTTTTCGGAGTTGTTGGATTGTGTATTTGATGAGTTTGATGAGGGAAACCAAGAAATCCCATGAGCCTCCGTAGCGTAGCTCTGAGCAGCTCACGGCTCTGCTTCGCCGTTCTAAAAATAGCTTGCACCGACAATTAAAGGTAACAAACCTACTGCTATGACTATAGGGATTATGGCAATGGGCCAGTTTGCCAAAATGTCGAACTACCCCTTTAACAACTCATACTGAAACAACTCATACTCAACGAGCTCCATCTCAGTCTAAAGCCGGTGTTTTTATCTCCAGGAGCCGCCGGTGGACGAGCTGCTGATGGGCGTGGCGCTGCTGCTGCTGGAGGCGCCGGCAGCTCAGCAGAGCAGCCTGCTGAGTTTAGGTAAAGACTAAGACGCCGTCTCCGAGTTTAAAAGCATCGCTGAGCAGATGTGCAGCGATACTTTGATGTGACAAAGTGATTTAGCAGGAAGCAGCGCTCATGTGGATTTAACTGGTCAGAGCGGAGCCGTGATATACGAGAAAATCTCTGGTGTTTCTGGACTTGATTTTCTCGTCATTTATCAGCTGATGTGTCTCCTGATGTTAAAACATCTCTAACAATCTAAAATCTGTTCATAATATAATACGATCAGGCTCCAGTCACGGCTTTGTTCTCTTTTTCATGGCTCCTCTCTTTCTTGTGAAGTTATACAGTAACAGTGAATGACATTATGATGTCGTGTGACGTCATTATTTTGTCATTTCCAACAGCTGTTCCACCTCAGATGCTCCTAAAGACACTGTTATTGGAGGCTTTGCCCTTTTTTACAGCAGAATTTAATAAAAATAAACAGATCATAACTCACAATTCACGCAGAAAAAAACTATTTCTTAATGTCTGCTCGCAAGACAGAGACTGATTTGTGTATTTTAGTGATAAAGTTTAAGACCCACACTGTACTGTATTGAAATAATTGAGTAACATTCAGTAAAACTTGACGTTTTTTGGCTCCATCTTATAATTTTGCATTAAATTTGCACTAGTTTTATCTCAGAACTTTGTATTTTTCCATCATTGATGCCAAATTCAATCATTTTATCCATATTCCCAGAATGAAGACAATCTGTAATTATTAATTAAATAAATAAAAGTAAACTATAAATGAATGATTAGACCTGGATGAACCCACCGTACAACATCTCTCTCCTCTCTGTCCTCAGCTCTGACTTTAGCTCCGGAGCAGGCCGACCTGTCTCCCTGGTTGGCTCCGGTCCTGGTTCTGCCTGTGCTGCAGCTCTTGTCCTGTTCGGGCCTCACCGAGGCTCTGACCGACCGCAGGACACACGCCCTGAACCAGAGCCTGGCCCACAGCCTGCTGCGCAGCGTCAGCAGGCAGACGGACAAACCCCGACAGGTAACGGACACAATGAAGCTGGATCTCACTGGTTTTTTTTGACTTTTTTTTTTCACCCAAAACCGAAAAAAAAGACAAGTTGTTTGTTCTCAGATTGAATCTGCGACCTCTGTGATCGTCACAGCCTCCTGAGCTCAGAGCCAGTCAAAACAAATCAAACACTGAAGCTCAGACAAGACGTGTGAGACATGTAGAGTAGAAAAGCTGTAGGAGTGTTGAGAAGATGAGCATCACAGGAAAACATTGATGGTCGTGATATCAAAAACAGTGAAAGCAGATAGAGTCGTTGATTTTGCTGCTTCTTTATTGATTCGACATTAATCCCCAAACTAATTGAGATTTAGATCTCGTTCTGCAGAGTTTAAAAAAAAAAAACTGCTGTGAGGGCTGAACCTTTTTCAGAAAATCAAATCTGAATGGCTGCCAATGTGCACGTCCCTTCCTCACCTGTCAGATCTTTGCATTTACAATAAATCTTGCTGATCTATATGTATTTCTGGCAGTTACAATAGATGGTTAGATGACATTAAACATACCCTATGGTGGGGCAGCTCGTCACAAATGACTATTGTGCACTTAACTACTTAAAACTCTATGTTAAAAAAAAAAAAAACTTTATTCAAGGCATTTTTGGTTATAAAGACAAAAGTTTACATACATTCATACACACATACTGTATATAAACATGTGAATTCTTAAAAAACATAATCCCGTACTAGTACCCTTTCTAACTCTATGTTAGTTAAAATCTAAAGATTATTAATTTGGGCACAAGACGTTATAGTGTTACAAAGCCTACACTCATTATTTGTTTGTGCAATTATACATATTTCCTCCTCTTCCTCCTCCTCTTCCTCAGCCCGCTCCACCACTGGCGTTTCCTCTCAGCTCCTGGTACAGTGAACTCGCCGTGTCCCTGTCCGTCCTGTACAAAGTGGCGGACAGTCCGTCCTCGGCCGCCGACTGGCTGCTGTCGGTCGGCTCGGCCCTGTCGTCCGGCGGCCAGCGCCTGCCCTGCTCCCTCACCCTCATCGTGACCTATCTGATCGTCACGGGCCAGGACGACGTCTGCCAGCTGGCCCTGAGCGCCAGCCAGGCCGTCGCTGCAGCCGACCCCTGCCAGGTAGATAATCCACCCGGCTCGGCTCCACGCCGCCGCCGCCACATCTCAAGTTAAAGCCTTTCTCATAATATTAGCTGATAAGATAAAAGCTTTTTAAATATGGAAACAATATGAACAATATAAAAATGCACACAGACAACAAGAATACAACTATAATCAAAAGTCAGCTCATAAATAGTGATGTTTATTTACTAACAGGAGGTTTATGAGGCACAACCTGTATGGAGATACATTTGTGTTTTTATTATTGAATAAAAAGAAGTTGATTTCAATAAAAAAAGATGTTTTCAATCAAAACAAAAATCATTTCAATCAAATAAAAATGTGTTTGAATCCAGAAAAAAATATTTGAGACCCCAAAAATTGCATTTGAGCCCTTTTTTTTAAAATTGAAATGAAGTTTGTGTTGATTGAAAAGATCTTATTTTGTTTTTTTTTAATGCTTGAATAATAAAGACACACACGTATCTCTATATATCTGGTGTTTTGTTTTGTTTTGAAGTGGACAAACAAACAAAGCCTTAGGTTTGTGCAACAATAGTAACAATAGAGATAACTGTAAAACTAGGATATTTATATTACATAGTATTTAGATTTAGATGTATTTTGCACAGTTAAAAATACACAAGTAAAAGGAATAATTTGATTATTTACAGCGCTGGAAGAGGCGAAAACTCTTTGTGTTGTCTTTTCCAAAGGATACAGACTGCACTGGTAATTAATAATTTACCAATGAATATTAGATACTGTAACATTTCAAACCAGATGATCACCCTCACACAGGAGACAGGAAGTGTCAGCGCTTTCACAATATTGATGCAGCATGTTGGGAAAAAAAAAAAAGAAGCTTCTTCTGATATTCCCCATGCAGCTGATAATCCTATTAGCAAATGTCCTCAGTGGAAAGTAGCTACGGTTTGTCCAAAAAGCTCAAAGTGGCTACTCAAGATCATTCACTGTCAGAAAAAAAGGAGAAAAAATAAAATCAGTAGATCTAATGACAGAGGTTAGCAACACAGTTTATTTTGAAGTTATTGCTACGGCATGTTGAAATACCTTCTTCTAATATTTCACATGTAATTGATAATGAACCAGCAAGTGATTAGCATTTGTCCTCGATGGAAAGCAGCTAGCTAAAGTTAGAACTGCTCATTTATTACTTCTATTATTATTAAATCAGAGTAATTGATAATATTATCAGCAAAAGATTAGCAGATATCCTCTGTGGAAAGTTAAGGTTTGTCCAAAAAGTTAGCTAGCGTTAGCTGCTTTTGTTTGTGCTAGTTGCTCCAGCTAGCGAGCTAGGTGGCTAAGTGGCTAAGTAATACTGTATCTCCATGTTGTTGAGTGAAGTTTCCATGCTTTGAATTGTCTGGTCTTGACGTTCAATAGTTGCATGGTCAGCAGGAAGTTGGTCGGAGAGTTTAGCTATAATGTGGGTCTTCCATAGCCTTCAGAAGTTTCTCCATGTCGGCTAACGTTAGCGGCGAGTTGCTAGCATGTTGCTCGTCTTGGCTAGTTAGCATGTCGTCGCTCTTAGTTGGAGATTGCTGAGGTGTAGGCTGGTTCTGTTTTTTACTCTTGCCCATTGGCATCCCACACCGGTCCACACAGGTTTGCACAGGCTGAGTGATGCACGGAAACACTTATTGCACGGATTTAGACAAGATTTCAACAGAGCTCCTCCGGTGAGCGACCTACAACGCCATTTTCCAAAACCGGAAGTCCAGAAATAAATATAAAATAAATCCATAAAAACCTCCCCGTCCTTCCAGCTGCTGAATTCCCTGCATCTGTATAAATTCACTGACGGACTCTGTGGGACTGTAAATGGATCTTCAGTTCCGACGATGATGTGAAATATCACACGTCTGTTATGGACTCATCATTACCGAGGCTCACAGTATAACCCCCACCCCCACCCCCTCCTCTACCCCCCGCTGGTCTAATTGCTCCCTTGGTGCCACTTGTGCCGTCATCTGATGCATCGGTAGGAGGTTATTGGCGATATTGTGGATCCACTGGATGGATTTCCTCACGTCGCAGCGTCTCGTCTCCTCCTCACGTCTCCAACAAACACTCACATCAGCTCCTTGTTTCGGGAGAAGACGGAAAAAACAAACAATTATGAAAAGGCGTAACTAAAAACTGAACTCTTGTCTTTGTTGTTTTTCCAGCTCCATTCATTCCTGATCCTCAGTATCAATGGGAACTTATTTCCACCATATAAATAATAATATTATTAGTTGTGAATATTTATTTCCAGAACATCTCGTTACTTTACGAGATAATAAATCATCCGACGATCCAGATGTGACACTTTAACACTTTTTCACCAACATTATTTTCTTCCTTGGACACTAGTTTTTCCCTAAGTGTATAACTGAAGCTTGTTAACCATTTTTATCTTGTTTTCCACCTTGTAATAACACACATTTTACTTATTTCCCACAGAAATTCATTCATAATTTTGTTGCACTGCCTAAAAGTCAAATATAGAGATATAATTACGCTCTATTGGAAAATACATTACATTGCATTACATTACGTCAATAATGAGGTTTAGGATCAACAACAAACTCTCCAGGGATTCAACCTCCGTCTCCGTCCTCTCTGCTGTTCTGTCTTCCTCCTAAGTCATGCAGGTGAAGTGGTTGCTATGCAACAGCCAAGGTGCAGGGCAGCAGTAAGTGCTTTTATGTTTATTAAAGGCTGCACACACGGCACGGACGCTGACTTAACGTGTGTCCAAGGACCCTGAGCCGCTGCGTTGTGTTTTGACCCCGGCTCTAAAAAAAGAAAAGGGGAGTGATGATGAAGTGTTGAACACGTCCACCTCTGTCTGAATGGAAATGAGCGAGGGGGGGTTGGGGTGGGAGGGGGCTCTGCAGACCCTGACCGCGGGTTCAGTCAGATCATGAGGAGACAGGACGGACACGTTAAGATTCAAACCTGCAGAGAAACATGAGGATTTATCAGCAGCTGTGCTCGTGTTGGGTCGGTTTGTGTCACATTTGGTTCAAATATTCATCAGATTTGAGGATGAGCAGACAAAATGTTGATGGGTTAAGTTCAGTTTTAGTCTTTTGAACGCAACATCTGGAAAACTCCTCCGGGGAAATCCTTCAAATTTGGACTCTTTTGTTCAAGATTTCACACAAATGGTTCATATTTTATATAAACCTGGATAAACGGGGACCAGAAACGATGCAGACACCTCCTGTAGTCGATAATCTGGTGTGTCTGCTGTTTGGTGCTCAAAAACACATTCAGCAAAGAGCTAAAATAGGCTAAAAAAACTGTGATTTGTCACTGTTAATAAACATTTTTCAAATAAAACATCAGTCGAATCCACTGTTCATCCAACACTTGATCTATAGGTGAATGATCTGTGGGATAAATGAGAAAAAAGCAGTGAAAGAGGTGCAGAATACTGTATATATATAAAGCATCGTCTCCCAGCTTCGTTTGATTGACAGCTGTCTGTCTGCAGGTCCCCGCCCTCGTCCCCGTGCTGCTGTTCAAACTGGGGAAGGAGAAGGATCCAGATGTGGCTCACGCTCTGCTCAGCTGTCTGCCCAACCTGGGGACGCACAAGGTGCCAGACCGTCTCCTCATGGAGCCTCTCTTTGTTTAAATTAAGGTTTTTATACCTAAACTGTGTGTGTTTGTGTGTTTGTGTGTGTGTGTGTCCCTGCAGCTGTGTGTTCCCATGGTGCTGCAGACGCTCCACATGCTCGCCAGCGCCCCCCGGCTGAGAGCTGTGGCCATGCGCCTCATGACGGCTCTCTGGAAGAAACAGGTTGGTGAGAATCATCATCATCATCATCATCATTATTAATAATTTATATTTATTTATTGTATCACATTACTCATCATCTTCCTCATTATTATTATTATTATTAATAATTAATGAAGCTGTATTAATTAAATATTCCTTCCTCTCTCTCCGTCAGGATCGGGTTTACCCGGAGCTGCAGCGTCTGCTGACTCAGCAGGACGGCAGCAGGACGGTGGTGGGGAGGGACGCCCAGTGGGAGCAGCTCCTGGCCCGGGCCGCCTGCGTCAGGGACATCTGCAGAGAGAGGTCCCACACACACACACACACACACACACACACACACACACACACACACACACACTAGCGGTGCCAAAAATAATCTTTTCAAAGATGCATCGAGATTTTTAATGAGACGATTCTGAATCGATGCCGTTTTGTCACATAATCGATTTTTGAATTTAAAGAATTTTGGCCTTTTCAGTTTCTTTGTGTGTTCAGACTCTAAGGAAGCTGCAGCATCGAGATGCATTTAAATGATATTTACTATTTTTTTGTATGTAAATAAAAACGTATCACTTTCATCTGACAATCATCAATCAATAGAGCGGTATATGATGTTATTTATCATATAAGATGTTACGACGTGTATATTTGAGTAGTCTTATCTGTCATAAACAAGAGATTACGGGTTACGGGGTGCGTTTGTGTGGCGGTGCTGCAGAGAGGAAAGCCGGAACACAAGTTAAAACATTTATTAAACCATCACAACTACTCCAGAGCTGTTTCATTAAAGTAAAAATGGAGCAAATCCTCTGTAATTAATGAAAAGGCCTGTGTGGCGACGTAGAGGATTGAAGATGTGATGCATGGAAATGCATCGAGATGCATCGTAGAATTGAATCGAACTGAATCATAACCGGTGAATTGTAATTTGAATGGTAACACACACACATCCTTGTCCACGTTGGCTCCATGTTGATGAAGGTTCTTCCATCCTGTGTGTGTGTGTGTGTGTGTGTGTGTGTGTGTGTGTGTGTCAGGCCGTACCAACATGGAGGAGACATGCTGGCCGCTATAACACACACTCTGAACCAGTGCACGAAACCAGACATGGCGACTCCGGCTGCTCTCGTTCTGCAGGGACTTCAGGAGCTGTGCCGCGCTGAGGTCTCATATACACACATACATATACACACACACTTGTGTTGTTCCACTCATTCACTAGTAAACGTTCATTCTTCACGCTGCAGGTGGTGGACATCGTGTCGACGTGGAAACGCCTGGGGCCGCAGCTCAGCTCAGACTCTCGTCCTCTGGTGGTCAAGGTGGTGGCGGAGCTTCTGGCTCTGGTTCCTCAGCTCGGCGTCAAGTCGGAGGAGTACGAGGTGCCGCACCTTCGCTTTCTCACCTCACTCTCAGTTTAAGAAAAGAAACTGACTTACCTGAAATGTTAAAGGGATAATTCAACATTTTTGGCAAATTGGTCCATTGCCATAAATCCCTATAGTCTTAGCAGTAGGTTCGTTTTAATTGTTGAGACAAATTCATGCAAAACAGCTGATTCCTGTCAAGAGCAGTTTTTCATCAACAGTCTCTGTATTTGCCTCTAAAACAACTCTGTCTGGTAACGTTGTGTTATTATCTCATAGCGTGGTGAATGTGCAGGTCACAACTTGTCCACCAGAGCGTTGTGGAGTTGTTGGATTGTGTATTTTATGAGTGTGATGAGGGGAAACCAAGAAATCCCATGAGCCTCCGTAGTGTAGCTCTGAGCAGCTCACGGCTCTGCTCTGCCGTTCTAAGAACAGCTTGCACCGACAATTAAAGGTAACGAACCTACTGCTATGACGATAGGGATTATGGCAATGGGCCAATTTGTCAAAAAATTTTGAACTATCCCTTTAAACTGTTTATTAATAAGAGGAACATATGGATCAAATGACTGTTGATAAATGTATTAAAGGGGATTTATTTGTGTCAGTTTTCCTCAATTTGATGTTTTTTCCTCAGAAACTGAAAGAGGAGGTGGTGAGCTTCCTCTGGAGTTACGCTCTCAACAAGGTGTGTGTGTCCCAAAGTGTGTGTGTAAGAGAGCAAAATGGGTTTAGGAAATGAACTGAACACCTTATACAATCATAATCGTACACTAATCAATAAGATGGATTATATGAATAATATAACGTGTAATAATAAAGTTGTTGATCTTCGTGAAAAACCAACAGATCTCAGATGAATGAAGCTTTTTATCCTTTATATGACGTTTATTGTTTTGGTTTTACACTCCATAAATTCCACTCAAACATGTGTGTGTGTGTGTGTGTGTGTGTGTGTTGCTGTTACAGGATCCAGAGGTGGCCAGCTGTGGCTACAAGGCTCTGGCAGATTTTCCCGAAGACGTCCACAAAATAACTCTCCTTCCTGAGGCAGTAAGACGAACTCAAGTTTATAACGTTATTACACTGTTATATAGGAGACAATGTAACACAAACACACAACACAATTTATAGTGTGGTATTTTTTTTTTTAGTTTTTAGTTTAGTTTATTTGTTTTTAATACAAAATAAAACTAATAATGATGCAACTCATGAATGAAAAGGAGCAGAAAGAAGTGAACTTACGTCGTCTATCCCTTTTTTCAAGAAATCCTTTCACAAATTAGATGATATATTAAAGGGATAGTTCAACATTTTGGCAAATTGGCCCATTGCCATAATCCCTGTAGTCATAGCAGTAGGTTCGTTACCTTTAATTGTCGGTGCAAGCTGTTTTTAGAACGGCGGAGCAGAACCGTGAGCTGCTCAGAGCTACGCTATAGGCTCATGGGATTTCTTGGATTCCCTTCATCAAACTCATCAAATACACAATCCAACAACTCCAAAACGCTCTGGTGGACAAGTTGTGACCTGTACATTCACCACACTATGAGATAATAACACAACGTTACCACACAGAGTTGTTTTAGAGGTAAAACGTCTCTGTCTGTGTCGTTGAGGTGCGGCCCTGTGTGAAGCCGCCTGAGGAGGAAGAGGATGAACAGAAACAAGGAGGAGAGGAAGAAGAAGAAGAGAAGGATCTGTCCGTCCCGGGGGCGTCCTACGTGAAGCTGATGGCGTTCACACCCTCCTCCGTCCTCCCAGGTAGAGCAGCGGTCACACACACACACACAGACACACACTGGGTCCGCTCATGGTGATGTATGTATTTATATATCTCTGTTCTTCCTCCACAGCGTTCAGCATCTTCCTGTCGTCCCTGGCGCGGCAGGAGATGAGCCAGATGCCGCGGGGCGTTTACTTCACGGCGCTGCGGGGCGGCGGCCTGCGCTCCGACCAGGGCAAGACGGTGGCGGGGATCCCGGCGTTCATGTTGAAGACCTACGAGAAGAACAAGCAGCCGGGACTCAAACCTGGACTGGCAGGTGGACCAACCGAACATCCATCCTGAACCTCCTACTGCTGCTTCTTCTTCTTTGTCTTCGTCTTCTTTTCTTGATCTTCTTCTACCTCTGCTTCCTCTGCTTCTTGTTATTGTTACTGCTATCACTAATACTGTTCTCATTGTTTGCATTATTATAACAGCAACAATAAGAAGAATAGGAGAACACTTTAATTAAACAATAGAAAGAGAGTAGAAGGGAACATGTGCAGTGTTACAGCTACAATGTGAACAAACCAGTAGAAAGAATTTGAATATTGAATCAAAAAAACCTAAAAATTGCAGCGTTAATTGTCAGTTTGGTGCAAAACAATGTAATAATAATATTTGTGATCAACTTTTTTTATTTATTTCATTTGATTTGGTTTAAAAATTACGGAAGCCCTAAAGGGCCAGGTCCGTATAAAAATTTTTTATTACTGTTTTCTCGTGATAACGACTTATTATTTCGTTATCTCGAGATAACAAAGTCCGTTTTCTCGTGATAACGAATTAATGCCATCTTGTTTTCTCGTGATAACGAAATAATGATAGAATGTGTCGTTGACATGGTTGCCTAGCAACATGTTTCCCCGGTGCAAGGTAGCAGCATGGGTAGCAGTAGCAGCTGCGGTTAGCGGCTGTATGTTCGTAGCAGGAGGCTACTAAAGCGAGTCTGTTGGAAACACTACACATGTACAGATATAACGTGACAGAAGAGCTGGTTTCGTGGTGTGACAGTCGAGGGTCCTGTCACTATGCCCTGGCTGCTTGGCCACAGGGGATATGCCTTTGGGTGACTGGTTAGCGTTTAGGCTAGACCTCAAATCAGTGAGCTGATTCAAAACAAAACAAAAATCAGTGAGCTGATTCATGTGATCACATCATCCTGATTTCAGCCTTCAAGAGCTGCCACTAGTCTGCTCTGCTGAGCTGTCAACAAGTACCGGTAAGTTACACCGTTAGTTTGTTTACTGTGCTGGGTTATTTAAGGGGCTACCGGTTAGCATAAACACATGAGAGGTTGTCTATGTTATCTGAAAGCTTCAGCTAAGGTAATGTTAGCTGCTTGCTGCTCAGATAAAGCTCATGAACACAGCATATGAACACAGCCGTCAGCGGTCGCAGCCAACAGGTGTCTGTTGGTTCCAGATATATATGATAAAGTAAGGTTGTGATTTCTGACAGCAGCAGCCAGTAACTAACGTTAGCTTAGCTGAAACAGGATAGATGGACCACCGGCCGGTAGCCCCTTAAATACACCCAGCACAGTGACGTTATACAAACTAACGTTAAGTGTAACTTACCGGTAAGTTATTGTTGACAGCTGGTGTGGACAATAATCACACCAGTGAGTAGAGTAGACCCCATGCTCGAGCTGAACATGTAGTGAATCATGTTGCTAGGCAACCATGTCAACACATTCTACCATAATAGTTATCTCAAGAAAACGAACTTTGTTATCTCGAGATAACGAAATAATAAGTCGTTATCACGAGAAAACGGTAATAAAAATTTTTATACGGACCTGGCCCTTTAGGGCTTCCGTAAAAAATTACCAAACAGTCCATACAAATCATTACTGGACATAACAAACAACAAAAGCCCAAACAACTAACAATCATACAGTCATACAAAACAAGACAAGGACACAGAAGAACAGGACAAAAGAAAAGAGAAAAGAAAAAAAAAGGAAGTATTTGAAGGCAGAGATTGAAGCGTTCTTGTACGTAAGCGCAAGGATCCTCCATGATCCATAATAATAATGTTACAGTGTAATAATAACAATGACAAAAACGTTATTTTTTAATATTATTAATAAAGTCAGGAACCATCACAGATTCACGCAGAGCGCAGGTTTCTGCCCCGAGCTGAAATCTCTGTTTCCCCGGCGTCCACTCCAGCGCTCGACCTTGAGTAAAGTGTGTATTTGTGTGTGTGTTTGTGTGTGTATTTGTGTGTGTGTGTGTTGCAGCCGGCCTGCTGCTGAGCTACGAGCTCCCCGTTCAGACCGACCGCAACGGCAAACCCATCGATCGCTTCCTGGTCGGCCGCAGCCGCAGCTTCCAGCAGACGCTCAGCGCTCTGATTCACGAGGTAGCAGCGAACGCCACACACACAACAACCCCATGTCTTTGTGTTGTTGTTGTTGTTGTTGTTGTTATTTATTCTTTTACTATCAGATTTTTGGGGCTACGATTCGATTCAAAATTGATTTTCGATTTTCGTCTGCTTTGCAAGACAGAACGACTAAAGTGTCTTTTTCACATTATTTGAGTTTTAAACATTTCTCCATGTTTAGATGGAAATGTTGAAACTGTTGCATAAAGGCAATATCACACATTGCTTAAGTAACAAAATTAAAATAGAAGGAAATGGAGGACGACAGCAGATTTGTTTCATTTTTTTATTCTTTAAAATCAATTTTGGGACATTTTATATTGATTCTGAATCGTATTAAATGAGAATTGCAATTTTTATTGTTGTTGTTGTTGTTGTTGTTGTGCAGGTGAACATCCAGCCGTCCGAGTGGCACCGAGCGCTGCTGCTGCCTCAGGCCTGGAGGAGCTTCATGAGCCGAGCCTTCCACGCCGTCCTGCAGGTCTGAGCTCCTCGCCGACGCCGCGCAGCTCCTTCCATATTTATACACGACACCCGAGAGAGAGAGAGAGAGAGAGGAAAGCTTCTGCAGGCGATGATAACTAGTCTCACGTCTGCAGACACACAACTACAACTCTGTTTCTGTTTTTCCTGCAGAAACGATTCCATTCAGGATAACGCTTTAGATCAGGGAACACGTATTAACCAAATGCTTATTAATATGCATGTAAGTAAACTACAGTAGCTCCTTATTAGTTACTATTAAGCACGTATTAACAGCTTATTCTACCTCTATTACACATGAATTAAGATTTTTCCTGATATTAACTCCTTATTATCGCTTATTCATTGTAAATTAATGCATTAATGCTACTAATTCAGAGTGATAAAGGAAGAATTACTGCCCCAATAACCCACTGGTTATTCACATCATTATTCACAAACAACAATGCATTAATTTACAATGAATAAGCGATAATTAGGAGTTAATATCAGGAGAAATCTTAATTCATGGTGTAATAGAGGTAGAATAAGGTGTTAATACGTGCTTAATAGTTACTAATAAGGAGCTACTGCATCTTAATAAGCACCTGGTTAATGGTGAACATGTGTTAGCCAATCCAGATGTGTCGTTACATCTGTTTCACTTTCACTGTTCACGTCCAGGTCACTGAGTTAAAGGAGTTAAAATCCACAGCTAACAAAGGCCGACTGACTGTGTGTGGATTGATTTCCCCAGGTGGAGGTGGAGGTTGTGCAGTTACAGATGGAGGTGTGTGTTGTGTTGTGTTGTGTTGTGTTCAGGGTCGACGAGCCGACTTGGAGATGCAGCAGAAACAAGGCAAAGGAAACCCAGAGGAGCTGCAGTACAAACAGCACTGCGCCTGGATGTGGTGAGCAGCACACACACATGTATATTTATATATATGTAGGGAGAGCAGCTAATGGGGATCCTAACAAATAAACAGTACATGTGATGCAGATGTGCTGATGCTCATGAAGCAGCTGTAAGTGTCATTTATTGAGCTGTAACTCACTTAAACTACATTTTGGGTATATATGTACAAGTTGTTGGTACAGACATGGTTACAATTGAAATATGAAATATGAAAAATCGTTATTTATTCAATGGAGCGATCAAATTTTATTTATAAAGCACTTTAAAAACACTTTAATCATCAGTGCAGATGTCGTAGATGTTAAACACCTGATCGGATGTAAAACAATTACAACAGATTTTATGGTTGTGTCTGTTTTCATTAGTGATTTAATTTGAAACTTCATTTCATTTTCACTCAGTGTAAAAAACGAAACAAAAACACGCAATTATATGATCTAATTTCATGTAATTTGAACCATTAGTAATTATGAAGTTAAAAAAAAAAACATTTAAACTCAGTGTTGTTACAAGAACACTTTTTCATTTTTCAGAATTTTGTTTGATTTTTCACGAAGAACACGCAAAAAAGAAAACGGAACATTACAAAACTGGTGAAATTAGTGATTAGTAATCAATAAGTTTGTTAAGAAGGGACACCAGTCACAACGTGCTTCACTGTCAAAATAAAAGATAAAAAGATAAAACAACAAATATAATATACACAAAGTGAGGTTTAGCTGCTGAGTCTGGAAATAAAGATAAACAACCAATCAAACATGTAAAGAGTCTGAGATGAAGGGACAGAACAGATATGTCGGTTTGTCCTTGAACGCACCGCTGCATTAATTAACAGACAGAAGAAGAAGAAGCTCAGTCTGTGTCTCTGTCCCTCAGGGCCAGAGATCAGCTGACCGACGCCATCAAAGCCGCTACGAAGTGAGTCTCTGCACCACACACACACACACACACACACACACACACACATGTAATAACACACAACCTGCAACACACAAACACAGACACACATGTCCGTGTTGCCTTCAGGGACAGTCCCGTCGTCCAGGGGAACTCCATCCTGGCCCTGAGCAGTTTAGCCGCCGTTCTGGCCAAGTACGAGAGCAACCTGCCGGCGGACGGCGACGGCGGCCTCGGGGTGAGTTACTACGACGACTCATTCATGTTTACTGCTGTTTGTTTCTAAATGATCACATTCACCTTGATTTAACACAGTGTTTACTCATTTTTATCAGTTTGAATTGAGATTAATTTAGTTTTTTATTTGTGGACGTTTTTGCCCTTTGACTCCACGAGACGTTTCCTGTTGACGCTGCTTCAAACATTTAACAGCTGTTGTGTCGTTAAAGGAGAAGTCTGGTCATTCACAACATTTTTATAACAATATAATGTATAATAATAATTTATATAATAATAAGAAGAAGAATAGACCATAAAAAAATCAACTGAAGCCAGAAGTTACATGAAATAAAATGTACAAAATAAATAAAAGAACCGTAAAAGCAGCAGAGTTACAACAACTTAAAAACTTCATATAATGGTAAACATACACAATAAATTAATGTATAATTTGTAATCGGCTATTTATTGTTACTCATTTTTATAATTTCTATTCTTTATTCTTTTACTCTCTATGCATTATTTTTATAGAATGATTTGTTGATGGTTGGTTGTTCATCCGTCCGTCTCTCTATGGATGTGAGACAATTAGACGATCTTAGGTCATGTGATCAGTTCATGTTGTTTTTTTGTTTACTTTTCTGACTCTTGTTGTTGTTGTTGTTGTTGTTGTTGTTGTTGTTGTGGTTCCAGGCCGGTCCAGAGTTCGTCCCCACGTCCAGCTGGTTGTCCATGGTGCTGGAGACGCTGCTCAGCATCATCAGCAGCAGCCACAAGGCCCGAGGACAAGTCTTCCCCTGGTTCCTCCACGTAACGTCTCCTCTGTCTCTAAATAAACAGATACATAGTGAAGGACAGACATGTTTCATCCTGTTGGAGTTAAAACAGCAGAGTTAGTGTGAAACAAATAAAAGAACGATACTCCTCTTCCTCCTCTTCTTCTTCCTCCTCCTCCTCCTCCTCCTCCTCCTCCTCCTCTTCCTCCTCCTCTTCCTCCCTCCTCCTCTTCTTCCACCTTCTCTTCCTCCTCTTCCTCCCTCCTCCTCCTCCTTCTCTTCCTACTCCTTCCTCCTCTTCCTCCTCCTCTTCCTCATCCTCTTCCTCTCTCCTCCTCCTTTTCCTACTCCTTCTTCTCTTCCTCTTCCTTTTCCTCCTCCTCTCCTCTCTTCCTCCCTCCTCCTCCTACTCCTGCTCCCCCTCTTCCTCATCCTCCTCTTCTTCCTCCTCCTCCTCTTCCTCCCTCCTCCACCTCCACTTCCTCCTCCTTCTTCTCTTCTTCCTCCTCTTCTTCTTCCTCCTCCTCTTCCTCCCTCCTCCTCTTCCTACTCCTCCTTCTCCTCCTCTTCCTCCTCCTCTTCCTCCTTCTCCTCTTCCTCCTCCTCTTCCTCTCTCCTCCTCCTCTTCCTACTCCTTCTTCTCTTCCTCTTCCTCCTCCTCTTCCTCCTTCTCCTCTTCCTCCTCCTCCTCTTCCTCCCTCCTCCTCTTCCTCCTCTTCCTCTTCCTCTTCCTCCTCCACTTCCTCTTCCTCCCCCCCCCCCTCCAGCGCTCCTACTCGGGGGAGAACACGGCGAGTGCGATCGCCCGCTCCTGTGCCAGTCTGTCTCTGTCCCTCCTGGTCCCCGTCCTGGTCGTGTGGCAGCGAGACGCTCTGGTCCAGGTCGTCTCCGCGCTCCACGCCGCTCTGCCCGGCTCGCCGTCCGCCGACGACTCGCAGGCCGTCCAGTTCCACTCGGGCCTCGCTCTGGGTCTGGTCCTGTCCAGTCTGCACCACCAGCGCCTCAGGTAGGGGGGGGGACACGCCGGTCCAGACGGGGACGGAGGGACTCGAACCTGTGATCTCTGTGACTCACTGTGAGCTCTGTCTCCTCAGCGACGTCTCGGCGCAGAAGGACGCCGACCTCCTGCGCAGCTCGCTGGACGCTCTGGAAACCTGCTCGTTCAACCCCGAGCTGGAGTACAAGTCAGTGTCACACCGTTCAATAACAGAAAACTTTATTTACACTGTTGAAACACACAAAGCTTCGTGGCTTTAACACAAACGTCTACCTTTATTTTGAAGGAACTTTAACACAAACATCTACCTTTATTTTGAAGGAACTTTAACACAAACGTCTACCTTTATTTTGAAGGAGCTTTAACACAAACATCTACCTTTATTTTGAAGGAGCTTTAACACAAACGTCTACCTTTATTTTGAAGGAGCTTTAACACAAACGTCTACCTTTATTTTGAAGGAACTTTAACACAAACATCTACCTTTATTTTGAAGGAGCTTTAACACAAACGTCTACCTTTATTTTGAAGGAACTTTAACACAAACATCTACCTTTATTTTGAAGGAACTTTAACACAAACGTCTACCTTTATTTTGAAGGAACACACAAAACAAAACACACAAAGCTTTGTTTTTATTGTACAATCCTAACGCCGCCTCTCGTCTCCTCAGTACCGGCTGCATGTTGGGTCTCGGGCTGTCGCTGGCGGCCCTGTGCACCAGTGGGCAGAGGGAGCAGCACGTCCACGTCACTCAGACGCTGGACAGACTCCTGTCCGACCTGCAGGACGGCGGCGGGCAGCAGGGACGCATGATGCAGGAGGTGACGACAACTTTTACTCCGACACACAAACATAATAAAAGGACGTCACTGGACTAAACACAGCGTTGTGTAACTTGTGTAACTGTGTGCAGGTGCTGGCGTACTCGGTGGCGTGTGTGGTCGTGGCGGCGTTCAGCGGAGGCCTCGTCGACGCCGCCAAGGCCGAGGAGGTCATGAACACGCTGCGGAGCCTGACAGAGGAGAGTCAGCAGGTCAGCAGGATACAACATGATATCGATTAAATGGGACAAAAATTTATATTTATCAGTTTCGTGTCAAGTGAGTTTCTATTTTATTTGTCGATTCGATGTTAGTGCCAATTTTGCAAAGTTAATTTCGATTGGATTGGATTCAGAGATCAGTGATATAATATGAAACAACACAAAATCACAACAGAGAAGTAAAATACGTTTGGCGTTTTTATGTCTGAGCACAACGTGACATATAAATGAATAACAATCTATTTTTTATTTCGTAAAAATCTGCCTCTTGTTCACTTTAAAGTGTCACATTCTGATTTATTGAGCTTAACAAGTTTCACATTTTACAAAATAAAACTGAAAGAACATTAAAAATTCCTTTTTGTTTACATTAAATTAAATTTTAATGTGACTCTTTCTCCTGTTTAGAGTCTCAAACTAGATTGTAATAATTAGCTATACTCGCGTCTTTGCTAATTAGATAAGAAAGTGCAGCAGATCCTCATCCCTCAGATGTTCCAGGGGAATTTCAAAATAAAGGCGCATGTTACAAATAATGATACGTATTGCTATCTGATCAACAGGGTATTATGTTGGCCTGTACAGATTTAACATAAATATCTGGTTCAAATGAATGAAAACATGAACTTTAATTGTTTAAAAAATCAGCAGAAACAGGTTTTGTTGCCTCTGTTTTGTGTCCAGACTCCGGGCTTCTCTCTGGCTTTAGGCCTGGTCGTCCACGGCCTGTCTCTGTCCGGCCACGGTAAAGCTGAGGACATCCAACCTCGACTGCTGGCGGCCTGGATCAAGATCTTACTAACGGAGGTGCGTTTAGTTACAGAACGACTTTACATCCAGTCTGTTTTTACACCTGCAGATGCTTCAGAGCAGCTGTCTTTGTTTGTTCCAGGGTTGTCCAACGATGCAGCGTCTGGCTGCCGTCAATGGACTCGTGGCTCTGGTCGGGTCTGAGAGTTACCTGATCCAGGTGAGAGATACGCCGTCGTGTTTCTGTTGTTAAAGCTTTGAATTCTCTCTTTTTTGTGTGTTTTGTTTGACATATTGATCCATGAGAAGTTGAATTTGTGGTTTTAAGAACTGAAAACCACCTCAGTGTCGTTTAACATCTCACATCAGGAGCTTTAGTGACAGTGGGAAGGTGTTAGCCAATCAGAAGAGAGGAGGCCCTGAGTCTCTCTTCTGATTGGCTGGTTGATTTAAGAGCGATCCAATAAGATGTAGCAGATTTCAGAATAAAACACAAAATCCTGCAAAGTGTTGAATGGTGGGTCCAGGTGGATTTGGTTCCTTTATTTTGAAGGAGCTTTAACACAAACATCTACCTTTATTTTGAAGGAGCTTTAACACAAACGTCTACCTTTATTTTGAAGGAACTTTAATAGGAGCTTTAACACAAATATCTACCTTTATTTTGAAGGAACTTTAACACAAACGTTTACCTTTATTTTGAAGGAGCTGTAACACAAACATGTACCTTTATTTTGAAGGAACTTTAACACAAACGTCTACCTTTATTTTGAAGGAGCTTTAGTACAAACATCTACCTTTATTTTGAAGGAGCTTTAATATTTAATATGAACATCTACTTTATTTTGAAGGAGCTTTAACACAAAAAGTCTACTTTTATTTTGAAGGAGCTTTAACACAAACATCTTCCTTTATTTTGAAGGAGCTTTAACACAAACATCTACCTTTATTTTGAAGGAGCTTTAACACAAACATCTACCTTTATTTTGAAGGAGCTTTAATATAAATATCTACCTTTATTTTGAAGGAACTTTAATATAAACATCTACCTTTATTTTGAAGGAGCTTTAACACAAACGTCTACCTTTATTTTGAAGGAACTTTAATATTGAATATAAACGTCTACCTTTATTTTGAAGGAGCTTTAACACAAACATCTACCTTCTACCATCTTCTTCTTCTACAGTTGAACAGTGAGCAGGAACTTTCCTCTCAGCAGCAGAGTCGACTGAACGAGGTCATCCGAGCCATCACGCAGGTCGGTTTCACATTTAGATTTTTTTGGGTAAAATCCTCTCGGTATAAACTCGTCTCTGGCTCGGCTCTGACAGCTGTCCTCCAGCGCCACCCTCAGGACAACAGTGATGCTTCTTCTCTTCTTCAGGTCATCACGTTCTCAGGAGCCATCGGTCTACAGTCCAACAGCGCCTGCTTGGTCGGCCACTTGCACCTGGCCCACATGTCGACCAGCCACAGCCACACAGCAGGTACCTTCAACTGAAAACACTTCATCTATTCATCTGTTGTTTGTGATGTTTTGTTGATTTTCCTCTGTGTCTTCGTCCTCTCAGTCCCTCAGGACTTCAGTTACCTCCCGGAGAAAAGCGTCCTCAGGTCGGTCATCGACTTCATCTCAGAGGCCGGAAAGAAAGGTCAGTGGAGCGGTTTGGTGGATTATTAAAAAGTCTTTAAATCTCTTCAATACAATCATTTGCTTTATTAGTAATAATCAAGTCTAATTCTCCTTTTCTGACCCTATAATTTAATAAACTTGAGTTTCTTTGTCCTTAATGCTCATCTGAGATTTTATATTTTGAAATCTCTACATTCTTGGAAGTAAAACAGCTTTTGATATTGTATCGTTCATAATATTTTTCTCTCCGTCCTTCGTCCAGGTCCAGAGGTGTTTCCTCCGGCCGCGGTGGACGCCGCTCTGACGCCTCTGGCCTCGGTCGGCTCCAGTTTCCAGTACCCGCCCATCAACTGGAGCGCCGTCCTGTCTCCGCTGATGAGGCTCAGCTTCGGTAACACGTCCAGTCCCCATGTGGTGGTTGTTGTTGTTGTTGTTGTTGTTGTTGTTGTCGTCGACGATGAACAACAGCAGCGTTGAAACGTTGTTTTGTCTTCTACAGGAGCCGACGTGCAGCATCAGTGCGTCGTCCTGGCAGCGAGTCAGGCTCAGTCCTCCCAGAGTGCATCTCTCTTCCTGGGCTCCTGGCTGTCGCCCCCTCTCGTCTACACCCTCAGTGTAAGAGACAGGACGGAACCTGCTGCACCAGAATCAACATCACACACTCACAGTTTCCTCTTAGTTCAACATTTTGGCAAATTGGCTCATTGCCATAATCCCTATAATCATAGGAGTTCGTTACCTTTAATTGTCGATGCAAGCTGTTTTTAGAACGGCGGAGCAGAGCCGGAGAGCGGAGTTGTTTTCCAGGTAAATGTAGAGACTGTTTGCTGAAAAACTGCTCCAGACGGGAATGCACATCAGCTGTTTTGCATGAATTTCCCTCTAAAACAACTCTGTCTGGTAACGTTGTGTTATTATCTCATAGCGTGGTGAATGTGCAGGTCAAACCAGAGTGTTTTGGAGTCGTTGAATTGTGTATTTGATGAGTTTGATGAGGGAAACCAAGAAATCCCATGAGCCTCCGTAGCGTAGCTCTGAGCAGCTCACGGCTCTGCTCCGCCGTTCTAAAAATAGCTTGCACCGACAATTAAAGGTAACAAACCTACTGCTATGACTATAGGGGTTATGGTGATGGGCCAATTTGGCAAAAATGTTGAACTATCCCTTTAAGCGACAATTTTTTTTTAACGTCAGACGGGAGTTTTGAGAATTTCCTGATTGAAAAACGTGTAAAAATGAAGTGATAAAGAAGTGGCTTTAATAAATCTTATACAGTGTCGATATTTAATGCTGAGGCTGCAGTGACTGGTTTCTACCAGCAGGCGTCACTAGAGAACTGATCCTGTTGTCGTCCTCCTCCTCCTGCAGCCTCGGACCAGAACTCACCTGTACGAGTCTCTGGGCCTGTGGATGAAGCACGTGGCCGAGGACAAGCTCCAGTTCTTCGTGGAGACTCTGGCTCTGCAGCAGTTCAACCAGCAGCAGGATGAGGAGGACGACGACCTCCGACCCCAGCAGCACCTGTCGCTGCGCTGCTCCGTCCTGCAGGGCCTCGCTCAGGCCATGGCGCTGCCCAACCCCCCCAGTAACTGCTGGAGCATCCTGTGCTCCACGGCCGAGAAGATCTTCAGCCTCCTGCCGAACCAGATCCAGGTAGAAAACAAGTCTCCATGTGCACTTTCTCTCTTATTTCTTTTTCTTTTTTTTTGTTTTTAAAGGGATAGTTCACCCAAAATTCAAATTTGAATTTTGGGTGAATTATCCCTTTAATGCGGATGAATCTTTCTGTTTCAGGACGACGACGTGGATCTGTACACCGGAGCGGCCAAATGTTTGTCTGAGATGTCGGACACGGAGATCGATCGAATCACCCGAGTCACTGAGGTAGAGTTACAGTGTCGCTGACCTAACACACACACACACACACACACACACACACACACACACACACACACACAGACACGCTGAGATGGAGGGATTCGTCTTATCAGGAAGAGTCAGGAAGGAAGGAAACGAAATGTGTTTTTGAACGGTTTCTGACTCCACCTGTGGAATTATCAACAAGTGAATCACTTCAGGAACATCAACACTTCTGCACTTTATATTTGCACACTTATCGCCCTCTTCCTTTCCTTTGTGTTTTCATCTGTTCCCGAATTTCTCTAGATGGCAGCGTCGTGTGTTGGTTGTTTTTCTCTCAGCCAACTATTCCAACTTTATTCCAACAGTGTAGTTTTTTTGAAAGCTAAATATATAATACAAATGTACAAATGGCGTCTTTAAGTCTCTGCCTCCTGTTTTCAGTCTCAGATGGAGAAGACGTGCTTCGTCCTGGCCTTCCTCACCGCTCAGGGCCGCGTGCCGCTGCTCGGCCTCAACGACATCATCGCCGGCGTGCTCCGCGGCTGGCCGAGCCGCAGAGTCGGCTGGATCCTCCTGCAGACGTTTTACCAGTGTCGCCTGGCAACCAGCGCCAACACAAGTCAGAGAAGAAGCCTCACTACACTTTTTAAAATTATATATAGTTTTTTTTTTTTTTTTTTTTTTTAACTTTGTTTTTATTAAGTATTTCAGTTTACAATCATGTAGAAAAGTGAAAAAAAAAATAACAAGAAAGAAGAACAAGGAACAAAGTGCACAGACGGAAAATATACGCAAATATATCGTTGCACAGGGAAAGACATAACAATAAGTATGTAAATGGTAGGACCAGGGGTTAAAGTTACTCCAATCATTTTTGTTCTACTTATCCAGTCTACTCTTCTTGTCAGAACAGGACTAAATCATTCACACACTAGTGTACAGCAAGATTGAGAGAGTGTATCAAATAAGACAGTAGGGGGCACTGTACTCCAGCAATAAATAAATAAATAATAGAAAAATAAAAAGATAAAACAGAGCACAAGTTTTGATACTGTCACTTATTCAGAATGAGCTGTCCATTTCCTCCATAGTGCGGTGAATTTGTCCATGTTCAAGTTCAAGGAAAAAGTCAGTTTTTCCATGTCATATATTTGTTTCACAATTGCAATCCACTCCTCTTTAGATGGGGGCTCTTTCAATAGCCATCTTCTCGTAATAGCTTTTTTACTGGCAACCAACATTATTTTTATCAAATAATTGTCAGTAACAGTGGAGGAAATATCACCAAGATAAATTGTACAAAAATCAAATTTAATCTCAAAACCCAATATTGAATTAATTTTCACCATTATATCCTGCCAGAAAGAGTATATAATCGGACAATCCCAGAAGACATGGAAATGATCCGCCTGTGCGTTTCCACACTCTCTCCAGCACTTTCCATAACTTGTCTGACCTTTCTGTAGCTGTTTGATTTTGGGAGTGATAAAAAATCGGATTATATTCTTCCACGAAAATTCCCTCCAATAACCAGAGCTAGACGTACTCATTTGAGTTTTACAAATGTTCAACCAATCATTTTCTGAAATGGTTATTTTAGCTTCTTTTTCCCATTTGGATTTAACATAAAGAGTAGAAGTACCACTAAATGACTGTAAGCAGGTATAGATTTTAGAAATCAATTTCCGGTTTAATTTAGATTTATATGCCTCAATCAAAATGTTTATTAAATCAGAACTACTTTCCTCTGTTGTGCTCACATCACAGTTAAAGTGTGCTCTAACTTGA
Organism: Decapterus maruadsi; assembly: GCA_030347415.2. Classification (NCBI taxonomy): domain Eukaryota; kingdom Metazoa; phylum Chordata; class Actinopteri; order Carangiformes; family Carangidae; genus Decapterus; species Decapterus maruadsi. Next base: position 7,160,184 of record CM064898.1, read on the forward strand.
AGGTATCTGAAAAAGTCTTGATTTTCTAAGTCGTATTTATCCTTAAGTTTTTGAAAACAGTGTAGTGTCCCTTTGTCAGAAATGAGACAGTATGTTGTGATACCTTTGGAGAGCCACTGTTTGAAACGTCCATCCATCTGGGCAGGTTTAAAATCCTTATCATGTGTTACCCATCGTAATATTTTCATATGGTTTTCCAGTTTGTTTTTTCGGCATTCACCAAACCAAATATTTAGGGGAGTTCTCGTCCAACCGCTTAAGGTTTGTTTGTACAATAAGTACAGGTTTCTGTCACCAAGCAAGCTCTGGAGGGGAATATCCAGTTGGCTTAATTCCAGATTTTTCCACTTCGCGTTGTAATTTGGGTCACATAAATAGATCAAATATCTGAGCTGTGCAGATTTGTAGTAGTTCTCTATGTTCGGCAAGGCCAAACCACCTTTTTCTTTAGACAGTTGCAATGTTTTATACCTAATCCTTGGTTTAAGGCCTCTCCAAATAAACCCAGATATCATTCTCTTCCATTCTATTAATTGTTTTTGCGGTATTTCTATTGGTATTGACAAAAAAAGGAAAAGCAATCGAGGTAAGATGTTCATTTTAACTATATCTATTCTGTTATGCAAGTCCAGTGGTAATAAACTCCATCTGTTCAAATCTGCCTTTATCTCTGTTGTAATTGGGGGATAATTTATTGTGTAGATGGTAGACAAATCCTTTGGGATTTTAATTCCTAAGTATTTAATAATACTGTTTTCCCATTTAAAATTGCACAAGTTATTTATTTGAGGTGGGGGAACATAGTTAAATGAGATAACTTGTGTTTTATGAATATTTAACTTATAACCCGAGTAATGACCAAATGTTTTCAGGAAAGACATTAATGTTGGTAAACTCAGATCTGGTTGGGAAAGAGTGATTAATACATCATCCGCATAAAGGCAGGTCTTATGCTCAGTGCCTTTAAACCAGATTCCCTTAATGTTCTGATCTTCTCTAATAGCCTGAGCCAAAGGCTCGATAAATAGAGCAAACAAAGTCGGACTTAAGGGACATCCCTGCCGACAGCCTCTTTCAAGTGGCACAGGGTCAGTCAAACTACCGTTTATTTTGATTCTGGCAGAGGGAGAATGATATAAATTTTTTAAATATGAGATAACTTTAATATCGAAACCAAATCTTTGTAATGTTAAATGTAGGTATTCCCAACTAACTGAATCGAATGCCTTTTCAGCATCAAGGCTAAGAACAACAGACTTATCTTTATTTTTACTCATGTGCTCCATCAAATGTAACGCGCGTCTTACATTATCTTGTGTCTGTCTGGATTTAAGAAAACCTGTCTGGTCTTCATCTATTATGTCCGGAATAATATTTTCTAATCTCTTTGCAATAATTGAGGCGTATAATTTATAATCGAGGTTTAAAATCGATATCGGTCTGTAAGAACCACACTCAGATTTATCTTTGCCCACTTTAGGAATTACAGAAATAATAGCACGTCTCCAAGAGACTGGTATGTCTCCCCCATTGAGTGTAAAATTAAAACATTTCAATAATGATGGTGATAGTAACTCTCTAAATGCTTTATACCATTCGGCGGAATAACCGTCCTCACCTGGCATTTTATTTGTTTTGAGTCTGGAGATCGAGTTATCCAACTCTTTTTGTGTTATTTCATTCGTCATTATTTTATTCTGTTCTAATCCAATGGACGGAAGATCCAGCGAGTTAAGGAAATGTGTAATACTCAAAGAGTCGGCTCCCTCTGGTCGGGTGTATAGGTCCTTGTAGTAATCTTCAAAAGACTTTTGTATTTCTTTTAGTTTGTGACACATCTTTCCAGATTGTGTATCCTTAATTTTATGAATGGACCTTTCCTCTTGCTGCTTTCTTATCCTCCAAGCTAACAATTTTTTAGCCCTTGGTCCATTATCATAGTACCTTTGCTTGATGTACTTTGCCTTCATCTCCTCATGACTGTCATATAGTTTGTTTAAGTTTTGTTTAGTGAGTTTTATCTGATCTAATAATTTGGGGTCATTAAGTTCCATGTGTTTGATTTCTAAGTTTTTTAGTTCCTGTAATAAGTCGTTTATTCGTTTCTGTTTTTCCCTCTTTTTAATTGAAGACCACATTATAAGTTTTCCCCTTATTACTGCCTTGGCAGCATCCCATATAGTACCTGGAGACACTTCTCCAGTGTCATTTTGTTCTAAATATTCTTTAAATTCTTTATGAATATATTGTTTACACAACGGGTCATTTAATAAGCTTGTATTAAGCCTCCATGTTGTGTTTTTCGTTTCAGTATCCAGATGTAGGGAAAGATAAACACCTGCGTGGTCTGAGATATCTTTAACCCCTATTTGACATTTCAAGATTCTGTGTCTTTCTGAGTTGAACATAAAAAAATAGTCAATCCGTGAATGAGCATTATGAGGGTGGGAGAAAAACGTAAACTGCCTTGCTGTGGGGTTCAGTACCCTCCAAATGTCCATCATACCTGCTTCAAGGAGAAGTTTCTTAACAGTGACTGTTTCAGAGTTAATTCTTTTTGTTGCATTAGAGGAGTCAAGAGACGGTTGTAGTTGTATATTCCAGTCTCCGCCACAGACCAAAATCCCTTCAGTCTCTTCAGCAATCAAATCGAATATTTTCTTTATAAATACTTTATCATTACCGGGGGGTCTATACACATTCAGCAGTGTTACCTGCTTGTGATCAATGTAACCCTTCACTAAAATGAATCTCCCCTCAGTATCCCTTATTTGTTTAGAGATCTGGAAAACAACTTTATTTGAGATTAATATTATGACTCCTCTCTTTTGACCATGTTTATAAGATGAGTAATATGAATTCTTAAAACCCAACTGTTTAAACTTTTCATGTTCTTTATCACTAAGGTGAGTCTCTTGCCAAAAAATAATCTGTTGTTTTTCTCTTTTCATCTTGGTAATCAACTTACTCCTTTTGATAGGGTTTTGTAGACCATTGACATTTAAAGTAATTATTTTGTATTCCTGATTAGACATCCTACCTCTTAATTCCAGTCCACATGTTTTTCCCTTCCAATAATCTACACACATAAATAAAAACCATCTGTGCTGAACATAACCAAACAACAGTAACCTCCAAAGGTGAAGTGAAATAACAACTTCTGAACGGGGAGGGGAGGCCATCAAAAGAAGGGCCCCTCCAGATGCATCCTAACATCGTCCAAGGCGGTTTTAGTGCACACAGTTCACGGCGTAGTTTCTGTCACTCCGTGAAAAACAGTCCGGTCGGTATTTTCTTAATATTATAAGCTAAGAGCCATAACCATCAACCAGCGTTTAATAAAAAAATAAATAAAAAAAAAGAAATACTCTTATGAAAAAAAAATGAAAAAAGAGAGGAGAAGAGATAAAACGAAAACAAAAAACTCCTAACAGGTCCAGTCTTTTAAATAATTATCACTATTTTTTTTATTTATTTTTTTTTACCCTCCTCTCTTTATCACTCACGAATGCACCTCAGGTCATATCCTCCTGCAGTGTGATGGATCGTTGAAATCTCCGGAGCTTCTCTCTGGCTCTTTCGAGGTTTGAGGACTTGTCCCGGTGTCTTGGGGATCCGCTGGTCTGCCACGCGTTTCTTTCCAGCTTCTTGCGCGGTGTCACAGCTGTCTGGGATGCGTCGGCGCGCGTGTTTCCCTCGTCGGCCGTCAGTATCCCCCTCTTCAGCAAATCCTCCGTCGCCTCGTCCGCGTTGTCATAAGTGGTGGGTCCTTCATCGTAGAAGACTCGGAGCCTTGCAGGTGCAGGTGTCTGAAACCTGAGTCCTCGTTCTTTCAGCACCTTCCTCAGTGGGGCGTATTTCTTCCTCTTTTTTATCACATCTGCTGGGTAGTCGTGATCAAAGTACACTCTTTTCCCCTTGAAATGTATTTCTTTCTTTTTCCATGCGCTGCTCAACACCAGATCCTTGGTTTTGTAAACGAGGAAGTAAGCGACCATGGATCTCGGGGCGGCCGGCGGCGATGGTTTTGGTCCGAGTGACCGGTGGCAGCGTTGTATGTTGAGGTCGATGTCTGGGAGTTGCAACTCGGACTTAATAAATCTCTCCATAAACTCACATGCGTTGTTCCCCTCCTCCCCCTCGGGGATCCCGAAGATGCGGAGGTTGTTTCTGCGGGAGCGTGTTTCTAAATCAGTTAACTTTGACACGATACTCTCTTGCTCCTTCAGAGCCTGGAGAAGCTCGTCCTTCACGGTAACACTCCACTCCTCCATCTCGGCCACTCGGGTCTCCACCTCCTCCACTCTAGCCTCTGTGTTCTTGAGTTCTGCCCCGATCTCGCTCAGTTGTTGGTTAACTTCTTCTTTAAAGTTCCCGAACTCTTCCCTCATGTCTTTTTTGATTGTCTCGAGAATCCGAGTTCTTTTTTCATGTCCAGGTGCCCTGCTTTTATGTCAGCGCGGATAAATCCATGCTATGAATTGAATGCACATTAGCCTCATCTGCGTCGACGTCTCCTGTCGCCATTTCCTCGTTTTCCTCACAGTTTGGGCTCGTTACGGTCTTAGCGTTTCTTAGATTGTATTTCCCCATAAAAATTTCAAAGATATGCTCGCGTAAATTACTCTGAGGTTGGGGAAATGTCGGACCGTTCAGGGAGCTCTCGAACTACACCACCGACCAGCTCGCCGCCATAACCGGAAGTCAAATTATATATAGTTTATATGTTTATAGTTTTTTTAAATGAAGAAAACACAGGACAAACAGATAATAGAAAAAAAAGTTATGAACCACTAAGCTTTTTTTTAAAATGATGAATGAATGAATTAAATGCATGAGTGAATGAATAAATGCATGAATGAGTGAATGGATGCATGAATGAATGAATGGATGCATGCATGAATGAATGAATGAATAAATGCATGAATGAGTGAATGGATGCATGAATGAATGAATGAATAAATGCATGAATGAGTGAATGGATGCATGAATGAATGAATAAATGCATGAATGAGTGAATGGATGCATGAATGAATGGATGGATGCATGAATGGATGAACGAGTGAGTGAATGGATGCATGAATGAATGAATAAATGCATGAATGAGTGAATGGATGCATGAATGAATGAATAAATGCATGAATGAGTGAATGGATGCATGAATGAATAAATGCATGCATGGATGAATGAATAAATGCATGAATGAGTGAATGGATGCATGAATGAATGAATAAATGCATGCATGAATGAATGACTGCATGAATGAATGAATAAATGCATGAATGAATGAATAAATGCATGATTGAATGAATGAATTATATGCATGCATGAATGAATGAATGACTGCACAAATGAATAAATTCATGAATTAATGACTGCATGAGTGAATGAATAAATGCATGAATGCATGCATGAATGAATGAATGAATGAATGACTGACTGCATGGCCTCAGTCCAGCCTGTAGGAGGCGCGTGACCCCACTCCTGCGTGTTTTTCCAGACGTGTCCAGGCGGATGGAGTGGCTCCTGGAGCTGATGGGCCACGTCCGGAACGTCGCCTACGGAGCAACATCTGTCACATGTGGAGACGTCAAACTGGTGTGTTCCTCAGCCGTGTGTGCGTGTGTGTGTGTGTGTGTGTGTGTGTTACCTGAGATGTTACATGTGAGGAGCTGTGTGTGTTGTAGCCTGAAGGTCGTCGCTGTCGACACGTCTTCAGCTGGAACAACTAGTCGTTCCTGTCGTTGGCGGGAACGCTGCAGCTGAGGCGTCTCCTCCTCCTCCTCTTCCATCAATCAATCTGAAACAGTTTAACACCCAAACTGGTTTTTTCCTTCATCTCTCCTCCCGACCACCCGAGGCCACGCTGCAGGCGTCCGAGCCTTTATCTTGCACACACAGAAGTTGAGATTTTAAAGCAACACTGTTTCGTTTTCTACCTTAAAGGGCAAGTCCGCTCGCTTTCCCGCTGTTCTGGTTACGCTGCTCTCAGCCATGTGCATTTGTTTACAACGAAGCTGGCGAAAAATCAATACATTGAAACGTTGCATAACATAAATGATGTTCTGGTCTGGAGGTTTGTGCGTGACTTGTGTTTTCCAGAAGCATAAGTTGTGTATATTTTATTTCTTGGCCTGATCTTTCACCTTTTTATCTGTATTAACAGACTCCGAGAAATATTATTTTTCCTGGTGTTAAGTCGATTTTCCTCTTTTTCTTTCCTCTCTCCCTTCAGGCCACAGATTTCCTGTTCCAGGTTTTTGCCGCCGCTGTCGTTTCCTGGGGAGACCACCTCATGCCGCTCCTCTACGGCGTCCGGGCCAAGTGGTTTCCATGGGAATCCAACGCCAAACCTGGAGCTGTGCGACACCGTCTGTACGGAGAGGAGTCTCTCTGTGACCGTGCCTTGCCCCAGTGCCTGCTGGGATTGCCCCACAGCCTGGCGCTGCTCCTGGACAAGGAGCCGTGGAGCGGGCAGATACAGAAGGTCGGTGTCGCTGCACGTTTTGGTTTAAATTGTATCAGGATGGGATTTGGTTTACGATGACAAGTGTTTTGTGTTTCAGTTCATCGACTGGCTCTTCAGCATCACAGAAGCTCCTGAACGCAGCGTGTCGACGACGACCGTCAGCACAGCCAAAGGTAAACAACACACACACACATGAATACAACACACGTGTGTCTGAAGTCACAGGTCACATGACACACGCTCCTGTTGATGAACATGACTCCAGACGTCGGTCTCTTCGGAGTTCTTTCGTTGTCCCAGTTCACATGCAACAGGAAAAATCAAATAACTGACGGCGATATGCGTCGTTTCATACAAACCCATTTCCCGATGGTCTTTTCTGTCACGGTGTAAAAAGATGGAAATAAATAACTCAGAGTTCTCGGGTCGGGTCAGACTTCGGCTTCCTTTTTTTTAAATGTATATACATTGAGGAAAATGCTGTTTTTGTAAGCTCGCTCCCCCACAAAGAAATGGACGATCTATAGTTTTTATGGTTACGTTTATTTTAACAGAAAATCAACCAAAAAAAAATCCTGAAATAATATCATCATAGAAAGGTTATAAATTAAATTTACATTTGACCAAGTGAAATAAGGCCTGTATGTACATGAAACACATCTTCTCACTGGTTACTATACCGTGTGAAATGCACTGACTCGACGCATCAGCCCAGGCAGGTTTTTGTGGGTTTTTTTGGCCAGGTTCAGGCCGACTTCTCTGGGTGGGTGTTTCAGTCGGATCTGGAGAAGTTCGGTCTTAGTCGAACTCACACATTTAGTCGTCCAGTTCTAGTAAAGGGATAGTTCAACATTTTGGCAAATTGGCCCATTGCCCATTTTCTTAGCAGTAGGTTTGCAAATTGTCAGTTTCAAGCTATCTTTAGAACAGCAGTCCGTGATGCTCAGGCCTAAGTCCTTGCTTTCCCTCATCAAACTCATCAAATTTATTTTGTGGACAAGTCCAGTTCACCACGTTGGATTATAAGGCGGAGCAGTTTTCGAAGGGTAAATACGGAGACTGCTTGCTTTGATTTTGATGAGGGAAACCAAGCAATTCCATGAGCAACTGTCATCCACCGTACTGAAAACAGCTTGCACCGACAATTATAGGTAACAAATTAGAAAGACCCCCTGGACCATAATTAGTTTTTTTCAACTGTCATGTAAAACATCAGAAAGACCCTGGACTCCAGAAATCCCTGAGACTTTCCCAGCGTTCGTTTTGTTTTGAAAACGACATCAATGACAACAGTGACACTTGTTGATAGAGGAAAAACTAAACAATAACGTGCAACAACGTGTTGACAAAAGCTGCATTCGCTTCAGTAAAGAATTCAGATTCATGATGAAAATGAGATGAAATTTTAATTGGAGAAAAATGCCGCCATCTTTGTTTGGTCACACAACAAAACAAAAACACAAGTCTTCTTCTTCCTCCTCTCTCTTCCTCAAGTACATCACACGTCCACAAGAGCGTGAAACAAACTGTTTCTGTTGCTGAGTGTTTCATCTGTTTATCCGTCTCTGTCTCTCTGTCTCTCTCCTCCAGCTGCGCTCTTGGCCTTGAAGTCGTCCGCTGAGTTCAAGAAGAAAGCCGTGTGGACCAGAGCTTACGGCTGGTGACCACGTCGTCGTAACCGTAACCATGGTTACAACAACGATTTTGTAAACATGCAGACGTGGACACAGAAGAAAAGGAAAAAAAAAAAACTGCACCGCTGTCGTCTCTGCTTCGGCTACAACAACAACAAAAAAGTGCTGCTCTGTCAAACAGTATTAACGACGATACAAAAATAAAGTCTAACGATTTTTTTTTTAAATGGTCTGGTTATGAATTTGATTTTTTTGGCTTTAAAAAAAAAACATCCAGGAATTTCCAGGAAGAAACTAAACGGTCCGTCGACAGGACATGTTTTGCGTCTTATTTCCTCTTCAACTTCTTGTTCCATCTCTCCAGGCGACGTTGTCTCTCCTTCAGCAGCTGCCACACGGTCACCGACGCTCCTGAAAGGACGACAGCGATGTTAGAAAGAAAACAAAACAAAATGGAGTCTTTGGTTATTTTTGTATTTAACGTCATCAGGCCGTTACAGATGTGTCTGTGCAGATGTGTCTGTGCAGATGTTGTGTACGTATATAAACACGGCTGTAAACAGAATAACAGCTGTGGTATATAATGTGTCCATCTTTATTTACAGTCGAAGGTCAGGAAGTCGTTTTTTTTTAAATGCATGAGGTTGATAAACTTTTGCTTCCGAATTCTATTATTAGCTGGATGGAAAATAAAAATGATAATTTCTAGATTACTGTTTCACCTGTTAGAAACTAATTTGGATAAATCCACTAAACTAAAGTTGTTAACAAGTGCCAGAAAAAAAAGGGGGAAAAAAGAAAAAAATTAAAATGATAGGGATGTCACTATGTAACTGTGGTTTCCCACCCGGATTCCATACACCTGAACACATCACGTCACGTCAACAACACGTCACACCAACATCAACACCTGTGGCCTCGCCATAGCTACTGTAAATCTATGTGGCCTTGCTACAAGAAGCTAGCTAGCTCACTGTTGTCAGTGTTTTGGTCGAGGTAGAGGAAGACTTGGATGGAAGAAGAAGAAGAAAAGAGAGGAACCGGACAAGAGGAAATCCTGGACTGGCCGGTTGGTGAGAGCTCAATGAAAAGACAGGAGGACAGGAAACACAGACGCCATCTTGTTTCTGGACTGGTGAGTAACGTTTTTGCAAGTTACGTAGTGTAACTTTTTTGTGTTAGTGGGACTCCACTGTAAAAGCTAATTAGCTGCACTCCACAACTGTAGGGGGAGCTAGAGAGCACAACAACTTACGCCTTTAAAGGGATAGTTCAAAAAGCAAATTTCACTCATTTTACTCACCCTCATTATTAATTATTCATTTATTTAGTAATTTGGGAGAAATTTGTCCATGTAATGTTAAATGACTTGTTCTTTGTCCAAAGAATGAAAAAAACTTTTCCATACTGCTCGTCTTCAATGTCCCTCTTGTATTGAAGCCCTGAAAGAAATTGTTCCATCAGACTGTAAAAAGAATGACATGAGGGTGAGTAGCATCCGAATTTTGGGTGAACTATCCCTTTAACCCTTAAAGAGGAGCTAACATTTTTTGGCATTATTAAGTTTAAATTATTCATTTATTAAGTAATTTGGGAGGAATTGTGATGGTTAAATGACATGTTACTGAGAGTGTTACGGCCCCAGGCCTTAGCTGCCTCTCCAGGGCCTCTCCTCTCTTCCTCCTCCACTCCTCCTGCCTGCTCCGCTCCAGGTTTTCCCCCACACCGTCTCAAGATTGAGGATCCAGGTGTTCTTCATCTGCAATCACCTGAGGGTGGAGTCTTCCGGCTGTATAGAGTGTACCTGGGCCTCACTCTCTCTCATGCTGGACAGAATGCTGCACCATTTGATTACTATTGTTTGGGGAATAGGTTTATTTTTGTTTGTTTTGGGGATTGTTTTCCCCCTTTGGTTTTTCCCTTTTGGTTTAGGTTCATGGGTGGCGTCATTTTAACATCGTCCGATCCTTTGAGATCTCTGTTTTGTTTAGTTTTTGTTTTGACGTCACCCGCTACTTCCCCAATTTTGTTTGTTACACTTATTTTGCCTAATAAATTCAAAATTAACTCGTACCATTTCAGTTTCCCTTTTTCCACTTTGTTACTTCCCCCGTTTTCCCCTAGACAGACAGGGGGGTCGTAACAGAGAGAATGAAGGCTTTTTGTCTTCAACGTCTTCTCTTGGCCGAAAACCAACGGCACCGTAACACAAATGCGCTCCATAACCGTAATCTCTTGTTTATGACTGATAGGACCACACAAATATATATCGTAACATCTTATGATAAATAAGGTTATGTACCGCACTGTGGATTCTACTTCATCATCGGCTTTGTTGAAAACAAATGCACATGACCGGGAGGAGGGTTAGCATAATAGAGGAAATGCGACTACGGTACTTCCCCTTTAACAGTCTGAACGTTAACGTGAACGTCGTCTTACCGAGAGCGAGAACAGGCAGGTAGATCATCAGGAAGACAGGGAAGTGGTTGTAGGTTGAGTTTAGTGCAGTTGGCTCCGTGTACGGCAGAGCCTGGTACAGCGTCACACCTGAACAAACACAAACAGATAACAACGTTTTAGTACCAAAAAAGTGTAATATTTGGTAACCCTTTCATTTACAGGCCGCTAATTACGTGATAATGTCAAGAAATAGCCTAGAAATAACGGTCAATGTCATAGCACTGTCATGCTTTTCATAAAGGCAAAAGGTTACACATGCTTTGAATGTTTTGGGGAAGTCCAGAATTTTCTCCAACCAAGTCCTTGAAATTCGTCAATCGTTATTTCTCGGCTATATTTTTCAACATTACTTTGAAATTGGCCTTAATTCTAGGCTATTTCTTGACATTATGACGCAATCAGTTGTCATTTCTTGCCTATTTCTTGACATTGTCACGTAATTAGCGGCCTGTAAATTTAAGTGTTACCTAATATTTCCATACAGTAATTCCCTATTATCATAATGGCTCTGTTATAATACAATGACAGTATTGCATTTTATATCTTATGTCTCTGATCACATTTTATATCCAGAAGTTCAAAGGTTAGCTTCATTGTGACATCATAACTTTCTGTAAAAATACTTTTTCAGTGCTATAACTCAAGGTTGAGGAGGTTGAGAGGAACCGACCACAAACTTTTATAATGCAACATGTAATGTGAAAATATGTTTTTATAACACAACATGTTGCGTATGACAGGAAATATTTTTGACACGGCCCGTATTATTGATTATCTGTCAGAACCTGATAGTCAAGGCTGTTTCCTGCGATGACTAACGGTGTCTGGCACTGATGAGTTGAACAGACTGTGTCCGTTCACTGGTGTGTTTGGCTGCAATGGACACACACACGCACATACACACATATACACACTGAACTGGAATGTGCTTTCCTCACACACTTCCTGACATTTTATCATCGTCTCTGCTTTGCCAACTCATTTCCTGTATATACACACTAACGTTCCCTTACACAACAACGTCTTCGATACGTTCCTGTGAGGAGGAGGAGGAAAGGCTCTTATTGTGAAGGGTCGGTAGTAAAGTAAGGTCTTGTTGTACCTTCAGTGACGACTGACAGGACGTACACGGGGATGCAGAGTGTGTAGCGCGTCCACAGCATGGCGATGGAGGGCGTGTCCATCGCACAGAGAAGCTCGTGTGGATACCTGCGTCACACAGAAACAATCGTCAGTCGTCCAATCCGTCCACACAAAAAAAAAATTGACTGAATTTTATTGCTACCACCGTACCGTAAAAGGTCCAAAATGTTCCACAAGAAGAACTGGACGCACACGACTGGTTTGCTCTGAAGGTCCTCGAGCACGATGACCAGGATGAGCAGCAGGTTCTTCTCCATCACCTTGAGTAAAACGAAAACAACATCAACAAACCACGAAGAAGAACTAAAGATTATTATTAAACCACCGTACGACTGGATTGGACGAGGAGGTCGCTCACCTGGATGAAGCGAGGCAGGAGTCTGGCTTTCTCGAGGCCATCGGCGATGTGGAAGAGCTCGAGGTTGGAGAGCAGCTGGCAGAGACTGATCACGAAGCCGACGGAGTAGAAGGTGTCGGCCAAGGCATCTGCAACGTCAAACCATCATCATCTCATGTTAAAGGCATAAAGGACTAGGGAAGCACGATATATCGGCATTAATATCGGTATCGGCCGCTGTTCGTCATTTTTTAACATATCGGTATCGGTCCGATGAGTAAAATTGGGCCGATATGCACAACCGATGTATATCTGTCAACACCTGCTGTTGAGGACAGTAATGCAAGGAGGATGGTGGCCTGTTGAACTGAACTTTTCACACTTTTCATTTGAAGAAGTAAAATACATTCTGAAAATAAAATAAGACATTCAAAAGTTCAGTTTGCATGATTTTCAGTCTGTACAAAAATGTATCATCTCAGAAACTAAAAAAACCCCCAAAACAACACATATCGATATCGGTAAATATCGATTATCGGCCTTAACAGAAAAAATCATATCGGATATCGGTATCGGCCAAAATTTTCATATCGGTGCATCCCTATAATAAAGGACAGATATTGCATTGATGCTCATGAGTTTAACGAATAGCTCAACATTTTGGCAAATTGAAGGGGGACATTTCTGTACTTAAAGGTACAGTTCTGTCCTACCGTAGCCTATAGGGCCAATTATCATACTCTAGTACTTATGTGTACCTATAGGGGTAAAAAAGGCACCTAAATGTTCCAGAATGGTACAAAATAGTCTCTAAAAAGGTAGCGACAAGGGTTTGTACCCTTTTGAATACATTTCCCTACTTCTATTTTTCTCTGTGTAACCGTGCAGGGAAGTTACAATTTCAGCCGACGCGACCCGGCTCAGGCTGCAGCGGCAGCACCATTCATCCTATTAACCATTTTTCTACCATTGCAATGAGTCTGGAAACATTATTTTGAGGCCGAAAAACTCCGCAATGTTGCTTTAAACGAAGCTCACCTCGCCCAAACATGAAGAACCTGGCGATGGTGTTAGCCAGTATCCACGTGTGTCCGCAGAACTGGAGGAGGTTGTACGAGAAGATGTAGACGAGCCTGAAGCTGAACCTGCAAAACAAAACCAAAATTCACAGATCATCAGCAGCAGCAGCAGCAGATTACGGACCGTTCCAGTAGCAACCATCACGTCACACTTACAGTAAAAGCTACTAGTGGTGGTTACACATGTGCCCTTCCTGTTACAACAGGTCCAAACCTCACATGTTTACATTTCCTGGAAACAAAACTCATTGGTTCAAGTGCTGCACGTCACTGTCCTTAGTGAGTCCCAGACTGTTTCAGCTTTAAACAGTTCACTACAGACAGATGTTGCGCATACTTTACCACTAAGGTACAGACAGTTACAGTTACAAGTCATCTGAAACTCACGACTAGAGTGATGGTTTTCATTCTGCTCATGATACTTAAGCCCTTTAGGCACCATTAAGATAAAAAACACATTCAGGAGGGAAGTATTCAGTACACTTCCCCTTAAAAACCTCATAGTGAAAATAAAAGGTTTATTACTGGTTTGGCCAGTCAATAAAAAAATGACTCTGTCACTGTCCCCATGTCACAACATTTTGTTTCAACATATTAGGTAATGGCACTGTTTCACATAACAGAACAGATTTAACAATAATACCTCATTTAACACTTAAGAAAATATAAAAGTTATTTTAGGAATTATGTTCTGCATTAAAGCAACAGAAAAGATAAATTGCGACAGTTTCGACTAAAGACAACAGGGTTTTTTTGTAAATTCATTACAATGCCATTGTTTAAATAAACAATATTATTGTAAAACAATGCATTTTCAGAACACTTCACTTAATTTGGACAAATATAAACGTTAATAAGATCGATTTCATGTATTTTTTAGTACATTACAACCATCTACAATCTGCTGTATACAGTATATTGCCACTGTCGCCAAGGTTGGGATCAGATCAATGGACAACATATAAATTATTCACTTCAAATAAATATCCGTCATATTCAATCATTTTTAAATGGTAGGAAGTGAGTCTAATATCTCAAAAGTTTGTTTGGAGTTGTAACCATCTCTAATTTCCATCTACATCTGAAAACATCTCTGACATGTTCGAGGGAGTGAAGACAGATTGTTTGTGTTAAAGTTGCTAACACACCACCACAACAAGTGTCAACATTAAAATACTGTTTAAGCATGAATTTATCAATATGAGATTAAAGATTATATCTGATTGGAGGGGTTTCCCTGCTTGAAACCGAGCCCCTCCTCCAGTAAATCTGCCTGGATATGAAGTCATGAATTGGCCAATAAATCAAATTAAATAGCTCTGCTTCTCGCGAGGACGTGCACTGACATCCTCTGTCTTCACATCAGCACAGATGTAGACTTAGATTGTTGTGGGGTGGGGGCAGGGGGGGCAATATAACATAATGCAAAGTATGAAAATGTAAAAAATGAGCCCAAAACGATAAAATCTACACAGTTACAAGTCAGAACAAGTCGTTTTTACAGTGTTTGAGCTCAGTGTGAGAGGAGAGCTGCTTCTCTGTCATTCCTCAACACGCCCTGAATACATAACATTCCTGCACAGTGAGAGCACAGACGCTGCTGTGTTGTTGTTATTGATATTGTTGTGTTAATACTCACTCACATTCTCCGTCTTTTGGTCCCTGTCTGCCTGTTACAACTCCATGTGGATCTTTTTTTTCCTTCTTCTTCTTCTTCTTCTCCTCCCAGCTGCAGGTTCTGTGTCTCTGCCGTGCAGCAGCTTTTTTCTCTTTGCTCTCCCGGTGAGACACACTGAGCTCACACACTGTTACCTCATCATCCCCCCTCGCACAACTGGAGGCACAAGAAGAAGAAGAAGAAGAAAATGCTGCAATGTGTGTGTGTGTGTGTGTGTGTGTTTTCTAGAGTTTCCTCAGGCTGCTTGTTACAGCAGGAGGAAGTGGACGGGTCCATGTGCGAGAGGCTGACATCAGATAGTCCAACCCCCCCATCCAGCCCCCCCCTCCATCAACACTACAAGAAACAGAGGTCAGGAGAGAGACACATGGGTTACGGTACATTTACATACTTTGAATTTCCATATATATACATATAAAGTAACAACATACTGTATATGCCATATATAAGTTGTAATTACACGGGAAACCTATTATAAAGTTTATTTTAAAAAATACAGTTTCATACAGTGACATATTTGTCTTGACCATATAAGTATGGTATGTTTATGTATAATACATACACTTTAACATACAGTATCATGTAAATTATTATATTATCTATACATTGTATTGTATTGGCACATAAAAGATGTATAAAACAGCATATTCAAAAGTAGAACAACAACAACAAAAAACATACAAAGTATATAGTAGATAAAGCAAATGTGCAGGAGAAACCAAAAAAAACCCTAAGGGCTTGTTAAGTGGTCCTCCTAAAGACCAAACATGCAACAGATACATGGAGCCTATTGTTCTCATGTGATGAAGCTAGATAGAATAAAAGTTGTATGCATATATTTTATGCATGCATATGTTGCATAGGCCTACTTATTTTGTACAAATACACAATGCATTCAGTTATCCATACCAAAATCCATTTGTTATCTGATAATATTATATAAAGTGATCAAAACATGTTAACATATATGAAATATTCTTATATTTTCAGTCTGTTCATGTCTGAGCACAAACACCAGTAGATACAGGTGCTGCTCTCAGCTACAGTAGTGACGCTGCCCTCTAGTGGTGGAAGCAGCAAGTTCATCCTGCAGGTTCAACAGTGAAACTGTGTGTGGTCGTGTGTGTGTCTGTGTGTGTGTGTTGCAGTATTAGTGTTTGAAGAAGTGGGCAAAGTCAAAGGGCAGGGAGGACGGAGGCCAAGCCACAGAGACGGGGGGTTTCAGGGTATCACATGCCAGCTGCTGGTTAACAGAGTGGACGACACCGCTATTAAAATGCCACAACACACGATCTCATCAAATGTTAACAGAATATTAAGTAAATCTACTTCGGTAATTAACTTTATTCTAATATCAACTTTCAATAGCAGGGGTTTCACCTTTTCAAGCCAAGTTCTGCTGGAAACATTGGAGAAACTACAGAGGCCCAGAGGGCTCAACACATGACAACTTAGCTCTTTGTCGATTTGACAACACACATGCGGCAAATTCTTGACAAATTTGTTGTTTCCAGGGAGAACTCAGGATAAATCTGAACATATATAAAACACTTTTATTATCTTCACCTCCTCTTGGTACTGATTTAAATCCAGACACAGATGGAAAACAGATCAGTCTCAGTCTCACGTAGCCTTCTCTCTGACATTACAGCTCATTTTCTGGATCAAATGCTGCGCTGCACCCGAGCACCCTGCAGCACGGAGCAGAAAGCCTCTGACCTTCCTCACGCCGACCCATTCAAACTGGTTCAGTGGTGAAAACGTGAAAATTAAAACAGGACCTAAAAACTGGCAGTTCATCATTGAGACCTTTACAATCCGTGTTACACCTGAACAGACCGGATCAAGTAGCCAACCGCAGGCTTTTATGGCCGACATGAACTTGATGATCTCATATGTTACTTAACCACATCATTTGATCCGGTTCGTACCAGTTGGTGCTCGTTAATTCAACTTTCACTCACATTTCATGGAGTTTATCTGCTGTTTTAACTCGGTCACCATGGAGAAGTTTCATTTGCCATCATGTGACTTGGGAATTTAATCTATATAGTGTATAATGTGGACATTATATGATCATAGCTAGCCTGCTAGCAAACTGCATAGTAGTGCTACAGAACGAACAAACTTTGGACAAGGAAAAGATTTACAAGGAAAAGCCAGAAGCTAATGCTATTTCTAGGAGGCCTTTGCCTGGAAAAGTCTGATATACAACCTCATGTTGTCTTATAATGATGCTAACCCAGCTCCAAGATAATATCACTGGACCATTTCAGGTAGGTAGTAGTGTTATCGCCACGTTTACCATCCTGTTTTGGCAGGTTAGCATGCTAACACGATCTAAACGGGAGCGTACCTATGTTCCCCAGGACCCTTATTTTGAAAAAAGGGTCTTGTGTTTCCCGTTTTCCCAAAAAGAGTCCTACAGTATGTTCCCCCATCACAACACATACTAAACCCAACCAATGGAATAATTCCACTTCTCACACAAAAATAGGCGAAAATCTGCAAAGTCACGACTCCACTTCAGGTATGGGACCAAAAATTGCATGTTCCCCGGGTCCTTTTGGGGGAAAGTGGTGAACATAGATAGAACCCTTTTTCTAAATAAGGGTCACATACTCAGCGGGGAACATACAGTAGGACCCTTTTGGGTAAAAGCAAGGATGATAGGCATCGTAGCTTAACGTGCAATAGCCAAACAAGCAACAGCTAAGTGCAGGAAAGAGCGTTAGCTTAAAGCGAACATGGAAGTCTAAGAAGCTAGTGAATAACTTTTCCTGCAGCAACTGGATAATGTGTCTAGTTCTGCATATTTTCTGTTTCTGTCTAATATTTGCATTTTTAACCAGAAGACGTTGCATAACTTGTCGGAGGTTGGTCCACCTCCTCTTGATGAGCGACCTGATCTCCCGTAACTTTAATTAGGTTTCGTGAAGATACATTAAAAGTGTCCCATTGAGTCTCTATTAGCTGCTGAAGAAGACGTCTCTCTCTAACTGTGCCCAGAGACACTGATCCTTTTTTTACAACTAGTCCATAACCTGAGATCATATATGACCTGTTGTTTATGATATGCGTGTGTTTGCTGCCATGGAGATAAACCTTGACTAATTGCAGTGGACAGGGTTATACTGTAGGAAAGGAAAAGGATGCCCTCTCCTCGTTATCCACTTACGTTGCCCTCTTAATCCGTTTTGACTAATGGCCTGACATGATTGACCACCCGCTGTTTTAATGTGGACGCCACAAGTAACCGTATCTCCTCAAGAAGCTGCAGTCACCAGGCCCGTCTCACTAAAATAGTGCGCTAAATATATATTCTGTTTGAGTTTACAGTAACTGAACCCCTGTCAGCAGCAACCCAGGTTCTCACAGTGTTTGGACCCGCAGACGGTCGCCGGACTGTCATCAGACATGTGACCTACAAAACTTGTCCTGCCCAACACTTAACACTCCCTCCCCAAAAGATGAATTAATATTAAATCATGTTCATACGGTGCTGCTGAGGCTTGAAGGCCACGTCTACACCGCTGCTGAGATGTTTACATACATGTCTTTACTACGTCAGGGCCGCATTCAGCTTTTCAGGGGCCCCAAAGTTTAAACTTAGACAAATATGTGTAGTGAAAAGATCTTTACAACTATTTACATTATTTCTGGCTCTAAGTTTGCTTCGTTATGACATCACAAAGTGACAGGAAGTCCTGACGACTGGTTTTTAAGGCTCTGTTTCTGAATACAGGCTGTGTGCATTTCTCTGTGGACTGAGGCTTCATGATACTTTCACAGTATTAATATAGAACCTAGAGCTGCTTTATAATCACACTACACATGGACATCTACCTTTATACTGTATGGAGCTTTAACACAAACATCTACCTTTATTTTGAAGGAGCTTTAACACAAACATCTACCTTTATTTTGAACTAGCTTTAACACAAACATCTACCTTTATTTTGAAGGAGCTTTAACACAAACATCTACCTTTATTTTGAAGGAGCTTTAACACAAACATCTACCTTTATTTTGAAGGAGCTTTAACACAAACATCTACCTTTATTCTGTATGGAGCTTAAATACAAACATCTACCATACCATATCGAGCTTTAATACATACATTTATACTGTATGGAGCTTTAACACAAACATCTACCTTTATTTTGAAGGAGCTTTAACACAAACATCTACCTTTATTTTGAAGGAGCTTTAACACAAACATCTACCTCTATACCGTATGGAGCTTTAATACAAACATCTACCTTTATACCGTATGGAGCAGTAGGTTGAACATCTATTATTCAGAGGGACCAAGAGGTGGAGACATTTAGGTCAGACTACACACAAAAAATCTTAGATCCCTGAGTCATTTCACCGTTCTTTTTCAGCTCGTCCCGGTGCAGGACATGTGCTCGGATACTTGTGTCCAGTCTTTGACACAAGCGGCGCTGGGTTTCACCCAGTTAAAGCTCAGGGTCATCTCTGGTTTCCCCCCGCTCACTATCTACAGTATTAAACGTCTCTGGCAGAGGGTGACGGGGGGGATTTTTTGCCTACCAACAGCAGTCATCACATACACCCTCAAACACCCGCCACCCACCCACCCCACCTCCTTCCTCATACCCTGGTGGTGAGTTTGAGATCCCTGCCAGCGGATGCCCAGTTATTCATTCCAATTACACTGGGCTCCCTGGCGCTGGTCGACTTCTTCAGCGCTGATGATACTAGTCACCTAAATGCCTGTGTCTCAACCTACGGAGAATTTTTATTCTTAGAAAGGAGTCTCTGCTTAGATTTTTATATAACCACTGTAACTGGTATCATAGGGTTTTTTTAAATTTATTTTTAGGACTAGACACTGCCTTCTCCACAACTCGTCTCAGTCCTACAGAGTAGTTTAGAGTCGTTCAGCAGGTAACATGGTGCAGATGTTTTCCCCAGGACCTGGTGGAGACCAAACACAGATCCAGTAGGTAGTGAAATGTTGCCTTTAGGTTCATCCTTGCACAAACACAACTCCCAGATTATTTAATTACTGCTGCTATTTGTGTCCTGAATGGATCAACAGGGAACGGTCTTCAAACTAACTGATGTAATAACTTAGTAACTGGACGTCTTGATGTGTCAGTGTTGTGGCTACAGCTTGTTTGGCTGCGCGGACAACACAACAAAACAAAGAAAGTCAAGACCAAACCCAAGCCAAACCAAACCAAACCAAACCACACCACACCAACCAAACCAAACTAAACCAAACCCAAACCCAAACCCAAACCCAAACCAAACCAAACCCAAACCAAGCCAAACTAGACCACACCAACCAAACCAAACCAAAACTAAACCAAACTAGACCAAACCAAAGCAAACAAACCACAACTAAACCAAATCCAAATCCAAACCCAAACCCAAGCCAAACCAAACTAGACCACACCAACCAAACCAAACCAAAGCAAACCCAAACAAGACCAAACCAAAGCAAACAAACCACAACTAAACCAAACTAAACTAAACCAAACCCAAACCCAAACCAAACCCAAACCCAAGCCAAACCAAGCCAAACCAAACTAGACCAAACCCAAGCGCACAAACCCAAACTAAACCAAACCAAACCAAAGCAAACCCAAACAAGACCAAACCAAATCAAGCCAAACCAAGCCAAACCAAGCCAAACCAAACTAGACCAAACCCAAGCGCACAAACCCAAACCAAACCAAAACCAAACCAAACCCAAACCAAACCCAAGCCAAACTAGACGACACCAACCAAACCAAACCAAAACTAAACCAAACTCGACCAAACCAAAGCCAAATCAATCAAAGCAGTGATGCAGTAACTTGGGTTGGTGCTAACCCAACTTTTTGATGCTTCAGTCAGTAATAAGTTTCTTATATCAGGAACAATGTGATCTGATTTCATTCTTGAAGAATTCGAATGTATTTTTGAAATGTTTTGAAACGATGCACTATTTATGTTTATAAAAACAACCCACAGTCCATGAACTCATCTGTTACATTCACTCACAGACCTTCTGTGTGTTTCTGCCTCCAGACTCTTGTTGTTGTTGTTGTTGTTGTTGGTCTTGTCGACCTCTGTGACCTTGACCATGACCTCCTCTAAGCTACAGTGATGACACACTGAGTCTCCTCAGTCAGACGACGTCAGCCTTTAAAGAATTTAAAGAGTCTGTCTGCTGCATGACATGATCGGATGTTTGTGTAACACTCACGACCAACTGGGACTCGTCGATGTTAAAGTCATTTGCGTTATAAACAGTAACAGTGTGTAACTCCGGGGAGTGTCAATGTGTCGTATCTAAATCTGAATGCTGCTCAGTTGTTGAAGCTTAGCGACTCTGGTTGAGGGAGTTTACAAGATCATCACCTGATCGTTTATGTACATGTGATTCACTCTAAGTGTTTTTAATTTAGTTGAAAGTGTCTTTGATTTACTTTTGGAGTTTGTTCCTCTTAAAGTTCAGACTGTCCTTGAACTTTGTCCTGCTCCAAAACCCAAACTAGAATTGCTATAGGTCTTCAGTCTGAGAAGAGATTAAACCATGTGTAGGCGTGTTGGGGCTTTAAAGTCTGGTCCTACCAGGGATTTTGTAAAGAGTTTAGGAGATCGAATGTATAGGGTCTGACTTTTTAGGGGATTGCACAGGTCAGATCTTTTTTTTTTTTCAGACTTATAATTTGTCGCCAACACTGGAGTCCCTTCTTTAAATGTTATACTACAGAATAATGAGATGGTCACTTGTACCTGGACCATGGACTCCAATGTGAACATGACATTGACCAGGTCCGTCTCTGACACATTATAGGAAAATGTTAATCTATTGAGGCAGAGTCACAAAACTAAGGGGAAGTAGTAGAATAAAATCCACATTTTGGCTCAAATATAATCTTTACATCTAAATAATTTGCACAACTGTTAAAGCATTAAATGAATCCTTCAAAATAAAAGAATTTAACGTCAAGTGATCAGAAAAATTAGGTTAGACCTGCAGCCATTCGTCCTCTCAGAAAACAATGACCTGACCTATTTACACTCTGGAGGCCCCCCCGGCATCTATCAAAGGCCCCTGGTGGCCCCCCCGGCCCCTTGGATATGCCCTCAGCAGGCCCACACACACACACAGCAGATCCCTCCTCCTTGTTGCCAGGTTGTTGTTGTCACTTGGGTGTTTATCTGCCTCCGTCTGAGGAGTCATGAAAAACCCTACGTCTCGTAACATGGCTGCAGTTTTCACATTTTGTCACAGGACCCTACTCTATGTACATGAGCTCGGTGTGTATTTTTACAAACAGCCAGTGACCGTCTGTCTGCTCCGACATGTTTTCTGGTGGTCGGACAGAAATGTTGTCTGGTCTCATTCTACAATTTGATAAAACCTTTTGTACCAGAGCTGATCAACCATACCTCCCACCACATTTCAGTATATCAACTTTTAAAATGTGTTTATTTACTCAGCTGTTCACAGTCTGTGCTGATGACTGTACATTAAACACTGAACTGAAGCGCTCCTTACATAACAACCCACCCCAAACAATACAATAATACTGCTGATATTACAGTATTTGGGCCGGATAATAAAGTAAATCTGAGCATTTATAAACAAGAAGTGATGAAACTGCCACTGTTTCTATGTATATTATATACGTCTATACACTATGTGATGGTATGTAGATTGGCATTGGTGTGGATATAGGCTACATACACTGTATATATCAGATATGTAGGCTACAATATAAACACATGCATGACACATACATATTACATTGACAAGTTTATTGGTAACATTTAAAGGACACTTCTGCATATATTAGTAGGCTAATGATAATATTAAACACTTATGGAAAAATACATAAATCTTATATGGATTGATGATTTTATAGGCTGAATCTTTAACTACATATAGGCTATATCAATCAATCAAATTTATTCATAGAGCACATTTAAAAACAACACAAGTTGACCAAAGTGCTGTACAGTTAAAAAATTAAGGAATAATACAAAGAATTAAGTGATAAACAAAACAAAAGATCAAAGCAATATAACAAAGATACATATGTGTATAGTCTCAATATGTCACTGTATTAACCAAACTAAAGTAGGTTTCATTTATAACTTTATGGAAACTCAATGTACTGAAAAACCCATCATCTATGAAATGATCAATAACAGTGATTGTGTTGTTATTGATTGTTTCTGTTCACTCTCTTTCAGCTCCATCAGAGTCTCCTTTCTTCTACTTTTCCATCTGTAAACCTCTCTTCCTCCAGTCTTGACTCTATTTTTAGTGATCGCGTCACAGAATCAGATCAAACGTGGTGTTTTTCTAGTCGAGGTCACGCTCAGCGAGTATTTATAATGATTTTTAATAAACTTCCTCTCCTGCGTCTCCTATTGGTCCGCGAGCCCCACATCGGGGACCATGTGGCCTGGAGACTCTGGTCAGTGATAATGTCGCTCTGCTCCGTTTTAGACCTTTGCTCTCAGCAGCAGCAGCAGCAGCAGCGACCCCCGCCTGACTGAGAGGGGCAGAGACAACTAACCGACGACAACCCTGGGGGGCTCCATCTCTGTCGCGTCTTCTCCGTCACACAGCAGCGAATGTGAGAGGAAGAGGAAACCCACCACCGCCTCCTCAGCCATGAAGACCACCGACCACAGCTGCGTGCGCGTGGAGGAGGCTCCGGTGACTCTGCGGGAGCTCGCGGACCTGCTCCAAAAGCCGGAGAAACGAGACGAGGGCAAATACGTGGATATGGAGTCAGGGGGGGTGAGAGTGGGTGAGACGAACCAAGTCTCGCAACTTGTTAAGAAGAGCAGCGGTGTTGTTGGAGCCTCGTGCGTAACGGAGCCAAAGCGCGAGGCTGGAATGGATAAGAAAGAGGCTCGTGGGCTGAGGGGGAGCGCAGGAGCTGCTGAGGAGGATCAGACTGGTCCACCACCTCCTCTTCCTCTTCTGGTTCCTGCTGCTGCTCTGAACGCGGAGGACGCAGCGGTTAACTGTCTCGGATCTGGAGACAAGAGCGCGCGCCTCGTTACGCAGCAGGAGGACGAGGGGAAAGACGCGCGAGGGGATGATGATGATGAAGAAGAAGAGTTACAGCGTGGAGGAGACAACTACCTGAGCCGGAGGAGTGAGTGCGGTGAGGATGAAGATGAGTATCTGGATGAGGATGATGATGATGATGATGTGACTCTGGTGCTTTCTGACGACTGCGCCCCGTGCGCCGAGGCGCTGCTGGACGAGTCCCACTACATCACCACGCACGAGATCCAGCTGTCGGAGCTCTCGGACCACGAGGGGGACTACGACCTGCTGCGCGTGGACTCGTCCGCCAGCTGGGACATCGGGGGCGACAACCGGGTCTACGCTTTTGTCGATTACGCGTCTTTTGACAGCGATGGAGCCGCGGAAGGAGAAGGAGAGAAGGAGCTGGAAAGTGATCCTTGCGACGTGGCCAAGTTCACCAGCTCAGATGAGAGCGTGTCCAACAAGCCCCCGGAGCCCCCGCAGCCTCAGCCTCAGATCCACCTGTCAATCAGAACCACTTCTCGAGCTATAAATGACTCCGGCAACATTCAAGACGACGGAAGAAATATTCTCCATCATGCCAGGCGGCGCTCCGGAGACATGAGCCGCTATGTGTTTAGGGGAGTGGACGGGAAGAAGTGTCTCATCGCCGCGCCGGGACGCCTGCACTTTGGCGGCAAATTGAGGGGAAAAGAGGTCACCGATTACTCCAGCGGTGCGTCCAGCGCTGTCAGCGAGCTGGACGACGCTGACAAGGAGGTGCGCACCCTGACAGCCAAAGCCTTCAAGAGCTTGGCGTATCCTTACCCTTACTTCGATGCCATCAATTTCAGCACCTGCTCCAGCGAGTCCTCCGCGTCAGAGCTGCAGCAGGGCGCGAGGAACAGGTGGTCCACGTATCTAAAGTATGGCAACATGGACCAAAAGAGTGTGGTTTCCAATCAGAGGGGGTTTGAAATCGCCAAAAGCATAGACACTATAGGTTATAATAAGGGCAGCAATAACAACAACAAGACCTTCACCCTGAGTGGCGCCCATCATCATCATCATCATCATCCCTCATCCGCTCAGAAAATAGAGCTGATGGGGAAACTCAGCGAGCGCCACAGCGGAGTGATCAGACTCACGGAGACTTTGAATTTTCGTTGCAATGTCAACGCGGGAAATATGTCTGCACCACCAAACGCAGCGGGATCACGTTCCGCGGATGAAGTTACCAGCAGTTTGCATGCAGGCGGCAGCGGCGGCCAAAGCCAGAGCCTGCAGACTCAGAGCAGCAGCAGAGCCTCTTCTAAAACCATGGAAGACTCGCACAAGAAAGCCATCTTCGCCTCCAGCCTCCTGAAAAATGTCATTTCGAAGAAGATGCAGTTCGAGCAGGAGCGCAAGATGGAGCGGGGGGAGATCTGCGAGCTGCCGGGGGACAGGCACGGCAGCAGCAGGGAGAGGAAGGGGAGTACTAGTGGCAGTGGCAGGGAGCTGCACAGACAGAGCTCCAGGTTCTCGGAGAGCAGCTCGGACTCCTACGCTATAATGTGCGCGGATGAGCTGGGGGACTTTGTGGACAGCGGCTCGTGCGACTCCCGGAGACAGGACGTTGCTGCTGCTGCTGCTGCTGCTGCTGCTGCGGCCGCTCCTCCCGCATCGCTGCAAACTAATTTGGACCCGGGAAATGAGGTTGGAATCGATACTAAAAAAGGCGCATTGGAAGCGTCCAAAAGCACGCTGCTTCGGAGCCAAAATAGCGCGTTCAGATGCTGGAAGGACGGGAGGGAGCTCGAGTTTCAAAAGGATAATAAAAACGATAAAGGTGCGGAGGAGAAGCCGCCTTCTGCTCGCGACAAAAAAGAGGCCGAGTGGGATCATCATCATCATCATCATCATCATCAGCGCTCAGCGGGCAGCGGCAAACTGACCAAAATGTCACATTTGTTTGTGCCAAGTATCCAACTGCTGTCCAGCGAGGGAGAGGTCGGGCAGCAGCTGCGCGCGGCGGATTATTCTCCATGTGGCGATGAAGGAAGGATACAGCTGCGCTCCGACAACACTTTATACGTCGCGGACTCGAGGAGCGTGACCACATCGAAATCCCCGGAAATTAAAATCAACTTGCGGAGCGTGAGGGACAATAAAACGGAGCCTTTCGGCGTCTCCAAGCTGCGCGCTCCTAATATAGGCTGCAACTCGGCGGCCAGCCTCGTCAGGCAGGAAGACTTCAAGTGTCAGGCTCTGGCTTCGGCGCTGAGAGCCGAGTCCTCGGACAAAGTGCCGCATTTCATGGTCCGAGACATCCGAGACAACAAAGGGAAGCTGCAGACGCCCATTCATCAGGTGAGAGACGTGCGCAAGCTGGTGAAAAGCTCCTATCACTTCGTGTCTTTGGATAACAACGAGAATAGATCCGCTGACAGCCACTCAGAGCTGAAGAAGCAGCAGGTGCCCTATCGAAACACCAACTCTGTGTCCCCCATAGTGATAAAGTGCCAATCGGTCAATACAAACACCAACGGGAAACCCCCTGGACAGCTAGAGTTGACCCAGCGGGAGCCGGTGGACATTGACAGATCGTCTCCAGATGGCGCCAAAGCTGCTCAGCCACAATGGGCAACAGCAGGGAAAACACCTCCAGGTGCAAGCAGCTCCTCAGATGGAAGCGTCGGTCTGAGGGTCGAGAGCAGTGCCGCTTCGAGGAAGCAGTCTGAGAAAACGTCGGAAACGATGACGGAGAAGAAACCCGAGTCCAAGCTGTCGAACCAGGTGGCTCTGGAGAAGCTGCAGGCCGCCGTGAAGACGATGGAGCAGCTGTACGTGTTCGAGAAGAACGAGTGGAAGAGGAAGAACGAGCCTCGGCCGCTCATGGACAGCCACGTGCTGTCGCTGTTGGCCGAGGAGCACGGGCCCGAGGACGACGGAGGAGCCAGAGGGTTCAACGTCGGCAAGATGGTCCGAAGAGACTCCCTCACCAAAGCGGATAAGATTCCGGCGGCGGCGGCGGCGGTGGCGGTGGTGGCGGCGTCCCCGAGCATCGAGAGCCTGCTGCGGCAAGACCCGATGAGGAGCCTCCAGACGTCCGGCAAGTCGCAGCAAAGCAGCAAAAACATGTTCAGCCTCAGCTCCAGCCTCAAGGCTTCGTCTTCGTCTTCTTCGTCTTCTTCTACGACAACCGCCAAGGTCACGCAGACGCCCATGACGGCTTTCGGCGGGAAAAACTTCGTCCCCAAGTCGCCGCCGAAGCTGCCGGTGTCCTTGAAGATCAGCCAGCCGAGGTTCGCCGCCGCGGGAGGAGGAGGACACGAAGGCGGCGTCGAGTCGAAGGAGGTGAGCAGGTCCTCGCTGGAGTTTTCCGGAGCTTCCGCCTTCGACAACGAGAACTACCTAACCATTCCGGTCAAGTCTCACGCCAAACAGCCTCCGTACGGCGAGAAAACATCCGTCTACACGTCCACCGCCGCTCAGTCCCATTCAACCACGCCGCCGGGACACTTCACCCGGGTTCAGGAGGACGCCAACCAGACCCCGAGGCGCTCCAGCATCGTGATGGAGACCACGTGCTCGTCAGAGACGCCGTCCGCCACCATCTACCACTCGCTGCCGTTGGGCATGCACGCCGCCAGTCAGCCACACGTGTACTGCTTCTCCCCGGCGGCGATCACCCCGGCGCCCGCCATCGACGCCTTCCAGCAGCAGCAGGCCACGCAGAGGAAGATGCTGCTGGATCCGACCACGGGGAACTACTACCTGGTGGACACGCCGGTGCAGCCCGCCACCAAGCGCCTCTTCGACCCCGAGTCCGGCCAGTACGTGGACGTGCCGATGCCGCAGCCGCCCATGACGCCCGTCCCCATGGCGATGTCGCCCCTGGCGTTCAGCCCGGGCGCGTACGGCGGCCCCACCTACATGATCTACCAGGGCTTCATGCCGACGGCGGCGGCGCCCTCGGTGATCCCGGCCCGGACGCTGGTGCCGTCGCAGATGTCGATGCAGTCGGACGGCGACGGCGCGGAGAAGGCGATGATGTCACAGCAGCAGCACGACGGCGGCGGCTTGTACCTCGAGAGCCCCTTCTACATGACCACGGGGAAGTCGCCTCAGGTGTCCGGCGCTCAGCAGCAGCAGTATCATCATCAGTTCGCCGCCGCCGCCGCCGCCAACAGCTGCAGCGGCGGCCGACCTCTGCAGGGATTCTCCAGCGTGAAGCAGCCGGTCATCAGCATCACGTCGCAGCAGGGGCCGCGCATCATCGCCCCGCCCTCGTTCGACGGGACCACCATGAGCTTCGTGGTGGAGCACAGATAGACCGCCGCTCGTCTGCAGAGGTGAGTCGCTCGGACTTCTTCTAGTCCAGAACACGTGACGGACGGACGGACCGGCGTTCGACTGTGAAGGGATTTAATTTGTATTTGAAAACAAAACAGCTCATTATGCTGCTTTTTATTTATATTTATTATGTGATGAATCATTTATAATAACTAAACACAAGTTCCCCAACTTCACCTATAGTGAAAACCGGAAGCCGGTTTTGCATTTCCGGTGGAATTGTCCGTTTACATTTCCATGGTTCTCAGTCGTTGTCATTGTTCTACTAACGTTGGCTTTTAACACGGATGCCAATTTGTGTGATATGATCCATTGTTAAAAGCTGGTGGGATGATCCATGCATTTTGCAGATTTTCATTGAAAGAAAAAAAAAATCCATGCATTTACCGCGACTACCGAAAGCATGGAAAATTAAACATAAAATTCCACTGGAAGAGCAAAACCGGCGTAAGTTTGGAAAAAGGTGGATAGTTCACCATTTGTCTGTTTGTTCACCACAACTGGTTTTTAACGCTATAAACCTGCAGCAATAACTTGATTTTTATTCTGCTGCTGCTGCTGAGTTGTGTTGTAGTTTCAGGCGGAGTAGAGAAACAAATCGTCACATCCAGATAGAAAATAATCACAGAGAGGCACAGTTCGTTGTAAGTCCCACTAAATCTACGGAGGCAAAAATGTGCCAAAATGTTGAATAATTAAATAGGCCGCTATGTCGCTGCACTTTTACCCTTTTGCTCCTGTTATAATTTCTACAACCACTAGATAAAGTCTAATGGCAAAATGTTAATATGGGTCATAATCAGCTGCTTCTTTCCCCCTAAGTTTATTATCTTTTCTGCAACAAAAACTTTCAGACTGGTGAAGAAATGAATCAAAGACGAAATAATCACCTTATTGAACATCAAGGCATCAATATTAAATCGATAGATAGATAAATAAATACAACAAATAAGTTGATTTAAAAATCAATACATTTCTAAAGCCAAGATATGAGCTGATTCTCAAAACTGATGAAGACTTTGTGCTGAAAATTTGGCGAGATCATGAAATAAATCAGTTTTTGAGGAGAAAAGAGGACGTTTTTGGATTAAAACAAATATCAGCTCCTTATTTTTTATTTACCTCAGATCACGATAGATCTTCTTAGACGAGTTTCAACGGGACTTATGGTCGAGTGAAACAAAAACAGGCCTTGACAGAAAAAGTTCACATTTAACGTTTGATTTTGAACTCTACATGTAATAATAATAATAAATTGTATTTGTAACACACTTTATATATATACAACAGCAACCAAAAAAAAAGAGAAATAGGTTAAAACAAGAGTTAAAAGCAGTTATCATGAGCAAACTACAGATTAAAAGACTTGTTATAAGCTAAAATAAGCCATTTATCCTCCATCCAAAGAGAAGGAAAGCCAGTTTTCCAGCATCATGTGAATTCGAGACGGCCTCAGCTACGAGGATCCAACATGTACGAGAACGGGACAGTATGTGATGGTAAAGTTTACAGCTGATCCCCTCCTTCGCCGCCGCCGCTGCTGCTGCTCCTGTGAATCCTGATCTCACTCCGGGATTATAATGACATTGAATATTGATATAAAAGTCTGGGTGTGGTGTTGAGTGTGTGGACACAGTCGTGTGTGTGGGAGTAAAAGGTCAGCGTCAGGCGGTGGCAGGCGTTTGTTATGTGTGTGTACATGGAGAGAAAAAGCTCCAGCTGCTCCTGGACGTCAACGGGGTGGGGGGGCTGCCTGGCAGGTCAGAGTCGCAGCGGGGTCAAGGCAGCTTTATATAGCTGCAAGTCATTTAAAGAAGAAGAAGGGGGGGAGAGAGTGATGAGAAGCCAGGTTCACATGGCATCTAATCAGCAATTACATAAACACAGCATGCATGCAGCGACGCCCTCAGCTGCACTTGGACGTCCGGACTTCCCCGCTTCTCGCCGGAGAACGAGAGCCGCATACTGGAGCGCCGAGCTATGTTTATAATGTAAACAGATCCGTCTCCGTCTGAGAGGCATGGCTCAACACAATCAGGTCAAGTTGGGTTTTTGTCGCAGCAGATATCACCTGTTTGTGCAGAGCGACGAGGCAGCAGGTAGATAAGAGCCAACATATGGTGGTTTGTATTGTCAGTTTGTCTCTAAGAGCTTCACACGGCATCATAACAACGTCCTCTGTCCTGAGGCCCGCACACTGACTGAGGTAGAACTACAGAGAGTTGTGCAGGACTCTACTTTAACACTGTACAAGTTGATACTCTGGTTAATTTGAACCAGAGACTAAAATAATTTGGAGTAAATTTGAAGAGACTTTGGTTTCTTTGGTTGGTGTCAATGGAAAGCCGTCCGTAGTCTAAGGTTCTTGTTGAGGAACGTAATCGTGGATGGAAACGTCAAACTTTTGTGTCATGAACACAAAAATATAACAAAGTGAAGCTTCAGAGAGACTTCTTCTAAAATAATGTTTGATCGCATGATTTCCTGTGAGATCTGGTGTCTGAGGAACTGGTGTTGAAATAGGTTATTTTTTAAATTAGTTGGTTATTGAATTGGAATTGAAATTGTCTAGTGTGTTGCCAGATAAAAGAGAAAACTAAAGGTGCGTCGGTTTGTATCTAAGCCTCAACATGTCTGTGTTTATGGTCATGAATGAAGGCAACAGCATCTTTTCAGTCAACCCTTGTTGGTCTTCATAGGAGACTGTCCTATAGTAAAAAACAAACAAAACAAAAAGTTGTTAGCAGCTTACTAAGCAGTTTTTCATCTAGTGGCCACAGTGGTTTTGACAGGAGCAACGCAAAAGTCCACAACAAGGATACACTGCAAAAACTCTTACCAAGAATATTTGTCTTATTTCTAGTCAAAATGTAAGTTCTAGTCCAAACAAATCTATCTCATTATACTTAAAATAAGACTCATTACATAAAAAGTAGCTTGTTTTTACTTATTTCAAGACTTGTTTTGAATTTCCCTTTAAAATAAAGTTCTTTCTTATTTTTACTTCTTTCAAGCAATTTTCATTAAAAAAAAGTTTTTCTTATTTGAAGTGAAAATTACCTAAAAACAAGTCTTACTTATTTCAAGTGAAAATTACCCAAAAACAAGAAAGAGATTAGTTTTGACTAGAAATTAGACATTTTGACAAGAAATACAAATATTCTTGGACAGATTTTTTTTTTTTTTGCAGTGTAACCTTAGGGCATCTGGATGGATCAATCAGACCCAGAACTGGAATGGACATAATGTTTTATTTTATGAACTATTATAATATTATAAATGATCATCACATAATACATAGCTACGTTATGGTTGTATTTTAATTTTCAGGTATAACTGAGTCTATAGGACAACTCAACCTGTTTAAGCTGCACATTTATTTACCTTTTTTTTTCACTGTGTATCACTGTTTGAATGCGACTGTGTTGACACTGAGTTATTGTTTTGTACATTATAGTTCACAGACTGTGGATCTGCTGGTCAGTCCATGTTTTTGTTTTTTTTGTTGGAAACACGTGACAAGTCTTGTCAGGATGTTTGGAAACAGTGTGAATGTTGCACGTTTGAGAAAAGATTGAGATATTTAGAAAGTCTTATTTAGAGAAATCATTTTATTATATTATTTGATTATGCGGGTTTTGTTCACTTTCAGCTGCTAAAATGTTTTATCAGAAGATCAAGTGCCTCAGTTGTAGATTTGAAGGCTGCTTCACTATTTCACCAGCTGCATCTGTTTGAAATATGTTGAGTTTTTACAATAAACTGAAAAAATTATCACTGGCAAACAATCAAACAATGAAAGGTGCTATAATAGAGTGTTTAGGTGGGTAAGGTTGTTTTTTTGTTTTATGTTTTTTTTTTCCGTTGTTTTGTTGGTTTTTATTTGAAATTCCCCACTTTTATTCTGAAAAATGCTTCCTTCAGAGGCTACAGTATGTTAAAAAAAAAAATCTCCTTAACCCTTCACTCAATGTGCTCAGAATTTACATTTATAATTTACAATGCACTTATTTACTGTAGGTCACAAAAAGAAAATTAAAAATTGAGTTTTGGTTGTGGTTTTAATATAAAAGTTAAAATTACAGCATTATTATGTAAAAGCATTGAGCAGATTTTTAATATTTAATATTTTACACAAGATAAATTCATTCGACTGATGGGTTTTTCTTCTATTTTGGAAAAACATAAGGTCTTTTATTCTTGTTGTTGCCCTTTGCAACGTTTTTTTCTGCCCAAACCTCGTTGTTTAGATAAAATGAAGTTGTGTTGAAGTGTAAATATTTTTTCCACAGGTCTCAGGGAGACGATGCTTTACTGAAGGACTCTAGGAGGTTTGAAGCAGAAGGTCCTCAGAGTGACCACTGTGCTGCTGCTGCTGTGAAACTAACAAATGAACTTTCTAAACAAAAACTGTGGAAGGTAAAAGAAAGTATGTTAGAAAGTCATGAAGAGGAAATCTGGGGACGGTTGAGACGGACGTGGAAGTGAAGGAAGAGAGAGGAAAACCTTGATTTGAGAGGAAATTTTTAGTTGTTTTTTTTTTTTCACTTTGATGTGTTTTGCAAATGTACATAATACAGAAAGGGATGTTACATTATAGCTACTGTTTGTAAATGTGCTTGTGAAAAATTCAATAAACATGATGTTTCCAAACCTGCCTCTTGTTACTTTAATGACTGAGCGAGATGGTTAGCCTAGCTTAGCATAAAAGTCTAGGTTTATACTCGAGTTACCTGCTGCAAATGTTGAACTATACATTTAAAACCAGATTGAACAAAATCAACTTGATGATGAACAGAACAAGGTTGTATCTTGACACGTTTGATCTTCCATAGAAGTTCTTCCATATACTGTATGTGATTCATTGTGGGAAGGATCTGTATCAATCTATATCTGTTTTTCTAATCAGACTTATTGGACGATTCCCTCCAGTTCAAAATAAACCTACCAACACTGACTTGTGCTTTACAAAATAAAAATAAAAAATTAGCTATACAAATTCAAAATGAAGAAATGGGACCATGAGAAAATACAAAAACTAAAAAAATTTCTCTCAGAGATACATCAATAAAACGTATTCAAATTTGGCACAAACATCAAAATTAAACAGATCAGATGTTAAAAGTCAAAGTCAACGTTGACCTCACAAAACTGGCCTTTTGAAATCAATAATGTAAAAACCCTTCAAAGGGGAACTGATTGGATTTTGGTTGTCAAAGGTCAAAGGTCAGAGTGAACTCCGAAAACAATATGGTTAATATTTTACAAACAAGTGACAGCGATATTTTATGAAGAGATTTCCAGATTTCCCCTTATTGATAATCAAATGAGATGTGTGTTTTCATGAATGAGCATTCGATGCAGAGTTGATTTATTTATTGATGAATGCGAGGAAGATGTTAATTGGTCTGGAAGTGGAAAGTGGTCTGTGTGTTAGCGCGGCTGAAACCGGGCTTAGCGTGGCTGAAGCAGGAATGTGAGCTAAATAAGCAACCCGTGTTAAAGGCCTTGCTGGCTCTGCGCCGATATAGTATGTGGGTTAGGAGGCGATGGAGGCGAGGTATGTGGGATCGTGTTGCAGAGCCGTGACTATACAGACATGTGTTGCACACACACACACAGGCATTTAATCCCAGTGCGTGTGCAGCACATACCAGTACGTCCAGAAACATAACAGACACACACACGTAAAAGCCTCTGAGCAGTTTGCAAGACATTTAAATGCCCTGGAAAATATTCATTAACACAGCTTTGTGGTCAGAGACTGACTTTACAGTGGGATATAGTATGCAGCTCAGGTGGGGAATAGAAAAACAAACAGTTTAAACCAAAGCACGACAGAAAACAAAACAACCACAATAAAAGATTTAGAAATGTCAATATATTATCATTATTTATTTATTTATTTTTACCATGAAAGCACATTGTGAGAAGATGAAAAAATTAAATGAAACTTCTGTCCCTTGACCTGGTTCCTATAGGTCCAAGTCTGGCCCATACACATCTGGGCAGATACTGTTTGTTGTCCAGCACAAAAATACCTATATTGTGATTTGGTGCTACCAAATGTGTGATAAGCTACTGTATATGAATTTATATTAAAATCTGTATGTTGATATTTATGTGTCAATATACTGTAAGGAACTTTCTGAAAGTTTTTTTTTTAAGGAAAACATTTTGATTTTTCTTCTCCCTCCATATGAAATACAGACACTTTTTTTTAAGTTTTAAGTTCAAAATTCATAAAAACTGAATTCTTATTTCCACCACAAAACATTTATTTCCAAGTGCAGTCTTTTAAATAGGTTATTATCAAGTAGAAACAAGTAAAATTGTTTTAAAGTACTGTAACGTCCCAGTTGCGGTGAACGCCTCTGGCGCGGTGAGATGACGTCAGACATGCGCCGACAGCTCACATCCATGTGGAAGTTGCTGAGTTCGACACAAACAGACAGTTGACAGTGTTTTTACTCCAGTGTGTTGGACATAAAGACAGCGAAGCCGCTTTTTTTTAAAACCCGGTTCAACGTGTCGGTGCAACGTGAAGAGCAGAGACACTCGTTAGATGCAGAGAAGCCGCAGTTTGTCGCCGAGCAGCTAACAGGAGGAGGAGCAGATGGAGGAGGAGGACAGAGAGGGAGCTGAGGCTGCAGGAGGAGACACGGAGGAGACCGGAGGAGCTGCAGGAGGAGAGACTCTGTCCAAGAGACAGAGGAAGAAACTCCTGAAGCAGCAGAAATGGGAGGAGGAGAGGGAGCTGAGGAAGTGAGTCAGTCAGTCATGGTGTTGGTTAAAGGGATAGTTCAACATCTGGGCATATTCTCATATCACCATAATCCCCATAGTCATAGCAGTAGGTTCATTACCTTTAATTATCGGTGCAAGCTGTTTTGAGATCAGCGGGGCAGAGACGATAATGGAGGTGAATGGTATTTCTATGTTTCCCTCATCAAACTCATCAAATACACAATTATACATGATCATCTCATAGCGTGGATAATGTACAGGTCACAACTTGTCCACCAGAGTGTTGTGCATTTGATGAGTTTGATGAGGGACAGCTGTACCATTCACCTCCAGCTCATGTCTCTGCCCCGCTGATCTCAAAACAACATGCACCGACAATTAAAGGTAATGAACCTACTGCTATGACTATAGGGATGGTGATATAAGAATTATCAATACATGCTGAACTATCCCTTTAACCTTATGCTGAACGCCATTCACATTTCAGTTCATAGTTGTCTTGTTCATAGTGATTTAAATCTATAATAATGTGCAAAATAAGCTTGAAGTCAATATGACACTGAGGTTTTTCTGTTGTTATTGTACACGACCTGAAATGTTGCTGAATTAATTTATGTAAGAGGTCACATTGAGGTCATGATGTGGTTATATAAAACAACACTGTTCTGGGTGTATTTATGCTGCAGGATGTTTATCTTAAATTACATAACAATATGGACAATAAGATGCAAATGAGGCTTTGAATATTTTATTACAACATGAGTTAAAGGAGGTTAATCGTAGACAAACCAGTAAAGACAAAGATCTCAAATAAACCAGCTATTGAAAATGACCAAGAATTAAACTTCTCAGTTAAAAATCAATGCTGTTTTAAAAATGCAGACAGAAGCGAAAGGAGAGGAAGCAGCAGCGTCGTCTGCAGAGGCAGAACCAGCCGGAGGAGGACGGAGGAGACTCGGCTCCGGCCGCTGCCAGGAAGCGTCCGCGCAGGGAGGTGACGCCCAGCACCCTGAGGCTGGTGGTCGACTGCGGCTTCGATGACCTCATGCTGATCAAGGTAGAAGCATGGGAGGGAGGGAGAGAGGGGGCCGCTGGGTGTGTGAAGAGTTATAAATTCTGTTTCCATTAAACCCTAGAAATGCACAGAACCTGAATATTGCAATAAAAAACAAATGATGATCTTTCTTCTTCTTGTTTCAGGACGTCCGCAAGCTCCACAAACAGATCCAGAGGTGCTACGCCGAGAACAGACGAGCGCTTCACCCGGTGCAGGTCAGTGGTCGTCGGTCAGTGGCTCCTGGCTGATGGACGGAGAGTCGATTCTGTCCGACACGTCCAGTAACTTCTGCTGCTCTCTCCTTCTCCAGTTCTATCTCACGAGCCTCGGAGGGAAGCTGAAACAAAGCATGGACGAGAAGGACAAAGGATGGGTCAACTGGAAGGTGAGTGAGGACTGCAACCTTCTGCATCCGGGTTGAAGCGGTTGAAGCCCAAACCAGAGTCCATTGTATATAATCACCACTTGATTGTGTTTGCCGTGTTCACATCTGTCCCAACGAACTGATCTTTGGAGTTAAACGCTCCGTGCCACAGGTCTGAATCCTCCCTAAACGTGTCCCTTGTGTGCAGGACATCAACATTAAAACGGAGCACTACAGCGACGTCGTGGCCAAGGAGGATCTGGTCTACCTGACGTCGGACTCCCCCAATGTGCTGGAGGAGCTGGACCCGAAGAAGGCCTACGTGATCGGAGGTCTGGTCGACCACAACCACCACAAGGTCTGTCACCGATAAAGGAAAATGAAGTCCTGAATGTTAAGGTTCCAAGATTCAACAGTGAGGAAATAATTATATAAATATGTTAATAATGAAAATCTCATTCAGTTTCATTGCTCTGCTGTACTTTAAAAAGAAATTGAGGCATCATGATCAGACACTAATTATAAATCTTTATTCTTTATCATGAAATATATTGAAAACTTTCAGCCAACCAGCAGCTTTTTCTTATTCATTTAATCAAAATATGTAAGAATTAAGACATTTTATCTCTGAGGTCGATAATTTCCCCAAATTGTTCCCAAAATTTTATTCTATTCTTGTAAATGACTGTATATAATTTGTCACATAATGGTACAGAATGTGTCTCTCACTCTTTTGTTTATGTCTTATTTTTCTATATTTGCACATTTTTCTACTTTTTTATTTCCATGTATGCTACAATGCTACTGTAACATCCAAATTTCCCATATGTGGGATAAACAAACAGTTTTATGTCTTAGACCATTTGATCTGTTATGTTTCTTTTTGTTTCTTGTATGTTTATGCATGAATCTTGTTATGTCTACATGTTTATTTTAATTGGTTTTTAACACCTGCCAGGAGGACTACGGTGTGACATTAGCCATTGGCTAAAACTGGCACTTTTACATTTTTATGTTCATCAAAGTGCACTGTCCTCTTTTAAATAAACGAATAAATAAAATAAAATTTTTGGTGTCGTTTACAGGGCATCACGTTTGAAAAGGCCAAGGAGCTGGGGATCGATCACGCTCAGCTTCCTCTCAGCAGCTTCGTCAAGATGAACAGTCGGAAGGTCCTGGCCGTCAACCACGGTGCGTTCAAGTACCAGACCAGACACAGCAGATGGATGGATATACGAGTAGTTTTATCACTTACAAATCTATGTTTTCGTCCTTGGTTTAGTGTTTGAGATCATCCTGGCGTACCTGGAGAAGAGCAGCTGGCAGGACGCCTTCTTCACCGTCCTGCCTCAGAGGAAAGGAGCCGTCGCCGTCGAGGACAAGGACGGAGCGGTGGTTCAGGAGAAAGAGGAGGATTCAGACTCTGACGACTCTGACCCGGACACACCGGAGCAAACCGGACAGAAACAAACACTGAGCCCGAACGGACAGCTGCAAACTAAATCCTAATGATAATATGGAAATGAAGAGAATTTTTTTTTAAAACTTTCTGTCTTTAATGTTCCAAAATGCTTTTCTTTTTTATTTACTAGATATTTATTGATCATTTTATGTTGTGTTCATTTAATGATATAAATGGAAAGTTTCAGTTTTGCTGCAGGTTTTGGGCAGAATATAGAAATGTTGACGTTATTGTTATTATTATTATTGTGTTCAAGAAAGTAAGTTTTACTGAGATTTGTATTTTTTGAAAGCTGAAGCTGCCAGAGCTGTGCCAAATGGATGCATTTAAAAAGAAAAGGATGAAGTTAACACAACCAGACTGTGCCTATTTTGCTTCTGCTAAAGTTCAGACCAACATTAGTTTCACCTGTGGCTCTGCTACCAAAACTGAATGTGAATAGATAAACTATTATAATAATTTTGGCTTCTATATTTTAGGTATGGTATGGACCAACAGAGACCAGTCAGAGTCAAAACTGATTAAATGATGATAAAAATAAAAACGGACTCCTTTTAGTCCCAAACTGTCGGCGTCGACCACATTAGGGTAATTTTAAAAATGTATTTGTTAATACTTACATGCACAAAAATGGTAAAGATGTAAAGCTAACATCTTATTTGGTTTGAAGACGCTATTGGTTCCTAACCTTTTTTGGCTTTTGACCCCATTTTGACATCACAAATTTCTGGCGACCCCGTCAATTAGATGCAATAAATTTTTATATGCTGCATTTTATTTGAACTCGATTCCAAGAGAGTTAAAGCATACTATACATTTGTGTGCTGTGTTTTTAATCATAGCCTAATTATAAAAAGAAACATTTGTTAAAAAATATTTTTATCAGTAATTTTTTTAATCAATTACTAGAGATTGAAAAACACTGTCCTAGTTCAAATTAATAAATTAATGGTAAATCAATTTAGCTAAAAGTTGCTAGCAAAACAAATTGGGCAATAACAACACAATTTGGTGATTTAGTTTGTTTTTTTTAATTCAATGTTTGTTAATTTAAAATGATTTTTCATTATTGTTAGAGTTCACCACTCTGCAAAACCAATAAAAGATGTTTTTACACACAGTAAAATAAAATGCTACAGGATGCTAATGCTAAACGATAGATTGCTACGTGAACGGGGAACGACAGCGCTTGTCTCCAGGCAACTAAACCCGGAAGTTGTAGTATCCACGGTAACGAGGTAAGGTGACGCTAAGCAGGGGTCGGTTCCGCTGCAGCTGAAGCCAGTTGAGATTAAAAAACATCAGATCTGAAGGTTTTAATGCCTCGAAAAGCGCTGAAAGTGTTGGTGGAGTTAAAGTTCAGAGCGGTAAGAGTCCATATTAATTTAATTAACACTCGGATCGTTGCTAAACCTAATCACTGTTGTTTTTAATAAACATGTAAACAACAACAACAACAGACTAGGGTTTGTTATAGCAGTCGTGTATGGAGCATCAAGGGTGACTTTATTTACATGTAGGCTACATTTTATCACAAACTAATGTTATATTTGGCCAAAAGGGTGGATTATGGATAGATGTTAATGTTGTGTAAATGTATGTCACACTTTTAGTTTTCAGTGTTTAAATTCCCAAAGGTCACAACAGCTGTCAGTAATAAGCAACATGAGATTTTGTCATGTTTATATTTGAAGGAATTGTGGCTGTGAATTTATAATATGTTTGCAAGTAAGTAAAGTTTTTTTCTATAGCACCATAGTGCTTCAAAACATGGTGGAAACATAATGAAGAGATACATTATGTTAAAACATACTGCAGGACCTTTGTTAATCCATTATCAATCCATCCATTTTGAAATTAGACCTAGATGGTCAGCCAAATTAGCCTACTTGTAAGAAACACCAACAAGAAAAAGAAGAAGAAAAAGAATACACAAGAAAGTCAAAATGGCCAATGACTACCCAATATAAGCAAACCACAAATAAAACCCTGTATAATTCAACAATACGTTCCTCTGTTTCCTTTCCAGGTGTCTTGTCCGGGGGTTCACCTTCCAGCCAAAGATGATATCTACATCAGCATGAGCGTCATGGGCCAGTACCGTCAGACTGAGTGTCTCCCCGCCGTCTTCCCTCTGCTGTTTAATGAGAAGATGATCTTTGAAAAGGCAAGTCTTTACTTATTGTCCATGATGGACAGAGTGATGAAGGAACATAATCTG
Organism: Decapterus maruadsi; assembly: GCA_030347415.2. Lineage (NCBI taxonomy): Eukaryota > Metazoa > Chordata > Actinopteri > Carangiformes > Carangidae > Decapterus > Decapterus maruadsi. Next base: position 7,200,195 of record CM064898.1, read on the forward strand.
GAGTAGAAATGTATCTTAGTTTTATTTAAGGTCTCAAGTGAAGAGGTGTACCAGCAGGGGGCAGCATTACATCTCACAATGTTCAATTTTGACCGAACAGACCTGCAGGATTCATATACATGGGGCATTAAAGGCCCGGAGCATTTAGTAAGTTAGAATATATATAGATATATTGATCATATTTGTGGTTTTAAGGAAGATGAACCCAATTTGTCTCCAGATTTTCAGATACGCCGTTGATCCTGCAGACATTGCCATAATGCTTGAGTGTAAGTGCTTTTAAACTGTTTCACTTTAAGTTAAAAGTTGAGCTTTTTTTAAAAGCACATTTCCCTGCACCATGTTTGATACAAGTTTTGTTTGTGTCCTGTTGTGTATTTATTAGTTGTTTTTACCATAAATATCTTCACATCGTTGCTGGTTATTTTCCTCTCCTCAGATGAGACCGTCAGAATTGAGCTGGTACAGATGGTTCCTCCTGGTGAGACTGTGTTTTGTATCCTTCGTTTACTGCAGGACTTAGTACATTAAAACTGATTGTCTTTACATTAGTTGTGCGTGTGTTTGTAGAAGGGGACACTCTGGCCTACTTTGAGGAAGATGCTCGACGGTTCCTATTCCCAGAGCCCAAACTGCTCCCCTCGTTCTCTGGAGTGGACCAAGAGATTCTGATGAACAGAGCAGCTTATTTTCCAGTAGGTCCAAAGCCTCTTGTCCATTGTAGCAGTAATGACCAAGTCAATTTGGTACACATGTTTCTTCCCTGTTTTTCCGCAGGGCATCGCTCCGAGGATGGAGTTCTCCACCCAAACCACCATCTTCGAGTGCTCAGCTGATGCAGATGTCAACTTTTACCCCAACATACTCTTGGTAAAGATTATAGACATAAGGCATAATACTGTTTATTAATCCCACACATGGAGAATTTGGTTGTTACAGTAGCATTTGTAATGCATACAAGGTAAATAAAAAAGTAGAAGAATATGCAAATATAGAGACATGAAAAACAGTTATTTACAAGCATAGAATAAAATTATATACTTGGTAGTTGAAGACACAGATGGGCCGTGTAAAAAAAAGGTGTGCAGTTTGAACACAAAAATGGAACTGTTTGAATAAAAATTAAAGGAGTATACACAGTATTGGTGTTTGACCTCAGTTGAAACTTGCCTGAAAAGCTGGAGTTTGAAGGCATTTTTTCGCTTCGGCTCTTTTTCCGAACAGGAATAGCACACAATGGTGTGCAGATGGGATTTTGATTCTGCTCCTACCTCACCGTGGAGGCTACTTGCCTCTTTCACCACCCAACCCGGCCCGTCCGCTACCTGAAATCGCCGAGCAGCAAGTCTGCATGCAGTTTGTCTGTCCTTCCTGCGGCGAATCAACAAAAGTGCACATGGAACTGTTTGACATAAATAATCAATAAATAACTCCAAGTGGATAAAGGTTATGACTAATAAATAACTGTAAAATGTAAACTGTGTGAATACAACCTAAATAGTGGGATGAAATATAACTAGAGATGTGTATAGTGCAAAAAAGGCAACTAAAAGTGCAAGAGTCAGACTGGTGTTGTATAGTATAAACATTAAGTATAATAATATACATTAAGTGGACAAGACTATATAAGCGTCAACATCTGCAGCTAGGAAGTCCAGCTGTGTGTAATTTATTACATTGAGGCTGTTATTTTTCCAGAGGCCAGTGATGAAGAGGAAAACAAAGTCCTCCAGCAGACCCAGGACCTGCTCCCCTCAGAGGAAACAACCTCAAACCCTTGTGAGGAGACAAGGAAGAAGGACGGACAGAGACAAAGACAGAGACAGACGCAGCAGCATCAGGTCTCAGTCTCTGTCCCCGCTGAGATCTGGAAACACCCGACGTCTGGCCAGACTCAGCCTGGACTCTGGAGTTCCCAACCCGGTAAAACCACAATGAACCTCTAATACAACAATTGCTACTAGCAGATGGCAGAGGAGAGCTCTCACTACTACTACACACTACTACTACTACTACTCTCCTGTGTGATGTAATGCTTTATTAACTGAGTCAGGCCAAACTGAGGGCAGGAGGTGGACAGTTCAAAATGTGTTCGCACAATCTGGAAATCTGATAATTCAAATATTTGTCGACCTGCTCACTATGTCGTTCCTCTGTGTGCAGATGTTGTCTTCGTGGCCAGGAGCCGGTCGGTCTGACTCACCCTCCAGGTCTGCAGCGTTCAACCGCTCCTCTTCACCTTTGGCCCGTTCTTCATCCACAGGTACACATTTTCATATAAAACCTTTTTTGTTGACACTAAACAAGGTTTACGGTCTTCAACAACTTCCCATGACTGCTTATAAAAAGTGATGTAATGGTTATACTGCTCTGTTGACATGGATGAGTTGATTGTAAAAAGCTGTTGAATGACGAGGAGGACCTACTTACCTACTGTGCTCTAACCTAGTTACTGTCAATAACTAAAAAAACATTTTCCCTCTTCCTGCTTTTAGTGAGATTCTCTCCAACTGGCAGAAGAAAATCTTTATCCAATGGTTTGGTACGTCTTCTCTAATTTAAAACACTGGGAAATTAACTTTCTTGCGTTTGTGTTTGTTCATCAATGAGACATGGCAATCAAAATGATTTTGAATTTAAGTTACAGCCAGTCAAACCGTTTCCCTTTGCCCCCTGTCTTCATGCTAGGCTAGGCTATGCTAATGCTAAGATAAGATAACTATATCCTGGGAACCTGGATGGAGAAGCCCTAAAGTTTGTCTAGGTCCAGGTTCCCTGCCTAGTTTAGCATTCAGTCTTCCATTAACTAGCCTACTATTGAGAAATACAAAATGAAAGGGTTAGGGTAACTGTGGCTTCAGTCATGTTCAATTTTGGTTGGTCAGAAATTTACTGAATTTTTAATAACTGAGATTAACTGGGGGTTTGCACTTCAGCATCAATCTGGTGGTTATCTGAATGAAACAAAAGGGAATTGTTGGGTAACATCTGCTTCCTCTGGTAGGCTGGTGCAAAATCTGAAGACGACGAAAGCTCTTCTGAAACTTATGATCCTGGTGACAACTGGGATCCTGAGTCTCCATCACTGTGGCGGTCTAAAGAAACCAGGCTCAGCAGGTCAGTTTCTTGACCAATATCCCTCCTCCCATCCAGAGAAAGTGGTCCCAGCTTTCATTTCAGCCTGTTCCCTCTCAATTGTGAGGTTAAACCAGGTTAAACACATCATGGAATCAGTAACGGATGCAAATAGATAAGATATAGAGTCTTTTCACCGGATGTTGACTCAGCTGAAAACTCTCCGACTGTGATTGTTCAGGTCTTTGACCAGTTCTCACAGAGAATGGGAGGAAGTCAATGAGCGCGTTCGAGGACTCCTGATGACGCCAAAAGCTGTGCGTCGCCTTGTCTACGTAAGTATGGCATTGGACTCAGTATTAGATATTCAAGCAATGGTATGTGTTTGAAATTAGAGTGAATGCATATTCTTCAAATCTATGTGTTATTCTTTGGTTTCTTCCGCCGATCTTTTGGGCACTCTCCCTTCTAACAGTTTTGGTGTTACAGAAACCGTTCAACTTTCAATTTTTTTTTTTAGCTTTCTCAGGAGATCAAGGCTGTTACCTACTTCAAATATTTATAATTTTGATTTATAAAGATTTTTTTTGCCATTGAAATGAATGGAGATAATGCAAACTTCAACTACTTCAGCATATTTTCAGCTATTTGTCAATTATTCAGCTTTTTTGATATTGTCCAGTTTTTGATTCAGCAGTTAAAGTTGTATGGCAAAAAAGATGACAGAGAGAAATATTTCAAATGAATCCCTGTCTTGATGATGCAACAACAGATGTCATGACAGAGGGATTTTCTCTGACACATCTTGTTGTGTTTCAGGGGGCCACAGTCTCCGAGGTTGACAGTACCTTGGCCAGAAGGTCCATCACTCCAGGTCCTCCATGATGGTTGGGTCTAAAGCTTAATGTTTACCATGTAACTGCAATGTTACTTGTTTGATTTTGACCGGAGGCTTTTGTCCGTCTCTCTCTCTCCATCTTTACAGTGTTAACTCTTAAATAAAGACAAAAAATCCTCAACATTTTCTTAAAGACAAACTTCCTTCTATTTGCTTGATGTGAATTGGTTGAAAAACAACTGTCTGTATCGATAATGTGATTATGTGGATTCTTGGATGATGAAATACTGGAATAAAAGATGGTGCATTTTCACAACCTCCAAAATATAATGTCAATGTAACATATAGACATCCATGATTGTTTACGTTGTATTAAAGCTGCATCCATCTGCCTCGAGTGAAGCGAGACTCATTGTTATATCTCTGTTGAACACACAGCTGTATGGCTTTGACGTCTTAAGTCTCTATATCATTAATCTATCACACTGACATTGTCGAGTCCTTTGCTAAATCACCCAGAGGCTATTAAAAGCAAATTGTGTCTGTGGCTCTGCAGCTCTGTGTGAACTTACTGCCATATATCAGAGAAATAGCTGCTTACGACTGTGAGGCGTTAAGCACCAGCTCTGTCAGGAACATTGTGATGTATTGCGGAGCGGCTGCCGAAACAGAACTCCTCTTTGGCGTTTGGTGGCAGTGCCGAGTGTTTTAATAGTTTGCTTGGTTCAGTTTGAACAGAAGCGTTTAAATAATGTTATAAATCAGAGACGCGTTGGAACCAGCGGGGAACAGGGAAGGTGGTAGAAGACTTTAGCTGAATCCCAAGGTGAACTGAAGGTACGATAGGCTGAACCACGACAGAAGAGATGGGATACTTAAACAAGCACCTCAAATGGGGGAAAACAATGGGTGTGGCCTATCATACAATCCTGACCAATCATGTTTCATTCAGATCAATCTCATCCAATAGAAATCAAGCCCACAGTCTGTGCAGCAGCATATTGTGACCCATCGTTGCGTTTTGTTGCAAGGTGACACCTAGTGGTCAGACTGAGTAATCATAACACGAGCAAAGTGAAAATGTCGTGACTTTAAAAGTCAGGAGGTTGTGGTGGATGGACGGCAGGAGGAATTCATCTTTCTTTCATGAATGACCTTTTGACAAAGTTACCAATGTTGGTATGCAAACAGATCAAGGTTATCATACTATGACCTTTTCATTATGGATGTCAGTGAAGAAGTAACAGTTAAGAGGATGCTTCACCTTCCTTTTTAAAGCTTCATACCCCTGTTCTTGATATTTCTTTTTTCCCCTGAATATATGGCCGTTATATTGCAGCATATTTTCTAAACCGAACCAGTAATAATAGTCTTTGTGTCAAACAACCTAATTTTATTATGGTGAATGTGAATGTAAACAACAAACAGACCAAAAAATGAGCAGCTTTCTTTTATTAGCTTGCAGTTGCAATGTTGATTCACACATTGTGGGTGCTCCAGTGTACAGAGACGGGGGTATAGGTTTATGCCATCATTGTGTGCTTTAGAAATGTAGAATACACCTTCATCTGCATGCCATCGCCCATCCGTGTAGAAATACAAACACCCATGTGTCATTTTAAATGTGGCTCTTTTTTTTTTTTTTTTTGGCAGAGGAAGGACGACTGAAGTTGAGACACAGAGACTAAGGCCCATCGACACGAAAAGTAAGACACTTAGGCAAGTTCTGTTACCCCCAAGGATGTAAGTTGTGTGAAATCTGACAGAGCGTTTAATACAACAGCACTTTATTGTACATTTCTTTTATTCAGAAAATAGACAAAGTTTGAGTTTTTCAACACTCCATGACCATAAATCTATCAAAACATCTGCATGATGTTTGGCTAAGGATAAAGCTGAAAGATAACATAGCATTTAACGGTTGCAATCTCTTTTTGACATATTTGCTGAAGGAGGCGGTTTTAATTGCAGGATTTGCTGTCACTTATTTTCTATGTCAATCTTGCCACTAACTGCAAAGTATTATTAACTGTTATTTTGAGAGTGTTATACCTCACACAAACCATGGAAGATTACACTGGTTTAGGTACAGTATACAAATCCCACTGAAATGATCGTGTCTAACTACTGGGGTTTTTTATGCCTTTCAACTTTGAACACATTGGACTGGTTGCTGTTGTGCTGTAAACTAATCTGGCAGTTTATTATTTTCTATCACAATCCGAGCAGTATAACTACCAAGAAGCTTGCAGGTGTGGTTTAGTCAACGACAGGCTCATGGTCAGATAGTGTTGTTGTGAGAACATGTGATTTGTGTTGTTTGGCTGTTGAGACCGGGAAAGATTTTTGGCTGGGACTTGAGGGATGTTATAGAAACCAAAGGGATCGTTATAATTGATAATGGTCACTGGACCGGCACAGTGAACACTTGCTGTAACTTATTGTGAATGAATAGCCTACTTGGTGTGTAGCCTAATGGTAGACTGAGTGAAACCAGTGTTGGTCCTAAATCCTGACTCAACCATTGAAACACCGGCCACCAACTGTACTTTCAGACTGAAAATGCCAAGAACATGGAAGTGATGGGAAGTCATCAGTCAGAGTTTCATCAGTGTGTGTCTGTTGAAGTCAGGTAGGAGTTAGAAAACAGTGAAGTCAAGGCAACTTTATGTGAATGAGCTAATATGCAGTTCGGTGGCAACCAATCAGAATCAGACGGCTAGAGAAAACAACCATGAAAACTGTTGTTCCCATCAAATAAGTGTTCCCAGGCACAAAGGAGGAGATGCTGATAACTGTTATGGCGGGTTTCACCCTTTACAACATTGGCTGTGGCTAAAAAAGGAAAGAATTACATGCTAACTAGCATCGTAGCATGCAAACAGCATTCCGTACAAACTTGCTAAGCCATCGAATGACCATTAACGTCAACAACAGTGTCTCTGAATAGTTCAGTCTGAACGTACAGTATCTCCAAGTTGCTGCCATATGGAGCCCAAAATATTATAATAATATTTGTCCATGGACCTCTTACCCATTTTAGATTTATAGCCCTATTTATTCATTTTTTGCTCTGTTCATTTTCTTTCATTCTCTGTTTAGTGTTGTGCAACTAGCCAATCCCATCTCAACCTGACACAATTGTCTGCATCTGCATTTAGCACGTGAGAAACTAACGAGGCATCTAGAAGCTAAAAGTAGCCAAAAATATACTGTGGCATCAAAAATACACAAAGAAGCTCAGAAGAAAAACTTTCGTTAATAAGAACACTTTCTCTGATGAGTCTCGTATCTCCTCTACCGTTACTGAGGAAGCTATCATGTTCTCATGCTAACTAGTCACAACAATGCAGCACATGTAGATTAATTAGCTAAGACTTTTAACCTTAGGTTTTGATAATCTGCTTTTAGGTTAATATCTGCTGGTAGTCATGACAGGAAAAGATAATAACTGCAGAAGGTGCCTCTTTTGTTTATAATATTCAGCTTTCTTGATAAATCATATTGTTTCCACAAAACTCTTAACAATAGCTACAAACCTGATGTTTATGGAAACTGAGAAAGACTCACATTTTTAACTCAAGATAACAAAGCATTTATCAAGATATTTGTGTCTTTGATAATTTTCAAATCATTCCTCAACAACTAATGTTTTAAGAGGACTGTTAAGGAGAGTACATATTAAGTCCAGTCGAAATAGTTTTGATAACAAAACAGATAACATCTTATTATCTTGAGATAAAATTGGGATTGGAATAAAAAAAATAAAAAAAAACGAGTAATTGTGAGTATGGTCTTTCTAGGCTTCCTTAGGGCTGGTTGATTTTTAAATGTCACAGTTGTAAAAGTGAAGAAAAAAAAAGAAAAGGAGAAGAAGCTGCCATAGCTTTCCGATTAGGCATTGTACATATATTATTATTAGTATTAAAGGAATACATTTTGCAAAATAAGCTCTGTAATAAATTAAGCTAATAGATGTCAAACTATTCCTTCAACAGCTGGTCAAACGACCTCAACAGTTTTCGTATATTCAAACAAAACAGTTTATAACCTGCAAAATTTGGTTCAACAGATGGAAGTTTCGCCATGCATCTATCATAGTAGATGAATGTAGTGAAAATAAAATAGTGACAAAAAGCACATTAAAAAAAATTCACACTTTGATTATCAGAATACAAATCCATCAGCTGGTCAACCTAAGTGGTTCTTCTTCGTTAAGGTACAATCAGGGGCTTCTAAATACACGTCATACATGTAAATGTAAGTTTTCCCCACGCTGCCTAAACACAGACAGTATTTATGATTATTATACTTTGCATTACATCAATAAATGTTGGTGATTTGGTTCTGAAAAAATGTCCTCAAATTTCACAGTGTTCATTGACTTCATCATCGTCGACCAAGTCTCTGCAGTAACGCCACCACATCTTTAACATACTGTATTGCCTCATCATGCAACTCGGTGAAAAAACTCTATATGTTTGGCACAGTTTAAATATAGATAGTTATACAAGCAGTGCACATGTGACATTTAACAACAGCCACGCAACAAAAGATCATTCACTTCAGAGGATTCATTTCTAATCAAGAAGCAAATAAAGTACAGAACAGTTTCCATTTTCTTTTTGCAAAGTTGAAAAACACATCTCAGAAAAAGAATAACCTCATCTACACACACACACCCACACATACGCACACTCAAATACACAAACATACACCCACACCAACACACACTCTTATTATTCAGAAGTACACTGACTTTTATTAATCTTGGCACAATTCGAGTAAGAGGGAAGCACTTCAGTCGTGGTTGTAAATGTCGACGTTGTTTTGTGATCATCTTGGATAATCTTGATGGAGGCTGCTATTGCTAATGTCTCAGCTTGGATGGGTCTGGTTGGATAGATTCCCGTCTCGTCGTCATCGTCGTGGTGCTGATAAATGAAGGAAGGCTTTCTGCTTTTACATCCCTTGCGGCGCGGCGGCACTTTCTCTGCAACCTCTGAGCCGGCCAGAGGCTAAAACTGGGAGGTCTCCGTGAAGGAGATCGCATCCGTCTTGTCGACAGTGAAGCCTCCGTTCACGTACGATTTCTTCTCGCACTCCTCGTCGTCCAGAGTGGCCTCCAGGGCGAAGGGGTTGGCGACGTCCACGTCTGACGTCAGATCCATTCTCTCCAATTCCCTCTTGGACAGTTTCTGAACGATGCTGGCTCCATAGGCGTCGCCCAGCACGTTGATCATGGTGCGGAAACGATCCCTGAAACACACCACTCGCGTTAAATCTATGGTAGAAGTCTCGTTAGAGGTATATTAAAAGTGGAAAAACAGGACTTACAGGAGCCAATCCACAGCCACTATCAGAGTGACGTCACTTGCAGGTAATCCTACAGCTGTTAATACAATCACCATGGTGACAAGGCCAGCATTAGGGACTCCTGCTGCTCCAATACTGGCAACTGTGGCTGTTATACTGAAACAAAGAGAAGCTGAGTCAACGACAAAAAGCTGCTTCTTGGTCTTCGTCATTGGGATAACACAGTGACAGAAAATACAGACAACTGCTGGTCAAGCTAGCTCACTATGGCCACAATGAGAGATGAATTACTGGATGGATAAAACTTGCAGTCATCAAGTCTTAGCTAGTCTTGTAGAACACGCTAACCCCGCCCCAATGCCTTGGCAAAGTGGTTCTTGGTTGGAGACCAATGGAGCAACTTTGGCATTGGCCTCCAACTAGCTGCAGAACTGCCTTGGTGGAAAAGGGGAATGTGACCCATAAGTTTCTGAACATCACGATGATCTTGCCGTCTTTAGGGTGTCTGACTCCGCCCATGAACTCCCAGTTAATCCAAAAATAATCAAAGGGGCCAAGACTTTGGTGCATGCTGGTTTGTAGCAAGCGTAAACTCACCAATCTGGTCATCAGAGGAACTGCAGTTTTTGGTACTTCCATGTTAGCTTGATTTTGATTAACTTGTGGTCTAAACCTTATGCCGTTACTATTCTCTGTTGAAAAAGCTATACGCATTAGTCAAAACCAAACCGTACCTAATGGTCACAATCTGGCCCACATCCAACGGATAGTCATTCAGCTGTGCGATGAAAATGGCAGCCACCGCCTCGTATAGCGCCGTCCCATCCATGTTAATGGTGGCGCCGACCGGGAGGACAAAGCGGGTGATTCGCTTGTCGATGCGATTGTTCTCCTCAGCACAGCGGAAGGTGACAGGTAGAGTGGCCGAGCTGGAAGACATTCATCAGTAAAATACTATAACCATTAATATGATGTTTCAATGCAAAGCAGAAGAAGGACGGAGCTTGTACTGTAGGATTCTGACCTTGAGGAGATCATGAGCGCCGTCACCAACGCCTGAGCCATTCCCAGTGTGAATGTATAAGGGTTTTTCCTCACAATGATGAAGAAGATAAGTGGCAGACAGATGGTGGAGTGGATGGCAAGACTGAAGAGCAAAACAGAATCACAATTACTCTAATACAATCAGACCAAGAGAGAAATATCACTATAATCATCATTTGATTTAAAGTACTTTGGCTTCAGTTTTTGGTTGGCTTGATTTGGTTTGGTTGGACCTGACCTGGTTGGATCTGTCTGAAAAACCACCAATTCTGGTTTATTCAGGTCCTCCAGTACTTAATTTCGAATTGTGCATTATAGGCACATTGATGGAAGTAATGACCGACTCATAATTACTGATAAAGAGCCTTGATTTAAACAGGTAAAGACTCTTTTGTCAGCCAAAAGCTAAGTACCCTCTCAACAGATTTCTGCTACATTTCCTCCAAAGGGAGATTTGAGAAGATCTGTCTCAGTTTGACATCCACAACCAGAAAATGTGAACACGGTGTACAAGAATAAAGCTGGTGTCGCTGCAGGATTTATTGTTCACTCTATAATGGTGTGTCACTTAGATTTAGACATGTGAGCAAAGCTTTCATTACTGTATCTGCAGGTTGAGCAGTTTTAAATGTCCTTGGCCCTTATCAGTGCCCACAAAGAGCTTCAGTTTTTACTGTAGCACTGGGAGGCAGCACTGGCCCAAATGTCAACCATAAATCCCAGTATCTGGAACAGGTGGATACGGAGTAATTGGACGGCTTACCCACTCAACACCGTCACCATGTAAAGACCCATCTTCCTGAAGATCTCCCAGTCTTCCACCTCAATGATCTTTGCAGCAATTAGGAACAGGATCCCTATGGGCATGTAGCTTCAAAGACAGACAAAGAAAGTATTCTGAACTATCTCGGATATAGAAGCTTAAATAGCCATACTCTATGTCTGTATTGCATTCTTTTATACCTACCACATAATTATCTGGACTAGTTTCATGGTTGCTTCATTCAGCGCGTCAAAAAATTCCAGGAGGATCCGCCCCTTTTCCCCCATCTTCCCAATGACAAGGCCAAACGCAACACAAAATACAATGAGCCCCAGCACGTTGATTCCATCTGAATACGCCCCGATGATTTTATAGTCCTTAGTGATATTCTGCAGAGAGGAGACACTCAGTTAGGTAAGACGAGGCCCAAAAGCTGCTGTAACAACCATATTTGTTGACCCTGAAGACTGATAAGATGTTGAAATGTTTTACACAGGCGCTGATTGACCAACAAGGACATACCATTGCCAATGCAAGGTCAAAACCCCAACAATTAAGACAATGCATCATCCAAACACAAGACCTGGTGACCTCTGTAACAACATTTACACTTTTACCTCTACCACCGCCATGACAGTGGTCGTGAGAGGAGGAATCGTGGTCGTCTCGGGCGAAACTTTCGGAGGCTCCAGCTCTTTGCGCTTTGTCTTGTACTGTAGTGCGATTGATCACATTTCACAACATTAGAGTTACAATCATATGGCTACATTAACTGTAAAAGACTGCACGAAACAAAACAAAAAAGTGGCTGGTAAACCTCTTACCTGCTGAAAACAAGCCTGCACTAGATTTTCCGGAAACATGTTTCTGTTGACGAAAAGGACAAGATTGGGTTTAAACTGCATAAAGATAATGTTGTGCACTGCAATCCTGTCTTGACAGATGAGTCATTGTTGCAGCAACTCTTTATGCAGGATCCAGGAGGGAATGATTTTTACACACAAAGACTGTGAATATGGGCAAGAGATTCAATTTAAGAAACTGGATGTTGGTTGTGTATCACTCCCTGAACAGTCTCAGTTTGCTGCAAAGTCATTGGATCATCTAAAAGTGCAGTTCAACTTTGCACATTATGTAACCTTTCAAGTTGAAAAAAAATGCTTTGAAGTGAGAACAGTGACTTTTACTTTTTGTGTGTTCAGCTCAACCAAAAAACCAAGAATGCTTTTGAGGACCGTCTGGAAGGGCCCACTATTATACCATTCAAACAAGTCATTGTGTTGCATTCACTGTCCGGTAGTCTGGTAGGACTGACCCAGTCAGGACGTAGGACAGACTGCAATGCAACCTGAAGTTTTCAAACTTTGACATGTCCAGCAGTGTTTCCAAAGGTTTTCATTGTAGCTTCAGAGGCTTTAAATGTCACTTTACTAACTTATAAATCAATAAGCCCAGCCCAGGACATGACTGGGAATTCACCTGAGGAGATCCAAGAGTGTGTCGACTGTCGTGACGTTGGGCGTGGTCCCGAATCTATCAATGTGATCAGCTGTCTGAGAGACTCCTGGTTTGATAGTCATCACCAAAATGATTCCTGTAAGGAATGTAGGTGTGTTTCAACATTTTTAACCATAAAACACCATCTACAGTACAGTACATGATGTCTTCACTGCAGATCAAGTGATGCTGAGAACCAGTATAGAAAGGCTTGAGCTTACCAAGAACTACTGCAATGATGGTCGTTGAGAAGTAATAGATTACAGCTCGCAGACCGATCCTCCCTGACACCTCAGAGTCCAGGGCTGCAACACCTGTCCACAAGAGCAGAAGTCTTTAGTGTTAACGGCCTTCAAATGACGTTTTGGCAACATGTGGCAGCAGAAGCCGTTTCGTGGATGCAGAGCCGGCGCTAAGCTAAAGGCTCAGAGATCCTCTCCTGCTATAGATCCTCATGGGAAATGTCAACTCACTGGCTATCGAGAGTGATGGACGGCTTCGACCGCTTCAGCTCTACCACCACTCGGCAGATCTGATCATACTCTGCTTTTTCTTCGTCCTCCCTACACAAACCTCGTCTCCTTGGGTGGGTGAGGCTTGTCACAAGTCTGATTTGCAGGTAAGGAAATCTCCAGGGAAATAGATGGGAACAAACAATGGAACAAAATCCCCAAATGGAAAATTCTGTTCTTCATCATACAGCCAATCATAAAGCCATCTACATCAATAACCTGAGGGAAACTGGTCTATGTGATGCTAGATCTGAAGGTAGGAGAAATAAAGAAAAGATATAAGTCTTTGATATTGTCTCTCAAGGCAATTAAATCAAGTCAACTGGACTAGACTAGCTAGTCAGACTAACCAGTCTAGTCCACACAAACTGATAAAAGTGTCAAAGACAAAACCTAAGTCCAGTTGACTTGGTTCAATTGGCTAGAGATGCCTTTGAATTGGACAAATGAGAATTTACACAGACAGACAAGTCTTTGATGTTGATTGATTGGCCGAGCCTCCCTGGTGCCAGCACTCCACTTCTCCACCTAAAAGCCAGTCTATGTCAAATTTGCTCTGAATGTTGATGAACAGCCAACGTACCGACAGAATCTCTAAACATACTGGGATGGTGAACTGTTTGTTTTCTTTACTGGGTGAAATAATAACATCTTGATCTCCATTCTCTCAGATGCTGAAGTCGGATTTACCTGTTATCATACTGGAGATGATGAGCGGCAGGATGACCAGCTTCAGCATTCGCATGAGGATCTCTCCCGGGAAGCCAAAGTACTGCTTGTGGAGATGGGAGAGGGAGGCGTACTCCCTGACCACCACCCCCAGACTGATCCCTGAAAGAGCAGGACAGAGGCAGAGGTGGGTCAGAACGACCAACAAACATCTGTTACAGCCATAGAAACAGATGTGGAAACTGGATAGGTACATTTACAGTAAACTGACACATTATTTTACTCTCCAGTGGTGTTTTGTCATGTGGAATTTATGACCCTTTAATTGATTAATTGGTTTTTTAATTATTTTTTCCACCATATAAATCATTATGGCATTTGAATGTATATAAAGTCTATAAACCCCCCAACTCCAGCACACACGCTCCTGAAATCCGTCCACCTATAAACGCCACATTTATCCCACTCAGGGATTTTTAGTGATCTGTGTTATCTACAAGCAACAGATGCTTGTAAAAGACGGGATGACACAGCAGATCGTAGCTGGACGACTCCACCACATCGACCCGCTCTGGGGCTGTAAAATCACATGCGAGGCTTGTAAAATTTTTGAGATTAATTTATAATTTATTTCTGTTTCTATCTCTTAGACCTATAAAGGAAAAGCAATTTAGCAATTTGGGAAACAACCCGCTCTCATTTCACGAGTGTGTCTATGAAGGGAGTGTATGGATTATAAGATAAAGGGCCATTGTCCTTTTACTCCTGCATAGAAACTAGAACCTCCAGCCTGACAGACCACAAACAACAGTCACTCTGAGTCTCTATAAGTTTGGTTGCCTTGCACCCTGCGGTTTGTGTTTTTGTAGTTATTTTTCATGTTATTGTGTCCCTTTGTCATTGTCTTGACTCTGAAGGAGAGACAAAGTTCTTCTCAAACTGTGAAAAAGGTCAACTGAGCAAAGACAGGTGACAAACGTGGCTGCATCGTGCGATCGTCATCACCGGTGACTGTACAACAGCAGTTTGATTTGGGACGACATTATAGCTACTGTTGAAATTCTGCACCTGTAGTTGGTTGGTGATTTTATTCTTTTTGATGGTTTATAATAAACACAGCTACCGTACCGACATACCAATCGTCACCATTGTCACTCCAATAACGGTCATGGCTTCATTAGCTTTAAACGCAAAAGCTTATAGACTTTGATGGGTTTAGAAACAAACATGGTTTCAGTTAACGCACCTGCATGAATATGCAGTAACTCATAATAAATCCTAATCCTATCTCTTCAACTTTGACTCAGTACGGACAACTGCTCCTGTCATAATTACTGCGGCCACTATGTTGCCTTAAATATGTCGTAACTATGGGTCATAATGACCCACCGAACAAATGACCTTAAGGCTAATTTTTAACTGGAGGACTATTTCTTCGTATGGGTTGTGTAAGAGAGTGAAAAGACAACCATATGGTTGTAAAACAAAAAATGACCTCTTTAGTTGTTCAGGTTGGAGATTGTTTGAACTAACACATCTGCTTAAAGCTCTGAAACCTGACTCTTTTTTTATTTTTTTTATCATACTGTGTCCTTACTAATTTTAACAACGTCCATCATAAAGACTCACAAGTTCAGTTTATGACAGGACTCAAAGTTATTTGCTTGTCGACAAACTCTTTTGAAGCTTAAAAAGAAAACAGCTTGTGGCGGTGTCTATCAGTTGGTAGAGCACCCGCGCGTGTTGAGGCTATAGTCCACACTGAAGGCGACCCTGGTTCGAATCCCACGCTGTGACCCAACCTAAAAATATATTTAAGCTTGGGAGTGGCTTCCATCATCAACAACAACAGGGGATGAGAAGACTTTATTGCTGCTGTGGTAAACGTTGTGACAGAGAAATTGGCTAGTGAAAAAGTTTACCTCGTGATGTGTTTGTCACCACAGTTGGGTGGACAACAGTTCAACGTCCTGGGAAATACACCTGTTTGCTTTCTATGAAAGTAAGAGGAGAGCTACTCTGATGCAAAAATGTTAAAACTCGGGTTTAAAATTTAATTAAATTAATAAGCCAACAGCTCTAAAACACTGAGACAACAACAAAAAATAAATAAATGAATGAAAATAAATAAATAAAAGCTAAAAATTAAAAAATTATGGATAGTCAATACAAACAAAAACTCCAACAACTGAGACGTAGCAAAGCAACTCTACCCAAACCATCGCCTTGACTTTATGCTAAGCTATCTTAACAACATATTGACGTCAGCTCTGGACATAAATAAGATGACGTCTCCAAAAATGTGAGAGAATTTCGTAAAATTACGTGAAATCCGCGAATCCCTCAGCTACCATCTTACAGAGGACGCACAAAATAAAAAGAAATCATTTAAATCGCACGGTTTAAGTCATTTTAAGCGTTTTCAAGCCTCTACATTATGAGGCGCTGCAGTTGCTATGTCCTGTGTGCTCAGTACTGGGACTCCTCATACAGACCCAGCATCAGCTGTCACTTCAGTCTGGTCACGTTTGACTGTCTGAGACACGTCCAGACACAGGGAGGGGGGGAAACTGCTCTCTGCCTCTATGAGGACAGAGGCTATGTCTCCTACAGTACAACACCACACTCAGTTACCCCCCCATCCTCCATAATATCCCTGTATGGCAATATAAATATGAAATGCAATGCATGTACTGTAGCCTATTTCTTCGTGTAGGCTACATGTAACGTTTCTGTGGCTGTGAAGTCGAGCAGTGCAAAGCAGATGCACAAGAGGTTGATTTATTCCAGCAGTGACAGCAGCAGAAAGCAAGGCTGCATGGTAAAACAAAGAGGGAGGGATGGATGTGCAAACAGCAGTGAAGATAGGTTTTAAAAAAAGAAAATAAACGGAGATCAGTGAAGGTTAAAGTGTCTCATTCTTTATACATACCGAGCAGCACAGATAAAACCGTGGCAATCAGAAGCCAATTCCTCTTCAGCAAGCCTTTGAAATTCACGCCTCGTCGCTCTTTGTTGCCCATCATGTCCATGGTGTTGCTTTTTTTTTTTTTTTCCTTTACCAGAAAAAAAAAAGGGGGAGAAGAAACAACAATGGACCCAGAGACGGAGACACAAAAGACTCCTGCAGCCGGGATGTCAGGTGCAGCCGAAGCCGAGAGGGATGGAGGAGCAGCAGCTGCGTTGCTACAGCAAAAGGATGCAGCCGTCAGACGCTGCTGATAGCCAGCACTGGTGTGAGGGAGGCAGTGTGTGTGTGTGTGTGTGACTGTGTGTGTGTGTGTTTAGGGAGGAAGGAGGGAGTGAGGAGGGAGGGAGAAGGTTGTCTTCACCCTCCACCACCCTTCCCCCACACTGACATTACCTCCTTTATACCAGTGACACCAGCCACTGGAATTAGGAATGCAACAACAGGTTTACACCGGGTGCATGTGTAAGAATGCAGGACATTATGATGATGATGATTAAAAGATCAAGATCCTTTTCCTCTGAGTGAGCGCTCACTTTGATGTTTGTCATCTCTTCAGGAAGTCTTACTTGTTCCTGACTGCTTCATGTAATAATGATGGAGACTACTGAGCTCTTGGGAACCTCCAGTGCAGCAGAAATGAAGTCACATTTAAGTGTCTGAAGATGTAGCTTATGTTAATGTGGTATTTCAGGCTTTTTTTTTTGTAAATTCCGGAAAATGTTTAAAATTCTTAATGAGGCTGAGGCTGAAATAATTCAAGGGGTCTGAATACTTTCTGAATACATGTACACTGTGATACAGCTCTGAACCTGCAACTGGATTGCAGATTGCAGTTGCATGTGAAATGCATTCTGGGATACTTAGCTGTCCCAAGGCCACACAGGTCATGTTCCAGTCCTCGTGTCGGCCTTAAAGCAAACTTGCATTTTGGATTTTTCATGTTTTCTGCCCATGTCTCCATGTCTCTGTGAGTGTTTATTAAAGAGTCTTTTTCCAGCCTTTCCAGGACTAGCTGCAGACTGAGTCATCATGCACTGAAATCAAAACATAGAGGACAGGGGTTAGTATATAGAGATATAGGGCTGGAGCTGGTCATTAAGGCTGTATGGTTACATTATCATATCATGTCATCCTGGAAGAGACCAAAGGAGATCACAACGCCTCTCACCTCACATCAGAGCCACCAGATCCCTTCACACAAAATCAGATTCACCCTTTGCAATGCAAATTAAAACCATGTGGAGCTTTATCGCCACCTACTGCTGCCTTTAGTTGGATTTCCCCGGCTGCCATCTACTGGCGTCCTTTAATACCCTGAATGATCCTCTAAGAGTTTTTTATTTTTTTGAAAAAGACTGTATGTTGATTGGTATTTTTAGTTAAACAAATGAATAAATGTAGGCTACATAATAAATCCCCCCATTCCCTCACTCACCACCCCATATTCCCAGATCCTCTAAAGGCAATACAAATTGAAAAGAAAGTAATAATGCATTATATAAAACATACAACAACTAAACAGAGTTAAGAGAAGGTATTGTAATAAAAAGAAACTAAATAAAACAACAAATGAATAAATAAATGAAGAGAATGGGAAAAAAAGAGGAAGAAGTGAAAGTAGGTTTTATTTTGAAGGCTGCAGCCGCCCGACCGGAAGTCGTGCTCTCGTGCCGTGTGTCGGACCTGACAGTGACATGAGACGGAGCCAGTCGTCCGGGGGAGCGGCAGCCAGCAGCAGGTCCTTGAGTGTCGGCGTGGATATGAGAGGAAGTCTGATGTGTTAACCTGGTGGTGGCAGAGAGCGAGAGAGCCGGTGAACAGGCCGCTGCAGTGACGGCAGCATCCATCCATCTGAGCGGGGACTGACCGACCGAACCGACCGACCGACCGACCGGCCGGGCGGCTGCTGCTGCTGCTGCTGCTGTCGCTACCTACTAATTAGCCTAGCTCTACCTAAAACCCGCTAACTTCACCAATTTGAGGCGGAAAAAGAAGAAAAAAAGCGGGGCCTCCGGCTAGTACGACTCGGTTCAACAGCTGCCCCCTCCCCTCCACGCCTCCTCTCCTGGAGCCCGGTTCAACATCCTGCCGAGATGGGTGAGTAGTAGTCAGCTTAGCTGCCGCTGCTCCTGCTGCTGCTGCTGCTGCTAACAACCACAACTGAACTGTTGTCAACGGTCGGTTTATTCGAACCCGTCAACGACCGGCGTGTTTAAAAAAACGAACGAGCGACTGTTGACGTCATGTTTAATGCATTCGAATTCGAACCACGTTAACCACCGTAACGTTCCACCCGCTGTGTTCTAATAATTCAGTCATACATTTAAAAGCCTGTGACTGTGGCTGCTGCTGCTGCTGACCGTGCGTGTCCGCCTCAGTGCTCGGGTGGGGTAGCTTCCCCTCACTGACTGACTGACTCCATCCACTTGACTACACCCGCTCCCAGTCAGTGGTCGTCATTTTTTTTGTATTTACAGTGAGAAAATCGTTATTATTTCTTCTAAACCATCACCGCTATCACCGGCTCCTTCCGTGTGGTTGAGCCGGGGACTGTGGTGCAGGTCTCGGCTTGCTTCATGTATGTTACACCCCCTCCCCTCCTCCTCCACCTCCTCCTCTGAAATGGCTGTGTGTATTGGAGATGGTGTAGATGGCACTTCTCCATCTCCACAGCTGTTATGCAATAGGATCCAGCAGCCCACTTTGTGTTGCTGTTTATACTGCACTGCTCCCTGTATTTCTGCTGCTTATTGATGAACGACACAGCAGCACAGCACTGCTTCCTGATTGCATGACTGAATCATCCATACATTTAATACTTACTGCTCCATATTAGGAAAAAAAAAATCAGTGTCCCATTCCTGATTTGCATTATTTATCTGCCAGTTTTATGAGGTATTTCATTTAAGGTGTACAAGCCCAGACTGGGCAGGGCCGGATCCATCCATGCTTGTCATCATGTAATGTAAAGATATCCAGGAGGATGGGATGGAGGGGTTGGGATGTGTGGGATGTGTAAGCGCGCACCAGCAGCAAGCAACTGATAGAAACAACCAGGTCACTGCAACACAGTCTGCACACCCAGTCCTTATGCAACGTACCATCATCATCATCACCTGGGTTTGTGTGTAGGCCCCAAATGGGGAAAAAAAAGGAAACAAGCATCAGGAAAACTCTGCAATGAACCTCAACATTTTTTTTTACCTCCTTCTTTTGCTAATGATGATCAATAAAGTTGGAGGAGAAAGCAGCGTGTCAGCCTCCGGAGTAATTAGAGTGCAGTCTGGACCAAACCCGACGGGTCAGACTCCCTCCCTCCCAATCAGATTTTGCTGAGATTGTGGAGTGGACCGCACAGATTGAACCGGAGGCAGAGCTGCTGTCCATCCAGGAGGAAAGGCTTCACCCTGCTACTGTACTGGAGCTGCGCAGGCTGCAAATCTGTTGGTTTTACTTAGCCATATTAAACCTTGGTTAATATCAGCCTGGAAATAGATAAACATGGAGAATAGATCCAGTACTGTCTAACATCGCTAATAGTGACTATTATACATGCTGTGAGGAAGTAGTAGTTGTTTTTTCCCCCCTTGTTTGACTTAAAAGAATACCAGATATGACATCTCTGATGTTTGACATGGCTGCGATGGATGCACACCAGCAATAAATCATTGATTCAAGTCACTGTGGTTAACATGGCTGGCAGTCATGCAGATTGATGTCTTGTAGATGTCGTAATGGAGAGAAGAGCGAGAAGACGGAAGAAAACAAGTAAAGCAGTTCACCAAATCACACCAAGATTAGAAAAGAAATTAACATTTAGAATTTAAAATCACTAATCACAGTGAAGTGAAAACACAAAATAAGACACAAAAACACAAAACGAAACCAATTTTCCCGAAGCTCCTTTCATCGTCGTCGTCACAAACAGCAAATTACCATTATTTTACAATTCACAAACAGAAAACAAAGCGGTTGTGTTCGTCCTCAGTCAGTGTTTCCTTCAGCGTCATTTAATGTCAAGATTATTGAATTATTTACCGTGAGTCATTGAGTAAACAGTTTTAATAATTACTAATCACAGTGTCAGAGCCTCATTAAAACACCACCAGCCTCTGTTAATGAAGTTCAGAGGAAATCTGGATTCACATTAGCAGCACTGACTCTACTGACGTCACGGTCTTACCTCCGTTTGGACGACTAGTGCTTTTTTATGCCAATTAATTGATTAAGTTTTTAGGCTTGTCACAAGTATTACATAATCACCTGATCGCAATGATTCCAGCTGACTGCAGTGGTTTTGAATGGACTCAAACAGCTGGATGAAACTAACAGAAATGTCATAATTGTGTCCATCACTGTTTCCTTCCACGGTTTGAGGTTTGATTGGTCCTCATTCAAAGCCATCATCAGCTTTTTTGTCAGTTTGGTCAGTTCGTCAGACGACGTCACCGTTATAAATCCAGGATTTAACCCCAGGCTGCTCAAAAATGAAAGTAAAATGAGCCGTAAACTGAGAGAGCTGTGTTTAGGGTAAGCGATATACTATCATCATCTGTAATGATACAGCATCCCTTCCCGACCATCATCCCTACAACAGACGCTGCTGCTGTTTGGAGTTTCCTCTTGTGCTTTCCTTCCTTCAGTTTTCTGACGCCCATCGATTTGCTGCGTCTGCGCTGAAGTGTGAAGCTTCAGGATGAGGGGAGAAAAAAAAAAAAACCCAGCAGGAAACTGTGTGACTTTAGATTTTAGATGAACATCTGTGGTGCAAACAGTCTGTCGCTGCCGGTCGGTCTGCTTAAAATACGACTGTGTACACACTGTGGCTGTTTGACAGTGATATACACTCAGCTGCTGCACCTGCACCACTCACAGCCTCCTCGCTTTGAATTAGACCTGGATGGATTTTAGTCAGATGCAAAGGATGATGGATTTTATTACGGACGCATCTAGGTCAGCTGGAGAGATTTTTATTTGAGACGTATATTTGTTGTGTTTTGGAAACAGCTTTCTAACTCAGATGTCTTGGACCAGGGAAGCACACATTTGGCTTGATACCGATACCAATACCTGGGTGTAGCATATCGTTCGTTACCTTTAATTGTTGGTGCAAGCTATTTTTAGATCGGCGGAGCAGAGCCGCAAGCTGTTTTCAAGGTAAATACAGAGACTGCTTGCTGAAAAACTGCCCCCGACGGGAACGCACATCAGCGGTTTTGCATGAATTTCCCTCTAAAACAACTCTGTGTGGTAACGTTGTGTTAATATCTCATAGTGTGGTGAATGTGCAGGTCACAACTTGTCCACCAGAGCGTTGTGGAGTTGTTGGATTGTGTATTTGATGAGTTTGATGAGGGAAACCAAGAAATCCCATGAGCCTCCGTAGAGTAGCTCTGAGCAGCTCACGGCTCTGCTCCGCCGTTCTAAAAATATCTTGCACCGACAATTAAAGGTAAGAAACCTACTGCTATGACTATTGAAATTATGGCAATGGGCCAGTTTTCCAAAATGTTGAACTATCCCTTTAACCATCAACCATTTAACCATAAAGAAGCTGCATATTTTGTAGGGATGGGACGAAATATCGTTTGGCGAAATATCGCGATACAAAACGTGACAATACGCATCGAGTTTGAAAAAAATGGATCGCGAAATGAAGACTAGATGGCACTGCCACATGATTTGTATAGTATATAAATAATTTAGTGTGTGTGTTTGTGGGGCAGGCATGCAGTCTATGGTGGCAGGCTGGCAGCACCATCTGCTGGTCAAGCAGGGGGAAACTAAATGGGAAAAAAATTACATCCGGGAACGGTGCAGTGCGTCACGTCACAGTCAGGTCACAGCGCATGCTGCAACAACAACGCTGTACAGCAAGCTAACAAACGTTAGCAGCAACTACCTTGCCCTCAAACCGACGGACAATGGAGTCGAATGAGGTCGAAATTGAGGACGCTCCGCCTGGATACAGGTCATTTGTCTGGCAGTATTTCGGCTTTCTCATTAAAAAAGACAAAGACGGCAATAGAGTAACTGACAAGACTAAGACTGTGTGTAAGCTATGCTATGCCGTCATTCCGTACACCACCTCCAACACAACAAACATGAACCACCACCTTCAACGTCACCATAAAGATGTGAAGACGGCCCCAGAGAAAACAAACCTACCGAAGGGACAGCTGACCATGAAACAAGCACTGTCACCAACTCTACCCCCGTCAAGTCCGCGTGCAAAACAGATAACCAGGCTCATTGGCGAGTTCATAGCGGACTATATGGCTCCATTTAACATTGTAGAGAACAGAAAATTCATCCAAATGTTCAAGGTGCTGGAGCCCAAGTTTAAGGTGCCATGCCGAGGACATTTTTCAGAGAAGGTAATTCCGGAAATTTACAATGAAACCAAACAAAGCGTGAAAGAGTGTCTCAAAAATGCCGACTGCATTGCCCTGACCACCGACGGCTGGACGTCGCGTGCAACACAGAGTTATATCACCATCACGGCACACGTCATCGACGAGAAATGGGAGAGTAAAAACTTTGTGTTGCAAACTCGTGAGTTAAGTGAAAGTCATACTGGTGTTAACATAGCTCACGTGTTGAGAAATGCAGTGAGAGAGTGGGAGCTAACGAGGCCACAAACAACCATCGCGTGTGTCACAGACAATGCTAGCAACATGGACATCGCAGTGAGAGAGAGCGGTCTGACTCCTCACATCAAGTGCTTGGCGCACGTAGTGAATCTGGCCAGTAAGCGAGGCTTGGCTGTAGCCCGCGTCGCGCGCCTTCTTGGCCGGGTGCGAAGAGTAACTACATTCTTTCACAAGAGCACCACGGCCACCGCCGTCCTGGCCACCAAGCAAACCCAGTTGGAGCTGCCTCGGCATAAGCTCATCACCGATGTCCAGACCAGGTGGAATAGCACCTACGAAATGCTTGCGCGCTACCTGGAACAGCAAGCAGCTGTCTCCGCAGCGCTGAGCAGCCCAGAAATCCGAAGGAATGCGAGAGAAATCGACACCCTGGATAACACTGATATATCAGATGTAGAAGACATAGTGAAACTGCTTAAGCCACTGAAGACAGCCACAACAGTTGTGTGTGATGAAAAAGAGCCCACTGTTTCACTTATAATGCCACTGAAGTACATGATCGAGCAAAGCATGTCACCAGACGAAAATGACACACAGACCATCGCCAACATGAAAAGCGCAATCCTACTCGACATCTCGGGCCGGTATTCTGGGGACTGTAATGATATGCTGCAGGAGTGCACAGCGCTTGACCCACGATTCCGAAGCCTGTCCCATCTGAATAATGAACAACGCGAGTCCGTCTATGCCCGGATACGTGAAAAAGCTGCAGGACTTAATTTGCCACGCAACCAGGTAGACTAACTTTCATTGAAAAAAAAGAGGTGTGCTGAGCGTGTGTGTAACTGTGTATGTGTAGGCTACAGCCTGAAAACGTATTTCTCATATCGATTTTTTTTTAATTAGTCGATCTGAGTGAATGAGAGGGAGGGAGGGAGGGAGGGAGGGAGGGAGGGAGAGAGAGAGAGAGAGAGTGTGTGTGACAGAGTGAGAGAGATGGTGTGTGTGTGTGTGTGTGTGTGTGTGTGATTGAAAGACAGAAATGTTTGAGCTGTTTTTTCTATTTTATTTTTTTAGACCAGTGACACTGATGAAAGAACAACCAGGGCCAGTGCTTCAACATCAGGGGCAGCAGCAGCAGAGCAGGCCATGGTCATGATTGAGACAGTACAGGGAGCAGAGCAGAGCCAGGAAGAGCCAGTTGAAAGAAAAAGGCAGATGCAGGATGTGACACAGCCTCCCCCACCAAAGAAGACAGCGCTAGAAGATCTCCTTGGGAGCTCCTACACTACTCTTGAGACAGTGCAGTCCAGCAGAGGGATTGAAATGGAGATACTCTCCTACAGAAATGGGATTCCTATCCCACTCAACAGTAGTCCACTTGAGTGGTGGAAAGTTAATGCATATGCTTACCCATTACTTGCCCCCCTTGCCAAAGCCTACCTTTGCATTCCTGCTACGTCAGTGCCCAGTGAACGGGTCTTTTCGACGGCAGGAGACATTGTGTGTGCTCAAAGATCACTGATTACACCAGAACATGTTGATATGTTAGTTTTTCTGAAGAAGAACCAGTCCTAGGCCAGGGCCATGACTTAAGAGAGGCTGAGCTAACTTAATCTAGGGTTAGAGCACTAAGGGAGTGTTCTTGTTTGTTTGAACGGTTGGGCCGTGTGTTTCCCTGTGTGCAACTGAAACAAAAATAAATAAGTTGTAATTACGCAGTAATAGTTTGTCTTTTTTTCTTTTTTGATATCGTATCGTTTCGTGACCCTGGCATATCGAGGTGCATCGTATCGTGAGTTTAAGTGTATCGTCCCATCCCTAATATTTTGTAAGGTTTCTACGTGTGAAAACAAACCTTTACGGACCGAGACTCATCATCCTCATCATCATCATTATCATCATCATCATCAACCTGCTAACTCTCTTCTTTCTTCTTCTTCCTCCTCTCAGACAACCTGAGCGAAGCCCTGGAGAAGCTGAAGCTGGCGTCCACAGACAGCGCCACCGACAGCGTGGAGAGCTGCCTGGACTGTCTGCTCAAGGCGCTCGCCAACAACAGTAAGCGCAGCCCGATTTTTTCTTTTTCTTTTTTTTTTTTTATACACACAACACAGTGGCGGCGGCAGCGCTCGTATTTAAAAACCATTTCTCTCCCGGTCGCTTCGAAAATCGCCGTGGCAATCTGCCCCCGCCGTGGGTCCTGGATCAGCTCGCTGAGATTTCCTACGTGACTCGAAGAGAAGCGCCTCTCATTAGAGCGCTCAGCTGTTAATTTAATAAATCATACCTGGATTGTGCTCAGATGAGAACTACATATATTTATATTATATATTATATATAAACTGGAAATGAGACTCAGTGGGACGTTGTTTGCCAGACGGCTGAGTAATGTGGACGAGTGAATGAGCAGTTTCTTCTCCCGCTGATCTCTGACTAACAGGAAACCTGTCACCTGTGCTGCTGCTGCTGCTGCTGTAACGTCTGAGAGGCGACTGCTGCTGAAGTGTTGATGGTTATATTAGTGGAGGTGAAGCCGCAAAGGTTTCTATTGGTCCAGAGAGTGACGACGTGTTGGAGCTGCAGAGTCTTTTAATGTTGTTAAATGTTGTTAATGTTGTTGTTGAAGATGCTGCTTTGTGATTATGAACTGTTTTATTTATTTATTTATGTATTGGGTTAGTTTTAGATGTGTTGTCCTCGTAGACTTGTTCCCCTAGCCTGACAAGCCAGACTATATCATTAAAATGTCTAGTCTGGCAACAACCGCTAGACCTCGGCTCAGTGCAGGGGGCGGGATGAAGGCTGTCTTTCAAACTGCCTCTGCACGCAATAGGATGTATGTCGTGATCGCGTTAAGCCCGCCCAACGACTCTCTAAGCAGATGGAGCGCTATGATTGGTGAACGCAAGACTCAAAAAGTTCCCATGGCTCGTTTCTAGACCCATGTACGGAGCCAATATATTTGCTGCCGCTAGGGTGCGTCTAGATTTCTAGGCGAATGTTCTCTATTTCCTGCTCAGGGATTACAGATGAAAATGAGCGTGTAGCTAACTGTGGTACAGCTGCGAGCTGTGCACCTTCCGTCAAATAAACTAGAGCTGCAACAACTAATCGAACAACAATCGATTATTAAATTAATCGTCAACTATTTTGAAAAATAAAAGTAAAAATTCTCTGATTTCAGCTTCTTAAATGTGAATATTCCTGGTTTCTTTGTCCCTTTATGACAATAAACTGGGAATCTCTTTGGTTTGTGGACAAAACAAGACATTTGAGGACGTCGTCTTGTGGTTTGGGAAACACTGATTGATATTGCTCAACAATTTTTAACATTTTAACGACCAAGCAAGTAATCGGTTAATCATTTAAATTGGGCAACATACAGTATTTTAACTGTTTCCTTACAAACATGAGCTCATGAATGGTTCCTGTGTCTCTCCATCCACCACATGGACGGTCAGATACAGTTTTAATCACGATGTCAGCAGATTCTAGTCTTTACACGTCTCTCCCTGTTTTCCATTTAGCTCACATATGATATCTTCAATTTGAATAGTTCACAGTGCATTTATAGAGATAATTATGACAATTTTTCTTTTTTATTATAACACACATTTGCCTCTGCTCACAATTCATGTAGAACCATCCATTTTCCCTGCAGCTGAAGCTCCTTTAAGGCGCCACATGAAGAAAAAAAATAGCAGCTACACAATTATATAGGAAATGAAACATATAGACACTGCATCCCAGTCATCTGTATTATATATTATTTAGTAAGGAGCATTGAAATGACATGTTTCTAATTGATATTGTACAATCTGACACTTTAATGTCTCGTATTTGTTTCTGAGCTGGAGTTTTCTAGCAGTAAGGAGTGAGAATATATAATTTATGATGTGACTGTAACCGACTGTGATGTTTGCAGACACTGAGGCCAGTATGAAGATCCAGGAGATGGGCGTCCTCCCGCTGCTCCCCACCCTGCTGAACCCCCAGTCTTCCTGCACTCCTAAAGTAGCCAACATCATCGCCGAGGTGGCCAAAAATGGTGAGGAGGCTCCCTTCCAGACAGCAGCACCCTGACTCACTCGCGTCCAGTCAGTGTTTAGCTTTCTCTCCCTCTCTCGATACGTTATTTAGACGTAAACAGAAGCTCGCTGTGTGCGTTAAAACCTTGTTCTGAAGCTGAATATTTTGAGGAAGTGGAGCAGCGCCGCGTCTGTGTCGGAGTGACGGGTTGTTTCAGAGTGTGAGGTTTATTGTGCCGAGGACTCAAACCTTTTGCATAACTGCATTGTCACAGATTCACCCCCCCTCTCCTCCTCCTCCTCCTCCTCCTCCTCCTCCTCCTGTAACGCCTGCGCCAGAGCACAAGAGCAGCTTTTTAAAAGCAAGAGAAAAGCAGACATGAATAGAAGTTGGGGCTAGAAAAGGTTAGGATAATGAATGGGTTCTGAGCAGCTTGCAAGACTCCGGCTAATGATCACTCCCCAGCAGTTTGCCAAGCTTGGCAACAACCCGCTGGCATTTATCTGTCACGGCTTCCGGAAACGTCTGCGAGCAGCCAAGTGACTGCTGGGGCTAAAAAGACCAGGACCAGCACCAGGACGAGGACGACTCCCTCTCCTTCTGTCTGACAGCACGAACCCACCCGATTGTTTTTAAAGGAGACATAGTATTACACATATTTTACTGCTCGAGCTTCCCGTTGTGTCCGTTTTGAACACAACAGAGCAGCTCCGCAGGATGTTCAGCTCCACAAACTCCTTAGTCGTCTCGTACGGATGTCAAGAAAAATCAACCGCTGTGCAGCCTCTTTGTGAAACGCTTCGTTTCGTTTCCCAATTTATCTTTTACTCTTATTTTACGACCACAAAGAGTGTGTTTTTTAATGTAAATGACTAAAACGTACACAAATTAAATAGAAATGACTTAAAATTGATTGAGGTAACAAACAACCAACACTTTTCCTCCATGCCTTAAGAACAAATACTGCATGATGTACTTCAAGTATAAACAAAATATTAATGCTTGTGAGCTTTAAACTGTTTCCAGTCAAATAAATGCTGTGATTCTTGATGGCGCGATCGTTGAGACCCCGAGTCTGACCTAGGATTTTTATCTTTAGGGAAGGAAAACAGTTGCAATTATCCGTGTAGATGCCGGGTGAGTGACGAGCGTCGTGGGCGTTTTTTTGTGCACATCCTTTGCAGTTCAGATGCCTATAGTTCATGTTGTGCAACTTTGCAGAGGTTCAGCACGAACATGTCATGACATTAAACATTGTGAGGATGTTCTAAGTTATAGAAGAGGATAATATGTCTCCTCTTAAAGCTCCATGCTACAGTAGAGGAGCGAAATCAGGTTACAGCGGAGTCACTGATGAGGCATCGTCTACATGACGTCATGCTGGATGTTAAACTGTGACTCAGGCAGGGGTCTGGACCTTCACACTCAGACCCCCCCCCTTCCCCACATTCATCCCTTTGTTTGGTTTATTATGTGGCAACTGGTCCTGCAGACGCACAGTCCCAGTTACTGTAAGATGGCAACTGAAAACACAGATGGACACACAAAACATCCCAGGATCTGAATATTTTCAGTGTTTTTCCCATGAAATCAGCACTTTCTGGTTGACTCAGCTGACTGTAATTGCAGAGTAATGCAGCGCAGTGTGTTTCCTTATATGTAGCAGGAATGTGGTCGTTCATCGCTTTGTTTAACAATGTATTCCAGGGGAATTGCTGAGCTGTTTTCCTGGGAGGATGAACCGCTGGAAATGATTTATATATTACAGTTATAGTCATACAGACGGAGAAAATGGAGACAGAGAGAACATGTCACACCGACCGGGCTCGGGCTCGAACGCACTGGACATGTGGTGGAGAAAATAGAGAGAAGCAACATGTTGATGTCATGTGAACATCACAATAGCAAAATGTGTCTATTTTGAACAAAGAACAGAATAAAAACAGAAGAACAATGTCCGAAGCAGAGCAGGTAGAAGTAAAACTTATATGATCCTACCCCTTTCTGACTTATCTATTAAAGCAACACTGCAGAGTTTTTCGGCCTTAAAATAATGTTTCCAGACTCATTGCAATGGTAGAAAAATGGTTAATAGGATGAATGGTTCTGCCGCTGCAGCCTGAGCCGGGTCGCATTGGCTGAAACTGTGCTATGTAGGTTCCCTGCATTGGTCGGACCCCCCCCCCCCTGCACTGAGCAGAAACTCTGCAATGTTGCTTTAATAAATTAAACAATAATTCAATAATCAATTTACAACCACATATAAACATACAAACAACTATCCCCAATTTCTTTACAACCCAAATATAATAAATATATAATATATAAATGAATAATAATAATAATGTATTTCACTGAGTCTCACCTCCAGTGTATTGTCAGTGCTCCTGTTGCTCTGCAGTGATGTTAGACGACAATCAGTCAGTCAGACATGGAGGTCCATGATTACAGCCCTGAAGCCTTTTAACCACGCTGCCCTGTACTTATCATTTCCAAAACAAAGCCGGTCTTTCACTGCCTCCATCCCATCACCCGACTCCACAGCTCGATGTGTTGGGTCTTCATACGAGAGACTGTTGAGTCTTCTAATGTGTGAAATTGACATTTGCAGTTTTAACACGAGCTGCGGGATGAAGGAATGTTATTCACGTCAAGTATGTGGTCTCCTTGTTAACTGTAATACAGGAATGCTGGGTTTGGTTTTTCCCTAATAATTTTTCCATCTTTTATCCTTTTTGAATGAGCTCTTTTATCGCAGACTGCTGGAATCTGAAGAAATAAATTCGATAAAGACTGAACAGGCAGTTTGCCACGTATTTAGTGTTGGTTTTTCACCTGTAATACATTTCTAAAGGGAATAAGTATCTTTATTTGCTGCAAACTGCAATAAAAACTGTGTTTGCCGCTACATTTAAAACTAAAATTTCTGTCTTTTCTCTTTCATTCCTCACACTGACTGCTCTGTCCGATCTCCTTGCTGCTCCGTAGAGTTCATGCGGAGTCCCTGCGTGGAGGCCGGACTCATCCCTCCTCTAATTCAGCTGTTAAACTCCACCGACCAGGAGGTTTTACTGCAGACCGGCCGAGCTCTTGGCAACATCTGTTATGACAGCCGTAAGTAGGAGTGTGCTTTTTTGCTTAGGGAACATTGAATCCCTCATGAGCCTTGTCATCACCCTCACAGACCTAATAGAAGATAAAGTAATAAAAATTATGTTACTTTTTTGGAGCTGCAGCTCTTCGGGCTTGTGTGTGTGTTTGTGTGTTTGTGTGTGTAAGCTCCACGAGCCTGTAACAGGGTTAGAGGAGTGTGTCCGGGGAAATCTTGTTGAGATCTGAGGAACCACACCCTGTTCACTGCATTCACATAAAACACACTGCAGCTCCTTCATGTTGCTGCCGGTTCGTTTACATGGAGTCCATATGAAAATATACATAGACATAAATAAAATACACAAAAAAACAAGTCATTTAAACACTAAAATGTAGATGCATTAAGGTAAATATCAGCTGATTTTAATGTATATTGTGTAACTATGATTTCGCCGTCCAATCAGAGGAATTTTAACTTTCAGCAACTTTCCTCGGCAAGATATCAGAGTGATTTTTATTTTTTTTTACTTGACCAAAGTAATGTCAACGTTTGATTCATGCGGCATAAAACTGCAGAGTTGCAGCATTTCACTCGGTGTATAAAAACTGAAAGTAAAATTCTGTAAAAACTGCTGATACTGCAGACAACTTCAGTCGGATCAAACACCTCAAAGTAAAAGCTGGTTTGCAGATTTTAAAATCACACGTACGACTGAAGTTACAAAACAGTTTGACTGTAATAATCACTGACTGTTGAGGCTTGGGTTCAATTATATCAGATACCACAACATCTTCTCACCATATGTGATATGTTTCATATTAAAAACACATTACAGGCAAGATATTTGTAAATCCTTTACGTAAAAACAAACAGCTGAAATATAAAGTACAACAATAATAATGTTGTATTTGGCCTGAACTGTATCTAGATATTAAATTTTAGATATTGCCCAAGCCTACTGCATCTCTTAATGCATAAGTGATTACACCATCGGGTTGGTAGTTCTGTGTTTGAGGCTGAACTAAAGGAGCAGGTCTCTGGACCTTCAGGTGTCAACAAGACCTTGTTCCACATTAATCTAATTTGTTTTTAGCGCGCTGCACTAAAACTAAGCTGACACTATATCTGACAATAACGTGACTGTGTTTGAAAAACGCCAAAGCACATTAGAGACATCTGCTCCAAGAAATTTCATTAAGCGAATGTTCCCGCGGAGTGTGTGTGAGCGCTGACCTCGGGGACGAGCGGCGGAGTTTAAGCCTGATTCTGAGGCCCGAGCTTTAGAGGCTTTAATCACAGCTGTCTGTTCTGCTGCACAGCTCCTCGTCTCGTCAAGAAGGAGAAAAAGAAAAAAAGAAAAGCCGGGCGTCTGCAGGAATCTGTAGGGATGTGACATTTGTTCGAGCGAAGGCGAAGTCTCGGCAAAGCCGGCGTGGTTTTATGACAGACACACTGGGAGACAGCGCGCAGGAGCAGCTGCTTGATACCACACAGAAACACACTTGTGATAAGATGCGAGACATTTGCCTTGGTCGTTGAAGTAGATCGAATGAAAGGAGATCTTCAACATGATTTAATACTGTACACAGAAGCAGCTCAGTTATGTAATGGACATGAGGAAAGTATTTCATGTCACAGATGGCTCAACAAGTCGGAATCTTAAATGTGGAGTTCTCAACGGGCCCGAACTGGCCAGACTAACCCGACCAGATGCGCTGTCTCGATACATGTGGTCAGGTCAGGTCAGGCCTTGGGCTTCCTTTTTTTCTCTTTTGGTTCTGTTTTTTGGGCCGGGTTTGGGCTGAGCATTAGGCTAATGCCAGTGAGTCAGGTCCGGGCTTCAATGCCGGTGAGTTGGGCCGGGCTGAAAATGACTCGGGCCTCCTTTTTTTGTTTTTAAATTTTGGGCTGGGTTCAGGCGGAGTTCAGGCCGGGTTCGCAACAAGAATCAATGGTTCAGGCTGAAAATATAATCGGATAGGACTTTGGGCTTCCTTTTTTTGTTTTTTTTATTTGGGGCTGGGTTTGGGCGGAGTTCAGGCTGAGATTTATTACTAGTGAGTCGGGTCTGGGCTTCAACATCCATGGGTCGGGCCTGTATCGGACCGAAAGTATATACAAATGCTTATTTTATTTAGTTTTTTGATTTTGGGCCGGGTTCAGGCTTGGTTCGCAACAAGAATCAATGCTTGTGAGTCAGGTCCAGGCTTCAACGCCGGTGGGTTGGGCTGGGTTCGGGCCGAAAATATATACAAATGACTTGGACAGGGCCTCAAGCTTTTGGGCAGGGTTCGCAACAAGAATCAATGCTAGTGAGTCGGGTCCGGGGTTCAGTGAGTCAGATTGGGCTTGAGCCGAAAATATTTACAAATGACTTGGGTTGGGTCGGGTCGGGCCAGGCCTTGGGCTTCTGGCTTCCTTTTTTATTGTTTTTTTTATTTTGGACCAGGTTTGGGCCAAGTTCAGGCAGAGAATTAATGCTGGTGAGTCGGGTCTGAGCTACAACACCCGTGGGTCGGGCCGGGTCAGGTTTTAATTCTCAGGCCCCGTTGAGGACTCTACTTAAATGTATTTTTAGGCGTCTTAATTAATGAGGGTGAAGTAATGAAGCTGGAGTAAATCAGATGCCCAGACGACCTCAAGTGGCTCGGCTCCCTGTCTGAGCAGCACATTGACAGAACGACTGCAGCTGCTACGTGTACGATACAGGAAAAGGGACGTGGAATATAGAAATCAGCGTACAGCCAACGTGAAAAACCATCATGTGTGTCCAGACAGCTGGATTGATTCTACACAGAGCGTATCCATGTTCGAGACTGACGAGTGAAGAAGCAGCTGAACCTCCTCTGCGGAGACGCGCTGTCACAGGCTGTCAGACGATCCAACAGGCATTTTGTTTGAGCACACTGAGCCCACACACACTCTGCAAAGGAAACTTATTTCTCCCTGTTTGTACTTGAGTGCGAGTGAAAAACTGCAGCATCATGCTCGGCTCGCTCTCATCAAGCCTTCGCCACGACGGGCCAGAACCAGTTCACCCACGCATGCGTCAGGCTTTTCATCACAAGATGCTCCAAATGCTTCAAAAAGGGGACATCAAGTTCGTCCACAACCCAGATGACACTTGTCCGTCTTCTACCGTGTGGTCTAATAACACAAATCCTTGCTATGCTCCGAACAAACCAATGGAACGATGGCCTACCAAACGGCTATCGGCGTCTAGCGTCGGGGGACACAACAAATCTATTGAACCGTGTGAAAGGGGAAGCAACTGAACTGAGGAAAAGTCAGGTCAAGCCGTCTGCATCTCGCAACGTCTGGAGACACAACAATTATAATTGACTGATGCAGTAGAGTAGTGTTTAAGAAAGTGATTGTGTGTCGTGTCTAGATAAGTTTCACAGTTTTTGTTCAGACTAAAAGCAAACTTGAACACACAGCAGTGGGAAAAGACACTGAAACTACCATTGGCTGCAAGAATTGTTACAAAATATGTACAGAGGCAGTCATTGCTGGCAAAGGCTCTGTAACCAAATATTAGTCGGGAGAACCAGTGTTTCTGTCTGAGTACATTTTGTGTTTCCTGTTACTTGACTGTTACGCAACCCCTGTTTGTTCTTTTGTTCAGTAACCTTGGGCATATTATTAAAATTATATAAAATTAATCCCTGCTTGCATTTGTTTCTGAGGATATTCGGAATGACGCACAGGAAATGAGTAAATTTTGACCATGACATAATCCCATACATACGACTAACAGATGTTGAGCCTGAATTAATGATCATTAACACTTCCCATTGACAAACACAGTTAACCCTGCCATACTTAAGGTCCTTATTGTTGCTATCTTAGCACTATCCATAGCAATACATTTTCACTACACTCTACTCAAGTTCCTGCTACTTTGATATTGTCTCAGAAAAGCCAGCTGCCTCTTTATCAGAGACGCAGCTTGTGAACAGGCAAGATGGACAACTGTTCGGGGCCCCAGGCTGTGAGGGAGGGGGGGCCCCATGTGGGTTTACGAAATTTACTCCCAGGTCATCCCAAAATATGGCTTTCTGCCCCCTAAAAAAAAACAAATGGGACGAATTGCGATGACATCTCGGTAGCAAACCTCCCCAACGGACTCCAGAACGGCCGGTTCTTGAGTAGTTGACTCAGCAGCCTCGCATGTACAAAGCAGAATATTATGTACATGACATTTCCTTGTTGTCGAGAGTGAAGGCTTGCTGCCACGAGCGACTGAGAGTAGCAGATGCACTGCTACTGAGAGGACTGACTCATGCAACGCTTCCTTTGGCAGCCATTCTCCCAGACAAAGCCCTCCTCCTCCTCTTCCTCCTCCTAGAGACACAGTTATCGCTAATGTGAATTTATTGTTTCTCCAAAGAAACAAATGAACAACAGCGATGATGGAACTTGTGAGGAGTAATAATTTTGAGGGTAAAGAGTCTTGGCCTTCAGAGGACTACCATCTGGAAATGGGCGGGCACCCGAAACACACTAAAAAAGGCTTGATAATGCCAAACGTGTCAACTGTCAATCGACGGTTTACTCGAGCTTCTTTTCACATTCTTTAAAGACTGCAGTTCCTTTTGATTTACATTTTTCTTTTGCTGATTGTGAGCTCGTATTCTTGGCTCTATCAAAGTAATGGTATTAACTGTGTAGGTAGAGCTTCAGCTTCTGTTGCACACTCTGGAAAGACGTTTTTAAAAGGGGAAGAATTATGGCCACCAATGACAACTGGCATTAAAGAAATCCAACTCCAGGTTCTTGCGCGGATCTGAATAATGAAAAGCCTTTTATCAAATGAAAGGTGAGCGTAACGTGAACCCTTATTCACCAAGGTCAGAACGTCGACTTGGATTTGCTTCATGTCAGGAAGCCGTGGTCATAATTCTTTCCTTTCTACATTTTACAGCCTTAGTTTGTATTGATTTATATGTTTTATCCTGCTTACTTAGCATTGCTTATATGTATTTTCAACTTGTGGTTATTTTTTCTTTTACTTTTCTACTTTGCTTTGTGGTTGATTTGTGTCCTGGCCTCTTTGTTTTGCAGATGAGGGCAGGAGTGCAGTTGACCTGGCAGGAGGGGCTCAGATAGTAGCTGAACACATTAAATCCCTCTACCAAAATACTGAGCCGGAAAATGAGAAGCTCTTGACTGTCTTTTGTGGCATGCTGATGAACTATAGCAATGATAATGGTAATGACCATCTTCCCCCCAAGAACAACTGTTAACTAATCTCAATTAATCAGCGAATGTTCTCTTTCTTATACACAGACGGTAGGGTTGAACTGAACCAGAGGATTCTGTGCTTTTCTAGTCTGGACTGACCTTTCTCCTGATCTTTCCACCATGCTCTCTGTTGCTTTTTCAACTTCACCTCTGAGGTAATTGTAGCAGTGCCTTTCCACCCTCTACCACCATCCCCTCTGTAAGTCTGCTTCGTTCATAGATCCATCAGATAGGACATCATTAGCTAGCTCCCCTTCATCCTTTCGTAGCTTCTAGAGGTGGTACCATTGGTTCCAGAGATGGTACCGTTGGCTCTAGAGATGGTACTGTTGAGATTAGTTGGTCCAGACTGAAGTATCTTGTTGATTGTAGATATTCGAGGTCCTCAGATGGTGAATTCAGCTCAAAGTTGCCCCGCAAAGTGATTGGCACAGATGTTCATGGTTCCCAGATGATGTATCCCAATGATATTGTCGAACTATTGACTTTTGCTATTTTGCCGCCATTGGGTTGACCTTTGCGGTTTTGGGTGAAATATCTCCATGTAAATGTGTCACTTTTTAAATTTGACATACATTCATGTTCTCCTGAGGGTGAAGTGTTGAATGTTGATCCTGAATTTACAGCCAATGACAAAGTGTCAATGAGAAAAACAAAAAAAGTTGCACCATAATTGGGTTTCCGACTTATAACCGCCAAAATTAGCCTCGGGCTGTACTTTGAGTTTCATGGTGATTAGCAAATGTTGGCATGCTAACATGCTAAATTAAGATGGTGATGGTGTTTATTATGACGTCTGACGTTTGCATTTATTATGTGCAACCTCACACAAATTGCTAGTTGTTAATTAACCTTGGAGACATCGGTTGGCATGTTTATGAACCGTGGATCGGGCTAGGTTAGGTGTTTCCCCCTTTAGCTTATGCTAAGCTAGGCCAATCACATCCTAGCTCCATCTCTTTGCTCTACACAGGAAAGACAGTATCAATGAACCCGTCTGTTAAGTTGCATGAAAATATTTTAGAAACACAGCGAATGATCTATTAACGACTTTCCACCAATTTTCGACATGAAATACCTACATTCGTTTTGATAAAAAACAGACCGCAGAGAGTTCATGTACAGCTCATGCTTCTTCTTCTTCTACGTGTCTCTATCTTCATGATTTACTAGCACTTGACTCACCTGTCATTTACCATGATAAATCTACCTTCCACTGTTTCCTTGTGCGTTTTTTCCTGCAGTACAGTCCTGCAGTTTGTGTCTTTGTGATAACGAGGCTTGTCGGCAGCAGCCCAGTATGTGATCTGACCGGACTCGCGGCTCCTGCCAAAGTGTCTTTTGGCACCCGATCATGTTTGGATCTGTTTGGCTGGGTGACGGGAGGTTTCTGGGGGTTGCACTAACAGAGTGGATGAGTTTTTGAAGCTTTTAGCAGCTTTCTGCAGCTCTCAGCATCTAGCCGGACTCCTCATATGGAGTTCATATTGAGACAGCTGCCAACCCCTCACTACTCAGCCCTTTACTAACACATCAGCTGCATCAGATAAAAAGAGTCTCTCAAAGGAAAGGACGCAACCTGATTTAAGATACTCAAGATATGACAGTACTCAAATAATGTTTACTTAAATGTAAATGTTAGCTAAACATATTTCCATCATTGGAACAGGAAGCATCCACACTGTAGGATTGGGTACCGTATTGATTTGATACTATCGAGGATGGATGTCTTGCCATTAGTAAATCAGTCTCAGTGAGCCAGTCAATATCTGGCATACTTCGACTAAGATCTAATAATGCTGGGGATCGGCTATTTTGTTGCATGAACTTTGTTGGAGTGTGTAAAGGGACCGAAAACCAAAATCTGCACTTTCATGTGTGCAATTTTCAACAGATTTGATCAAATTGGTGTTGACAAAAAAAGTGTTGTTAAGATTATGGATCTGGCTTTTCCTCTCTGGGTTAACAAACCTCCAATTATGGGTTTTAATGGTCGTCCAGGTCGATGAACGTTCTTGGAAACATTAGACGGTTTAGCTGCGGTTATCTTGCTGCAAATATTGTAAAGGCTGTAGATGAGACTATAGTTGAGTTGATGAGTGGCTTTTCTCTCATTTTGGTTTTTTTTTTTCATATTCTTGCCCTTTGGTTTATATGTAACTCAATATAATTAACAACACATCAAAAGCCTACGGCCATTAGATCAATAAACAGTTGTAACGTTAGTAAAAAAAATACAGAATGCGACAATGGGATTGATCAACGAAACATGTATTTTTGTTGGTGTTTGAATTGTAAATTGCTTAATGGTAATTTTGCATTTAAATTCACTTTTACCTCATTTACCTGCTGTTACGTTCACGCTGGTCGTGGTTTCTCTGGTGGAGCCACTCAGTCATTGATGTCGTCATTGAGACACTTCCTCACTGTCTTCTTCTCTGCTCATCTACCCACTCTAATCTCCATCGACACATTTATTCTGTTTGGTTCGAACGAATAAATCTAAACACTTTCTTTTTTTTGCTCTTCAGGTGCTTCTAATATCTCTACCACTTCCAATCTGCACGTTTTTCCCCTTTTTGGGTTTCGGGAGCTTTATGCTAATTGTCAGGCAGGACTGGGTTTGGTGGTGACTTTATTACAGTGCGACTGCACAACGGTAACATTAGCCTGTGTAATGTGGCCTTATATGGTAATCAGGGGGGTAATTGTTGAATATAAAAATGTACTGTAACTTAAAGGGATAGTTCACCCAAAATTGAAATTTCACTCATTATCTACTCACCCTCATGTCGACTAAAGGCTGGGAGAAGTTTCTGAGTCCTCCGTGGCTTCTCTGAGTTACAGGGGGTCTC
Source organism: Decapterus maruadsi (assembly GCA_030347415.2). NCBI lineage: Eukaryota > Metazoa > Chordata > Actinopteri > Carangiformes > Carangidae > Decapterus > Decapterus maruadsi. Next base: position 7,238,701 of record CM064898.1, read on the forward strand.
GGCGTAGCAGTGCATGTTCATATAATGGTTGCAAATGGACACCAACTGTCTTCGTAACAAAAAGACACACCGAAAAACATCCAAATACCTCCATGCTGCTCGTATGTAATGTCTGTCTTGTATTGAAGCTCCAAAATTCAAAATTGTCCCGATAAATATTATTATATTTCAAGCATGGAGGTATTTGGATGTTTTTTGGTGTTTTTTTTTGTTACGAAGACAGTTGGTATCCATTTGCAACCATTATATGGACATGCACTGCTACGCCGAGACCCCCTGTAACTCCACGGATGGCCACGGAGGACTCTAAAACTTCTCCCAGCTAGTGTTGTGCCGATTCCAATCGTCTATTTCAACGCATCTGGAGGTACTTTGATCCAATGCGCCGTCAAATCTGTTTGTTTTGTTTTCAAGTGTCCGGCTGCTTCCTACAGCTACTCTGTCACATGACGGTGTTTCACCAATCAAATGCAGCCACTGGCGATGTCCAATCAGATGGAGAGAGGTATATGACCGCACATGTGGTAAACAGAGTTTGCCTCAAATTTGAGGAAACACGTTTAGCTGGTGTTGTGGCTGTGACCAGGCGACGCGAGCCCTGTTGTCATAGCCCGACTGTTGGCTTTTTTAACACAGTATCGTTCCGATTATTGATCATAGCTCTCTCTCTCTCATTAGCTGTCACACACACGGAGAGACGTGCATGCATGAAACAGCGCACGGTTTCAACCGAACACGTGGAGCGCTCCGGTCCTCCGAACCCCCCCCCCGCGGCGATCAATCGTTCAATCGGCGATCTCCAGGGGTGGCGATTGGGACGATCTGAGAATGTCACGATCGCCCAACACTACTCCCAGCTCTTAGTCGACATGAGGTTGTGTAGATAATGAGTGAAATTTCAATTTTGGGTGAACTATCCCTTTAAATGAAAGTTTGTTTTGGTTCATACAAATTTCTGTTTTCACTTTTTAAAAAAAGAGAAAAAGAGAACGTTCATTCCTTCTTTCTAAAGTGACTTAGTTTCACTTGTAATGAATCTGATGTAACGACTAAAGGCGTCCCCATATAAACCCCATAACGGTCTCATCAGCTGCCCATAGAAACAGCACAGTGTTTGAGAGCTTAAGCGTTTAAAACCATATTTATACAAATGATCTCCTCAGCTCTCTGTCGTGTTTGAGAACAACAGATCCACTTGCCTTTCTCTCTCTCTCTCTGTCTCTGTGTCTGTTGTTTATTGCAGATTCCTTACAAGCCCAGCTGATCAGTATGGGTGTGATTCCCACACTGGTGAAGCTGCTAGGCATCCATTCCCACAACACAGCCCTGACAGAGATGTGTCTAATTGCCTTTGGGAATTTGGCCGAACTCGGTGAGTGAATCTAAAAAACACTGTTGTTGTTGTTGTTGTTGTTGAAGCCAGAGAAATAAACTCACTCGCACAGTAGCTCATAATGAGCACAAATCTGATTTTATAAACCTATTGGAAAAGCAGGAACTGAAATATCACGTTGACATAAGTATTCAGACGCTTTATTCAGCGCTCGGTTGAATAATCTTTGGCGCCTCCTCCCTTGACGGTTCCTGTCCGACAACATCCGACGGAGCCTGAGAGGATCGGAGTCGGAGAAAATCCCCAGATCCAGATGTGCAGAGGTTGTGGCGACAGATCCTGGAGGCCGTGATCTGTCGCAGGTTCTTCAACTAAGACCTGAATCAAGCGTCTGAATACTTAAGACTTTGACTTTTTGAATCAATCAATTTTAATTTGGGCATTTATGCTCTATAACAAAACGAAGGGGTCTGAAAACTTTCCGAATGAGTGATTATAGATATTTTTCAACATATACTGTAGCAGATTGTGATTGTATTGGGTCGGGATCTTTGAAGAGATGTGTATCCAATATTTTCTGCTTTCATGATGACACAACACTTTCTAGTTTATACAAAAAAATATGTTTTGTTTTGATGATGTTATAATGTTTTTGACATATCTTATTATGGTTGTATGACTGCATATTCAATTATTTGAAGGTTTGCTTTTATTAACTTGATTCTTTCTGCACTGCACTGTGTTTGTTTGAGAGAAATACTATTTTGTTTCATACATGTGCTTGAGAAATGACAATAAATGAGTCTATAATTCACCATCAACTGTATATACTGTAGCGAAAATACAGTGACGTCACTGTGCAGCCATAAATAACACCGAAACAGATCCAGAGCTGTGCACGACGGCTTACAGTGTCTTTATCATCTGAAATCTGACATTGTACCATAAATCTAAAAAAACAAAACAACAAAAACAACAATCCAGTCTTTACAGCAGGATTACTGTATGATGAACTCTGTGGATCAAGTATAAACCCAGGTGACCTCCAGAGAGCCACGCAGAAAAGAAAATAGAAAGAGGCACCATTTTTCTTCTCTCTTCTTCTTTCTAGACTAAAAAAATGTGAATACATTAAAAGGATTTTGGGCTGATCTGCAGAGAACGAACTCATTAACCTGAGTGTTCGTTCACATTATCGGCCCTGGATGAAACAAGAGAGAGCAGACGAACTGTATCTAAGACGCTGCGTCTCTGCTCTGACAGGCCTGTGGTGCTAATCCTCCTCCTCCTCTTCCTCATCTTCCTCCTGTGTGTCTGTGTCTCTGTGTGTGTTTTTATTTCCAGAGTCCAGCAAAGAGCAGTTTGCCTCCACCAACATCGCCGAGGAGCTGGTGCGTCTCTTCCAGAAGCAGACGGAGCACGAGAAGAAGGAGATGATCTTCGAGGTGCTGGCTCCGCTCGCAGAAAACGGTAAATGTCGTCACAAAGGCGCTCTACAATAATAATAATAATGATAACAATTTAAAAAAGGCCGTCGCTGCCACTGTACGTTTCCTTCAGACGATAAGAGAATGAGGTCGTCGTCCGACTGTGGAGCCGTTTATCTGTGAGTCACGGTTTCCAGGCTCAGCTGTGAACTGCACAGTCATGGCGGAGACGCTCCTGCGTTCGCTCAGCTGCTCTTTTTGTTAAACATGTCATCAGTACGTGTGTGTGTGTGTCTGTGTGTGTGTGTGTGTGTGTGTGTCTGGCCGTGTGCGTGCCTCTGTTTGTGTGTTTTTAGGTGTTTAGCAACAGAGAGAGCATCTTTACCGACTGTTGTTATCACCGTTCCTGGCTCGCTCGCTCGCTCGCTGGCTGCTCCCACATTGTCAGTCTCCAGGACAACGTCCTACTTAACTCCACTCTAGAGAAAAACCTCTCTCTCTCTCTCTCTCTCTCTCTCTCAATAATTATTGAGAGAGAATTACAACAATTGAACCGTTATTATCTGAAAACGTCCAAGGCGTAATAGCAAGAGACAAGGATTATGTCTTTACGTAAGAGCGGATACAGAATTATATAAAAAAGAAAAATTCCTCAACACTTGGTAGTGACGTTTTCTTAGCCCTATCTCATATATATTTATATATATACAGTATATATTAATCTCTTTACATAAATGATCTTTATTTACCTTCTAAGTGCAACGATATGTGTTCTTTTCTGTTCTTCTTTTTGCCCCAAAACTGCATCGTACCAAACAGAAACATGTGCAAAAGTAAAAGAGGCAATGCCTGAATATTAAAATATGTATTACTGACGTTATATGAGACAAACTGCATGTGGATAATCAACCGTTTAATCCTGAAGAAAGAAAAACAAACAAGCAGTGAATGTGTTTTTAAAGCAGCAACTGTGCAGACACTCACCACAAACCACAGCCCTCTGCTGTACACGCTCCACTCTGACCGTCCTGCTGCATCAATAATTTCTCAGTCTCAGCCGAGAACCGACTCTTTCCGTCTCCTGACTCGCTCTCTTTTTTTCTTCTTCTTTGTTTTGATACAAACATTATCTATTTTTTACACGTGTTTGCTTTTTTCTGCCCCCTTTTATTCAGAATTTGCTTTTTAAATGAATGAAACAAATAAACGAAACTAAACATCTTATAAAACCTGAACCATCAGATTTGTGGTTTCCGATGCCATTAAACTGTCACATTTAACAATAACTTATTTTAACATGGTTCACTTTCAGGTATGTGACTAAGGTAAATATGAAGCAGAGACATTTTACAGTTAAAATCTATTCATTAGTGTCCTCTAGTGGACAAACTGTGTAACAGCAGCAGTATTTCTACACTAGAATTTACTGCCTTAATATCTTTATCATTGTGCATTTACAACAAAATACTGTTGGAGCAAAACCTCCAGGTGCCTAAAAAAATAATAGCTCTCTAAATTATTGAAATAATAAATAATAAAGAAAGTGCTTAGGCCACTATACAGTAGCACATAAAAGATAAAGTTCAAATAAAATGCAGACAGAATCTCAATTTAAATATTTTTTTTCTTTTTTTACTACATGCATCACTAAATAAAATGAAAAGCTGAACTAAATAACCAACCAGCATTGCTTTAATAACCCTGTCGTATCCGTCTGTGTCCTAACGGAGTCGTATGGTCACGATGACGTTGCAGCAGCAGCAGGGCTCTCAGACTCAGACGTCGCTGCCGGCTCTACTCTTCCTCTCTAAATGTGTCCCCCCCCCCCTCCTCCTCCCTCCTCTCTCCTCTCTCCTCTCTCCTGTGCCAGATGTGATAAAGCTGCAGCTGGTGGAGGCGGGGCTGGTGGAGTGTCTGCTGGAGGTCGTGGCTCAGACCGTGGACGGAGAGCGGGAGGAGGACGTGGCCCAGCTGAAGACGGCCTCCGACCTCATGGTCCTGCTGCTGCTGGGAGGTAAAAAAAACAACAACACACACAAACACCTGGAGCTGATGATGACTGTTTTTGTTTTTAGTTTCACTCTCTTTTATTTATTTATTTTTCAAACATATATTCATTGTCATTGTTAATTTTATGAATGGTGAATAACATAGAACAAGAAGACACATGTAAGAAACAGCAATATTAATATGGTGGACCACAATTGCAATTAAAAAGAGGAATTTCAAAAAGGATTTGAAAAAGAAACTTTAAAACAGTTATTTAAAACTTAAATTTAGAAGATACACCATTAAATTCTCAAATGAATAATCAGATTTGCAAACTGAATTAGAAAATACAACTTTTAATCAGTCTTTTAAAGGGCCATTTCCATTTTCTATTTGGAATTCTATTTCCATAATGATGTAAATAAAAGGGAAAAAATAATAAATAGAAGAGGTAAGACCTTATAAACCTTATAAGTACACACTATTAAGCATTACCGATAGTTAAGTATGTTAAGTAAATACCAAATTCTTCATTTATAAAGCATGAATATTCAATAATATCTAGTTTATAAACACAGTTAAAATGTTTTACCCATTGATAAGCAGTAGCTGTGTTTATAAACTACATACTAATGAGTATTCATGGGTTATAAGTGAAGAATTCAGTATTTATTAATGCTTAATAGTGTGTACTTCTTATAAAGTGTTGGCATAAATAAAATAACATCAAAAAATAACAGTAATAGAATAAGTAAAGGAAATAAGAGGATACACATATATGCCGACACATGGCCATACACATACACATAGTCAGCATTCTAAATGTATATATACTGAATATAAGTTTCACATTCGTTGGATGTGACGACAGCGAGGAGGAGGATGGCGTCCAGCCTCGGTCCACCACATGGTGCACACACAGCGGAGAGAAGAAGAAAAAAAACCAAAAAAGCGGGTTCAGGTTCCTTCTGATTCCTCTGAACAGGAAGCTTATGTAACCGTCATTAAAATTCACACTTTCTCCTCCTGTCGTCGCCGTGAAGCACAGACGCTTCAGCAAGACGGTACAAGGCCACGAGGGGACGAGGAGGAGGAGGAGGAGGAGGAAGGGGGCGGGGGGTCGGTCCTTCACTGACTTAATTAACGGATAAAAGATTTTCACCTCCACATGTAAAAAGCACCATGAATATAAAACGCTCTCCTCACTCAACTCGTGTCCGGCGCCGGCGTCTGGTGAATAATTCAACCTGCGTGTAAATATTTTATCACAGCGGACCAGACCGGTGTTATAAATATACATACGTGCATACTGGACTAAAAACCATCAGCTCTCAGGCTCTGCGGTCGCTCGGCCTGCTCCTCTGGTGCTTCATTTAAAGGGATAGTTCAACATTTTGGCAAATGTTAGTAATAGCAGTAGGTTTGTTACCTTTAATTGTCGGTGCAAGCTGTTTTTAGAACGGCGGAGCAGAGCCGTGAGCTGCTCAAAGCTACGCTACAGTTTTAGGCTCAATGGAGTCTTTGCTGAAAAACTGTTTCTCAAATACACAATCCAACAACTCCACAACGCAAAACGTTGTGTTATTATCTCATAGCGTGGTGAATGTGCAGGTCACAACTTGTCCACCAGAGCGTTGTGGAGTTGTTGGATTGTGTATTTGATGAGTTCGATGAGGGTAAACAAGAAATCTCATAATGAGCCTCCGTAGCGTAGCTCTGAGCAGCTCACGGCTCTGCTCCGCCGTTCTAAAAATAGCTTGCACCGACAATTAAAGGAAAGGTAACAAACCTACTGCAACGACTGTAGGGATTATGGCAATGGACCAATCTGCCAAAATGTTGAACTGTCCCTTTAACGTAGTCATGTTGTTTCATCCTAAATCCTCTGGTGTGTGGATATTGTACAGATTATTTTAAAAGCCTAAATCCTCTGCTATAATCTGTAACGGCAGAGTTTCTGTGAAGGTGCAGGTGAACGTCTGTGTGGGGGAAAATGCATCAAAGAAAAACGTTTTAATCAGAAACTGAGTTGGAGAAAATGTGAGAAAACAAAAATAACTAAACTATTCTCTTTATTTCTCCACGACTGACAGTAAAACCAATAATATAAAAGCTTATTATAAAAGAAGAAAATATTCCTGGACTCACTTATTGTGTGGTTTTGTTTTTGCGTGCCCTCCCTTTTCCCAACACTTTCCAACGAAGCCTTCGCAGATGGTTCAGTGAAACAAACCATCTGCTGCCTCAGGTTTTAATCCCGCAACAACAACAACAACAACAACAACAACAACACAAACTGCAGCAACTGATAAAATAACAGCCATGTCTCTCTCTCTGTCTCTCTCTCTGCGTCCCGTCTCCGTGCAGACGAGTCCATGCAGAAGCTGTTTGAGGGCGGGAAGGGCAGCGTCTTCCAGCGCGTCCTGTCCTGGGTCCCGTCTCACAACCACCAGCTGCAGCTGGCGGGGGCTCTGGCCATCGCCAACTTCGCCCGCAACGGTGAGCGAGCGTCCACCTCGTCACGCTGAGTCAGGATGAAGCTGCCAGAGTCGCACTGCTGCCATCTCACTCCTCCTAATGTGTGTGTTGTTTGTGTGTTTGTGTGTGTGTGTAGATGGGAACTGCATCCACATGGTCGACACCGGCATCGTGCAGAAGCTCCTGGAGCTGCTGGATCGACACGTGGAGGAGGGAAACGTCACCGTGCAGCACGCCGCTCTCAGCGCCCTGCGCAACCTGGCCATACCCGGTCAGTAACACACACACACACACACACACACACACAGTAACACACACCGGACCGGTCGGCAGCTCATCAGTCTCTGTGTCAGTTAATCAACCTGAAGGAACCAGTGTCGGTCACAGCTGGAAACATTCAACTTAAAGGCCCCCTAAACCAAAAATTGACTTTCTGAAATTATTAACATTGTTCTGTTATATTTCAGCAGCGAAGTCGCTAATGCAGCCGTAACTCAGCATTTTAGATTTGAAAATGCAGTTTCAAAGCCAGAGTCTGAAAAATGTTGAATTCAGTTTTTCAGCATCTAAATCATGATGCATTTGCATGCTCATGAATATTCATAAAATCTGGATTTTTCAATGAGGGAGAAATCACAGACTTGTTTTTAGCCTCTTTGAGAGTTTTTTTCAAACAACTTTTTTGTGGGGAAAGCAATTTTAATCAAAAAATAGTCATATCAGAGCTTTTTTTTATTTTTATTTTTTTAATACAAATTCAAAATGCCTCTTTAGGGGACTTTAACTTATTTGTGAATGAAGGCCGAAGGTCAAGGCCACTCTGACCTACAGTATAGGGACGGGAACAACAACACTATAAAACAACTTTTTTCAATAACGAGTAATCAATACAATACTCGGGATTACTGATTACTGTGTTTATTTACCGTCAGTAAACCAGTATTTTTTCCTTCCTCTCCTCCGTCTCCTCCAGTGGTGAACAAGTCTAAGATGCTGTCGGCCGGCGTCGCGGACGTGGTCCTCAAGTTCCTGCAGTCAGAGATGCCTCCAGTCCAGTTCAAACTCCTGGGAACATTACGGATGCTCATCGACACACAAGGTAGAAACCAAACCACCTCTATATCAGCATCGGAAATATTAAAAAGAATATATAAATGAAAATTGTTTACTTTATTGTAAGATCGCTGCTCAGTGACTGACAGATTAGGGGCAATATGAGAAGCTCCTGCTCCTTTACAACCAAGGAATAAGAAAGTGTTGTGTTTTGGTCTCTTTATTGGGAAAAGTTGTGAAATAACCACAGCTGGAACAAATAAAAAATGAAAAGAAAGAATAAATAAATAAATGAAATAGACAATAATATCCTGTGTGTGTGTGTGTGTGTGTGTGTGTGTGTGTAGCTGAAGCTGCGGACCAGCTGGGGACCAATGGGAAGCTGGTGGAGAGACTAGTGGAGTGGTGTGAAGCCAAAGATCACGCAGGAGTGATGGGAGAGTCCAACCGGCTCCTGTCGGCGCTCATCAGACACAGCAAGTCCAAGGTCGGAGCTCACACCTCCACATCCCATAATGCACCACTGCGCTGCATTCAACAACATCGGAGGCGACGAATCGAGTCACAATGAATGAAGTTTATCTCTCTTTGTGTTTTTTTTTCCAGGAAGTCGTCAGAACCGTCATCCAGGGAGGAGGAGTCAAGCACTTAGTCACCATGGCAACCAGCGAGCATATGATCATGCAGAACGAAGCGCTGGTGGCGTTAGGCCTCATAGCAGCACTGGACCTGGGTGAGAGTCGGCTCTCCGTCTGCGTTATTGATCAGTATCGATAAACAACCTCCTCTGTGGAAACGCCTGACTCTCTCTGTCTGCCCCCCCCCTCCCCCACTCCCCCTCCTCCCCCTCCCTCCCTCCCTCCCTCCCTCCTCTCTCTCTCTGTGGTGTCAGTCGCAGCAGAGAAGGACTTTGTCGGCGCCAGCCTGGTGTCGGTGCTTCACAAGCTGCTGTCCGACGAGAGGAGCGCTCCAGAGATCAAGTACAACTCCATGATCCTCATCTGCGCCGTCATGGGCTCAGGTGAGACGTTCGAGATCAACACAGAGAGTCGGAAAACTGAACTCACAATATAAAGATTTTATTTTTTCTCTTTGTGCATTTTGTTCAGCCCTACTCTCGGGCTTTTATTGTGAAAATCCTGGAAGCTTCACTTCATTCAGTTTTTTCCTTCTGTCTTTTTTTTCTATTTGTTCTTAACTGGATCTAGAGTCTGTAATAAAATCTATCCATCCATCAGTTAATTGTTACTTTTCCCAAAAAGTAACTGAGTTAGTAACTGAATTACTACATTATAAAAGTAACTAATTACCAGGAAAAGTAACTATTGCATTACTTTTTTGAATAAAATGCTCAAACTTTTTTCTGACTAGTTGATGGAGTGAAAAAAAAAAAAATGTAACGTTTTGTGACAGGGTTTCTTGAGTCAAGTAATGGCGCCATTTTATTGTCAGTAACGGCGTTATAATGGTGGAAACAGTAACTTTTTGGATTCCTTGTCACTGAAAACAGTATTGGTATTCCCATCACTGACAACAACAACATTAGTTTTTTTATTATTATTATTATAACTACCAGGAGTGTTTGCGGTGTGTTCTGACTCCTCTCTCCGTGTCCCGTCCCGTCAGAGCCTCTCCACAAAGAAGTCCAGAGCCTGGCGTTCATCGACGTGGTGTCCAAGCTGCGGGCTCACGAAAACAAGACGGTATCGCACCAGGCGTCGCTCACGGAGCAGCGACTCACGGCCCAGAGCTAAATGACTGTGTCCGAGCCCAAACCCAACTTCACCCCCCCCCCTACTCTGACCCCCCCCCCCACCTACCTACCGACCCAAGTCCCAACGCCTGCCTGACCACCTAAACCACCCACTGACACCCCCCCCCACCTCCCCCAACCCTGTCGTCATGTGCCAAGGTTCCCTGTCGCGTTAACTGCCAGCCAAGACATCCACCACTCTCTGTCTCCGCCCCCTGAGCCTCTCTGGCCCCGCCCACTTCCACCAGGGTTAGACTGACGGCTTCCTTCCTGCTTCTACTCCTCTCATACTCCCGCCTTTTTTCTTCTTCTTTTTTTTAACGAATAGAGCTTTTATTTTGAAAGAGAAGAATCAGAATCGATCAAGACTCTCCTCTGAAAGCCATAACACTGAGATTTACGTAGGCGGGGCGAGCGGGTCCTGCAGGAAGTCGAGGCGTCACGGCGTGATTTATCTAGAGCTCAGAACCACTCACTTCTTCTTTTTTCTTCTTTTTCTTTTACTTCCTGTTTGTCGTTTGCACCAATCAGCATCAGTCTAGCCCTGGTTTCCCCGCCTCCTCCACCTGTGCATGCATCTTCTGCTACGAGTTCAGCTCCCGGAGCCGAGGCGCCATAGACAGCGTTACAACGCAATAGATTTTATTATTATTATTATTAGAAGAGACGACGACGACAACAACGACGACGACTCTTTTACGACCATAGCTGTGATCCCATCATCCGCCACCAGTGATCATGTGCACAAAAGAACAAAAACAAACAAAAAAATAACAAGAGACTTTCCTGTTGTGATTTCTTTTTCTTTCATTTTTAAAAAGCAGCAGCAGCCGCCGCCGCCGCCATCATCATCCATGATGTGCCCAGTCGTGTCCCATGTAGCTCGAGTATAAAACTGACTAGAAACTGTGCATGTTTTAGTCCTGTTGAAGGTGTGTCAGTGTTCATCTTTACCTCTGTGACTGCTCGCATACTCCTACACACACACACACACACACACACACACACACTTCCTGTCTTGTTTTTCTGCTGCACCTGGTTATATAGAGATTTTATTCAGATTTTAAACCCTATACACACACCTGCCCTGCCCCTCCTGCCCCTTCCAACACCCACACTGTCCCGCCCAGTTTGACAACTGCTCAGTGAAACGAGAGGATCAGTGAAAGTTCATGTGAGAAAAAGAAAGTGAAAATCATATTTTTTAATGTTTTTCCCAATAGAAATAATATAGAAAAACAACTCTCCACCCAGTACCGACCTTCAAAACATCGCAATCTCAAGATTTAGCTGCTATAACGACTCATGAGATTTATCACAGTGGTGTCAGAGAAAAGTCTCCTCCATTGCACATCAGTCTGAAACTTTTCTGTTGACATATTATCTGCAGATCACAGTCTCAGTTTGTCAGAGTTCAATAAAATAACAAGGAAAGATCATTGATAGGGCGGTTCAGTCAGAGCGAGAGAGAAAGAGAAAGTGAAAATTATATTTTTTATGTTTTTCCAATAGAAATATAATGATTCATAAATTAAAAACAACTCTCCACCCACTGCTTTCCTTCAAAACATCACAATCTCCAACAAGAACAAGATTTAGCTGCTAAATGAACCATGAGATTTATCACAGTCTCAAATCAACGTGGACACAAGAGACTTAAATCATCAGTCTGAAACTTTTCTGTTGACATATTTCTGCAGTTAACAGTCTCAGTTTGTCAGAGTTCAATATATCAGATCATTGATGAGTGGGAATCAAAGGTAGATGATGATCCTCCCGACCTGGTGGAGTCTCACAGGAAATGCTACAACAGACGGATCACTGTGTTGAACGCTCCTCCTCCTCCTCCTTCTCCTCCGCCCCCCTGCAAACCACTGCCACAGCAGCTCCTCTCACCCCTCCCTCCTTCCCCTCCTCCCCCCCTCAGACAACAGGTCTAGTAACAGTCGGCTCCTCTAGTCGACGCGTCTCCTCCTGCCGAGTCCTCAGCATGTCGTCGTCCCACTCTGCACCGACTCCCCGTCAACATGCCACGGTGTGTTTCCTGGTCTGGGCCCACCACACTTTTTTTTAAAAAAGAAAAAGGTATGAATGGTTATTTATCAGATTTTGTCTTTGCTCTTCTGAAGACACATGCCAGTGGAGATGTATCCATAGTAACTGCGTAAAAATACTATAAACTTTAAATGTTAGTTGTAAATGTCATGAGTTGTACATTTGGAGGATTGTAACTCAGCAGATAATTAAAGATGATAGCTGGTGACGCCTGCTGTCTTTATTCTGCATCTATTCTACTCATACTTATTTTCTTAACTTCTATCTTTCTATTCATTTCTTTTTCATCCTTCTCTATCTTGATATTGGATTCTATTCTATCTTTCTGTTCTATTTATTCTGTTCTATTCCATATTTATCTTCTTTACTTCTATTCTATCTGTTTAGTTCTATTCCGTCTCCATCATTCCATTCTATCATGTTCTAGCTTTTTTCCTGTTCTATTTATTTCTATTCTATCCTGTTTTGTTCTATCTTTCTTTTCTATTTACTTCTACTTCTGTTCTATTCCATTTTATTATTCCACGTTCTTTTCTTTCTTTTAATCTATTTTATTGTATTCTATTTAATATTTCTATTCTATCCTTCTCTATTTTTATATTCTGTTCTTTCTCTCCATTCTATTTACTTCTACTCTATCCTTCTCTACTTTTATGTTCTCTTTGTTATATTCCATTTCATCATTCTACTTTCTTTACTTACTTTCTCTTAACTTTCTTCTATTTTATTGTATACTATTTAATATTTCTATTCTGTCCTTCTCTGTCTTTATATTCTATTCATCTCTCATTCTGTCTTTCTTTTCTATTCTCCTTTCATTTTGTTCTGTACTATTCTTCCTCCCTTTTCTATTATATACACTTTTATCTATTCTGTTCCTTCAGTACTAATAAGACATAAATCTATGTTCTAACATCGCTCAGTCGATCGGACACAGACTTTGAAACAAACATCTGTTTTGTTGCCTTTATTAAGTAATTTTCACTTCATATTAAAATCAGTCCAATTTTAGTGGGACATGAGAGAAGCAAATGAGAGAGGAGGTAGTTACTTTACAATGTTTGTGGGATATATACTGTATGTATACACTGATGAGCCCAAATGTTAAGACCACAGTGAAGAAGTGAAGAACTATCGTCTCCTAAGAAGTTGTGCAAAAAAAGGCCTGTGATGTTTTAGATGGTCAGTCAGGATCTGTTAGAAATAAAGACCTGTGCTCTAGATCAGCTGTGGTGAGGACCAATCAAAGTCCACGCCTCGCAGGTCGCAGCAGGTGAAGCACCAACAGTATTAGTCGGTTTTATTTTTTGGTCTATGTGGCTCATCAGTGTATCGTCATCATATAAACAATCCATGGATCAGAGTTGACTGTACGCTTCTTTACAACCTCCTAAACCAGGAACAAGCTTCAATAGGTCAAGACGTTCAGCTGTTCGGGACAAAGGGAAATTATGAAAAAAAACCAAATCAAACGTACAATAAATATTAAGTATCAAAAACAGTGTTGATCCCTTGTAAGTATCGTAACACCTAAAATGTTCAGAATTCAAATATCAATTGAAACTCACGGAAGAAATAAAACAACAGGTGATGCTTTAAGCAAAAAATATCGTTTTAAACCATCGGAAGAGACACTGATAATAAAAAAAACCCAAAGAAAACAAAACAACAACCATCTTAACACTATGTTGAAATGTCAGGTTTCAATACCCGGGCTGGATGTTATGGAATTTGGTCTATTCAGTGTTGTGTACATTTATCAGATCTGCATCAAAACACACAGTGAAAGACAATCACAGGACACACGTGCCAGATTTGTTTCCGTTCAAGTGAGTGCAGTTAATGATAATGTTCAAAAATGCTCATTTCATTAGGCTATATGAAAAAAAAAGTTCTTAAAAAGTTCTGTGTCACCAGAACCTGGTCGCCTGTTAATCAAGACGTGCTGCAAAAACGTGGAAGTCTTCGATGAAGTAATGACCACAATAATCACATGACAGGATGGACACCAACATGTAGTCACTTGTGTATTAGGACTAACACACTTCATTATCTACAACTGTTTAAAAGTCGTTTACCAAACCAGTGACCTCTTCTTCATATGAACTATAGTAGTGTCTGAATTGATCAAGTCCAAAAACCAGACTTGTTCAGAGCCATTTAAACACATTTGTCCACAAAATCCATGTTTCCGTTTGAAAAAAAAAAAGCGAGGGAGGGTAAATGAGGTGTTTTGATTGACTGTCGATCGGCACAACCCTACGACCCTACAACATTAACACTGTCGGAGTATCAAAGCACACAGCCTGTATTCAGAAACTGAGCCTTAAAACCAGCTGTTAGGACTTCCTGTAGCTTTGTGATGTCACAACAGAGCAGTCACCAAGCCCCGCCCACCTGGACCTGTTTCTTTTGAAATTGCTACTTTTTTGGGGGATCACTCAGAAAACAGTTAGCTTAATGCTACATCCGTGCAAAAGCCAATTCAGTTTAACTGCTTGTTGAGGTTTAGCATTCTGAGTTTGCCAAAGAAATTGTGTAACAAGAAATGTTTTTAAGAAGTGTTCACTGGCTGAGCAGCTGCAGCAGGATGAGTCCTGGTGTTTGCAATAAATCGTCACGCCAGTGCCAAGACAAAGATATTGTTTGGTTTGGCTAGCTGTAACTGTTAGCTTAAGGCAAACTCTGGACTGTAGCCTAAGAGTTTGTCTAGTATTTAAAGGCTGTTCATGATAATTTAAAGTTCAAGAATCATCGCACGACAAAGTTACATTACGGAGATCCCAATGTATTCTTCAAACAAGATATTTGTTGTCGTCCTTCTGTTCTTGACAAAGTTTCAGGTCCTCACTCATGTCAAATACCTGTGGCTCAGAATCTGATTTATATGCTGGTCATTTAATTTGGACTCCTTTTAATGATGGGAAAATCCATCGCATAATTAACTTAGGTCCTTTTAGTCCATTAGATAAGCAGTAATTCATTATGCTAATAGTTGAAGTGCTTAGTGGTCATTTGCTCTTTAATGCTGCATAGCATTTGGAAAACATTTAGCGCGACTATACCATCATGACGGAGCACGTGAAGCTCCTCACTGCTGATCGACAGTCACTGAACACAAATCAAACTTCAACATTAGTAGAACAAAATTTCCAGAGAGAGTGGGAGATGAAGACGACGTCCTCAAATCTGCTGTAGGCTAACACGCTAATACCCTTAAAGGTCCCATATACAGTACAAGTAGATGTCCATGTGTAGTTTGATTATAGATCAGCTCTAGGCCCTATGTTAATACTGTGAAAACTACCTAGGTTTCAGTCCACAGAGAAATATACATAGCCTGTATTCAGAAACTGAGCTTTAAAACGAGCTATTAGGACTTCCTGTATCTTTGTGATGTCACAACAACAATGCACAAAGCAGTATAGCTGCCCTCAGCCGCACCCCAATCCTTGGAAGGATTTGGCTGCCAACCTGAAACCTGCTCTATTTTAAATAGATCACACAAAACGACAGTCACTTTAGTGAACAATTTGTCATATCAAAATGTCAAATAAAATACTAGAAAAGTGTAAAATATGGGACCTTTAAAAGTTTTATTTCCAGAAGAAAAGCAACGGATAACCTACCTAACTTCTGTGACTGTGGACAAGCAGTGGAAAGGTACGTAACACAAGCACTGAACTTTGAAAAAGTACACCTCAGTTTATTTTATGTCAGTCCTACATGATAGGTTTCTGTTTTTTTTAATCACTGGAGCATCATTACCACTGTGAAAAATACCAATCTAATATCAAAAAGACGTATCAAAACTCCTACTAACTCTCTAGACGCGGCTATCAAAACTGGAGCAGTGGTGTAGTGTAGTGCACGTTCAACCGTCCCCCTCTCCAGTTGTTTTCTCTTTTTACAGTAGTTACACACAGTGTTATATACAGATCATTTCTCACGTATTAGTGTCTCGGAAAAAAAAGGTGCTGGTTCAGTGAACAACGTGGTGCAGGTGATCAGTGACATCCTCTGAATGCTCCCTGATGTTCTGCTCAGACTGCAAAAAAAAAAACGAGAGAAAACTAATAAATAACGTGTCTTTTCTCAACAGTTTTAATTTGTAATATTGAGAAGACAAGTCTTACCTGCTAGAAGTGAAATGCTTTTTCAGCATTAGGTAAAGAAACTGGAAAGAGAGGAAAAAAGGGAGAAATTCATTAAAACATCAAAGTAAAAAGAGGAAAATATCAAATCATCATTTCCAAGCCTCCAACTCTCCTGTGGTTCAGTACGTTAAAAGGACAGGAAGGCAGGAAATGGTGAAGTTCTCGGGGGTTAGGGCTTATACAGGGAAACGTGTTTACAGCAGAGCGTCTAAACTAGAGAGAAAAGATGTGGGTTTACAAGTCGAAGCGGACAGAAAAAAGAGAGAAGTAGACAAAATGTCCTCAGTTGCACAAAGTCACAGCAAGCAGCAGGCAGTTGAAGAAAAGGCCACGAAGAAAGACAGGATTGTTTTCTTTCTAAGAGTCACGTGACCTAAACCTCCCCAACTCTACAGCATGAAGGAAAAGTCACTGGCATTCAGACGCACTGAGAGGTAATTAGTCCTAAAATACAGGTTTTAATACTAATTCTGTGGCTCCATCTACACAATCAGAAATAAAGATATATTCAAAATTAAACTGAGCATCAGGCCCCAATTAGACTAATTATAATTGCATAGGTATTTTAATATTACATGTATGTTATGTTGCCTGTTCTGAGTGTTGCTAATGGTTGCCAACAGACCTTAGCGACAATGCTAATATATAGCTTATTGCTAATGCTAATAAATATTTTGCTGTTTTCCAAGCGGATATCTTTAAGGTCTTAGAAGAAATACAGATTATTTTAATCATTGCCGGTTTAGATTTGTGCTTTCTACTTCATTGTATGTTTATATTGTTTGATGTTTTGGATGTGGACCCCAGGAGGATTATAGCGACAACTGAATGAAGCTAACAGAACCAAGAAATGAAACACAGAGGCTGGTACTTGACTGGTTCAACAAACTAATAGGCCTATAATATAAACTTTATGGTATTTGATCAATATTTGAGCCTAAAGTATAAAAAAATACAACTGAAAAGGGAGTTGGAACAATTTGAAGAGCAATAAAAGGGGCCAAACTACTTAAATTTTCTTGTCAATACTTTTCTGTTAACTTTCATTGTTCTGATTTTGTCTTTTTTTTTTTTTTTTTAGGTCGTGTGAACACAGCTCCGTGGTTTCAGATTTGGATGTTAAATGGGACACAACACAACACCAAACAGACAGAGATCAAGCATCCACCCAACAACAAAAAACAAAAAAAAAACCCAACACAGCAAAGCTCAAAGACAAAAAAACAACAAATCACCAAATGGATCCATCACACCCACCGGCGACAAACACACAAACAGCGTGTGTGTGTGTGTCATGTCTCATGAGTAGTAAGCCGATGCTTTCTTGCTGGAGTGAGGTGGGAGTCGACGCATGGAGAAAGGGGGGGGCACCCTGACGAAGCATGGAGGAGGAAGAATGAGGTTTGAGGTGAGTGTAGGCATTGTGATGGTAAAGCTCAGCAAAAGCCTCCTCCCTTTATTCCTCTCAGGCTGCTGTGGAGCTGCCGCTGCTGCTGCTGCTGCTGCTGCTGAGGTCAAACATCTTTTTTTTTTATCATGAAGAAAAAGATATTTGATCAAAAGTGCAAGAGTTTTTCTGGAGGAATGTACCTTTAATGGATCCCTACAGCCAAAACTGTGTTCAGTACAATTTCCATGGTGATCCTTCAGACATTAACAACATCCATCAGGACCAAATTATGGAAGTACTGAAACTTTTTCAGAATATGAACTGGTCCACACAAGGATATTATGATTAAAGGGATAGTTCAACATTTTGGAAAATTGGCCCATTGCTTTAACCCCTATAGTCATAGCAGTAGGTTCGTTACCTTTAATTGTCGGTGCAAGCTATTTTTAGAATGGCGGAGCAGAGCTGTGAGCTGCTCAGAGCTACGCTACGGAGGCTCGTGGGATTTCTTGGTTTCCCTCATCAAACTCATCAAATACACAATCCAACAACTCCACAACGCAAAACGTTGTGTTATCATCTCTTAGCGTGGTTAACGTGCAGGTCACAACTTGTCCACCACAGTGTTTTGGAGTTGTTGGATTGTGTATTTGATGAGTTTAAAGAGGGAAACCAAGAAATCCCATGAGCCTCCGTAGCGTAGCTCTGAGCAGCTCACGGCTCTGCTCTGCCATTCTAAAAATAGCTTGCACCGACAATTAAAGGTAACAAACCTACTGCTATGACTATAGGGATTATGGCAATGGGCCAATTTGCCAAAATGTTGAACTATCCCTTTAAAGGATGCAAATACCAAAAAAAAATATTATTTATTTGTATTTGTAGGTGTTTTTTGTCTAAAAATCTGTACAACCTGAGAGAAACATTTTATTTTCACTATGACAAAGAACTGAAATGCTTCATGGTGTGAAATGGAAACAATAAAAACAAAAGGGTGCAAATCAAGGGAAATGTGCTCAAAATGATGAAAAAAAAAGTGGTTTCATGAGACACAGAACTGAGACGGTAAAACAAAAAAGTAGAGATGATTTTCTCACCAACTCGCCCTCACAGCCTCGATGTCGCTCACTAAGTTCTGGGCCAAACAAATTCCAAAAATCTGTTGTTGAAGAAGAAAAACAAAGTTTAAAAAAGTGGATTTTTAAAAAAAATTTTCCTGCAGCACATTGAGGATCAGTCATGTGGCTGTGACTGACCTGCAGTAGTGCAACTCCGATGAAGATCCCGGCCACCAAAGTGAGGTTGTCCTGCAGCCACTTCTCAAACTGAGGCACGCAGCCCTTCACGTTGATGTAGTCCTTCTGCTCCGAGTCCTGCACCAACAACGTCATCATCTTAATTTTCTGACTGAGTTCACGTTCACCAAGACAAATTATTTTAAAAACCAATTTTGTTGGGTCCTCCCTTCTTCTACCATCACTAATGATCTGGTCCTCTTTTCATCCTCTGAGGCCTTGCTGTTTTTGATTGGCTGATGCTTCGTTCTTTTGGTGTTTTTTTTACTGGACGACATGCAGCAAAGGGCCATGGATCAAACTTGAAGCTGTGGAAAAGCCTCGGCCTTCATTGGTTCCCAGGTGACCTCCTCATGCTTCATTGATTGGATTTGTGGGACAACTTTTAAAACAATGGGATCAGAGCTTGTAAACTCCCTAAGTGACACAGATACATGTTACTTACTGATTTGGCTCGAACGTCGTATCCACACTGAGTGTTGATCACGTCCTCCTGGAGGAAAACAAAGAGGAAAACCGTTCAGACGGCACGGTTTGACTTGTAGCAGCTGATAACAAGAGCTAGCAGCGTGCAGGGCGCTCGGAAAACTTGAAAACCAAAGCAGTCGCAAGAATAATATGTGAAAAGAATGTCTGCATGTACGCAATGTGTGGTAGTAGCTACTCGTACCGCTGGGTCCTTGGTGCAGCAGGAGAAGGGAACTCCACATTTTTCCCGGCTTGGATTCCCGTCAGTGCAGTTGAAATAGATGTTCAGGTTCCAGTCGTCTGCTCCGAACGCCCCGCAGCATTCCCACTGGAGGTCAGGGAGAAAGAAAGGGTGACAAACCGGATCACCACTTGCATCAGCGTTCGTAGCTAAAGATGTCGGACCTTCTTGCGAGCGACCGGACTTAGATCTGAAGATGTACTCACGTATTCCTGAGTGAAATCGATGAGGTTCTGCAGGTCGATGTCGTCGCGGTACGCCCGGATGTTGTTGTTGATGAACAGGTTGAGCTGGTCTTTGATCCAGTCCTTGAAGACGAACGCCAGGACTCCCGTCGTCAACTCCAAGAAGAAGATGATTCCCAGGAACACAGAGAACTGGGACAGAAAGAGGAGAAAGAGACGGATTCACACTCGACCCGTTGGCAGAACTTTTGGGATTTTTTTTTTTTGGGAGGGGGATCGGAGAGTCTTCTTCTTCACGTACAAACTTCAGCAGGAAGGTGTTTTCTCGCAGCGCTCCGATGCAGCCGGCAAAGCCCAGGATGAACATCACACCCCCCACCACCATGAAGAGCCAGACCGGATCCAGACCGCCCAGGTCGGTGATGGAGGAGATGTTGGACAGAACTCCCTGGAGACACAACAACAGTAGGAATGTTCTTATTTCTTATCCTGTCAATCCAAATACCAACCAACCAAGTGAAGTTATTTTTCATCTGCCTTCAACACTGGATAAAAAACATTATAAAAGTCTGCAAACACTGGATATCTGGAATCTGAAACTGCATCAGTTGTTAGTTTTGTCCACTAGATGGTAGCAGAACAAAATGCTCGTTAGCTAATTACTTCCTTTGTCCAACAAAACAACAGATCTGCAGAGAGGACGATCGATCGGTCCCTGGAAATGACTCCTTTAAATTACTTATCCTTAGTTAATGTCAGATATTGATTAGTGCAACTTTCATTGGAAAAAGTGCTTCTATGACACATTAAATGAAGGATTGTCTCTTTAGTCAGGAGGATTATACATTATACATAATACCAGGCTTTAGGAAAACTCTCAATATGATCATAATGAATGATATGACAGTTTATTGCTGTTTGTACTCACCTTCTCACTCCATGCCCACAATCCAATTCCAACTAAGGCCATGCCCAGCAGCTGCAAACAAATGACACTCACGTCATATTTACAGTAAATAGGTGTTGACGCACAACAATGTCAGTCTGTTACATTGTCATTTGAGAATACAGGAACATTTCCAGTCTGTCCTTCGCTTTCACTTCGCTCTCATAGTGTCATTTACTTATGTCTATACTTCAAAATGAAAAATATAAAAATTTTCTGACCAACATCTCAAGCTATAAACGAAAGTGTTGCAGGCATTGCTGCTTTAATAGTTAACAATATTTAATTTATTTTACTTTTTAAGAACAATAAATAAATAAATAAATAAAAATCACCTTTAAAATCTTTCAAGTCATTTAGAAAAGTGCTGCATCAGCCCAGATGCTCAGGTGGCCATTTCATATCTGCAAGAGTTATTGGTACCATTGATAATAGTCGCAATTCTGATAATCTATTAACCAATTAACTCAAAAACCCAATTGAAACACAAAGTTACAGTTCAGTGAAGCAACTTTTTCCACCATTTCCTGACATTTAATGGTTAATTTCCTTCGACTAATTCAGATTATCTCAGTTCCTCGACGTGAATGACATCACTTCTTTTCTAAAAAATAAATAAAGGCCCATGACCCATCATGTCTTAATATAAAGTGAAGCAGGCCTATATATTATAACGCGTCAGAGCGGACAGTAGCCTATATGGATGTGATATTGGCGGCTCTAAGCCTGCAGCCTGCAGCCTGCAGCCGGACACCCAGGCGCTGAGCTGTCATTAGTTCACTACAAAAAGCCGATTAGCTGCGTGTGTTGTGGAGCGAAGCTGCAGCTGCTTTTTATCCAACAGTTATGAACACATTCAGGCAAAAAAAACGACAGATTAATGACGGATCGGACTCTGAATATGAACTTGGGGGGGATAACGGACCCGGGATCAGATGTAAATGACAAATCCCGGGGCCTTCCTTCCTCCCTATTGGCCAGTGGACACAAAAATAACCCAAGTGCGCTGCTGAGAGGCGCAGCCGCGTAAAGGCTCCTATTATAATACTGATCATAAAAGATAATAATAAAAAGTCTCACCCAGAAGAGGATGTTGAATCCGAAAATGAAGTATTTGATGCAGCAGCTGACTTCGTGTCCTTTGTAGTGATTCCCCGACATGTTTGGGCATCCTCGGCGCAGCGTCTCTGGTCGGAGTAACGGGCCTGCTTCACAGGCTTTGTGTGCGGGATGGAACAGGTTCAGCGCCCCGGGGAGGCATCTCACTTTGTCCGCTTCGAAACGCTCCTCGCTCGGCCTGCTTTCACACCCGCACCGGGGCCATGATGAGAGCCGCGCCGGCTGCTGGTGCTGGTGGTGGAGGCGCTCGCCCGCCGGGCAGAGATGATCAAAGGACGACAAGGCGACAACCGGCGGAATAAAATATTCTCTCTCTTGTCCGCTCCGTGGGAGAATAGTAGGCTTCAGGAGGAGGAGCCTCGACTGCGGGAGGGCGTCGATGATTGGATGGAGAGGGAATTGAGAGACTGAGGCTGCGACCAATCACAGCAGAGGAAGTTCAGACCGCTTCCCGTGTCCTAGATGACGTCACGCCCTGCCCAGGCTAAATTAACATATAAATAAATAAGTGAATAAATAATGATGCTGCGACTAAGTAGGTTACTTTTGATTATGATACTGTTAGTTCAGGAATTATCTATCTATCTATCTATCTATCTATCTATCTATCTATCTATCTATCTATCTATCTATCTATCTATCTATCTATCTATCTATCTATCTATCTATCTATCTATCTATCTATCTATCTATCTATCTATCTATCTGTCACATTGTTGTCACCACATATCTTGTTAGTTGTCATTAGTCAATCATTAGCATTTTTCCCATTTTAAATAATTTATGTTAATCAACTGTATCATTTTCAATTTTCTAATTGATTTGATAGTATTTTTCAACAATCATTTGGTCACTGACTTTTATTTTGAAAGTTTTCACAGGAAGTGTGAAAACAATTGATAATTATCTATTATTTATGTTCATTTAGTTTATAAAACGCTCCATTAATGCAGCTGTATTTAATACAGATGTTACTGATGTCATGTCTAATTGAGACTGATAGAGATTGATGGTTATTGTTACTGATCGATAATGTTGTGTTGTAGTTACTCACTGTGTCCACTAGGGGGAAGTGTTTAGTCTCTCTCCCAGAGACTCCCAGTGGAAAGTTTCAAAACATGTTTTGTTTTCCAGAGATCATATCAGAATAATAACAGTTCATCGTTTATATCTCGAAGGAACTGTTAAAATACACAAAACCAGAAGAAGAAGAGACAGAAGTATGTCAAGCTCAAAACTATACAAACAACTTAAACACATAAGAAACAAACACATTTTATTGATTTAGTGTGAAAAACAAAATGTACAAAACCTCATCCTCCAGACCATTATGATCTCAGGTATTTGCTTATGTTGCTGCACAATATCTAACATATCAGAGATGAGTAGCACTGAATGGATTAGATAGGCCGTAATAAAAACACTTGCACACAGCTTCATGTCATCCAAACAGATTTTTATCACCTTATTCTTCAGGATCGGGTGAGTTTAGGTGTGCAGAGGGTGAGCCTGGTAAAGCACCAGTAAGGGTTCACTCAGAGAGCCTCTGCTCAGACAGTACAGACTCTGTGTCAGGGCCTCGTGAAGGACCAGACTCCCGCTCTCATCTGTGTACCGCAGCTGAAACCCCACCACCTCCACAGGCTTCACGGCCAGGACAGCTGACACATCAAACACGTCATATCCAGAGGAAGGTCGCTGGTCCAGGGTCAGCAGCCTCTCCTCCAGGGCCGGACTCTCCTGCAGAGCTCCCCGAGAGGCGGTGACACTGTGCAGGGTGACGGTCACGCTGAGGGGACGGGGGTGGAGGGTTTTCCTGAACAGGACCAGCTCCGCTCCCAGCATGGACGGGTTCAGGCTGCTGACATTGAACCAGATCCAGCCTGGAGGAGCCTCATCTGGGCCTGAGTGAGTCACAACAGAAACAGAAGAGAAAATAATCATTTAAAAGGAGCAATTAGTAAGTTTGGGCACTGCTACATAGCTAAAGTTAGCATTAGCAGTCTTTTAAATTGTTGTGCATTTGCATCAAACTTCTTCTTTTTTTTCCTCCTAAAGTTAGCATGCTAACAAGCTAGCTCTAACCGGTCCATTTCCTTGTTTTGTCAACACAATAACAAAGCTTTTGGCAAGACTGGTTGATGCTAACAGTGGCGATGTTATAATACAGTAGCAACATTGTCAAATAGCTCGAAAATCAACATGCATTCAGTCGAGTAAACGCAGTTCGGCCTGCAAAACAGTTGGAAATCAGTTCTTCGATGCCTTTTGGTGATTTCCAATCAATTAATGCTCAATTTTAGACAACTGCTCAAAACAATTAAAGTTGCACGAGTCAATATCTTCACATTGGCGTTGACTCAAATGTAGGACTGTTTTGGTCCGATCACAGTGCTACTCATTAACCCTGTTGTTTCCAGCAGGTGTTTTCTGAGGGAAATCTCCCTGTGGACTATTAAGTGCCGTTGTTACACGCCACTTGTTTTCTACCAATATTAACCCTTTAAGGTTAAAATTTGGTATGTTTTTGTTGAATAATTTGTTTTCTGCTGCACAAATTTGGTATGCTTTTGTTAAATTACATTTTTTTTGTCCGGCTGCACCTTGATGGCCAAGAAATATAAGTATATGCTGCTTTAAAGTAGTCATTATTTATGTGTTTTCCATCAAAATCAACAGTATCCTTTTATGCATCCTTGTATTGCTTGGATGAATTGAGTTGCAGTGATATCAAACTTACCGACAACACTTCTGAAGCTCTGCACCAGCGTGCCATCTGACCTCCCGAAGTCTTGAGCCTCCAGTGAGTCCAGTCGCAGATAGACCTTCCTCATGTAGGGATGTGGTTTGGCCTGATGGCTCGCGGAGACTTTATTGATATGTAGCATTTCCAGAATAGCTTTGTTGAGCTCCTGGTCATCGTCCGCATCTCTGTGGTGATCCATCAGCAGCAGGCCGGTGACGGAGCCCAGCGGCAGCAGCAGGAGCAGGAAGACGACCAGCGTCACGTCAAAAAACCCAACGCGCTCTCCTCGAACCATTCTGAGTTTATTTTATTTCCAACCAGCCTGATGCGACCACCCTGTCCGTGTCTGTGCTTCTTGTCCTGTCAGAGCGCCGCTGAAGTTTCCATCTGGCAGTGTAGTGTAACAGTCTGTACACTAATGGGTATGCAGGAACCACAGGGGCTGTCAGGACTTAGTGAAGCGGTCCACTCTGAAGCTGAGGAATGTTGCTTCCTTTTGACAAACACTCTACCATGGACTGTAATGAGCCTCGGTCCTGTGCTGCTCTGAACAGACAACCACAGGCCGATGCAGTGACTGGGCCAGAAATTAGTCACACTGTGACTGTGACCATGACGACAGATATGATATACGATGTAATCATAGACTAGGACAAACAAGGATTTCATCATCATCAAGATCTGACTGAAAAACGAAATTGTTTTGATATTTATCGAGAAGAGGCAGGAAGATGAGTTCAGGGATCTGACAAAGGCCTTCAGAAACGGGACAAGAACCCCAACGTTAAGATGGTCTTCAAGTTCTGGAGGCTTAGGGCCACTCTTCAGTCGGTCAACACATGAGGGAAGGATTGATTGATTTATATACCTGGTATAAAGGTATATTTAGGTATAAATATCAGGTATCTCAATCAATCAAACAGTCGAACCAGCCAACCAAAAAACCAATCGAACTATCAATGTATTTAAAAACTCACACAAATTGTGATGTGAGTGTACAATGTTGCCAAGTTGAGAAAATAGAATACAATCACATCTATAAATATATATTGTTTTTAACAATTTTGACAATTGAGGCTTTAGAAGAAAACTTTTATTTGTAACTCTGATCCTAGAAATCACCCCTGGTCCAATTTGGTTGGACTGATCACACAACCTGTCAAATGTTCAGATATTAGGAACACAGCTTTTGACTGACCTCTGCTGGCTGTCTACAGAACAACTGGTGTGGCAGGACTGAAAGACATTTAGAGCAGGGTTCCCCAACTCAGATCCTCGAGGGCCACTGCCTTGCATATTTTAGAAGTTTCCTGCTACAACACACCTGATTCAAATGATCAGCTCGTCATCAAGCTCTGCAGTGGCCTGATAACGAGCCACTCATTTGAATCAGGTGTATTGTAGCAGGAAACTTCTAAAACATGCAAGGCAGTGGCCCTCAAGGACCGGAATTGGGGAACCCTGATTTAGAGAAACATCGTCCCATTTTGGCCCTTAGTTCTTAGAATGTGTTTCCCCTCAATGTTTTCAATGGTATTTTCATATTGTGGAAATTGTAATGAATTTACCGGCAAAATAAGAACTCGATCATGAACAGAAAATCCATAAAATAGTACCAGATGATACCGATATAGGCTGCTGTCGCTGAAACTGGCTGGTACTTGTTCTCTTTCTCTACATGGATGTGTACATGATAGACCCCAACATGCTCCAACCCCACTTCATTTTCGCTTGTTTTTAGTTGGGTTAGGGTTAGGGTTGTATTAATTTTAGTCAAAGACCATTTCTCCAACCTGTGGTGAAGGGCCATACAATGACTTCAAGGTTAAGGGCAAATACAAATACAACAAACCGCAGTAAATAGAGACAAGTGACAAATTATAGGTTGTGGTCAATGGACTTCCTCTGGTACCAGTGATACTGTACTTTGGGGGTAAGTTGAGGTTCGGCATCTTGAGGCATGACTTGGTTTCATTTGTCTGCTTAGATTAAAGGGTCAGTCCGAATCAATACAAAGTTGTCCTGAGTGATCATCAACATTTCTATTGATGGTAATGAATAATCCCAGCTGAAGACCAATGGGAGATGTTGGACTGTTGTGTTGGACAGAATAATCAGATATGATGGTTTAAATTCATAGAGAATGGTGTTCATCCGATTCCTTAATGACAAGGAGTGGTTATTCCTTTCATTTGTCACCTGTCTGTACTTTCTGTGAGCACTTTATCCTTTTAATACAGTACAAATACATGAAGTCCTTTTTCCTCACCGTGGGGCCTTTTATCTTTACCCACTTCTGTTCAGTAATGACAAACCACCAGTCACTTTGGACGAGACTTTGATCTCAGAGCCCGGTGATTGTCTTTAGGTTTTTCCGCTCCGATTACTGATCCCACAGCAGCAGCAAGAAGAGGAGGAGGAGGAGGAGGAGGAGGAAGGCCAGTCCCTACTCAGCTCTTCCTTCCCTGCTCCTCCCTCTCCTTTTTTCCCCTCACTATACTCATCTCACTCTCTTGGGGGGTGGAGTTAGTGGCTGAGGAGTGAGGCAGATTCTGTCAATGAGGTAGTTGGGGTTGAAAGTAGAGGAGAGCAGGCAGGCAGGTAAGGACGGAGGGGTAGAAGAAGAAGAAGAAGAAGAAGGAGACGAAGGAGAGGGAGCACCAGATGTCAGCAGATCAGGTAAGGACATGTCTAAATGCATGTGTGCATCTATGCAGGGGAGCGCTCTCGTTCAGGTGTGTAATAATAATCATTAACTGGAGCCTAAATGAGCTAAATGTCACAGTTACAACTTAACCGGCTTCATCACTGATGGGTTATTCATTGTTAACTTGATTTAAATCCACAAAACGTGAACTTTTCTGCACAAAACAGCACCATGACCCCTTTACCACACACTCAGCTTTGACTTCTTGTTGTATTCAGGAGCTTTGTGAGACTTTTTGTGTTGCACAGTCTGGACTCTTGCTGCTGGACGGCAGCCAAACGTCGGCCCGCTCAGACCCCGATGGTTTGTCTTTTTCTTTGAAAATTGCTGGCTGCTTTGGACCCTGTCATTATTAAGATTAGAAGAAGAAGCTGCTGCTGCTCACAGCTGTGACTCGCAACACTCCCTCATAGCTGCGTGTTTTGCGTGTCCATCGCTGAGATTGTGGTATGGCCGAGGCAGGATGTAAATCAGCTGTGTTATGTGACCTAATACATGAGTCTTTATTATTATTATCCCTAAGCTTTGTGCTATGTAGCGGGTGGAGTGTGGAGAAACACAAAACAGACAGAAAGCATATGGTGCATATGGTGCCAGCTGGTGAAAGTCAAATATTTAGCGCTTAATTTCTAAGAACTGTGCTGTATAACATTTGAGACACACTTAATGATAGATTTAGTGCATCATTAAATTCTAAGAGGCGTATTAGAAAAGGAGTCTTTTGAAAAAATGTTGGAAAGTTATCTTTTTATCAACGTCTCTGAACAGCTGCAGCTTTGCCTTACTCATTGATTAGCTTCAGTTCAAAACAAATCATTAAAGGAAACCCCAGTGATTTAGTCTTGTGCTTTCATAAAGTTGGGGAAACACTTGGTCAAAATCTAATTTTCAGACAGCAAGGTCTTGTTATTCAGTCAATGATGCAACTTGAAGGCATTTTTTTGTCACAACCTCCGTCCCCACATCCCTAGTTTGTAAGGTTGTGCCCTCGATGACACCTACATAACCTGGTCCAGTATGACTGAACACATAGCAAATATTAGCAAACTTTAAGTAGCTAGATGGCAAAATAAATCTGACCTATACTTGGGCCACCTGTTTGTTTTCCTCCAGCCCAGTCCCATGGTTTAAATCTGGACAAGTTTATAGGCTACAACAAGTTTTCAGATGCTTCATGGACGGACTCTGCCCAGATGTTGAAGTGACTCGGGCCAAGGACACAAGTTGAGGCAGAAGTTAACTGACGTTCTGACTTCTGCTGCTGCTAATACAGTCTGTATCGCCGTTGACCTGTAATTGACATTTTTTTGCGGCTGCAGTTCATCAGAAGTTCCCGTGTTCCCGCAAGTTTCTGAGCAGTGAAAACAGAGCATTTCAGAAACGCTACTAACACCATTTTAATTTGAAAACTCTGAGGTTGCGTTGTAGTGTGGACAGGTAGAAACAAAAACCTCTGGAAACGGTGAGTGGTGCTCCCTGATTGGGTCAGCCTCAATTACCAGAGGTTAAACCAACAGGGATAATTGGTCTTTGCTGTTTTCAAGTGTGTTTGAAGATCAAAACAAAGAAGTGTGGACATAGCTGATGATAGACTACCTTCCTGTTTTGGATTATCTGCCAACACTGTGTTTGATACTGGTCAGGAACACTAATAATCTCAAATGTCCCTTTGAAATTGTTCGCTAAATGTGTGGAGAAGCCTTTAACAGGGAGAGTGGTACCGTACCGTCCCACACTGATGTTTTGTTTAAGTTTGGATTAGGGAATCCGTGTCGTACGACCACAGGCTCATGGGAATGTAAATGCAGTCTGTCATTAGACCTGTCGGCTTTGACACTCAGCAGATGCTGGGCCTCCGTCTGAATGACATGTTAGTGTAGAGCGAACCGCTGAGTCCTGACGTGAGGGGCTATTTCAAAGTGACTGTGGTTAAGTGGTCTTTACTTTATCCTATACTCCACTTCCCTGGATGGATGCCTCTCGTTGGCATTGTATTGTGAAGCGACTGTAACGTGAAGCTTTGCCAAAACAGGAAAAAGGATCAACCGCAAACAGGGACAGGACCCTCAGAGTGCTCCAGGCAGCTTAACATTAGGACCTTTCCCAGCGCTCCCGCCTCCCATCTGCAGCCTCCCCGCTGGGACTCAGATCAGTCAAAGGGCCATCCAAATCTTTACCAGGACAGATTACTGAGGCCTTTGTGCTGGTTACATTCTGAGTAAATATCAGTGGCGTGCAGGCGTTCAGAGTGACACAATGCTGGACAGGCTGTTATCTGCTGAGATGTGATCTACTCCCAGCTCAGGCATGCAGCTGGACTTTGTTTTGCTTAGGAAGTAGCATGAATGTATATGTGCTCATCCGGATTCTGCGCTTTATCTGTTTTCAATCTGACTGTCACGTTCTTTTGGTAATAGGCTATTATAAAACAAAGAATATACACTATAAGCCTTCATATAGTACAAGCAGAACACTTGGCTGTTCTTAACCGTACAATTCAGGTCACGGTTTATGGGTTAAAGGTGCTAACTGTAAATTTTTGCCCTTACTACAGTACATAGCAAAGCATAGCAGCTAGTCTGGAGCAAACATTGTGAGTTCAGCATCAAACTTCATTCTTTTATTCACCCACAGTTTCCTCCACAGGTGGGAACAAACACCTGTTTGAACTCCTGCTAGCCTTTAAATGCTAACCTAATAACTTTCTACAAAGATACTCCACTCTGACAGTTTCTGAACCACCTTTGCTTTCTATCTTGTGGCGACTGCAGAAAGTTAAAGGCCAGCTGGTGAACATTGTGGAGCAATTACCATTGACCTGCTAAAAGATGTTGATGGAGACCAAAACAGATCCAAAATTAAACGTCCCTTCACCCTGGTGGACGCAGATTACACTAATAAATCCTAAATATATCCAAAATACTAAATATAAGTACTGTATGCAATTCAAGTATTATGGCAAATGACATGAAGCAGCATCAGTTTACAATTGTCACAATGGTAAAATTGATAAAATTGATAAATAAATTATGTCTGACAAAATCACCTTTGGTCATCAAATTTTGTATTTGGTAATCAGGATAACTTTCCTTCCAGGTGAGCATTGTGGCCAAATTTGTTGTTTGTGGTTTGGGATTAAGTTAAATTCCAGGATTGAAGTATTGTTTCAATAATAATAAGAATCAGGTGTTTCTAATCATCCATGCTGCACAGGTATGCTAATATTTTACATACCAGTGGTCATTTCAAGTAGTGGAAACCAGGCAAAACCAAGTGTGTAATCCCTGTTTTATTTACTTTAAATCAAGAAAAGTATGATGTTTTGAGTTTTTAGGATGCACAAAAGCAGCACAGAGGGAGCTTTAAAGGACTGTGACCATTTGGGATCTTGTTTTTACTCGGGTTCCTTCAACATGATCTTTCCGGCTCTCCAAACACAAGCATTGTTCACGGAGACAAGCTATAACATGTTCCCCCAATACCGCGGCTGATTATAAAGCGCTTTTCTTGTTCAAGGTGCTTTCTGCGTGAGGTCTGGGGTAGGTAGGTGTCCCAGACTTGGCGCTGAAGGAATGTGGTAGTATGACATCTGAAGCCTGTTTTCAAATCCAAAACAGCTCCACCGCACACCCTCAGTGGGATGTGGGCCGAGAGAGGATGAAACTTTACTGCTCCCTGCAGAGAGAGGAGTAATTAGTACTATGAGCTTTAATCTCCGCTGCAGCTCCGGCAAGATATTATTACAAAAGTGAAATAAATAGCAGCATTGTATTGAGAAACTCCAACTTCCTGTTTTATGAGAATTTTGTCGGTGAGTGTTTCTTTTTTAATAATGGTGGTAAAAATCAGTCTTCCTCAGCAGTAAATGGAGTGAGTCATATATGGCAAGAGTCACAGACAAAATCATGTCATTACTACAGAGACTGTGTTCAGCCTCAGGGAAACATTTATTCATTATGAACATATTTCCTGACAAGCTGAGAGCAGAAGGAGTCGCAGTGTTTATAAGAGACCTGGGCCTCGTCTGCAGCTGGTGAAAAACTCTAATTATTACTTTAAACAATGAAAAAACAATCACAGTAATCATGAACCAGTGCTGGTCTATTCCTGTATAACTGCAGATCCACTAGATGTGTCTGCAGCTGGTTTAAATGTGCAACTTTATGACAAAAATAAACAGTTTACTACTTAATATATAGCATACTTATATATGTTGCAGTGCAGCTGTAACAGTTTGAGGCTGATGTTCTCAGTATCTTTTACCAAATATCATGCACAGTTGAGTTTTGCACTCCATGGTGACCATATTTCTTGGTGCACAACAGATAATATGTTGAGTTAAAAATGAAAAATAATCCTCTATCTTGTTGTTTTCTTGCAGGTCCTGACTGTTGACGTGAACTCCTGCACCCATGGAGAAGAATCACTGACCAACCAGAGGAAAATGTAGCTTCTTCCCCTCCTGTCAAAGTGTGTTTCTGAGAGCAGTCCTGCTTTTGTTTGGAGCTAATCCTTGAAGACCCTGCAGGAAGTTTCCTTGTGATTGACAGCGATGGGTTCACGGAGTCAAACTCTGGCTTGGACGCTTCTGCTGCTGCTGGGATTGACCTGCTCAATAGACGCTTCTCTTGTCAAAGTCAATAAGGGTTTAAAGGTGAAACGGGGTCAGTCGGCCTACCTTGACGAGGGCGACCTGCAGTTCCATATTCCCCGACAGAAGGATGCATGCAAGGTGGAGGTGGTGTTAAATGAGCCCATAACTCAACGAGTGGGGAAACTGGAGCCTCAGGTAATGGAAAAATCCCCATGCGGTGAACACACACCCCTGTGTGTTCCAGGCAATTTACCATCACTAGTAAAACAAAGTCATGTAGTTTGAAGGTGTCTATTACACCTTCGCAGTGCTGTCTGTCAGCTCTAACGTGTAGGAAACGACGTCATATATTACAGGTGTTGTGATAATGATGACAAGGTCTTAGTGCCCTGATAGACAAAAATAAACTCAGTTAACCCCTTGAGTCCATCATATGAAAGATATACATTATAGATACGGAAATACATTAGTGGTCCCCAGTCTGGTGGACAAAACAACATGACATAACAACAGGGAAGTTTACTAATTTAGCGTTCAATCAGTTGAGTAGATTATTAGACACTTTTAAGGTGGAATGTTTGGTAATGTGTTACTCAATAGATGTTAAAATGACAACTTTGCCCTTTAATGCATGTTTTGCAGTCATGTTATAAGCTTTAGACTTCAACTTTAGACTGTGACAACAAAGTTAAACCAATATCAAGTTATGACAATAATGGAAAAATAAGTCAAATACTCTTCGAGCATATGCATCTGCATGATCAATCAATGATTGTTGATGATTGGTATTGGGCTAGCAACATTTTTGAGATTTTCAAGTGACCATGACTTGGAAATCCATGGGAGTAACTCCTATAAATAGCAAAAGATGGACAAAAAATTTATGTAGTGAATGAAAACCACTCCGTCTCCTGGCAAGAGTGGATTTCTATACATAACACGATGGTGGAAATAGGATTTCTACCTGTCTATTATTGGTCAATGTACTGTAAGACCCTATAAACTAAAAGATTGCATGTGTCTCCATGTGTGGACCAGCCCAGTATTCAGTCTGTTCATTCAGGAAAAAGAGATGTTTTCATATTTGGGGGAGAGGTTGTGAAGGGACCTCTCTGTACCTGTTCCTTTGTTGTCCAGGTAGACGGGCCGTCTCCTGTCTAATGACTCTGTGCTGACAGATACGGCCAACCGCTGAATGTCCTACATGAGTCGAGTTTTACGTTTTAAAGTAGAAAAGGAAATTATAGGACTGGGTTTGAAACACTCCACTTCACTGTGAGTGATAGTCACAACAATGAAGCCTTTTATTAACTTAGGAGTTAAGCATGAATTCAACAGCGTACTGCATATTTATCAAGGTACTGATAAAGACAGTTTTCTGATCTGCCTCCTGAGCTCTTGCTTATAATGTTAGCATTTGTATTAATAACTAAATCGTCATATTTAACTCCTGATTTAGATCTGATTGGAAACAATTGATCAAGATGATGATCAGAAAGCAAAAATGTTGGTCTATGGAATGTATAGATTTGATATGAATGTAAAACATGGTGTCATCAGCATAATAAGAGATGCAGTGTTGCTGTAATATCACTAATAGCTTGGTTTGGTTTAGGAAATGATGGTGATTTGGGTTACAACACGTACTTCCTCAATATTAGAATACCTTTGTTGTTAATGGTTAATTTTCCCGTTGGCTCCTGTCATAATTGTTACGACCACTAGATGTCACCGAGCAACAAAATGTAACGATGTGCCGTACAGGCGACCTAAGGGCTGATTTAGTTCTTCCAAGTTCTAGTAGCTATTACACCATGTATTTTTTATTTTTTTTTGTTTGTGTTCAGGTGTTTGATTGCCATTATCTGGCTGACGAGGTGAAGTACATCCATAACGGTTGTCCGTTGTTAAAAGAGGACACTGTCAAGCTTCGACTGTACAGGTACAACGTCTACAATGAGTGCCATTACAAATGTTCTGTCTTCCTGTTCTTGTTGTTGTTGTTTTAGCATCATCCACTGTTGTTGTTCTGTCCAGATTCACAGAGACGGAGACACACATGGAGCTGTTTACCCTCCATGTGGACATTATAGAGCCAGACTGCAGCGTCATAAAGCTGGGGCCTAAGTCCTTGGAGGTTCCTGAGTTTTACAGCCTGACTGATGTCGTGGATGGCAACGTGGTGTCCTTCAACTACGAGAGGAGGTCCAGTCTGGAGTGCAGTGTCCATCTGAGCAGCCACGACACCCACCTTCCTGCCCACGGTCAGCTGGTCACCGGGGAGCCAGAGAAAGCCACCAAGAGAGGGGACGAGGCAGAGAGCTTCATCCCCATACGGCAACAACTAGGTAACTTATCACAAGCTCATCCATAAATGAAGAAGTGAAGCTCTAGTAAAGCCTCTGTTGCAGCAGAAAAACCATGTTAATGTAAGTGTAAAATGAGAATACAAAAGGTCTAAATTGTGTTATCTCTGTGGTTTTATTATCAAGATAATAAAGCCAGGGCCATGTGTAGATCTGAGGACTGCCTGAAGGGACTGAAGCTGGTGAAGTTCACCAAAATCCCCTGTGACGACTTCCTCATGATGGGACTGAGGTATCAGCACATTGATCCTCCATCTCCTGATGTGGACTACATCGCAATCAGAGTGGTCCTCATGGACACAAGGAGTAGCAGCATGTATAAGGTAATGGGTACTTCCCTGCCTCTGCAAGCTCAGTCATTTTACACATGTATATGTTTCAAACCAAGGTACAGTTTTGCTTGTTAATAAGCACCTATTGGATCTACTGTATCTAATGATGCCACAAACAAGATTTCACAAGAACTGGTGGTAAATGTGACTAAAATTAACCTTGAATACCTGAATCTTTGTGGTCTCATTTCCTTTTCATGCTGTTGTGTAGTCTGAACAAGCCTGGATCCCAGTACGGATCGTCGGTGCGATGTCCAACCAGCCTCCCAAACCGTCCTTCATGTCCGTGTTCATCCTGGAGGTGGACCAGTTCATCCTCACCCCACTCTCCACTGCTACGCTAGACGCTGAGGACGAGGAAACTCCTAAGCAGCGATTGGTTTTCAACATCACCAAACCGCCCGTGGACGGCTTCATCACCCACCTGTCCGATCACACCTCCCCGATCTCCTCCTTCACGTGGCTGGATCTCAACGACATGCTCATCGGGTATCAGCCTCCAAACTCTTCTCACACCCAACGCAGAAACTACGAGGTAAGAGATCCTTTTCTTGAATTTTGTGCAATTTACAAACAATATTTTTTGCATTGCTAATTGTTTTTTTTTCTGCCACCCTTCCTTACAGGTGGAATTTGAGGTTCATGATTTTTTCTTTGAGAGGAGCCAATCAATGACCGTTCACCTGTCTGTAAGGAACGCAGACACTAATGCACCCAGAGTGTCCTGGAACATGGGTATGTTAGCATCCTTGCAATGCAAATGCTTACTCTAATGATTACTACGACGATTATGTGTGATGCAAAAGGGGTTGCTATTGGTTACAAAGCCACTTGGATCAACTTTGCAGCTTTATAGAACTTTTTTGGGCTGTTTATCTAATGAGTCTAAATCTAAAAGCTTGGTTACACCAAAGAAGACACTGGAGACTGTTGTGTAGCTAAATATCGTTTTCTATTATTAATTTGTTTTGTAGGTCTCAGTTTGTTAGAAGGTCAGTCTCGTCCAATAACTTGGGAGCAGCTCCAGATTGTGGACAACGACAACCTGAACGCTGTTCGTATCATCGTTGTAGATGGTCTACAGCACGGACGGCTCACCCTCAGAGGTACAGAACACTTTTTGGGACTTTTAGGACATTTTAAAGCTTCTTAATATACTTCAAAATAATTTGTGGTCATTTGGTTCTAATCCCCAGGAGGAAAGGGCTTCATGTTCACCGTCAATGACATCAGAGCAGGCGTGGTTCGTTACTACCATGACGACAGTGACACGACCAAGGACTTCATTATCTTCCGTATCACCGACGGCCGCCATCAAACCCGCCACAAGTTCCCCATCAAGATCCTGCCCAAAGACGACAGCCCTCCTTTCCTAATCACCAACATGCTTCTGGAGGTTTCCGAGGGCCAAATGGCTCTCCTGAGGGGCTCCACCCTCCAGGCCTCGGACATGGACTCCAGCGACGACTACATCCTCTACAATATCACCCGACCCCCGAAGGCAGGAGAGGTCATGAAGATGCCAGGACCAGGACTCACAGGTCAGGAGAACAGGCTTTCTATCTTCTAGTCTTCTTCATGTCTTCTTGTGTTTCCTCAACACGTCATTTTCTGTTGGTGTTGATCTGAATCCAGGTTACCCCGTCAGCCACTTCCTGCAGAGGGACCTGTCTCAGTCCATGCTGTACTACCGACACCTGGGGAACGAGGTGTTTGACGACTCCTTCGAGGTGGTGCTGTCTGACTTCCATGACCCCCCAAACCTGTCAGAGCCTCAGGTGAGTAACAGTAACACTATAATAGACTGTTAATGAGGGATTCTCACATAAAGCTTGTATTTTATGGATTATGCTTGAACCAGCTGGTTGTAGCTTTATTGATACAATGGATTGATGACAGTCCTACTGTACCTGCAAGTAAAGGATTGATAGTTCTAGATCTGATACGTCTTTGATTTGTTTGTATAGACCGACGGTGACAAGGTTGTGTATCCAGTTGATTGTTGTTAGCATTTCACTTATTGATAGGACCAGATGGAGGATCAGAGAACCAACAAATAGATCCTCCTACTGGATGTATGGCAATGAGATGTTTCCCTAAAACCAAAGCTGTCCACCTTAAGGGATCAGTAAGGCCACTCATCTTCTCTGGGGACGAGAAGAATTTATGGCAGTCCAACCAATGGGCTTGGAGATACTTAAATAGTGCTGACCATCTGATAATACCAGTCTAATAATCTACTACTGCTTCAGGTGGTGATGGTCCACATAGAGCCGGTTCCAGACCAGCCGCCTAAAGAGGTTCCTGGTTCCATCCGGTGTCTCGTGGTCAAAGAGACGGAAGTGGTCCACATAACCAGACAGCAGCTTCACTTCGTAGACCAGGAGTCTCCAGACAGCGAGCTCACCTTCACGGTCACCACTCCACCTTTCTACGCCGGCACCCACAGGTCAGTACGAACCTCAACTTCTAAATAAAAACACACTAAATGGTGGAGGAGCACTCAGTCTGAACATTGTTCTTCTGCTCTGATGTGTAGCACTCCTGACGCTGGGAGGCTGTTCCTGGTGGACAGCGTACCCAAATTCACCAAGGACTCCAGTGCACCAGTGCTGAGGCTCTTCACACAGGTGACCACTTTCTAATAGTATCTAATATATTTGGAGGAGGCCTTGTTGTCTTCCTATTTACTTTTTTAGACAGTGACAAAGTTTGGTCAATGTAAGTGCTGTACAGAGACATAGAAATACATTAAAATCAAAACAGAAAAGTACATTACAAAGGAAAAGAAAGAAAGAAGACAAAGATAAAGATAATAATAGCAATTAGAATGATTAAAATCATTAAAATTATATATTCAATTTAACTAATAGCTGTAGCAAATAATAACATTTTCAACCCTGACTTAAATGACTTGCATATAAACACTGCAAACATTAAAACTGAATCAGTCTTTACTTCCAAACCTTCAAACACTGACTTCAGATCAGACATTAGGATCATTAGGACACTGACAGGTTGAAACATGACTGGCAGTCGGCCTATAACTGGTTTTCTCCTGTGATGAACACAGTCTTTGGTCTATTAGATTTTTCAAAAAAAGAGGAAATACATCTTCTGAGTAAGAATACTTTCTAGTTTCCAAGAAAAACAAAAACACATGTTAAAAAATACAACCACAGTATATACAAGTACAGTCTGTTACTGTCCTGTTTTATGTATATTTAGTGAGATGGACTTTACCAATGGTCATCCGTCCATTTGTTTTGCATGTTTCCAGCATGCAGTGAACTTCATGAAAGTAGCCTACATGCCTCCCATCATGGACATCGGCCCTTACCCCCAGTACATCCAGTTTGTTCTCTCTGTGACCAACCATCTCGGCAAAACAGTCACTGGGATCTGCTTCAACATCACGGTGATGCCAGAAGACAACCAGCCGCCACAAGTAGGAAACAACATCATATTCATATCTCGTTTAATGCAACACATATGGAGGTGTGTTCTTAAAAAAAAGTGAATATTCTGTTTCAGGTC
The DNA here is from genome assembly GCA_030347415.2 of Decapterus maruadsi. Lineage (NCBI taxonomy): Eukaryota > Metazoa > Chordata > Actinopteri > Carangiformes > Carangidae > Decapterus > Decapterus maruadsi. The sequence continues at coordinate 7,276,872 of CM064898.1, forward strand.
ATCACCAACGCTCTGACTGTGGATGAGGGTGGGGAGTGCAGACTGGGCCCTGAGCACCTGCTGATGTCAGACGTGGACTCTATGGAGGACAGCCTGCAGGTGGCGCTGCAGAGGCAACCACAGCACGGAGCGCTGCAGCTGGGCGGTCGTCCGCTGACACCGGGCCAAGCCTTCACCGTGCAGGACCTGAAACACTTTAAAGTGAGGTCAGACATCCTGGTTCCTTCATTTCTTTCTTCATGTCACGTCAGATTTTTATGAGAGAGAGAGTTTTATGTTTCAGCCAGGAAGAGGCTTTGGTAGCAATAAAATTATTCAATTACATTATCTTGAGATCTTGTTATCTCAGGACAGAAACAGAAACATGTTCATGGTTATAATGGGAGAATTATCACAGGGTTGTTATAAATATGTTTTTAACAGGAAAACTACATTTTGATTTCAGCTTCTGTGGTTTTACATGTGATTAAGGAAAGATGCATATAAAACAATTTTTCAAAACGAGCAACTGCAAATTGAATCAGTGTGTGTCAACTCTTAGAGTTTGATATTAGACATGGCGGCTGCATCTTATCATCATTTTATTATATCTTAATGTTTGACACACGAGTGTCTGAGTAAAACTGACGAATGATGTTAAAAGTGATGATTAACAGCGACACGTGGATTAAAAAGATAAAACAGGATCAAGTAAAAACCTTCAAGGTGCTTTGCTGTTCAGAAACAACAGCATCATGTGGATCTGAGGCCGAGGTCAGATCCAACAGAACCAAATTTGGGATTTTCCCACAGATAGCAAGTCTTGTGAGTGTGTGTGCTGTAGTTCAGATCAGAGATGAAGGGTTTGAGGATGGTGGTGTGGTCTGAGGCCATTTTAATCAAATAAATCAAACCAGCCATGAATTTTCTGATATTAGTCAATAAATGGAGAAACAATAATAAAAGTCAATAAAAAAACAGCTTCATAAACTTATTTATACAGCTATTTATTTATTTATGGATTTATTGGGATATTAAAATGTCATCCCATTGTCTGACATTGTAATAACTCATAAATATTAACTGATGAAAATGTCAACATAGTTTCAATGTTTTAATTTTACAGAATGAGAGTTTTGATTAATAATGTGATGCGTCATCAAATCTTTATTTCGTGTACCATCTGTGCAGTTACAACCACGACAGCTCAGAAACTGTGGAGGACGACATTAACTTCACTGCGACAGACGGAACCAATTCAGTCAGTTTCATCCTGCACGTGAAGGTAACAGCTCTCGTCGACTGATGAAGCTTCTCCACCACCTCACAACGTGTTTCACCACAGCGACTTCACACGTCTCATCTGCAGGTGAATCCCATCAACGACGAGGCCCCGGTGTTGGTTGCCGGTTTGAAACCGGTGCTGAGCTGTGCAGAGGGGCAGGAGATCGTCATCACAGCGGAGTACATCTACGCCTCCGATGCAGACACCGACAACAGCAGCCTGACCGTACTGATCGCCCGGCAACCGTATCACGGCGTGGTGCTGAGAGACGGTGTCGTGGTGGATCGCTTCATCCAGGCAGACATTACTGCAGGGATCATCACCTACAAACACACAGGTGACCGCAAATACATCAATACTGAATCTACAGCTGGATAGAGTTACAGTATATAAACATATTAGGTTTATTATTTTCAGTTTAGGAAGTTTTTTTTTTCCAGCACAATGGACAAAAACTCAAAATGTTTTCCATGTGGTGCCTATTAGGGAAATCTAGGGAAGCAGAGGAGCACTTCCAATACACTGAGCCTTACACTAAATAAACTACTTTCATTACGTATATCATTATTTTTAAAGAAGGAATGCAAAAGATTCTGGTAAGATTCTTAGTCTGGGAAATAAATTAAATGAGGAAAAGTTAATATGCAAACATAATTACACTGCAGTATACTATTCATTATAAAAATCCTCAAAAATATCTCTGCAAAACTGAACTGCACACTTTAATATCTACTGTATATTGGCTCTTAAGTATTAAACCCTGAATATTTCAGTATATGCATTATTTTATGATAATATTCCAGATTATTGATTTTCACAACATGGAAATGTACATACTGTATATAAGAACCTTCCCAACATTACCTATAATACTATCAATACTGTATCTAAAAGTTCTTTATATGATTGTCGTTTCAGGACTGGAGGTCGGGCTCACTCCTCACCACGACACCATCACCTTTGTCATTTCTGATGAAGAAACTGAATCCTCAGCTTCATGCTGCTCCAGGCCTGTGGGCTCAGCTCAGGCCCGACACAACCTGCCTGTGTACGACCTCAAAATCACCGTGTTTCCAGTCGACAGCCAAACACCTTCCCTGACAACAGGTGGGTCATTTGAATCTCAGTGGACATTGTACTAAAGAAAATAATGTAGATGCAGTGTTTGGTAATATTTGAAAGTTTGAGACCACTTTCCCAGATTGAGAAGATAGACAATGAATGAATGACATGTTTTGTTTTTAAAAAACATTAGATTTAAGTTTGATGTTTTAAAAACGTTCTTCTCTGTTTGTAGGAGACATTTTTGTGGTCGGTGAAGGTGGAACTGCCCCGATAACCACTTCTCATTTGAAGGCCTCTGATGAGGACACCGCCCTGGACCAGCTGGTGGTCAATCTGGTTTCTCCACCTCAGTTCGGCTACATTGAAAATGTCCTGCCCAGTCCCGGCTTTGAGAAAAGCAACATGGGCATAAGCATAGGTAAGTATTATTACATATGTTTAAATCACATGGGTGAAACAAACAATTAATATCATGTGTTTTTCTGTCCAGCTTCGTTTTTGTACAAAGACGTCATTGACGGCCATGTGAACTACGTCCAGTCCAGACATGAGAGGATGGAGCCGACAACTGATCAGCTCTTGCTCTGTGTGTCAGATGGAAAACACACATCTACTAATATTCCCTTCTACATTATTATTAGCCCAACTAACGATGAGATCCCAGAGTTTCTGGTTCGCAACTTCACAGTAAGTTCTTATGGTGTCTCCTCATTAAAAGTTTTTTTTTTTTTTAAGTATATTTTTTGGCGTTTTATGCCTTTATTTGATAGATCAGTAGAGATAGACAGGAAAGGGGGAGGCAGAGAGAGGGGAATGACATGCAGGAAAGTTCTCATGGTGTCCACTGCGCTCACCGCCCCTCCTCATTAAAAGTTTTAATGAACAGGAGACATTTTTATTTTGTGGTTTAATATCCGTTGATGTCTTTCTACGATGAGGTACGAGAAGGGGAATCGAAGCAGCTGGACTCGTCGTTGTTGCATGCGGTGGATCTGGATGTGCCCAGGAATGAACTGCGGTTCAACATCGTCAAACCTCCTCGACATGGCAGCATCATCAACCACAACAGTGATAGGCCTGTTAACAAGAGAAGAGAAGCCAGTTCCCAGTCGCCTGTGGTCGACTTTACGATGACGGATCTTATTAATGGTAATTACACATCTGAGCTGTAGAGTAATATCAATGTAGCTCTGGGCTGGGTTATAATATCTGCAAATCCTAATGCTGCATTCCATCTCTGTGGGAATGATGACATGAGTTCCCCACTGGAAATACAATGGGGGAACCTACTTTCCACAAGATCATCACTCATGATGAGTGTGACAGAACCAACCAACCAACCAACCAACCAACCAACCAACCAACAAACCAATCAACCAACTAACCTACCAACCAACCAACCAATTAGCTAACCAACCAACAAACCAACCAACAAACCAACCAACCAACCAATTAGCTAACCAACCAACCAACCAACCAATTAACCAACCAACCAACCAACCAACCAATTAGCTAACCAACCAGCCAGCCAATAAATCAACCAACCAACCAATTATCCAATCACTCAATTAACCAACCAACCAACCAATCACCAGTCAATAGGAGAATTGAGTATGCAGCAGTGGGATGTATGCAGTATGCAGGATTGTGGTTTGTTCATTTTGTGTTAATTGTAGTATGACATCAATTGGTTTGCAGGTATGGATCTTGTGTACGTACACGATGACTCTGAGAATATGGAGGATAGTTTTACCATCCAGTTAACAGATGGCAAGCATCAAATATATAGACAAGTGATGGTCAAAGTGCTGCCGATCAACGATGAGGAGCCTCACATCGTCAGGTCAGACTGGCACCTTCGTCACCGTTAAAATGAGCCATTACATGGTTGATTGTAGAAAAGAGAAGCCAAACTTGTGTCAATCTTCTGTTCTTTATAGGAACAATGGACTGGAGGTGGAGCCAGGAGAGACTCGGCTCATCTCCAGTGTGACCCTGTTGGCACAGGACAGTGATACTCCCTCTTCAGAGGTCATGTATGTTTTTGAGAGTGTTCCTACCCAAGGACTACTTCAACTAAAGGTTTGTGCAGTAATGTGTAATACGTTTTAATTCCCCCCCTACAAATATTCATATAAAATAGAATAAGTACTCAGAAGCTATTGAAATTATTTTCTTTAATTTTGGGATGTTGGATGCAACATATTGTATATGAAAACAGTTGTGTGAGATTTTGTTGATGGTCCATAAATGAGACCACGCTAATTAAGAGTGAAGGACCAGACACTTCAGTCACCATCACACATACGCTGCAAATGATGTCATAGCATCATCGCTATGTGCGGTTAACAAGGTAGAAAAAGCTGATTCTTCAGTAAGTACACAAAGATATGCTCAAAGACGAAAATTGTCATGGCCGTTTGGCATTGAGTGTAATGCATCTTCAGCTGTGGCCAATGTCCTAACTCCCACAGCATTGGGAGGTGCTGTTTCATGGTGACCTGCCAGTGTAAACACGAGGAGGACACAGGGAGGCGTTGTGTGTCCTAACTGTGACTGATCCTGTCTCAGGAAGGTCAGGACTGGGTGACGCTGACAGCTGGGAAAAACTGCACCCAGGAAACGGTGGACATGAACCTCCTGCGCTATGTGCACACAGACCTGCATGCAGCGAAAACACAGGACTTCTTTGTCTTCCACTTGCTGGATGGAAAGAATCAACCGCCTCCGCAGCACTTCCACATCTCCATCAAAGATCTTGAGAAAGGTACTTGAATCCTGCTGTAGGTTTGGAACGGATTTTCGGCATGTGATTTCCTGCATGTGTTAATGTCCTCATGACTGCAAGGCCACATGTGAATCCATACAGTATTAATGTCACCTTTAATGTCACCTTTAAAGGAAACATCGCCATCTTCGTGAAGCCTGTGAGGGTCAGTCGAGGAGATCGTGTGGTCCTCACTACGGACGTCCTGCTCGCCACTGATGGCACAGAGAAGCCTGAGGAGCTTCTTTACGTTATCACCAACCCTCCTATTCAAGGACATGTGGAGTACATCAAGCATCCTGGACTGGCTATCTCCACCTTCAGCCAGATGGACATAGCTGCGAACTTGGTAGCCTACGTGCACGACAACCGAGCCAGCACGCCCTCGGAGACCTTTCAGTGAGTGGACTTGAGCTAAACTTATAAAGGAAAAGGTCAAAGTAGAAGGTCAGATAAAGGTCAGACAGCCTAACGCCCAGTCTGTTGTGTGCTTCAACAGGTTCGTTGTGAGTAACGGTAAGACTAGCCGAAATGGAAGCTTCGAGATCATCGTGGAGACGGTGGACCGTGTCCTGCCGTCCCTATCCTCCAACAAAGGCATCACAGTTCCTCAGGGTTCCTCCATCATCCTGGGTCCTGACTGCCTGGCCCTGTCTGACCCAGACACTCCGCCCAGCGCCCTGACCTTCACCCTCCTCCAGCCTCCACAGTACGGCAGGCTACGTTTAGCTGGCACCACGCTGACAGCCGGATCAAACTTCACCCTCAGACACATACAGGAGCTGGAGCTGTCCTATAAACACGACGGAGGGCCTGCGCAGATTGATCGGTTCGCCTTCACTGCCTCTGACAGCACCAATCGAGGCTTCCTCCTGGATGGGAGCTTGCATCTGGAACCAGTGTTTTTCACTATCCAGGTAGGTGACACTCATTTCGAGGTGACTTATGTCGCTATGATATCCACTTTAAGCTACTGTATGTCTGCTTTCTCAGATCAAACCTTTGGACAAGTCACCTCCTGAGGTTACGAAGATACTTCCTCTGTGGAAAGCTGAGGCTTTAGGCGACGGACGATCCGGTATCTTCCTGTCATCTCGGGAGCTGAAGGCCCGAGACGGCGACAGCAGAGAAGAAGAGTTGATCTTCTGCATCGTCCGCCCGCCCTACTTCAGTTACCTAGAAAACATCACCACAGGTTGGAGAGTGAAGTGTGTTTGCATCTGTGCTTCAGCTTAACTGGGAATGAAGAAGTAAGTGTTTCTCTTTGCTGTTGCAGGTGGTTTTGTGACACAGTGTTTCTCTCAGGTGGAGCTGAACAAAAGAACCATCGTCTACATCATCAACCCAGAGAGGGAGTCTCTCTCAGACAGTCTTGAGCTCACGGTGTCTGATCCTCTGGGAAACACTGGACCTCCTCACACGTAAGAAAAAAAAAAGAATTTCAGCTGAGTTATAGCATAAAGTGGTTTGATGTCACACTGACCTCGACCTTGGATCACCAAATAGCTCCTTCTTTTGTGCCCTTGTCTGTGTAGACTTAAGCTCAGCTGGTCCAGAGTGGAGTTGTCTCAGTCCGAGTACTCCTTGTGTGAGAAGCAGAGACGGATTTCTCTAGACATCATCCGCAAGGGAAACCTGGCAGAGTCTTCATACGTCACTGTGAAGGTCTGCAGACAGTTCATGTTGAAGATGAATGTTCACATTATGAGAATATTAACTTTAGCACAGTTTCATTATTAAAGCTTCTCAGTACTATAGTGCAGGGTTTGGATTTATTATTGCTTCCTTATTCTTGGTCCTGGAACAGATTTAAAGATGTACTTCTTTATTTAGGTAAAGGAGGTGACTGCATCAGCTGGGAAGGATTTCCTCATGAGCCCTTCTTCCCTCATTCAGTTTGATCCAGGTATGTGCTCACTGATACAGAAACCAATGTCAGGGAATGTCAATGTTCAACCAGGAGATGTTTGGTGCTTTCCATAGAACGCTCAAGGAAGCAGCCTTTAAATGGTCTTAAGGGATCCAAATAGTAAAGTGTTAGGGTTAGATCTCCATGTGTTGGAGCTGGATGCACCATTCAAACTTGTATGATTCTTATCAAGAGATGTAAAAATCTTGTGTAACAAAATCACCATATTTCCCTGAAGGGACATCCCCTTGGCCAAGTAGCCAGGGCCCATGATCAACTGGAGGCATAGTGACAGGAACCTCAACTGTCACACTTGTGTAACAAAATCACCATATTTCCCTGAAGCTCTAAAACCAACACATGCTGTGCTGTTTGTCTCTGTGCAGGAGTGTCGAAGAGGAGCTGGCAGATAGACATCATTGAGGACCACCTCGAGGAGGCTGATGAAGTGTTTGAAGTGCTGCTTGTCTCTCCTGAAGGCACAATAATTGGCCGCACCAGTGGTGCTCAAGTCACCATCAGGGACTCAGGAAGAGGTAAAAATAAATTAAACCCAAGCCGTGTATCATTTAGATCAGAGAACAATGTATTTCTTTTCAAAAGGTGCTGTATCGGATTAAAAGATAAAGCAATCAATATTTGTCCATGGTGGTTTAATCTTCAACACCACAGGGGGGTGCTGGCTGAAACAGGATCAGGAAGCTCCTCTCCTTGGGGGAAAAGAGATCAAGTCGGACACGTACCCCCAACATGGATCCATTAAACTAGAGAAACTCCCATTAGGCACTGAATCGCACGTCTGGTCCCGTGGAGACAACATCCCTAGGCCCCCGAAAAAGAGACTCAGGGTTCTGGACAATCCAAAGTCTGTGAGTACCTACACTTCAAGTGGGAAGGACTTTATCCAAGCTGGTGTCTCTGTTGAGGCTTTGTTCCATCTATGTTCTGTTTAATCCATCAGATTGCACCTTCATCAGTTCTTCACAATGGGACAGACGTCATTTACACGGTAGGCAGCGGTAATGGAAAATACCAACCTGCATACATCTCTCAAAATCTGACAATCCTGTATTTCTCTTGTCCCTTTGATTCCAGTATCATGGCATCATGCAGGTTCAAGTAGAAGATGAGACATCCCCAACCAGGAAGGGAAGAAAAGCAAACATCCGTGTGATCAGCAGAGGAGGACGTCAACAGGTGTCAACGCCGCGCACCGAATCAAAACCAGTTCCTCAAAGAAAGATCTCAAAACCTCAAAAAACTGGGCCAGCTAAAGCCAGAGTAAGTTCATTTTCTGTTTGTTATTCAATGTAAATGCCTTTATACGATTTTTGCCGTATTGGTTGTTCTACGCTTACTACATGTATTGTGGTTGATAGGCTGTAGCTGATAACACAATCCCTAAGGCCTGTGTACCAGAACTGATGGGATTCCTCCACTTAAACCAAAAGACCAATCAGCTCTTTCAGTGCAACGGTGTCACCTGGAAACCCTGGGCAGCAACTGACCAGGTATTCCTGCGAAACCTACCTCAAATACAAACATGCACATGCTTATTCGTATCTCTGAAGAAAGTAGGGGTTTGAAAGTTAGATTGCCAGTGGTAACATTTTCCAAAAATATGGTAAATTAAAGGAAATGATTCTCTCGTTCCTGTTACAGACCAAATTGTTTATCCCTAATTTATCCTGATTCATATGTAATCCATAAATATATGTAGTTTTCAAGGAATCAATGGGTGGTAAGCATCAGGATCAACAGCTATGTAGAATAGCATATCATCTGCATAGCGATTAAAGTACTGTTCTTATGAATGACGACCTTAGGTATTCGCAGTTAGAGGTCTATGCAGAACAAGGATGAAGAACCATATGGAGATGTACAGATGTAACTTTCAGAGTGTTTTCTTCTCTTGCTCATATTTCCTTGTAAATTCTTTACGGTTTAATCAAGAATTATTTATGTTCAGCAAAAAAACACCAACATATCTGCACATTTGTCCCTCAAACCACAGATGGTGAGTGCTCAGAGGTGTCCTCAGGGTTGGACCTTCCATGGCGGCCACTGTTACATCCGGAGCTCTGAGCACAAAGCCACATGGACCACGGCCAACAGAGCCTGCAGGGAGAGGTAGGCTACGGTTGTTTCTGCTCAAAGATAAACAGACTTGGAGAGAAACTGTAGAACAAAGAACATGCACAAACATTCTGCAGATTAGTTTCCTGTCACACTCAAGAGCTGTATAATCTAATTGATGTGCTTCATAAATTACCCCCTTAGAAGGAAACCACAGATTTATCCTCTTTTTCTTTTTCATTTCAGATACAAAGGAACTCTAGCAAGTGTCTTTTCTAAAGCTGACATGGACTGGTTGTGGGACTTCAGTGGAAGAAAACCGTTTTGGATAGGTGGGTGTTAATTATTGATTCATTGCAACAGTATTTCTAATTTAATATTGCTTGTATAGGAAGTATCATCAGGTTCTTTTATCAAGATTCTTTTTTTTTTAGGTAAACAAAAAGTGCACTTTAATTTTGGAAAAACAACATGAATCTTTGATTTAAGAATTACTTTAGATTTAATTATAAAAATGCAGCTGATGATTATACGGCAAACAAAGACTAAAATACAGCACAGTGTAGCCTATATAGGGAATTTTTATGGAGTGACTGGTGTAAATCCTTATGCAATTGATGCAATCTGAATTTTGATTAACTGAGGCAAATGTAATAATTAGATCTTATCTTATCTTGCTTTTTTTCAACCTCCAAGTTCAGTATTTTTTCCACACTGCAGTACGTCTGTAGGTCTATTCACTGGGCTTAAAATTTCATGATATGTCCAACTTCTTTACACTGACTGTTTTTTTTTCTCAGGTCTGAATGACAGGGAAGGCCGAGGACAGTGGGAGTGGGTGGGCGGCGAACAAGTCGGCTACACCAACTGGAGCAGGACGCCCCCACGCTCGAAAACAAGGGGAAGCAAAAACTGCGTCCTTGTGTGGAAAAGGGCAAAGTGGCAGATGAGGGACTGTAAAGGCGGCAGAGGTCACCGCTTTGTGTGTTCAGTCAAGACTTGACTCTGACTCTGTGTCACGGTATCACAGCCACAAACCCCCCCGTCCGTCACTGTGTTGTGTCAGTGAAAGTGAAGGAGGAAGGACTCGGCTCAACTGCACAACAAGACAATTCTCCAATAATAAGGATCGGAGGGAACTTGTTGGAACAGTTTCTGTGATTTACATTACGAACTGCAATTATTGGATCTGAAGAATAATATGCTACAATAAGTGTTTACACAGCATTTATTCTACTTAGCCACTGAAAGTATTGTTGTATATGTAAATCTGTATTTAGTGTCTTACTTAATTTAGACAGAACAAAGGCAGGATCATGAACAGAGACGTCAAAGTCCAAGGGATCACTTGGGTTGTCGTCAGTCGGTTTGTGGTGTACAGTAAGTTACAAATCAGTTTGTGGATATTGGACAGTTTTTTCTGCAAGTCTAGCAACGTTAACTTAGGACGCCTCGTGTCCAAACTGAATTATTTTCTAATTTATGTTGTTCTTACTATGTACATACTCTTAAATCAATTTGTGATTAATCAGATTACCACAAATCAACTGACCCATGCTGCTCTGGCACTGGAGCTTTGCTTCCATGTCAATGGACACAACAAACACAATGAAAGAGCCACGTCGTCAAACACTGGACTTGTTGGGAAGAGTTTTTGCCCCGCGCTACTGTAGTTTCCTCTTTGTTAAATTGTTCACTCACTTTTTTGTTTCTGTGAAGTTCTTCAAACTTATCAAAGACATCACGTCCATTCATACATGTTTATTTTCACCATGTAAACAGAAAGGACAGCATTGTAATAAAGTTCAAGATTAAATCATCTGTCTAACTGAAGTTCAAATGGGATATTTTGTATCATAAATTGATTAATTTCTGGTCATTTACCCTAATTTATATAATATTTACAGTCATATCAGAGAATTCCCACTGGCAAACAACTGATGCCAATCTGAGATATGATACGGTATCTCCAAGAGGCAGCAGCACTGTAAAATGATCAGTAACTCAGCTTTCGTCTTGGTACATTTCACTTTGACATTTCCTCATGAGTTTTAAGCTTCTGTTTGTCCCCTTTCTTTGAGAATCCGACACTATCGAAGTTATTTAGATCTGGGCCTGTGGGCCCTGCAAAAACCACAAGGTTAAGCAGCAATGTGATTATCCCCATCATGTGATCTACAGCTGGGGTATGAAAGGAGGCCTTTTATACGAGCTGTAAGCACTTCTCAGACGTTCGCATGCACTGGAAGGATAAACCATCGCCTCTTCAGCTCGGTGAGTCCGACTAAAACTGAACAGAAACGCATGGATACGATGCATCTGTGTCTGAGTCTTTGACGAAGTAGCAGGAAACAGGTCGGAAAGTCGCTTTATCCTTACTGTAAATGGACTTGAACACCAGTCTGTGTAGAGGAATGTCTTAAAGTTGTGACCAGTGTTGAATGGAGCAGAGTCTGGTGCTACTAGGTCACTTGTTGTCTGGAGCATTAAACATGGAGAGTTTAACATCAGCAGACATGGGCTGTAGAAAATCAAATCAAATCAAATCAACTTTATTTATATGGCACTTTTCCTACATTGCAGTAACACAAAGTGCCTTACAGGGGATACAAAGTGCCTTACGGTCAAAATCCATCATTCTCTCGTCCTAATTAGTGTGTTTTCAACACAAACAGTTGTCTATAGGTTTATGTTAATCTTAATATCAGTGCTTTTCAGTGTTTAATCCGGGATGGGATTTAGATTTAAGAGGTCTTCAGGTGCTGTAACAAACAAGGGGGTCAGAGGGTCATGGCCTCTGGCTCTGAGGAGCTGCGTCATTTATTGGCTGTTTTTAATGGATACAATAAGGTAATGTTGTTGTGTGAATAATCAGTCTCTGCGAAATGTGATTTGTACACTTGTATTTCTGTATGAACTAGCTAAATAACTAGCTATAGAGGGTTAGGGTTTGAACTATAGCTAATGAGAAAGCCATACATTGGCTGATGAACTAACTAATGAGCCAGTAATGAACTAGCAATATAATAAACCAGCTAATATAGCCATGAACTAGCTAAACTTACAGCTAACATCTAAAACACTGACACTCTCCACCTGCTGTCACAAAAAGTAGAAATTAAACTAAACTTAAAGTGAGACTTTTTAAATTGTTCCTGAAAGTGTTAAAACCTTAAGTCATTGTCATTCAAATGACTTCAACAGTGAGTCAGTCCCTGTAGACGTTCATGTTAAAACGTCATCAGAAACCTGCGAGGGATGACATGGAGGTTATTTCAGTCTTCATGGGCGTGGATTGGAAATATGTTAATAAAGCTTCTAGAATAAAATGTTTAATTTGTGATTTGGAGAAGGAAAAAAAAAATCAAAGAAATCTTTCTGATTCTGGCCAGAGTTTTATATCTTTTAATCAATTTTCTTGTTTTGTTGTTCATTGAAGGTTGGATCATGACTTAATCACCGGACTCCCCTCCTGATCTTCATCACTGCGTGTGGAGAGGAGCTGAGGAGAGTCTGAGTCCTGGTCATGGATCAACAGAGTCAATCCAACCACGTCTCCAGTTTCCAGTGGCTTTCGTTCGCCTACCAGGGCCTGACAGAAATCCCCTATGACACCATTCTCCCACAGACTGACACTCTGGAGGTGCTGGACCTGAGCTACAATCTGCTGGATGAGTATCCTTTTCTTTATAACCACAAGCTGACGGACCAACTACACCAGCCGTTCACTGATAAACAGCCTCCAATCTGCAACACAGGCGATCCAACCACAGTTTAGGGCCAAAGCTTGAAAGAGAAATATATTTAAAGCTGCATAAGAGAGTATTTTTGTATTGTTTTTTACTAGTAGAGATAAAACCCACAGATATTTATCACCAGTTTGTGTCTAGCTGGTGAATCTAAATCCAACAATCCCTGTTTTAGCTCAGTGTTTGTTCTCCACCAGCTCCTCAGCTGCTGAATGTTAAACCAGGTTTACCAGCTGCTGCTGTCTGACCGTGTCTGTCTGCCTGTTTGATGTTGTGCTGTGTCATGTGGTGGGTTTATCAGAGCCTCTGTGACCCACTGCTGCTGCTGCTGCTGGAAATGAGGTTAATGAGAACCATGAGAACGAGCCAAAGCATGCTGTGGGTCGTACAAACCAAAACAAGTCTCTGTAACGAGCCACAGCGCTGAGCGAGCTGAGAGAGTTTGATGATAATTCTCTGTGAGTTTGTCGCTGCAAACCAGATCACTGTCATCAGACACAGTCATGAGAAACCATTGTTAATGTAAAAAACATTTATTATTACAGCTTTAAAGACCAATAACACCCTCACTTGTCTTATTCACAAATATAATATGACATTTATATCCATATCAAGAGGAGTGTCTCTGTAGAAGTCAATTTTAATACTACTAATTCCAATCTGTCCAAACTTTTGATTATAATTATGAATGATTTTTTTTTAAAATATTGGATAACATTTTGACACACGTTCCCATTGCGTCCAACTGGTAGTGTACATAATGGACGTAGATTTTTGGTAATTACTGATGCCCTGAATGGTGAAATTTAATTTCTTTTTCTTTTTTTTTCCAAAGTTTTTTTCATTTCATCTTAAAAAACAACAACAACAAAATCACAAGATCTCTGACCCTGAAAGGCAAATGACCTTCTTTTTTTCACATTTAAAAACAGTGCCCTGAAAGGTTGTTTTGTACTTGTACTTTTTTAAAATTTCTTTCATTTTAAAAAAGATTTTTGTGGTGTTAATGGTAGACAAACGATTGCCTCACAGTTACGTTTTTCACAAAACCTTATTCTCTAGACTCTCAAGGCTTCCGTAGTGTGTGGTTTCAACATTTTAGGTCTTACTGTAGGTGGATTTCCCATTGATAACACAAACAAACAAACAAGCATGTTTTCAGCTGTGTTTGAGTGCGTTCTCCTTCATTCAGTCTTTATTGGAACCCGGCTCTGCTGGGGCAGCTGGAGAAGCTCAGCACTCTGATCCTGGACTGTAACAACTACACGTCTCATGTCAAGTTCCCCTACATCCCCAGCGTGACCACGGTGTGCATCAACAAGAACAAAATCAACAACCTGCCCGTGTTTGTGGAGGAAGTACGACGAAAGTTCCCCAACATCAAGTCAGTGGTTGTGTCATATCTATAGAAGAAGCACCTGTTGTTGTTATTGTGTTGTGTTATGCTGCTGTTTTTACACTTGTGCTTCTGCTTTTTTCCTGTTAAACCAGGATTCTCAGTATGATGAACAACGATGCAGCCCCTAGTTATTTCAATGGAGGAAGTCTGACCCAGTACAAAGACTATAGGTGAGCATTGAGGTCATTTATTATCACACCATAAACAAGGATGACTTTACTATTTCCATCTGATTGGACTGTACTCTAATTGCTTGTAACTGTAACTTGGCTTTAAGCCACTTTTAATTACAATGCATTTTACAGTCAATTCAAGTATTTCTAAAATCACTAAATGCCAAGTTGAGTGTGGTCAGGTCAGAAAAAAAAAAGAACAAATAAATAAACAAATCTGCATATGAAGGAGTTCACTCATCAAACATAAAGAAAATCAACTAGAAACAACAACACAAAAAGTAAAAGGATTTGTCTTTCAACAAAAAAACAACAACTCTGATTCTTGATCACAGTATTAATGAATGATAATACAGATGTTCAACTTGTATGTCTGAACTCCGTCAACATCAAAACTACTGACGACCTGTGAAAGTTGTTTTTTTACTGCACAATGGCGCCCCCAAGTGGATGATTGGTGCAGGAGGCGCACAGTGTCAAAAACACAAAAATGTAGCCTATACAACACCAAAACAGAGGGAGGTTTGGAGGTGTGAGTCCGTGACTGAGGTCTTGTGGGGTTTGAAGAACCAGCTGAACTGACTGTCAGTCCAAAAGTCCATGTTTGGTTGTATATAGACCCAGAGATGTTCTTCTTTTTCAGTGTTTTTCTATATATCTATATCATAATAACTATACGGTGTGTGTTGTTGCTGTCAGACAGTACGTCATCAGTCAGATCCCGCGTCTGGAGATCCTGGATGACACCGAGGTCCTGGAGAAGGAGCGGGCTCAGGCCAGACAGACCTACAGGCTCCATCCCATCAGCCACAGCAGCAAGAAGAGGAAGGAGGAGTCGACCAGGAAACACACACTGATGAGGAAAAAGTCAAACACCGTCATCAGACAATAGCATAAAGTATATTTATAGTATAAATTATCATTATCATATATATTATTAATATTATTATTATCACATCATATCACATTATTTGTTGTGTAGCTGCTTGTTCTAATGTTGTGAAGTTTTACACATCTGTGCTTCAGATTAAAAATGGAAACAACCTTCTCTGTGTTTTATTTACATCATTGATGTTGATGCAGGAAGTTACTGATAAAAACTGGAATCAGGCCTGTGCTATAGGTGAGATATACAGTTTATTTTTAATGCATTTTACAGTTATTTAGTTAGTTTTAGTACATTCAGTTTTATGTTAATGGATTATTAATTGAAACTGTCATTAACTACCTCAAATGATTTTTTAGAGTCAAACCATCTGATCAAAAATGCTTTTCTTCTCAGTCTTTCTTCAACATTTTGTCAAGAAAATGTTTAATTTCACTGGATACAAACTAATAATGTCTAATTTAGAGGTATAAATGAAGCTGTAAAGTTTTGAGATGATCTAAACTGGATATAATTTTGTGGATTGTTAATGAAGTCTATGAAAATGTTCTGTTTTAAACCTAAAGTCCAGCTCCAGACTATCCCTTTCTGATGAGAGGTTCATTAAGTTCTGCAAAAAGTATTTCAGTTGAAAAAGGCTCGTTGCTGTGAATGAATGAGTTTTACTGCCATGTCCAAACAAGAGGAAAACTTTATGTGATCCACATTATCGGCCTTGTGAACCCGTGTGCGGTTCAGCGCTCAGTCTTTATTGAGAAATGCAGTTTCGATGCATTGTCTCCCTCCTGTTGACACATGCCAGCGTCTGACTCCTTCTCCTCTTTAACACCACACTGTTGTTTTCCTATCAGCTCTCTCCTCTCTGCACTGTTTGTTATCTCAGTTTCCTTCCTTCGCTTGTGCTCGACTCCCTGCTTCGAATCAGTACTGGATGTTCTTTCTGTGCCCACCACCACCACCTCCTCCTCCTCCTCCTCCTGCTTCTGCCTTTAAATGCTTGGTCTCTGTGTCTCCCCTCAATGCCAAATGCAAAGCAGCTTTTTTTTAAAAACTGTGGAAACAAGAGTTTCCCAGCAGATCGAGCACTGTGGAGCCAAACGGGCCCAGTTAGCATGGAGCATGAGGGCCAGCTGGCAGACGGAGCCACTGTTCAGCTATGCAGCAGGTAGAGGCACATACCACCACAGACACATCCTGAATTCATCCTGAGGAAATGCTTACACAAAAAAAAAATCTGTCGGTTTAGTAACACTTACTAAATTAGTCATTCCATCAAACCTAAAACACAATTTAATAAAAGAATTGGCGTCAAATGCCAGCAGGGCGCTCTATGGTGAGCTGAAATTCAGAGGTTATGCACAAAGACTGTTAAATAACTCACTGTACCTCTGAATTTCTACCACTGATGTTCTTCCTCTGGTCCCAAAGGATTGTGGGAGTTAAATGGCACATGAGTATTGAATGTCTCAACAAGTGTGGAAGAAGAAAGAAGCTCCGGCTGGACTTTATGTGGAAGTTTCCTTTAAAGATGAAGCGATCTAAGATGCTAAATACATGTCACATAAGTGGACAATATATGAATATATCACTTTATAAAATGTATGATTGTGAAATTAGTCTCTATGTATGGAAAATATGAAGTTTTACATAAAATTAAACATAAAAAAAATATATGTTTAATTCATGAATGCCATATGCCCATTGGATCAGAAAGACATCTGTTATAATGGAGGCAGATGATGCAGAGCGGTGGCAGCAACACAGTCTCACCCCCTTTTCGTCAGATGCTTGACGCTTGGTCAGTGTCAGTGGCGTCAGTGGTGTGCCCAATTGTTGAAAAACGCGTGGTAAAGTGCCCCCTGGGAGCCAAAACGCGCATTAAAGTGCCCTCATGACATCCAAAATGTGTGCTCAAGTGCCCTTTAGGAGCCAAAACGTGTTATACTATATATATGTGTTATATTTGAATGTTTAGATATTTTAATGAATGAAGGATGTTTTTAGAAAACGTTCTGGGAACGTCCTGCTAAAAACATTAGAACATAAGTATATAACGTTATAGCAATGTTTTCTGCCTGCGCAAACTAAAAGTAGTCGGCCCTGTTCGTCAAAACACCGAGGGATTTACATTCAAATTAACAGAGGACCCACGTCAGAATACGAAGATGAGGGATTTGCATTCAGGTCTATGGACGTCCCTTTTCGTCACCAGACGACATCAAGGGTAGCTACCCCCTCGACGTCATGTCATTGACGCCAGGGGCACTGACCAAGCGTCAAGCATCTGACGAAAAGACTGTGTTGGTGGCAGATGTCCAACAGGCCTCAGTCTTCCAATGAAATGGATCCACATTGTTTTTTTTGTTTTTTTTAAACTCTAATTCAAGCAGTGATTATAGGAAACCTATAGATAATGATAATTACATGTACATTATAATTTATTCTATGATTCCTGTTCCTCCTGTTATCTGAGGCGTGTTGAAACTGCTGCACTTATCAGTTCCTGACTGTCCTGTCATGTTTTCTTTTATCTCTATTCTTTTCTTTTTATCTCTGTTACAGTTTAATCACCTCCCTCCTCCTCACCCGTTTCTTTCTTCCTTTGTTCCCATCATGCCTTGCAGCGGTTATTATTGCCACACAGCTTCATCATATGAGGCCTGATTCAGCAAAACATTTCAGCACCTGCAGCATCTGGTTCAGACGAGGTCACATCACATGGTGGTCTGAACAGAGTCTGACCACAAAGAGAATAAAGCTGAATTTAAAAAAAAAAAGGTGGAGGAAGGAGGAGGGGGAGGTTGACTTCACTGCTTTTATTGCTGGAGGACATAAATATTTAAAGGCAGTGCTTTCTCTCCTGCTAAACATGACCAGTCAAGTGACTCGCTCGCTGCATATTTGTTGGGAGTGTTACTGCTCTTTTTGTGTGTGTGTGTCTTGTTTATACATGAAGTTTAACTCAAAGCTGCTACAGAGAGTTTCACAATCAGGGCGGAAAGTCAGAAGAAGGTCTGAAGAGTCTACAGATTCACCTGGTTTTCTATCTAAATGTCTTAAAATCGATTTCTCATCCAAACTCTGGTTGCATAATTATAAAACTCACATGGCTGTATTCCTTTATCAAATGCATCATCTTCTTGTCAGTGCTGATACTTAACGTTTTCTTGGCGAAAGTGAAGACTTTTATGAAATATTATCTCTGAGTTTCTACAAAAACCAATGACGATAATCAGTTTAATCATGTGACGTGCAACAGAACTCAAGTAGCAGCTTTAAATGAAGTTCATGTGTACATCTGGAGTCACTCATCGTCACCGGAGTTATCCAACACCAGTGATGTAACCCCAGTGACAATTACCCTGAAAAATGCGTTTTACCCAATGGGAGCCACAGATCATCCAACCCACATGTTGTCAATCATGATGAACTCTCTAAATCATGTCATTTAATCCACTTGCATTGCATTTTTTAAATTCCCTGACAATAAAGTGGGTCGTACCAGTGAGTTTGGACTATCATTTTGTTTTATTTATTTATTTTTTGGCACTTTCTTTTTGTATGTCTCTATGTCATATACAATATCATTGCAATTTAATAAATAAATAAATATCAAGTTTTTGACTTCAGAATATACTCACCTCTATTCTGTGGGACTTGAAATTGTATAGGCTATATTTATATTGAAAAACAAATATTGCTTTGTTTAATGTCTTAATAATGTTGAATTGTTCAAAGAACATATTATTAATGTGAATAAATTGTAACAATGATGTGTTTTCCAAGAGTAGATGTACAGTAGGCCTACTTAGTAAATGCACAAAGATTGATATTTCGTAAAATGACTCTGAAAAAATCAATGTAAATGATATTTGTCGATTGCAGAAATGTCCCTACTGGACGTAGAGAACATCCTAACAGCGTCCTGCAGAGAGTAGTGTGTCCAGTGCCTATAATGTACTGTATCTACAGGCTTCCTGTGGGTCTATAATGTAAATCTATCCGACCATTTACGTCCATTATGTCATAAGAACTGGCTCCACGTCCATTAAATCATTACAGCCTGTCAATCACAGATTAAAACAGCATATAGCCTATAGCTCTGGCTGTGCACTCAAGTGTGGTCTGCTTCTTATTCCTCAGGGAGGGGGGATTTAGAAAATGGCCATTGCACCCATGCAGCCCCACCCCATCCGGCCAAAAAATTGTAGCTTCAAAGAGAGACTTCCTGACATCTGGCCACAGCGGTCGGAGCTGGCAGATGAAGAAGAGCGGGGGTTGACCTGATGATCTGGCCTCAGGGTCGGTTAACTGATACACAGGAGGCAACGCTGTTTCTCTTTTGTGTGATCTTGTCAAAGTCAACCACGCCCAGCCTTTTCACAACAAATTACCTTGGCAACATGTTTGTCTCTGTGGCAACTTGAAATAAATGTTAGAAAAATAATCAAAACATCACTGGTAGACAGGGGACTACACTAAAATATTAACCATAAAATAAGATTGTTAATGTTAAACCATTATGTAGGCCATCAATTTTTTACTAAATTTAAAACAGATGATTAAACTTCACAAATTACACATTGTTTATCAGAATTGCATAAATAAAGCTCTTAAAGTTGTGAAACTGACATATTTTAATGTAAATTCTATATACTATTTTAAAAAAGCCAAATATGGCGGCCATCTGTGGGGCTTTCTAACGGGATTACCGAAAAGGGACAGGCTGTGCATTTCAAACAGATAACAGACAAGAGTGAACATTGGCGCGGCTCGCGGTTCTACACGTGCTGCTCTCCTGTTTGCACCTGTCCTAGTTCTGTCTCTCTTCCGCCTGGCTCGTGCCAAGTCGCAAACTCACATAAAACATAAAAGCTTTGAATTACTTTGACACTTCGTTAAACTGCCTCAAGACAGTGAGACAGAACGAGGCCGGAAACACAGGGAACTTGCCTTCAAAATAAAACTAGGTCAGGTTTTTCTTCTTTTTTCTCCTCCAAATAAATAACATTGGACAATTAAAGTGACTTGTGTTTGCAAAGTGTCTTTACAGTTTGAATGTGAGGATTTAAAATGGGAATGAGGAAAAAAAAGTTTTGATTTGGGCCTATTTATATTATTACTCTAATATGATCATAATATTCTAAGCACCATATTGTATTAATATGACTATTATACTACACTATACAGGAAGCAGAGCAAAATAAACATTAAATATAAGTACATAGGCCATATTTCAATTCTGATCCTATTTTATATTCATGTTGTTGTTTTTTTGCAATGTTATGTATGGGCTTATTAGTTACTGAAAGTTACTGGGAGGAAGGGGGAAAATGCAAGATTAAAAAACTGATTTTAGGTCTAGGTGGTGGAGTATTTATTACTGCTTCAAAAGTGTCTTTTTCAATCTGCGCCCATCTCATTATGAATGTCCTTTTAAATTACAGTGTTATTCATTCATTTATCTTAATGTGTCATTTATCTTAATATTATTACTGTTTGAAAGGAGAGAGCTAATACAGCCCTTTTCATCTTCCTGATATGCAAACCATAGAAGCATGACATCTACATTGTGACATCACAGCCTCCGACTTTTATTCTGAAATTCCAGAACGGAACCCCTACGTTCCATCACGTTCAGCTCGACGCTGGTACCTGTCAAACAGTCTCCGTCCTCCTCTCTGTCTCACTGCTCCGCTGAGAAGCCGGCTCGCCTCCGGGGCGCACACTGAGCACTCACAGCAGCAGCAACAGCAGCAGTAACAGCAGCAGCACTGGCCTCCGGTGTTTCTGCGGAGATCTCTGCTCATTCAAATCCGCTTTTTTCCCCCTCACCACTACATGACCTTCAAGCGGTAACGGACTGAACACCGGCTCCAGCACGGTCCTCTCAATTTTTTTTCTCCTCTACTCTCTGCGTGCGGCGCTCTGCATTGCAACGAAATGGGAGCTGAATGCACTGAAAGTCGGACGCGGATGCATGCAGAGGGACCGGGAACAACGGGAGTGAGAGTGTAAGTCTGCAGTAGCCTGATATAGCTCCCGTGGCCGGCATGACCTACATACCACACAGCTTAATGGACCCATCTCCTGGACATCTCTGCGGTATGGACACCTCACACAGTAACTGACGAGCCGCTCAACCTTGTAACACAGTCATAAAGTGACCTTCGTTTCGTGCTGCTGCTACTGCTGCAGAAGACCTATGCATAACAAGACACGTGAATGTGCATCTGACTGAACGGTGGGGAGAATCATCCATGCAGACATTGTCCTATGCAAAATAAGGGAAGGCGAGACCAAACAGCATGATAAGGAGTGTGTGCTGGATGTCTTGCTGACCTTATGTACTGAGGCCAAAGTGGAAAAGCAAAGGGAAAATTAATCAAGCAGGTGGCCTGAGGCTTCAGGATAAGCAGCTCTCTCTATAGCTACACCAGCTCTGCTCTTTAGACTGGCCTACAGTTCACGAGGACGTAGTGGAGCCGGGGATCAAAGGTCCACATAAGAGCAAGGTTGGTGGTTTTTTTCTTCTTTTTTTTTTCAAAGCTGGAGCTGCCTTTGCCTCACACAGACTCACAATCGACAAGTTATACGACAGTGGTCACAAAATGCTGTGATCGGCAATAAAAGTCAACAACCAAGCAATAAAAAACTGAAGTACTCTGCAGGAAAAGGTCAGGTCCTCACAGACATCCTTAGGCAGCGGCTGTCGATCAGGAACTCAAAGTGTCGCCATCATGCTCCTGAACTGCGGTCAGCAGTTACCTCTGCTTAGACACACAGATGTGCCGCCTCGGGTGATAGAAAACTTCATCCTGACCGGCTACCGGTTTCCAAACTACAGCCTGAGGGACTGCTTGCTCTCGGCTTTCAGACCCACCAATGAGACAGGCAACTTCTGGACCCACTTCCTCCCGGTGTTTGTGTTTTCCTACTATTTTGTGGAGGTGTTCAGTTGGGAAGGCGCGCCGCACGGCGATGCCCCCTTCTTCTATCCGTTGTGGAACTACTACATTGGGGTTTTCTGTCTGCTTATGGCTAGCAGCATGGCCCACCTGCTCAACTCCATGTCTCTGGTGGTAAGGGAAGTCTGCTTCTTCGTGGATTACGGCACCATCAGCGCCTACACGGTTGGGTCGTCGTTGGCGTACTACTACTACATCCACCCTCGGGCAGGGATAGTGGAGACAGAAGGCCATAATGTGGACTTAAAACATGAACCTGCTGTTACCTCAACGTTTGCAATCCCAGAGTTCAGCGTGTTCTTCGAGACCTTCTACATCCCGTGCGCATGTATCGTCGCAATCATTTGTGTCTTATCTTGCTGTAATACCCGCCAGAGGTGGAGGAAGCATCGATACGTCATCCGGACCCTCGTGTTCCTGCTCCCGTTCCTCGTCTCCTCCACGCCGGTCTTCTACCGCCTCCTTACCAGATCGCCTTACTCCCACTCCTCCTCCTCCTTCGCCTCCTCTGCGTCCATGCCGACCTTCTTCTATCGTCACTGCCTCTGGCTGCTGGTCTCGGCCGTCTTCAACATCAGCAAGTTCCCCGAGCGCCTGGCGCCCGGTCGCTTTGACATCTGGGGGCACAGCCACCAGTGGTTCCACTGCTGCACGTTCTTGTCCATCCTCGATGAACTTCAGATGATCAAAGCCGAGGTGAGGGCCCTCCTGCTCAGCCCGACTCTGCTGCTGCCGCCCGCGACGCTCTCCCGTCTACCCGGACCCACCGTAGCTTCGACCTACGGGGTGATGTTCCTCCTCCAGACCACCATCATCTCCATCATCGTGTGGTTCTCCTGGCACGCCAACCGCATCTACGGACCTCAGAGGGACCAGCTCGCAAAGGAACAACTCCAGAAAAATCACCAGAAATGTCACTGATCACGCGAGACGTCCTTTTTTTCCCCCCCTGACTGTGATTAAAGATTTGCACATTACGTATGGAGCCATGCCACTAAGCAAAGCGCACAAGTCAAACAATGTTTCCCATCTGATTTCAAGTCCCTTGTTTGTTTCAAACCCCTCTGAGAGCGTTTTTTTCCCCTTTTTTTTCAAGCTTTCACGAGGAGAAATTGGGGACAACAGGAGATGAAAGGATTATATTCTGAGCTCACCATGGGGTGGCTGTCTGCTTGAGTGGATATTGAAAGACCGTGCCAGCTCTTTCCCCTGAGCTGTTCCAGCATGTTCCAACAGGATGTCTGAGCAGTGGGGATAATAACTACCTCTAAGGGCCTATACTATATGCATGAGGAGAGAGGAACGGTACCCGGGAGAAGACATATTCCATATCACATTTGGTAACGTGGCTTAAAAAGAACCAGAAGTTGACTCGTATGCTGTCATGTCCTTCCTCCTGTATCACTTCCTCTTCCTCCTAACGGTATCTTTTCGAAACTCTGCTAACGACTCCGGTCGAGCCCATTGTCTTGAAGAA
Organism: Decapterus maruadsi; assembly: GCA_030347415.2. Lineage (NCBI taxonomy): Eukaryota > Metazoa > Chordata > Actinopteri > Carangiformes > Carangidae > Decapterus > Decapterus maruadsi. Next base: position 7,300,605 of record CM064898.1, read on the forward strand.
TTAATCCTCACGCCTGACCTTTGTTGACCATACCTTCTCTTCCTCTCTAACTTACACAAACATCCCCTTAGTCCCATTTCCGTTTTCTCTCTCTTTCTGAGTAACCCCCCTTTGCAGGAAGTGTGGCCTTGCTGACGTGAACACAAACTGCCGAGAGCTCGTATAGTGTCTGACAAATTAAAGCACTTTCAGGAGGCCGGTTGAATCCCCGGCCTGTCATTAAGAAGCCATGCTCACTTTCTAACCTTAAGGGACAAAAGACATTTTCTTAAGTATATAAGGATGTTCTTTCTGTCGACATGTTCTGTTTTAATACTTGGGTTATTTTAATGTGAAATATTTTCATGGTGCAGTCAATACATCTGCTGTTTGTATGGGTTTTTTATTACACTGATCACCAGTTCCTCATTCATACGGTTCACATTGTGGTTAGTTCACTACTTCATGTTTAAAGTTGTGTGAATCTGATGTTTTCAAATCAGGATGTGAAGTTTATTTTAGTGGGTTTTTCAAGAGTGCTTTGCTGTGGTGCCCTACGGTCACCCTGATAACTCAGCACCGTGCAACTTAGGGAAACAAAGAAAAACACCACAAACTCAGTTGTACAACACAACAGAAGTGATTCCAGTGGACACAACCATGTGGAAACACTTCTGTTGTTGTTCTTGTTGTTGCATGTGTTTTCTGAAGTTGTACAGTGCTTCGAGATCTGAAGGCCATTAGTAGCCACTCTGTTGGTGCATCTTTCTATTGACAGTCCATGTTAGCAACATCTGTCGCTAACATAAGCTAACACGGTCAGTTCCAGCTCCAGTGTGACGGCCGGCATTGTGAACGTAGAGGAAAAATGAGGACAAAGGTTTTTTCATGTCATGTGACGTTGATGTACAGCAACCTCTTAGAGAGCAAAAAGAAAAAAAGAAAAAAGAAAAGCCATACTGTTATATCGCGGCAATATCATAGTTATATTAAGTCACCAGGAACTTCCTGTATAGTTTTGCACTTGGCAGATTAATCAGGTTAATAGTTCACCTGCAGTTTGTGCCTCTGTATTATCAATATCCTTGAGTCAACAACTAAAATAACTGCCCCCTCAAGGTTTTTCCATCATCCGCAGTGACTTTTTTGTACGGAGGCCACGAAGTGCCCCCTAAAAAGAAAAAAATCCAAAGATAGGCTTTGTAATTCTATCTGCATAAGATTAAAAATAGTCTTTTAAGACTCTGGGGACCACATATTCTGACCAAGCATCTGCGATTTTTTGTTTGTTTTGTTGATATGTAACCATTGTTTTCTAATCGAAACAAATCTAATATAATGAAGTGTCTATGGTTAATTTATATAAAGTAAAACCAAACATTTGCATGTTTCAAGTTTGACTCAATAATTATCTTCATTTACATGGACTGTAAAGTGAACAGTGTTCAGTGTCGTTTAATGACCCACTGGGGATTTGATTATCACCTGCTCATGGATGCCTTGGGTGTGCGACTCAAACACTGTGGTAATACATGAGAGGGACAAACTGTGGCTGCCAACCCTTAACCCAAACACCAACCCTAATCCATGTAAAATTATAAATTGCTAACCTTAGCACAGAAACTACCATCTTTTTTTAAATTCCGTTTTTAATTCTAGGAAACAAGGTTAGCATTAGTGCTAGCAATCGATTTCGGTTGCTGCAAGAAATTGTTTTAAATCAAACAGATTGTACCGATTGTTTGCGTCCATGTGTTTCTAGTGTCCGTAATGAAGGGGGAAAGAGAGCGAGTGTAGAGAACGCGTGACGTTAATTGTCTTCGTCGTATGTACATTGATGTTGGGCATTATGTGGTTAACGGCATTCATGGATCTGAATGCGCGAGTGCTTAGTGCTGCTGTGACCTCCCCGATTAAAGGGGGAAGAGGAAAATATTATGAAAATGAAAAATGGACCATGACTATGACTTTTAAATGCTACATTGAGTATTAACGAGGAGAGGGAGTGTGTTTTTCGTTGTGTTTTCATGTGGCGGTTGTGTCGTCCTGCAGTATTTCTCAGAGGGAGTCACGTCTTCAAACTGTGACCTGTCGCTCGTTTATCGCATCACGTCGCTAACTCGTGTTTGTCGGCGTCTTAATTTTTCAGAAATGTCCCGATCATCGTCGTCATTATCGTGTCAAGTTCTGCTCGTAGTTGCACATCGATGCATTCACTTGCACAGAAAACGATTTAGAGATGGAAGTCGAGTTGTTGTCGTTGTTTACGACGCACAACACTGGATCGAATATACACGAGGACCACACTGTTATGGTTGCACTTTAAAAAAAAACAACAACTCCTCCTTTAACTTTAAGGGTCGACCCTGCAGTGCTGCATCAATCCAGCACGTTTCAGGTTTAGCTTTCTAATTTACTCGCTAACAAAGACAGATTCATTGCGTCCGATGCTGAAGCGATGTTTCTACCTCAACACAGCTTCGTCTTCAAACAGACCCCGGCGCCCACCCCTTTTTTTTAATTTTCTTCTACTTCCTCCGTTAGACTTGAATCCATTGATCGTTGAGCAGTGTTTCAATTCAAGTGTGTGAATGTTGGACTAACAGACTACTGTGTCTTACCTAGTGACGTACTCAGGGGTGACTGATTAACAACATTTATACACTACACATGCACTAAAATTATGAATGAGTGCAGATGGAGGTTCATTATATAGTGCACTGTGTGTGGATAGGCTATTGATGCTGAAAAAGTGAAAACCCTCCATTGTTGTGTTAATTGTACATGTCGAATTGCATTACTAATGTGGATGATTTTAAGTTTTATTGAATAAATTATGCCAAGACATGACGTCAGTGTGGCTCTTTATTCATATGCAACTCTTTTTTTTTATGACATTTTCTCTCATTTTTGATTAATTGTCTGACAAGTACTTCATATTTGTCCAGTCCACGTGCTTGAGTAAATGTTATTACTGGAATAAACCATCTATTGTTATGCTAACATGCTAACTAAACATTACAAATGGGCAGGTCAACTCCTGATGTTGGCATAGTGACTTTCTAAGTTACATAGTGTTCGCAGAAGTCCAATATATATATTATATTCGCTGAATTCACCTGAAACTGACGGGTTGTAAACATTTAGTGTTTTGCTGAGCAGCACTTTTTAAGCCTGGACATGAAGCGTTAACAGATTTGATTAAGTTGGGTTTCAGATATTTGAATAATTCAAATGTTTCGTCTAGTTCCTTGTCCAGCGCCGCCTGTTTTGTTTTGTTTTTGTTTCACTGCTGAATCTATGTGTTCGTATGTTTATGTATGTGTTCAATGTAGGTTCACTGGACCTCGACAGGGTTGTATAGTGAATGTGTGTTCAACACGTGCAGCTGGCTTTTCATGTCAACCTCCACTCCTCCTCCCCCACCACCACCACCACCACAGCGGCTTTTTCCATCCCTCTGTCTCTTTTTACTCAGGCGACCTGAGTCACAAACAAACGTCTGGTGAAACATGAACCACACAGAGAAGACAGATCCTCCTCCTGGTTAAGAAGAAAAACCACCAGAGTCTCATATAGACGGCTCACGTCACAGAGAAACAGCTACTTAAAACATGATCTCTATAGAAACCAGATTTAAAGACTATAATTATGAAAGTGGTCATTCGTTCCAACTCTTCAGTCCTTTCAGGATAATTAACAATGAATGAGAAAAGTCATCATGAACACAATGAAGACATGGATCTGTTTTCACTGTGGCAGCCTGCCACAGGCCAGCACCACACCCTGGAGATACTATTACATTTTCTCTTTCTACTACTACACACATTATTTATGAATGAACACACACATTTAATGATTTGTAAGAGCAAAAAGCTAAAGATTAGAAAACACTAGGCTCATCTTTAAGACTTTATCCTACCGACTGCTTTAGAAATCTTATTATTTCATTAAGTTTTAGACTCACTGAGCTTTAATTGTTAATTTTTGACAATAACTTTATTGACAGTGACAGTGAGGAGGAACAAAGTAAACGTACACTTTATTGTGCACTCATGGACATATTCTTCCTGTTTCAGATCTGTTGCGTATAATACCCATAATGCACTCTGACTCAATGCATTTCACCCCAGTGTATGAAATATTGCAGCCTAACCGATGCACTAAATATATATACAGTCCTATATATTACTTCTATAACATGTATTTATATTTTTTGCATAGGAAAACTAAAACCTAAAGGGAGCCCCCTGGTGGCTGAAACGAGGCGTCGTCTGAGACAGAAGGAGCCCATGCAGAGCAGGAAGGCAGCAGCTCACACAGTCAGCCGACCACAAAGCGCTCACTTCCCCTGCTCCTGTCAGGGTAAAAATAGACCAGTCGATAACGAGCTGCTTCAAGAGAAAAAAAATCCCCCCAAAAACCCTCGCTGTTCGCAATCAGAGTGAAGCACCGTCGGCCCGAAAGACTATTTATGGAGTTAAAGAGCGTTCAGGGAACTATTCTCAGCCTCCTTGTCCGCCAGTGTTTTTAAAAATAACACTCCTGATTGTTGTTAAGTGTCTGAAGTCCAGACGGAGACTAATAATAGTCATTCTGCACAAAAATAAACATGACAAAAAAAATCTGAAATACAAAGTCAGTGTCATTTTATTATTATTATTGATCAGAGCTCTGTGGATTAATGAACGTTCAACAGAAACACGGGTTTTGTCAGGTTTCATAATCACATCGATCAGTGTTTGAGGATAAACACAAAACAAGATGAGCAAACACATGGTGTTATTATTATTATTATAATTAATATCATTATTACCATCATCATTAAGGCAGTTGAAAACATTAACATTGACACATTTGAGAGGAGAAAAGCCGGTTTACAACTAAATCTGGAATGTCTAAAAAAAGTTAATCTGCTTTATCACAACCTGGCGCTAGTGTTCGTCACTATCTGTCCGTCCTAACTTCTTCTTCTTCTTCAGTCTTTGTTCATGTATCTAGCACAAAACTATCGGTGGGAATGTGTGGCGTCACGTGTTGAAATGAAACGAGGACATGAACCGATAAATTAAACTGTTTTTTTGTCACTAGAGGTCAAAAACACATCAGTTCTCCAGATCAGAGGGCTGTGGTTCAGACTAATGAAGCACTAAATCAAAAAGCCAAGCAGTAATAAACTAAGGTATTTCACCTCCTCTGTTCCAGATGTGCCACGTCACGTCTCAGGAGGGTTAAAAAAAAATCAAAAAAACATCAGGAAACACAGGCAAACATCTGGTTGAAGGGTTAAAATGAAGTCGACTCATTTCAAGCATTTTCCTACCTTGCATATCTTCTCCCCTCAGGTCTTAATGTGCGTGTTTAAAGTGTTTAAAAACATGACCGTTAGCAGCAAAATCTCAAAAACCTATGAGAATATTCTGTCTCCATTCGACTGACTGGACGGTGCTTCCTGTTTCCTGGGTCAACTACTGCACTAACATGTAGAGGGGGTTCGACCCTGCTGCAGCTGCTGTAGCTGAGAGTAATTAGACTAATTAAAACCTGTTTGTTTGTTTCTTTTCTTTTCTTGTTTTCTTGCGCTCAGTTCTCCGACATCTTGCGGATCATGTAGTTGAGGATTCCTCCGTGGTGGAAATACGCCAGCTCCACGTCCGTGTCGAACCTCATCCGCACCTGGAAGGTTTTCCCCGTGTCCAGCTGCACAGAGAGAGAGAAACGTTAAATATCACATGATTGATTGATTGGTTGATTGATTTGTGGAGTTCTGATCAGATTTCCAGGATCCAGTTGTTCAAAAAGTTTCATCTGGATCAAAATAATCTAGATTTTGAAATCCCTCTTTTTGCCATCCAGGATCACGTAATCTGTTTTACTTTTATCCCAGTTGTTCACAGCAAAATATGACTCACAAAAAAGGAAAAAAACAAATACATTACTCGAATACATTGAATATTCTTCTGTGTGTTTCAAATTCAAACTTCAAATTTCATAAAAATATCCAGTAGTTGGTAAGTAATTCATTTGTGGAATAATCAAATCTACTTTATTTTCTAAATCAATAAATTTATACTACATAATAAATGTTGTTTATTTGACCAGTTTGCATTTAATTTAAAGGGATAGATTACCTTTTAATTGTCGGTGCAAGATATTTTTAGAACGGCAGAGCAGAGCCTTTAATTGTTGGTGCAAGCTGTTTTTAGAAATCCCAGCAGAGCCTCCTGAGGGAAACCAAGAAAGCTCTGAACAGCTCACGGCTCTGCTCTGCCGTTCTAAAAATAGCTTGCACCAACAACTAAAGGTAACGAACCTACTGCTATGACTATAGGGATTATGGCAATGGGCCAATTAGCCAAAATGTTGAACTATCCCTTTAAATCCTGAATCCACCAAATATTTGGGATCCGACTAATCCTGACACAGAAAGGGTTTGATCATGTTGCTTCTGAACAGCTGGAACCAGGAAGTAGTTTGTTCTTCACCGACCTTCACGTCCACCGTCATCCTGGGCGTCAGCTGCTGGGGGATGATGACGCTGTAGCGCTCTCGGCCCGTCAGCCCCAGGCTGTCGGCCGTGTCTCCGTGGAGATACTCCAGAGGGATGACGCCCATGCCGACCAGGTTACTGCGGTGGATCCGCTCGTAGCTCTCCGCCAAGACCGCCTTGATGCCCTTTCAAAATAAAACCACAAAGAAACATCAGCTTTCACCGCTTTGTGGCGCTCAATCTCTTTAATATTTGCGGTGTTGTGTTTGAGTAGAGTGCAGTCGGAGCTGCTCACCAACAGGAACGGTCCTTTAGCCGCCCAGTCTCTGGAGCTTCCCGAGCCGTACTCCTTCCCCGCCAGAACCAGCAGAGGGACGCCGGCCTGCTGGTACCGCTCAGCGGCATCGAACACGTCCATCTGGACCAAAAACAGGTCGACACAAACACAACATCAGTCCAGCTGTGGAAGGGTCAGCTACCAAACTCTCAGTTATCAGGTTTCATTGAGTCAGAGTCAGTGAACGCATCAGTGCGACGGCGTGTGCTGGACACCGACCGTCTCTCCGCTCGGCAGGTGGAGCGTCTGCGGCGCCTGTTTGTTGAGGAACTTGTTGAAGAGACGGATGTTGGCGAACGTCCCTCTGGCCATGACGGCGTCGTTGCCTCGACGAGAGCCGTACGAGTTGTAGTCGCGAGGACTCAGGCTGTCGGAGGACAAACACGGTACGACAGTTCAGATTCAGAGTCGATCTTTTCTTTTCTTCTTTATCTTTTCTTATTGTATACACTATAGTTTTTGCAGCTTTGGATTGGACAGAAAATAAATATTGATCCTCTGTGTCCAGAAATCATCAATAAACTGACAATGACTTCAGACTTTGACCTCACGCTCTTGTTTCACTTTCATTACAGCTCAGTCTTCAGGTTTACGACGGCTTTAAATGGGCTTTGTAAACTTTGATGCAGCTCTTTACTGTGATCTCAGGTAGGAGATGAAGGAAAATGACAAACTATTTTCCACTGTTTCTACTCAAATCAGCTAGAGATATAAGACTTTATATTGATCCCACGTCTGGGAAACAGTAGCAAAGAGTGCAGGGCATGTAAAGAAGTAGGTATAAAAATATAAAAGACAAGAATATACATATAAAAAACAAAGCTCTGCACTGTTATGTACAAAATAGGATTTAAATAGAGAAAAAAACTACATACGTACGTCATATGTTGTTTGCACAATGTGGGTGGTCACAGAAAAAAAAGTAAAAGCACGGCTTGTGTGAACGAGCAAGTTAAAATACACAAGAATAAATTATGCGGAAACGAAAAGAAACCCCTCCAGTAACCCTAAACACACACACGTGTGCGGCCGCTCACCCTCTGTTGGTGAGGTAGCGAGCGGCCGGGCTGTTCCTGGCGATGTTTCCTGCAGGAGAGATGTGGTCGGTGGTGACCGAGTCGCCGAAGTTCAGCAGCACGTGGGCGTCGGTGATGGAGCGAGGAGGCTGCAGCTGCATCGTCTGGAGCAGAGAGGGAGAGGGACGCGTCAGAAACTATGATAATGATGACTATAATAACAATATAATAATAATAATAATAATAATAATAATAATAATAATAATAATAATAATAATGAGTGTCATTTACCAAACCATCAAAGAACGGCGGAGACTTGATGTAGGTGGAGTTGGCGTCCCAGGTGTAGAGTTTGTCTGAGGGAGCGACCAGAGAGTTCCAGCGCTCGTTCACTTTCTGCAACGATGGAGAAGAAACAACATGAGACCAGACTGTGTGTTACATCTGGAGGGGATCAGATGTGGATCTGTCTCTTACTGCTGCTCACACACTGTGGTTTTCTATTAAAGGAGTAAATGAGTGAAAGGAGGGAGTCACTGATCCTGGATCAACTCACCACAGCGGTTTCTCTCCTCATCTCTTCTCCATCTTTTATCATCCTGACAACTTTCACTTAATGTTTAATGTAACTAAACTGTATGAGTCATGTTTTCTTTTTAACATTATACCATCAAACCACTAGGTGGCAGCATTTCCTTCCGAACATCATTGTTTCAAATGCAAAGAAGTTTTTGTTGGTTTGTTTCCTGCTCGGGGAGCAGTCCAAAACAAACCAATCAGCATCCAGTAGTCGTGGCTACGGGACAAGCATTTCTCATTTCTAAGGTCATTTCTGCAACAACCTGTTTAAAGTCTCAATAAACCACATGACGAGACAAAGTGAATGTGACTCGACCTCGATCTTCTCGTAAACTTCTTTGAACATCGATGGGATGACGAACTTCCTCTCCACGGCCTGGATCTCCTCCCGCGTCGGCCAGATGTCTCTCAGGAAGATCTCTTTCCCCTCGGAGCTGATGGCTGCACAGAGAGAGAGAGGACGAGTTTATCACATCAACATTATTAGATGTAGTGTTTATGAATTCAATATTTTACAGTGTCGGTGCATTAAGCTGAAATTAACTGTTCTAACTCTTTGTGTCTTTTCACAGTTTGTTTTGTTTGTAATAAATTATCATGTTTAGGGCGATGATTAATCTGTTGATTATTTTAATGATTAATCAATTAGTTGTATGGTCAATAAAATGTTGACAAAAAAATGTACTCAGTTTATTGTCATAAAGGAACAAAGAAACCAGAAATATTCACATTGAAGAAGCTGGAGAATTCTATACAATTTCATACAATTCCATTCCATTCCATAAGATTCCATTCCATTCGATATGATTTCAGAGAATTTTGACTTTTTTAAAAAAACTACTCAAACCGATAATTTGATTATCAGTGGTTGTTTGTGTTTAGTTGTGCGTCTATTCACCGATCGGCTCCGTCTCAAAGTCGATCCTCATGGTTCCTGCGATGGCGTAGGCGATGACGAGCGGCGGCGAGGCCAGGTAGTTGGCTCTGGTGTTGGGATGGACGCGACCCTCAAAGTTCCTGTTTCCTGACAAAACTCCTGCAGCGACCACGTCTCCCTGAAACACACACACACACACGGACACACACAGGGGGGTGAGAGGAGGGAGGTCACATGACACCAGCTGAAACGTATGGTGACTGGACGACGGTTACCTTGGTGATGGCCTCCACCACCGGCTCCGGCAGCGGTCCACTGTTCCCGATACACGTCATGCAGCCGTAACCGACGACCTCGAACCTGTCGGGACGGAAAAACGATTTTAATAAAGAAGTTAAAGACGCTGACTGAGTCTGTACCACGCTGAATAACTGAATAACTAACGCACCCCAGCTTAGACAGGTAGTCCATGACGCCGCTCTCCTTCAGGTAGTAGGTGACGACTCCGCTGCCCGGCGACAGGCTGGTCTTGATGTACGGCTTCACGCTCACACCGAGCTCGATGGCTTTCTTCGCCAGGAGGCCTGAATAACACAACAACAACAAAGTTTATCATCTTTTAAGAAATGCTGAGCCGAGAGGAAAGACGCGCTGAGGTTTGACCTCACACACACACACACACAGACACACACACCTGCTCCGAGCATGACCGAGGGGTTGCTGGTGTTGGTGCAGCTGGTGATGGCGGCGATGACCACGGAGCCGTGGCTCAGCGTGTACTCTTTACCGTTGAACTGGAACGGGACGGCGGCGCTGTGGCGCTCAGCGGGAACCTGGAAACCCTTGAAGCCTTGCTGGACACACACACACACACACACGATGAGGAGGTGACAGTAGACGAATGATGATTAAAAGAAGTGACTATGAAGTCAAACAGAAATCTAATACAATCTGATAAACTCTTCCTCTTCCAGCTGTAAATGATCAAATTGTTCCTTTTACTTGTGTGTTTTTAACTGTGCAAAAATAAATCGAAGTCTAAAACTAAAAGCAGTGAGGTCTGACTCTGCACCTTGGCTCCCAGACACGCCTCGAAGTCCTTCTTCATTTCAGAGACAGCGATTCTGTCCTGTGGTCTCTTGGGGCCGCTGCAGCAGGGGACCACTGAGCTCAGGTCCAACTCCACCACCTGACGAAGACAAGAGGTAGAACAGAGGATCAAGTATCCGGTGTTAATTCCCTATGGTGACAATAAGTGTGCTGTGTTGTATCGTATCGTAGTGAAATGTATTGCATAGAATGGAATGGAATGGAATTGTATTGAATAGAATGGAATGGAATGCAATGGAATTGTATTGAATAGAATCGAATGGATTGGAATGGTATTGTATCGAATGGAATGGAATTATATCGAATGGAATGGAATGGTATTGTATCAAATGGGATGGTATTGCATCGAATGGAATGGAATTGCATCGAATGGAATGGTATTGCATCGAATGGAATGGAATTGTATCGAATGGAATGGTATTGCATCGAATGGAATGGAATTGCATCAAATGGAATGGAATTGTATCAAATGGAATGGAATTGCATCAAATGGAATGGAATTGTATTGTATCAAATGGAATGGTATTGTCTCAAATGGAATGGAATGGAATTGGATCAAATGGAATGGAATTGCATCAAATGGAAAGGAATGGTATTGTATCAAATGGAATGGTATTGTATCGTTTAAGACAGTCTGAGACCGACCTGGGTGAAGTCTGGGTCCTGGGAGACGTTGTTGTAGTCTCTGAACATGCCCACGGCCTTCAGGTACTTGGTGATGTAGGCCAGCTTCTTGGCTTCTCGCCCTGAATCACAACACAGGAGACAAATAAATAAAACATAAAACACATAAATATGTTCATAATGTAGAGAAGAGGTAGTCCGATGAGCTTGAGTTTATCCAAATGTGGACACTTCAACTCTTGAGTCAGACAGACTGACTCCCATTTTAGTTAAAATCCCATCTTTCTTTCTCCCGGCGACTCACCGGTTTGCTCCAGGTACTGGACGCTGACATCATCCACGGGGAAGAATGCCGCCGTGGCTCCGTACTCGGGACACATGTTGGCGATGGTGGCTCTGTCAGCGATGGACAGCTGGGCCACGCCGGGGCCGAAGAACTCCACGAACTTCCCCACCACGCCCACCTGGCGGAGGTGCTGAGGGGAGGGAGAAAGGGTTGAAAACGTGTTGATGTGATGATGAAATGCATGGGAAAAAAAAGATGATGATGATGATGGTGAGTGCTGTTACCTTAGTAACGGTGAGCACAATGTCGGTGGAGGTGATGAACTTGTCCGGACTCCCGTGCAGCTTGTAGCCCACCACCTCGGGCAGGACCATGCTGATTGGCTGACCCAGCATCACCGCCTCCGCCTCGATCCCACCCACTCCTGCAGGGTTCAATACAAACAAACAGACAAACCTTTATTGATCACACTGCAGATGACAAAACACATGACTAAACCAGAAACCGAAGCCAATTAAATGGGAAACCACAGCTCAGTTTCCATGAACTCTCTAATTATGAATCACATCCACATTGCAGTGGAACCCTGATGTACGGTGGCCACCAAGGGTCAAACGCTGCCAACACAGAAAACAAATGCAACAGAAAAACGTTACAACTGAGAATTGCTGCAATCACAGGAACGATACAGAACAAAAACATGCAAAATTGTGAAAGAAAAATGTTGCAAATATGCAGCATTTCTCTCTTGCATTTGTTTTGGGGTTTTGTGCGCATTTGGTTCTGCATCGTTTCTGTATTTGCTGTGTTTGGCCCTTGTCAGCCACCGTACTGATGGACCTCAGTACTTTGCAGCCACCAAGGAAACAAGACTGGATGAACGCACCCCAGCCGAGGACGCCCAGGCCGTCGATCATGGTGGTGTGGGAGTCAGTGCCCACCAGGCTGTCGGGGTAGAGGAAGCCGTCGTGGTTGAACACCACCCGGGCCAGATACTCCAGGTTGACCTGGTGAACGATCCCCGATCCAGGAGGGATTATCCGCATGTTCCTGAAGGCTTTGGAGCCCCACTGCGAAAAAACAGAGGAGAGATGTTTAAGAGCTGGAGGAAAGGGGAAAGATGTGAAAAAATGAAATCTATGGGTTTTGTTAGAAATGTTTTTATACTTTTAAGAACTGAAATCTTTCTTTGTTGCGGTCGAACTCCAAATCTTGGTTTTTCTGGAGGCTGTCAGACCTTTAGGGACAAAAAAAAGACAAAAGAGGGACAAATGTGCAGGTTAAAGCCTCAGGAAACACACATAGATGTTCATGTACCCGTCTGCCTGCAGGAACAGACACAGCTCTGCTCTTACTTCCTGTTGAAGTCCACCTGGATGGAGTGATCGATGACCAGGTCGGCCGGGCAAACTGGATTAATCTTCTCTGGGTCGCCGCCCAGTTTCATCACAGCGTCACGCATGGCAGCAAAGTCCACCACCGCAGGAACACCACTGGAAACAAGATAGATATTGTTATAAAGAAAATATCCATGCTAAGAAATATTTCTTATCACCGGTCAACTCATTCTGGGACCTTCTGCAAACTAAAATTTAATAAATTCATGTAGATCTAGGTGAAAATTACGTTAATGCTTCCTAAAGGTTTCCCTCTGATACAGATGGATGGTGCCAACTCACGTGAAGTCCTGCAGGATGACCCGGGCCGGTCTGAACGGCACCTCCACCGTCTCAGCCTGGGTCACCTTCCAGTTCAGGATGCTCTCCACATCCGAGCGCTTCACCAGGAACTCGTCGCAGTTCCTGACGGCAGACTCCAGGAGGACGCGGATGGAGAACGGGAGACGCTCTGCCAAACAGAAGAAGATCAGTGTTGGTATTATGGTGCTAGCTGGCTGTTTTTAGAACGGCAGAGCAGAGCCGTGAGCTGCTCAGAGCTACGCTATGGAGGCTCATGGGATTTCTTGGTTTCCCTCATCAAACTCATCAAATACACAATCCAACAACTCCAAAACGCTCTGGTGGACAAGTTGTGACCTGCACATTCACCATGCTATGAGATAATAACACAACGTTACCAGACAGAGTTGTTTTAGAGGTAAATGCAGAGACTGTTTACTGAGAAACTGCCCCCAACAGGATCGTGCATCAGCGGTTTTGCATGAATTTCCATAGCGTAGCTCTGAGCAGCTCACAGCTCTGCTCTGCCATTCTAAAAACAGCTTGCACCGATAATTAAAGGTAACAAACCTACTGCTATGACTACAGGGATTATGGCAATGGGCCAATTGCCAAAATGTTGAACTATCCCTTTAACGCAAACCTGTGTTTTTGTTCTTGCAACCTCAACCAACAAATGTAAAACATAGTTACAGCTCTAGACTGTCCTCAGGTTAAAACACTCGTTGAACTCTCTATAATAATATACATTTACGTTGAATGACTTCATGCAATACTTTTGTGAAAATGCTGTAATGTTCTTCTTCTGTCTAATTTAATGTGGACCCCAGGAAGAATAAATAGTCTTCATTTCAATGAAACAACAATAAACAATATCAGTAATTCAGTATAAATGTGTTTTTACCATATCGACTGTCTCCGAGCTTGGAGAGATTGAAAAACTGCTGCTCCGGCTCCGACGGGTCCAGAGGCTCAACTATATGTTGAAAAGGATTATTCACAGTCTGGGGCATCGTCTACGTTTCTGTACTAATCTGCAGAGAGGAAACAGAAGAAAAGTCTTTTAATTAACATGAAATAAAATAATATTCCCTTTAACTCTGACTGGTTCTTGTCTTTGCTCTGAAACAACATGAGCTGTTTTTTCTGGAAACTTCTGAACTCTCTCTCTGAGACTCTGCTCCTTGTTCACGTGTCTGCGTCGCGTCATTCAGCTGCTGCACGTTCAGCTCAAGCTGCCGATCACCTGATCCACTGGATTCAGGTCTGGAGACCGAAGGAGGGAGGTCACTCCAGTCCACGGTCTGAACCCGCTGAAACCAGTGGGAGTCGGCCGACAGACACGCTGCTACGACCGGCTCCACCTCTCGACGTCTTACTACAATCCTCACTTTTCTTTTCTTTTCTTTTCCTTTGTGTTAATCTGTTTTTTTCTTTTTGTGAAGCACTTTGGAGCAATTTGTGTTGCGTTTAACCGCCCTTACAATTATTTATCATCCCAGTTATCTCTTGGTTACATTGTTAGGCTTCCTTTTCCATGAAAAAGTTGCTTTTGCACTTATGATTTCAGTTTGAACTCTAATTATTGTTTTTAACCAATCCTTTTTTAGGTTTTTTTATGCATTAAAGTACTATATACATTTGTTTATTGCATCAAGCCTCTTTGACTTTGTCAGGAACCTCTATTTAAACAAAATAAAACATTATTTCCCACAAAATTCTTAAAATGCGCTCATTAAAATGATGTGCTATAATGTTAAGAACAATAATAAAAGTTATCATAAGTGCAAAAACAACATTTTCATGCATAAGAAAGCCAAATAATGCAACCAAGAGATGATAAATAATAATGTTGCAATCAACAATTCTGTGGTGTTATATTTATAATGTTTCAAGTTCACAGACTTCACATGATTTTCCTCATTCTCTCGTTTTACATCCACGTCGGCTGCAGCTTGTGTGTCTGCAGGGTTTTATGCATTTCACTGCTGCCACATGACGTGATAATCGCATGCATGAAGCAGGTGGCACAAGTTAGTTTGTGCAAGCTGAATTACAACAGGGTCCACAACAGTCTCACAATCCTTCACACTGCAGATGGATTAGCCTGTAACGGTGGAGCGGAGCTGAGTCAGGGGTCGGTGAACTTTTAGCCTCATGTTTTACAAGTTCTTACATAACTTAAAAAAATAAAAATCTCTTTAGCAACATGATGACACTTTTAACAGAGAAACGTGGAGGTGTGCATGCATTCGATGAGCTGAAACCTTGTTAAAAAATAAACAAACTGCACAAGGAAAGAGAAAGAAAATCCAGAAAACCTGGCTCTGCTGCAACAGGTTTTTTTGTGTGTGTGTGTGGAAAGACGTGTTATGTGTGTGAAAGGTGAGGTGGGCCGTCGTATCCTGAATAACCACATAGTTTCCTGGTTATCTGAAGATCTCCTCATGCTGCTCTTCTGCAAAGTGCAAAGTCAAATTATGGCCCAAACCATGTGACGTAACGTAACGTGGTCAGAGCAACCAGAGCTTTACTACCAATACATGAGCTTAAAGCAGCTATTAATGCATTTCTAAACACATAATTAATACTTTACATATATTTACAAGTCTTGCTCATGTTGTTTCCTCACATAAAATCTAAATATTGACCATTTTAGGCACATTTCTTTTATTATTTTGTCACATTAAGATAGATTTACTGTGTCTTCATTTATGCAATTGCAAAATTTGAGTTTTCTAGTTAAGAAAATGGGCCCAATCCTGAAGGTAAAACCAAACCAGAGTTGCAAAAGAACCGATTTTGACAATCCAGCATACAAATTGTGAATAATCTTGCACATTTCCAAATAAAAATACTTATTGTACAACAATCGTAAAACACTGTTAAACATTAAATAGCGACTTTTAACCAGGTCCAGCCTGCTCCTCTGGCCTTTAAAGCTCTGTTCACTTTAGCTACGTGGTTTTAAACGTCAATGAAATACACAAATTAGGTATGAAAAGACGGAAAGTCTCAGAAACATCATAGAATATCATATTAAAGATTTGGTATAAAAAAATAAAAATAAAAGGAGGTGGAGGCTGAGGCTGCAGCAGCTGAAGTTAGCTCTCAGCTAACTAACAGCTTTAACAACATTAGTTTCCTGACGCTGCACGTGAACACAGTGAAAGGAGAAGAACCGTTTAAATAAAGCACGCGCAGGTGTTTTAACTCACCTGTCAGTGTGAAGAACAGCTGATAAAACACAGAGCAGCAAACTGATGAGTGTCGCCGAGTCCTTCTTCTGCTGCTTCTTCCTCAGTGGTAAATTATTAAAACCATCATCATCTACTTCCTCCTCCTCCTCTACTTCTTCTTCTTCTGTCCCAGGTTTGTTGGTGGCTGGAAACAGCGACACAGCGGGTCATCGCCCCCTCGTGGTCGGAAGTAACAACTAGGCTACATACTGAATATAATATAACATAATAATATAATATAATATCGCACTCTTTTCTGTGAATTGATTGATTGATTGATTGATTGATTGATTGATTGATTGATTGATTGACTGATTGATTGATTGATTGATTGATTGATTGATTGATTGATTGATTGATTGGTTGATTGATTGATTGATTGATTGATTGATGTTTTTGTTGTTGTTTTGTCTTTGTCTTTTTGTTTTTCACAGTTTGTGACTGGCTGCAAACAAAAAATTACCCTTCTAGGATAAATGAAGTTGAAGTTGTATTATATTATAGTAGGCTATATTAACTTTGAGTTTAAGTTTAATTTATTCATCTACAGTGGCACCTTAAAAGCAAAGAGCATTTGCACCAAAGTGCTTCACTGTCAACAGGTCACATACTGTAGACATAAACCAACATCAATACAATGCAACATCATACACTTCAATTAATCAAAGGAAGAGATACAAATTATTAAATTATATTATATTATATTGTTGTGATTGGCTTGTGATTGTTTGATTTAACGCCTTTCGTACCTGTATTATAGGCCTAGCCACATGTTGTAATATAAATGATGTCTATGACTTGTGACTTTGCAACTCATTTCAAATCCAATTCGTGTCCATGGTAAATGGACCTGCATTTATATAGCGCTTTTCTAGTCTCTCAGACCACTCAAAACGCTTTACATTGTTGGTCACATTCACCCTTTCACACACACACATTCATACAGCGCTAGGCACAGCATGGGAATCTAATCTATTCATAATCTATTCATACACATTCATACAGTGTGGGTTCAGTGTCTTGCAAGGACACTTCGGCACTTCGGCATGTTGTTACATGGCATGTTTTTTGTTGCAGCAATGCTGTATGAGATCTTACTTAACTTAACTTAAACTTAAAAGACTTTTATTGTCCTTACAGGAATTTGTGTTGCACAGCAGCTCCACAATCCCCACAATCCCACTGAACTCATATCATACTTTAAAAACTCTCCTCCCGTTCCAGTCATGATTTATCAGCATTTATCATATGTTCAAGATTTAAGCAGATTGACCTCAAATTTGAAGTCTGGTCGCGACCACACTGATCTAGTTCCCCTTTAACATGATCAGGTCTGATCAATACTCATCAATAGTGAGTCAGTAGCGTCCTCCTGTCTTCATCCATTGTCCATCAGCTGCTTCACCTCCATCTTCTCTCTGGTCCACAGTCAGATCCTTTCAATAATCACAAACTGATCAACAGACCAATCAGACTGATTGATCAGCCATCAGAGGAGTTGGATCAGTGGAGCTGCTTCTGTCCTTCATGTTGTTTGTTTCAGCTCCGACCTGAGTTCTCCCTGTAGACGAGACAGAGACAGAAGACAGTGAGACAGAGACAAACAACCAGAGAAACAAACAACTAGAAACAAACAAACAACTCTGACCTTTGACCTTTAGAGTCACTACTGTCCCTCTCAGTAAGTCTCCGTCCTTGTCATAGACTCTGCAGTAGTAGTATCCTTCATCTCTCCCTGTGAGGTGTTTCAGGGTCAGACTGAGGTCTCCAGTCCTCAGCAGGTCTTCATTCATCTCTGTTCGTCCTCTGTAAACCTGGTCCTGTCCTTTAGGACCGTTCTCATACACATGGACCTTCCTGTTGTCTCTGTCCATCCACTCCACTCTGACGTCTTTAGACAGACCAGCTGTGGTCTTGAAGGGCAGCTGGACAGACTCCGCCCCCTCCTCCACCTCCACCTGTTGGACTGAGAGACAACAAACCACATGATGATGTCATCAGGCAGCAGCAGCAGGTTTTAATCTGACCTAAGTTACTTCCAAATTGTAATACATTACATAACAGTAGTTACTTGCAGTTGGAAGTAACAAGTTTCTTTGCAATATTTCTTAGAGAGTAATAAGTTACTGATAATAAGTTATAATCTGTCAGCAGCTGGATGAGGATCTGACATCTGGGCTGCAGGTGCAGGAACTTCATGTGGTCTTCTAGTTTTCTTATTCCAGTGAAGCTTCAACTTGGACAGAGAGACAGCAGCAGCAATGCATCCTGGGAGTCAACTGCTAATAACAGCTTAGCAATTCAACCTGTTTCTGATTGTAACACGTTACCGGACGGAGGAACTGTAATAATATTACAATAAATATAATAAGTAACACATTGTATTGCTCTGTTACTGCCAAACAGTTATATAATCTTTTTTTTACATAATTAAAAAGTGAATCTGAAATGTTCTCTGGAGTCAAAACTTGTTCAAATGCAACTTTGACCAGAAAACGATTGGTTTTGTGGAACTCAAATTTCCTATGTCCTATAAACGCTCTGCACAGCTCCGTTCCTCGTCTGTTTCAGGGTCAACAGTTAACAGGTCTTCATTCATCTCTTTCGTCCTCTGTAAACTGGTCCTGTCTTTAGGTTAAAACGTTCCTGACAGTCTCATCAGCCAATCAGATTTTGATGTGTTATTGACAGAACGCTGTGGACTTGAAGAGTTTCTAGAGCTAGGCCCTGGTGTTGTCCTCCAAATTACCTGACTGATTGGCCCAACAAACTGCATGATGATGTCATCAGACAGTAGTCTGTTATTCTGAGAGGTGACCGGGTGATTTAACAGCAAGATTTTAATGATATTACTGCAGGACCTTTGCATTTTGAAAAATTGATTTTTGTAAGATTCAGACGCCTAAAATGGATGCTAACTCAAACCAACAAAACTGTGTGGGCATAAGGTGGGAAAATATGGTATAATCTGGTTGACAGCTGGATTGAGCATCAACAAGTGTTCTGATGGACTAGGCCTACTCAGTACAAGCTGCGTGGTGATGGGTGAGTGCATTTTTTATTTTTCCAGTGAAGTTGTGGTTGTTCAGTCAGCAGCAATATCCTGGGAGTCAAGAGCTGCTGCAAAGGAAGGTACAGCTGTGGAGTCTGAGGGTGTTGTTTCAACCTGTTTCTGACTGAAACACCACCGCACGCTACTGATTACAATACATATAATGTGTAACACGTTGTATTACTCTGTTACTGCATAAAAGTTATATATTACTAATTAATTTTGTAACGAGTTTCCTCCAACACTGGACATGAATTCTCTGCAGAGACAAAACCAGAGACAAACAAACAACTCTGACCTTTGACCTCGAGAGTCACTTCTGTCTCTCTCAGTAAGTCTCCGTCCTTGTTGTAGACTCTGCAGGTGTATCTTCCTCTGTCTCTCCCTGTGGGGTGTTTCAGGGTCAGACTGAGGTCTCCAGTCCTCAGCAGGTCTTCATTCATCTCTGTTCGTCCTCTGTAAACCTGGTCCTGTCCTTTAGGACCGTTCTCATACACATGGACCTTCCTGTCGTCTTCATCCGTCCACTCCACTCTGACGTCTTCAGACAGACCAGCTGTGGTCTTGAAGGGCAGCTGGACAGACTCCGCCCCCTCCTCCACCTCCACCTCCACCTCCACCTGTTGGACTGAGAAACAACAAACAACATGATGATGTCATCAGACAGCAGGTTTTAATCTGACCTGAGTTACTTCCAAAATGTAATATATTACATAACAGTAGTTACTTGCATTTGAAAGTAATATGTTTCTTTGCAGTATTCCTTAGAGAGTAATAAGTTACTGATTACTTTTTAGTTACTTTCACCAAAATAAACACTGGGGACAAGACATTACAATATGGAGACACGTTATAATCTGTCAGCAGCTGGATGAGGATCTGACATCTGGGCTGCAGGCTCCTCTGACAAGGAGCTGCAGGAACTTGATGTGGTCTTCTAGTTTTCTTACTCATCCAGTGAAGCTTCAACTTGGACAGAGAGACAGCAGCAGCAATGCATCCTGGGAGTCAAGAGCTGCTGCAAACTGGCTTCTCTATTTACAGCTGTGGAGCCTGAGGTGGTAATTCAACCTGTTTCTGATTGTAACACGTTACCAGACGAAGTAACTGTGATAATAAAATACACGTTGTACTACTCTGTTACTGCCTAAAAGTTATATTACTAAAACTATTAAATTTTGTAACAACTACCTCCAACACTGGACATGAATTCTCTGCAGAGGAGACAAAACCAGAGACAAACAAACAACTCTGACCTTTGACCCAGAGAGTTACTGTTGTCCAACTCACTAAGTCTCCGTCCTTGTTGTAGACACTGCAGTAGTAGTATTTTCCTCCGTCTCTCCTTGTGAGGTGTCTCAGGGTCAGACTGAGGTCTCCAGTCCTCAGCAGGTCTTCTTTCATCTCTGTTCGTCCTCTGTAAACCTGGTCCTGTCCTTTAGGACCGTTCTCATACACATGGACCTTCCTGTCGTCTTCATCCGTCCACTCCACTCTGACGTCTTCAGACAGACCAGCTGTGGTCTTGAAGGGCAGCTGGACAGACTCCTCCCCCTCCTCCACCTCCACCTCCACCTCCACCTGTCGGACTGAGAGACAACAAACCACAAGATGATGTCAAAACAAAACAACAATTGGCCGTCGTATGGATAATCAACGGATTTTATCTGTTCCGGAAAGAACTTCGCTACTTTTATTTCCGTCTCCTTGGTAACAGTAATACTGGTGAGAGGACATGTACTTTTTCCTGATTGACCGATAGACGGAGCCTTTTACTGGTTTCAGATCAGAAAGCTATGCCGACTCGGAGCAGGTTAGCTGTTCAGAGTAAGTTACCATGGTAACTCACCTTGGTAGGAATGAATCCTGCTTCGTGGTACCAGAAAGCCAGAGTTAACCCTGAAGTTACCTCGCTAAGACGCTGATCCTGCTTCGTGGTGCAAGCCTAAGGTTTTAATCTCTGACCTGAATCTACAGCTCTGATTTCTACTGTTTCATCTTTGACATGAATTCTCTGCAGAGGAAACAAAACCAGAGACAGAGACAAACAAACAACTCTGACCTGTGACCTCGAGAGACACAGTTTTCTCTCTCATTAAATATCCATCCTTGTTGTAGACTCTGCAGGTGTAGACTCCTGAGTGTCTCCTTGTGGGGTGTTTCAGGGTCAGACTGAGGTCTCCAGTCCTCAGCAGGTCTTCATTCATCTCTGTTCGTCCTCTGTAAAACCGGTGCTGTCCTTTAGGACCGTTCTCATACACATGGACCTTCCTGTCATCTTCATCCAACCACTCCTCTCTGAGTTCAGCCGTCCACTCCACTCTGACGTCTTCAGACAGACCAGCTGTGGTCTTGAAGGGCAGCTGGACAGACTCGGCCCCCTTCTCCACCTTCACCACCTGTTGGTCTGAGAGACAACAAACCACATGATGATGTCATCAGACAGCAGCAGCAGCAGGTTTTAATCTAAACCACATCATCTTTACTGAAGGTGTTGGATACAATCAGAGTTTTGTTTGTTGGTTTGCACACGCACACAAGTTTTTGAGAAATATTTGTCACTTTTTCTCTACAGTATTTCCAAGAATTCACACCACTGGCCCTAATTTCAACGTACACTAAAAAAGTAACTTTCTTTAGTATTTCTGGTGTTTGCTTCAAAATTTTGTCCAATGGGCGTCTGTGGTCTAGTTTGTGTCAATTTAGGGTCCTTGATGTAAAGAAGCTTGAGAACCACTGACTACAGCTCCAGCTGAGTAGTACTACAGTACTGAGTAGAATACTGTAGTTAAGTCAGTGAGGATTCAGGGTCTGAGTCTTTAGGGGAGGAAGTGGAACTGGGCCACAGTCAATGAGGTGTCGTTGTTTTATTGTTTATTATTTTATTGGTGTTGATGTGAATAAATGTGTGTAGCTGTTCCTGGTCTCTCTAATGGAAGATTGTCACAATAAAAGCTCTGTAGTATATCTCTCTCTCTCTCTCTCTCACACACACACACACACACACACACACACACACACACACACACACACACACACACACACACACACACACACACACACACACACACACACACACCCTACCTTTTTTCATGAATCGCCTTTTATGAACTTTACGCCACCAGACGACACCAAGAGAAACACCCAGTAGAACCAGGAGAACCAGGAGAACACACACAACGGAGACTTCAGCAGTGACAGAGAACTTTTCTGTGGATGAGATGAACATAAACAACAACGTGACCTTTACGTGACCTCTGTGACGCTGGTTCAAACTGACCTCACAACTGTATCTAGCTGTATCTAGCTAGTGATGTTGTCACCATACTACAACAGTTCATCAGTGAGTGATAAAAGTGTGTGTTTTATTACTGTAGGTTTTTGTAAAAAAAAAAAAAAAAAAAACATTGTCTATCTCTCTCTCAGGATGGAGGATCGAGTTGCCGATCGGCACAAGCCACAGACGCTCAGAGCCTGGTGCTGGTTATCGGTTAAAACAACAATGTGCATCCACACCTACAGCTGTGTAACAGACAGTTATGTTCAGGTGGCTGTGAGGACTGAGGTGCTGCCTGGTCAGAGACGAGGGAAGAGGACGGACACGTATAGAATTCTGCACAAAGTTGGTCTGCATCGTCTGATAGATGAGTTTTTACACTAATGTTAAGACCCACAGTGGGCTCAAATTCTGTTTTCTTTTCTGAACACCTTTAAGTCTGGAACAACTGCACCTGACTGGGAACTGCACCTGCATGGCTGAGTATGGAGCCTAACTGAAAATAACATAACGTAAATTTATCTCAGCTTGTTTTCCATGTAACCTCGTCTTCAGTCTCTTGTTATCGTAGCAAACATTTCACTCATTTCATTTCATCACTCAACTCATTTGCTGCAGTTACAGCTGTGTCTGTGGGCATGTCTTGCTCTGTCACCATTCAAAACGTGTCTACAGTGTTTCCCAATACATTCATTTATTCGTGACGTGGTGGCCACAAATAACTTACGTCCACCACAAATCGATTTTTCGTTTTTTGGCTCAACCAACGCAATATCGTGCCGTTCATTCGTCTCCACATAGCGTTCTTTCTTTCTCTCGTTCTCCTCTCACCCAGACTTGAGCACTCATCCTGGGCTACACAGTGTTGACTCGCTCCACTTCCTGTTTTCCTGATTCACAGGTTCTAACCAATCACAAACAAGATGTTGTCCTTACCCTTTCCATAATCTGAAATGTTTGTGTTTTGACCCTCAGGGCCACCGTAGATAATTCCACTACAGCTCTGACCTTTGACCTCTGACCTGTATCCTGTACTGTAGGTGTTGGTGTGTGTTGCTGACCTTTGACCTTCAGCTGTATGTTTCTCAGTGTTCGTTTATTTCCAAACGCTGAGATGATGCAGGTGTAGTTTCCGCTGTCAGAGAGGTGGAGGTTCCTCAGAGTCAGACTGAGGTCTCCAGTCCTCAGAGACTCAGTCTCCATGGACGTTCTGCTGCTGTAAACCTGGTTCTGGTCTCTGAGGACATCACCCAGCAGGTTTCTCTGGTGGACGGTTGGAGGACGGAGGACGTGGCGGCTCCACGTCACCGTGGGGTCTCTGGGTAAAGGAGAGTCCTCACAGGGAAGCAGGAATGACCTCCCACTGTAGAGCTCCACAGTGTCTCCATGCCAGGACACTGAGGACAGAGACAGGAACATAGAATATGGTCTTAAATACTAGTTTGAAGGTTTTCTCGATACAAAATAATGTTCATTTTTCAAATGATGCCATTGAAAACTAAACAGATGATAAAGCAGAATGGGTTTGTGGGCGTGGCTGATACTTAATTGACACAGTGACATCTACGCAGTCTGTCCTCATCATGGCACTAACGATGTTTATTAGTCATGACCCTGTTCATTTCAATCCATCACGTAGCCGGTGTACAGTAAGTGGGTGTACATGGAGCTTGGGACAGATCTACCCCAGCTCCTCCACAGCTCCATCCCCTCCTCCATATGGTATCTATTGGTTACAAAAACCAAGATGGCGATGGCCAAATCACAAACTCCTGACTTCAAAGCAACAGTTCACAGCCAGTGGGTGACACCACTTGGTACGACTCTGACTGACTGAACCGTCTGAACCGCTGACTCATGATGTGTCTCATTCATGAAACGTCAGTAAATCTGTGTGTAGATTTACACATAAAAACCCTCACTACTAAAACCCTCCTCCTGATTCATGAACGCTGTGGGAATCTCAGATTTGATCGTAAGTACTTGTTTAAGATCATGAAGACCAACCCATCGAAAATGAACAGCACGCCCCCCGGCATTGATCTGCACCCATGAATAGCCATATAAGGAGACCATGACCTTATATTTGTCCTTCACAGGAAACAAGTTTCCTGTGAAGGACAAATAAAGCTGAATCTGACCACCATATAAGGACATACATATACATACATACATACAAGGACAAACTAACTTTGACTGATTAGTACTATATATTTTTTAATGTAACACGTGCTGGTGTTTGGCTACATTTTGTATAAAACAGTTCAACACTGGAAGATCTAGCTGCCAGTGCTGCTCAGCTGTAGCACCAGGTGTGTTTTATAACGGCAATTAAATTTTTTTAAGAAAAACTATCATCGATCGTCCTCCGATAGAGGAAAAGCTGAGACACAGACACTCAATAGAGTGTTTGAACCAAGTTTGTCCCCTTTTGGCTGCCGTACTCAAAGATGGCGATGCAGCTGGAAAATAGTTTCATATGAAACACAATAAAAAAAAAACTCCAACAGCCACTGCGGGGAGGAGCCTCTTCACAGCCTCAGCTGTCTGCTGCAGAGGAGCACGGCTGCACCAACATCTACATTATGAAGTTGTATCAGGGCAGGTTATATTCTTACAGATGAACCAGCCGTCTCTGACAACTGCACTACTGCGCTAGCCTGGTTGTCACGACTTTCCGATGTTGATACTCAGCATTGGGTCTGACCAAGACATTAAGAGAATCCATTTCTCAAAGCGCATCCTTCAAACCTGGTTTGCCCGCCTCCCTCAAATGCCTCAGTCTGCTATTGGTCGAAGCCAGAATAGGCGGTGTCGAAGCTTCTACTGCTGCTCTACTGCATCACTTACTTGAACACGCCTCTACCTGGAGCCGTTGGAGAGGCTCAACGTTGATTGGCTCTTGAAAAATAGGGTGGAGTTCCCGAAAATTCGGGAGACAGAAATCCAGTAAATAGTACGGTTGGCCAGACTAGCAGTCAGCCGCGCTTTTGCGAGGCGTGACGTCACTAGTGTGGGCGCGACCAGGCTACTACTGCGCAGGATGAGGTGTGTGTCCAGTGAGTGTGTAGCAGCGTGTAGCAACACATCACATATCAGCTGCACATTAAATTAAAGTTTTTCCGTTCATATTCGTATCATATATCAGGTTATTATCATCATAGAGTCTTGATCCCTAAAACCTGCCCCTCTCCAAATATTTCTAGACGTGTGTTTCAAAGACAGTTGTGTATTGTGCATTTATAAATGTACACAAGCATGACACGCAGTGTCGATTTTGTGAGAAGCTGAAAAGATCAGCTTTGATGAATGCAGAAAAACATGTAAATGTAGTTTACACATAAGTTTGTGCTGCTCATGTTTCATGAGAACTAATGAGTGTTAGAGTTGAGTGTGTGTTGGGGGGGAGGACACAAAGAGACAATTTATACTGACTAATCTACACACACACACCGTCTGTGTTCTTGATCCCTTTGTGAAGAATGACACAGCAAGGAACAGCAGCAAACAGGAAAACCAGGAGAACCTGGAAAACCAGCAGAAGCCGGAGAACCTTGACCCAGCCTAGACGACGTCCTGTAGTCGACACAATCAACAACAATATACAATTCAAATATTAATAAACAATAAAACTTATTTTAAAAAAACACTTTGCTCAGTTCCACTGTGACCTCTTACCTGAGAAATAACCAAATATACACAATATATCTTGTAAATGTGTTCTGACCCAGACACAATAAACCAGGAGAGTCAGGAGCAGCAGGATGAAGACTAGAACCAGTAGACCAGTGATCCAGTCTGGAGGAGGTTCTGTCACTGAGACAAACAACATGAGATCAGATGTTAGTGTTGCTGTCAGAATCCTCCCACCCCCCATACACACACACTACATACCATCTTTGTTCTCAGTCCCTTTATGAAGAAAGAAAATGCATAGACCAAGACCACAAACAACCAGGAGAACCAGGAGAACCATAAGAACCTGGAGAACCTTGATCCTGACTGGTCGAGATCCTGTAGTCGACACAACAACACAACATGAGATCAGAACATTTAAACATTAAAGAGCAACTAAACCCCTAAACCACTTTTTTCTGCTGAAAACAAATATATCTGGGAATGAATGTTGTCGGTTGATTCTCGTCCAACTTTTGACATTTTTGTCAAAATATTTCAGTTTGGTGTATTTTGTAGTAAAAATGTAAGAGTTACTGCCCTCTATGGGTTGAAACACGGCTATTACAATCACATTTTTCTATTGGCTGAGATGGTGGTCGATGATGTTTTGGAAGCTGCTTTCATCACCGTCCAGCAGCTCCCTGGCCAGTCAGCACCGGCTGCTGCCTGCCGCTGCCTGCCACTAACGGCTCGGCTGCCTGGATGGGAATCGTTAGCGGCTCTGTTCCGGCCGTCATGACTGCAGAGCTGGTGACCGTCGCATTGGCAGCGTGTCACGTCTCCGGCGTCCTCTCCTAGTAGTGTCCATGCTACTAGTGCTGTCAGAGTCGCTATAGCAGAAGTGTACTTTTTTTTCTCCTTTGTGTGATTTCACGGGTGTGAATGCAGCGCAGGGGGGAGGGGGGATCGGAGAGTACTCCTGGAGCCCCGCCCATAATCAAGGCATTTTTTGAATTTCCATCTGGGGTTTAGTTGCTCTTTAACACAACATTTATGAGCAATTCACACAGAGTTTAGGTATTTATTTCTACTCTGATTCTGACCTCACAACTTTGACTTTACACTGACTTAGTATATCATGGATGCACACACACATACACACACCCAAACAGAGATAACTTACTTATTTTCTTTGTCATTATATACAGTATGCCAGTGTAACCAGCAGCAGTCAGTGAGAGCAGGAGACAACAGACACCAAAGACAACGTAGACCGAATCTTCATGACGTCCTGCAGTCGACACAAACAACAACATGAGATTAAAACATCACTATAAACAATGATGTGAAACATTAAAACACATTTCTGATGAGTCCATGACCTCTGACCTTTGACCTCCAGTGGTACTTGACTCTGCCTCTCCTCTCCCCCCCTCCCTCTGAGGATGCAGGTGTAGATGCCACTGTCTCTGGTGGTGGGTCTCCTCAGAGTGAGGCTGAGGTCTCCGGTCCTCAGAGCGTCAGTCTCCATGGACGTCCGTCCTCTGTAGTCCTGGTTCTGGTCTCTGAGTTCGTCTCCGTACGGCTGACGCTGGTGGACGGTTGAAGAACGGAGGTCAGAGCGGCTCCACACCACTGAAGGCTCGTCCAGGTCAAACGTAGGAAGGTTACAGTGCAGCAGGACAGACTCCTCCCCCTCATATACGTCCAGAGCTGAGGCATGCTGGGAAACTGAGGACACAGACAGAGGTGAGACAGAAACCAGAAGATAATCAGACTCTGATGGAGATCCAGTGTTTGACCTGGAGCTGCAGTGAACCACCGACAGCCTCATCAACACAGACCAAAGGTTTGTTTCTTATAAATGCAGTAGTTGGAAAAGTGAAAGATTACTATAACAAAACCAAAACATAATGATTTCATGGTTGTAAATGTAAACATATAATATATTCAGATAACAGTTTACACAGAATGTAGGAAAATGTCCAGGGACTTAGTTTAATGTGAAACAATTATGAGAAAATATAGTTAACGGTAAAATTGCATAGTGTTGATTTGATCCGTCCAACTTTCTAAATTGGAGACCTGACTTCAGGGCGTTCAAGAACAATTCCAACTCAGAGCTCAGAAATTCTGTTTTTTTTCTCACCGTACAAAAGCGTCACAAACACAACAAACAACTTCATCTTCTCTTTAAAACAAAAAACAAACAGTCCCGTTAATGCCGCTTCTTCCTGGACTGCGTAACCGTTTACCGGACTGAAGCAGACGCCTGCAGCGACGAACGTTTTTACTTTCGATTTCAACAGGAACAGGAAGTGAAGACGCCCAACTCCCACAGTGTCAGATTACAGAGACGACACGAGGCTGCACAAAAATTAAATGTCATGGTGAGTCACAAGAATAATATCACCGGGTTACTGTCATGAGATAGTTAACTGTTTACACAAATGCACTGAAGCTTGGACATTGACGCACATGGTGTCGTTCATTAAAAGTGCCACTAGGTGGAGCTGCTGCAGCAGAGATACAGCTGCAGTTTGCTGTCACCTCCTAGACATTAGAGTAGGTATGTAATCATTGGAAAATCAATAAAAGTATTTATATTATTATAATATCATAACCTCTGCTTATAAAAAAAAGGGGGGGGCGCTTTCTGTCTTTTGTCTGTCTGTGTGTGACCAGGTGTCATGTCAAGCCACTCAACTGGTCTCATGACTGAGAAAAAAATACACACACGCACGCACACACACACACACACACATATGCACAGCCACACTTCCCGTGATGTCACAGGAGGCTGTGCTCTAACGGCAGGTTGTGATTGGCTGCAGTCTGGAGGTGTGGCCAGAGGAACATGAATGACTTCTCGGTCTGTGCTGGTGTAACTGTGAGATCACAGATATGAGGAGGACGACCACCAATATGTCCATACGTTAGAAGATAAGACAGAAGACTGAGACGGATACACTGACTTAGACACAGACTACGTTAGAAGATCAGAAAGAAGACAGACAGCTCGTCCACACTGAGACAGATCAGACAGTATTCATCTGAGTCTTTTTACTTGAATCCACTTTATATTCTTTGTTGTTTAAGATGTGTCAAGAAGAACTTACGTTTGGTTTCCATATGAATAAGAATTTATTTATAACCAACTAGGGGGTTAAACTAACCACACTTGGCACATGCATCAGAAATGGCTCAACCTGGGTCAGACTGAATAACTTGAGGGCGCCCCCTAGAAAAAAAAATCAAGATAAGATCAAGTATGACCATAGGCGTCATTTACGCTGGGGACGCTGGGGACATGTCCCCACCACTTTTTGTCAAGAACAATTTTGTCCCCACCGCAAAATTAACTCAGCCTAACATTATCCTAATGAAGAATGACGAAAAAACGTTGAGAAACTATGAAAAATAGGCAGCTGAAACAGTGTGCACGGCGCAGAGCTTCTGTCGGAGCCGACTCGCAACAATGTAGCTTTGATTAAAGTAGTTCTCACAGCCCGGACGAAGCGGGCGCTGCGCGCAACTTCAGGCGCTGCTGGTCACAGGGAGCTGCTTCTGCTGCATGCTCTCCCCGCCGGTAAAACATCGACTCCACTCGTTTATAGCCTGTTCAGTTTTCCACACACACAGGTCTGTCTGTGACTCTGTGTGCGTGTATCTCGTGTGCAGATGCACATTTATATTTATAGACGGACAAGCAACTTCATTAATCATCATTTAACTATTTTATTTTCAAAATTGACCGGATTCGCTCGCCTTTTCTGTGCCTCACTTCCTGTCTGGTGCGATATGATCTATCCAGCTTGACAGACGCTCGCGTGAAAAATAAAACAGACGCCGAACTGAAGATCACAGCGCGAGATGTGAACAGGCAGACCGGTTAACATTTGCGCCGACTGCCTGCGCTTCGGTTCCGCGGGCCCCTTTCAGTTGCTGACAGATGTGCAGCTGACAGTGACCGTTTCCTCATTACTAAACCTGAGCCATCTGATCCTCCCTCGTTCACGTCGTGACGACGGGACAACATCTCCTGGACATAGCCTATTCTGTGTTTTTCGTCTCATTTCTGTTTTTGCCGGTTGGAAATCATCTGGCGCATCACTTTTCTCTCGCGCTTGCTCACTCACTCACTCAATGCGCATAAAACATCAAATAAGAGTCCCAAATTGCCGCCGTGTAGCAAAATATTTTTTATATTAAACGTCCATCCCAAATAATCTCCGGGTCAACATTATCTTTCTGGTTGCCAAAAAATATTATATGCAACTAGAGCGGGTGTCTGGAGACGTTACAGACGGCGGAGGACTGAGGAGACGCCTCTCAGCTGGTTGCTCCTCCCGGTCTGTCCTCCTCTCATCCGCACTTCAGCACCTGTCTGTACAGTGTCAGCTTGGCTCGGCTCGCTCCTAAATGACTTATTAAAAAGTAGCATTAACAACCTACTGTTCTCTGATTATTCATACGCGTATTTAGGCTATACGTTGCATTATCAAAAAAAGAAAAGGATGGTGGAGCAAGCCAACACAGGTGCTGAAGTGAGGGAGAGGAGTGGAGAGACTGGGCGTCCGCTGGGTTGTTGCAACTCGCGGCGGATCAGGAGGGAGGACCAACATGACGGGGGTCTCGGATCCGTAGCCTACTGTACCTGTGCGGGCCAGGACCACAGAGGTCAGCGAGACCGAGCACGAGTCCGCCCTGGCCATATTTACAGTAATGTCTCGAGAAACACATCGTTCCTCTGCCGCCTGCCGCCACGGAGTGAAGCCTTCCCCAGAAGGAAGCAGGTTGAAAACTATTAATAAACGCAGGTCCCAAATAAACGCCTGGGCCTTTATTTTAAGTTTTTATTTTTTAATTAAAAATAAAAAATAAAAAAGGAAAAAACACAGTTGCGCAAACTGAAATGACCTCGTAGTCTAACAATTCAGTGACCACAGCTGATCAGCTTATAGTGACACACCTGTCACGTCTCTCTAAACACAGCTACTTTCTTCCTTTTTTGCCGCAGTCCCGCGGAGAATCAGGCTAATTAAATCTCATCTGCTCATCAGCAGTGTGCGAAATAGGCTACCCATCAATAATGATGTATGAAAAAAAAAAAACATATCTACAGCGCTAGAGCAGCCACGGGAGGAGGAGGTTCTTGTAGCTGTAGAGGAGCATGGTTGGATCAACACAAAGTTATATAGGCAGGTTATAAGCACCAGCTGACTGTCACAGCTCCATCCAAACCGGTGCCGGCTGCGCTATTGCGCAGGATGAAGTGCGCGCCCACCGAGCTTGTACAAATCAGTTTTTTCCGGTTTTCTATCAGATTATTACCATCATTAGATGGAGCCTTGACGTCGTGACGGTGTGTGTGTGTGTGTGTGGGGGGGGGGGCATTGGTCCAAAGTTCCACAGTTATTTGGTACAAAATAACTGACAAAACAGAGCATCTATGACAGTTGACAGTTTGACATTTGAAATCGTGTTTCTTTTTCTTAATTTACTCAGATGTTGTTTTTTCTAATATATCAACATTTATCGTATGTTCAAGATTTAAACTTGGGAGTCAAGAGCCGCTACAAACTGGCTTCTCTATTTACAGCTGTGGTGCCTGAGGTGGTAATTCAACCTGTTTCTGATTAACACATTACCAAATGGAGTAACTGTAATAATATTACAAAAATATAATAAGTAAAGCGTTGTATTACTCTGTTACTGCCTAAAAGTTATATAGGCTAAGGCTGCTGTACACCCAAATGCTGTCCATGTCATATAATTGATGTCTATGACTTATGACCTTTGCAACTCATATCCAACCCAATTGTGTCCATCCAACCACTTTCTGTGTTGCAACTTAAAGATACCAGAGTCTGTTGTGTATAATTTCAACATTGAAAAAAAAAGAATCATCATCATCATTTTACTAAACTTACTAAACTGTATTAAATAGTAGCTCTTTATATTAGTTTTACCTGTGTTGTTAATGCAGTCATGTGTCCTGTCATGAATTTATTTAGTCCTGAGACTCTCTATAATGATCAGATACTTTTTATGATTCCTTTGAACCAAAGATCATGACACGACAGGATTTTGAGGCAGTTTCTCACGTTATGCTATACACCTTGGTGAGATAGCCTATAACACAAAACAATACTGAAGCTTGGACAGACATCTCTGGTGCCATTCATTCATTGGAAGTACCACTAGGTGGAGCTGTTGCTGCTGCTGCTGCAGAGTTACTGCAACCTGTCGTCTGGGTGCACATTTGCAATTTTTTTTAAATGCTAATCTATGATTGGCTAAGACACGTAAAATGAAGCGCCAATGGACGTTCCCCTTTACTAATCAACAACCAGAACGGTAGATTGGTCTCAGGTTGGCCAAATAACACCCTGGTTAATGTAGCTATGCCTTTACTTGCCATAAAAAACTCATCACACAACACCGAAACTTATTTGTCCCATGGTAATTAAATGCAGCACCCCTGTGGTTTAGGGTGGTGCACCCCGGGGGGCAGCAGAGCGGCAGTTGGACCTTGCTGCTGTTTCTCTGGTAGGTGAACGAGTTATGAGCTCCGCCATTGTTTCATATAATTACTAACTAAATGTAGGGGTGGATTAAATTCTCCTTTCTAAACGTATATCTCCTGAACGGTTGACCAGGTCCTTTTTTCATAAAAAAGTTGATGGTGTTTTTCTTTCTTTGTTGTTGTTTACAGAATGGCTAATGCTACACATTGTTAGCTAACCTGCGCTTTCTTTTCATTTTATATTTTTCAGCGTGAGACGTGTGTGAGTGAGAGAGAAAACGGGACTGACTGAATTATGAATCCCTCTGCCAGGTACGCTGTGTTGGTCATTTTATGTGCAGTTTAACACTAAATAGAGCAGTTGGACTTTGCTGAGAGAAAACAGGACAGACTTGCCAACTCTCTGAAGTGAAAATAAGGGATCATCATTATTATTTAACTCTAGCAGAAAACAGTTAGGGTTTTTTCTTTCCTACATTACATTTTTACAACATATATTTTTTTTAATTATAATTACCACTTTATTATTATAGCTGTACATAATACAGTAAGTTTTTGTGTTTGTTTGTTTTTTTACTACATTAATTTACTGTTAGGGTATACCTTAAATAGGAGCAGTGAACTTCAGCTTCTCCAGCTATGATTTCAGATTACCCTCTTCTGTGTCTATTAACCAGATTTGAGTCTAATTAAATAAATATAATTATTAATACATGCTATATCATACCCCCTGAGATACCTGGTGAAGAACAAACTGAAAGAGCTCACCGACTCCTCTGAAGCCTCTCCTTCCTCTGTGGTTGTCTGAGTCCTGACCCAGGCTGTTCAACCTCAGTGGTTCCTCCGTGACTAAGAGCATTTGCACCAAAGTGCTTCACAGTCAACAGGCCACATACTGTATAGGCATAAACCAACATCAATAGGCCTATAATGCAGCAACATCATACACTTCAATGAATCAAAGGAAAATATACAAATTATTGTTGTGATTGACTTGTGATTGTTTTCTTTCATATCTGTATTATAGGCCTATTGTAAATCCAAATGTTATCCATGTAATATAATTGAAGTCTATAACTTGTGCCTTTGCAACTCATTTCAAACCCAATTCGTGTCCATCCATCCACTTTGTTGCAGCAATACTGTATGAGATTTTGTATCCAGAGTCTGTATAATTTAAACATATTTAAATAAATAAATCAACATGTAAGTTTACTTCCATCATCACTTTACTTCATTCCATTAGGTAATTTGCAGAATTGTAGCTGCAAAGTAAACAGTAAAAATAGAAAGGCATCAATAATTACAGTAAGAGCAATAAGTTAAAAATATAAAATCAATTAAAAAAAACAAACAATAGTGGTAAAAAAAAAAGAAGACAAAAATTATGTATAAAATTTTTAAACAAAACGGAGCATCTACATGTATGACAGTTGACAGAGATGTGTAAACTCAACTGACAGTTTGACAATTGAAATAGTGTTTCTTTCTCTTAACTTACTCAGATGTTTGTTTTTTTAATATATCAACATTTATCGTATGTTCAAGATTTAAACAGATCAAATCAGCCTAAAGACCTTTGTGATGCTAAATTACGTACAAGGTAAAGGTTTTACTGAGTAAAGGTAAGTAGTACCTGTGAGATGTAAAAGATGTTGAGAAAAGATGATAATTGCACTGATTGTCATCTAACATTTACTCTGATCTTCCTCATGCATAGGATTTTTTAATGATATTATATGTATCTATGGTATTGTATGTTTCCACTTGATAGAACAAGGTTTTTGATATGATTGAAGCTACATGGCTTGATGACTAATTGAATGGGTTGATATCTATTGACTGTGATGTCCCCTGTTACTTTCTATTATTTTTTATCTTTTGTTCCTAGAATACTGTGAAGGCTACCTTTGCAGTATTTTATCCCTCACTGGTTCATGGCTGCTTGTATCACATGACCTGGTCACATGTCTCTGATCATCAGCCACACAGGGTTTAAAACACCTGTGAACATCAGTTGGTTCAGATCCTGATGAAGACTGTTTCAGTCGAAATGCGCTGATCCCTGCATAACAAAGGATTTTCAACAACACCTCAGAGTGCCTTGGACCCATCAGTTTCGGACTGCCTTTTACTCTTCACCACTGTTTGCACAAGGACGGTCTGCCTGCTGTGTTTTTATCTCCAGTTTTTCTCAATCCTATGTCCTTGAAGAGCACCTGAGCGGTTCATCCACCTTCACCCAGGGCAGCACATCACATTTCTTGTAAAGTAAACTTGAAATCAATCATATTTAATGGCTGAGGTCCCTCGGCAAAACAGAGGAAACGCGACTTCACTGATCTAGTTCCCCTTTAACAGTATCAGGTCTGATCAATACTCATCAATAGTGAGTCAACAAATTGTGAGTCAGTAGCGTCCTCCTGTCTTCATCGATCCTCCATCAGCTGCTTCACCTCCATCTTCTCTCTGATCCAAAGTCAGATCCTTTCAATAATCATAAACTGATCAACAGACCAGTCAGACTGATTGATCAGCCATCAGAGGAGTTTCAGCACGGACCTGAGTTCTCTCTGTGGACGAGACAGAAGACAGTGAGACAGAGACAAACAACCAGAGACAAACAAACAACCAGAGACAAACAAACAACTCTGACCTTTGACCCAGAGACACACAGTTTTCTCTCTCAGTAAGTCTCCGTCCTTGTTGTAGACTCTGCAGGTGTATTTTCCTTCATCTCTCTCTGTGGGCTGTTTCAGGGTCAGACTGAGGTCTTTATTCATCTCTGTTCGTCCTCTGTAAACCTGGTGCTGTCCTTTAGGACCGTTCTCATACACATGGACCTTCCTGTCGTCTTCATCCGTCCACTCCACTCTGACGTCTTCAGACAGACCAGCTGTGGTCTTGAAGGACAGCTGGACAGACTCCACCCCCTCCACCACCTCCACCTGTTGGTCTGAGAGATAGCAGCGGCTCCAGAAAATTATTATTGGTGGGGGGGGGGCGTGATAACGTTGCCAGAAGATTAAGGAAGATGACTAACTATTGTGT
The DNA here is from genome assembly GCA_030347415.2 of Decapterus maruadsi. Lineage (NCBI taxonomy): Eukaryota > Metazoa > Chordata > Actinopteri > Carangiformes > Carangidae > Decapterus > Decapterus maruadsi. Next base: position 7,336,348 of record CM064898.1, read on the forward strand.
CGGAGAAACATGATGTGTTTGGAAAAATACATATCACTGTTGATTTCATGATGTAAGAAATACTGCTAGCAGAAACTTCCTAAATAGAGGCGGTGCATGGCGGGTTGGAATCCCGCGTTGGGCAGACCTTTCCTGCATGTCATTTCCCCTCTGTATGACTCCCCCTTTACTGTCTATCTCAATATGTGTGCTATCAAATAAAAGCCAGAAATGCCAAAAAAAATATATAATAATAAATAATAAAAACCAAACTGTCCTGTAAACTCTGGACCATATCCCCTCAGGACACTTGGATTGCTGCATGTGAGCGGTGCCGATGAATATTTCAAGGTTTTTGTGTCTCGTGTCTCCAGATGAACTTTGAGGAATAAAAAACTACTCCGGAGTATTTATCAGCATGAGGGTGAGTCAGTAATGACTGAATTTCATTTTTTGGTGAACTATACCTTTAAGTATATTTTTGGGGCTTTTTATTGCCAAGAGAAATCTTACATCTGGGCTGCAGGCTCCTCTGACAAGGAGCTGCAGGAACTTGATGTGGTCTTCTAGTTTTCTTACTCATCCAGTGAAGCTTCAACTTGGACAGAGAGACAGCAGCAGCAATGCATCCTGGGAGTCAAGAGCTGCTGCAAACTGGCTTCTCTATTTACAGCTGTGGAGCCTGAGGTGGTAATTCAACCTGTTTCTGATTGTAACACGTAACAAAAAATATAATGAGTAACAAGAGGAGACAAAACAAACAACTCTGACCTTTGACCCAGAGAAACACAACTCTCCATCTCAGTAAGTCTCCGTCCTTGTTGTAGACTCTGCAGGTGTAGTATCCTCCGTCTCTCCTTGTGGGGAGTTTCAGGGTCAGACTGAGGTCTCCAGTCCTCAGCAGGTCTTCATTCATCTCTGTTCGTCCTCTGTAAACCTGGTCCTGTCCTTTAGGACCGTTCTCATACACATGGACTTTCCTGTAGTCTTTGTCCGTCCACTCCACTCTGACGTCTTCAGACAGACCAGCTGTGGTCTTGAAGAGCAGCTGGACAGACTCCGCCCCCTCCTCCACCTCCACCTCCACCTGTCGGACTGAGAGACAACAAACCACATGATGATGTCATCAGACAGCAGCAGCAGAGGCCTGCACCATGAAGCGAATCGGTGAACACACACGTATAAAGGGCGGGTTCAAGGCAGCAGACCAATCACAACCAGAGCACCGACGCGTCAGAGAAGAGGTGAGCGAACACCTTATTTCTCCTACGAGGTAGAAGAAAAAAAAAGAAGCCCATGGTCCAGTCCGACCGGAGTTTTTAAATGTTTACGTTTATTTGTTGAAAGGGTACTGATTGAACTTGTAAGTGATGCTGCTCTGGATCTGATTCATACGGTAGCCCTGAGGTGCAAAACAACATTGCAAATTCCGAAACACTTTTACTTTTACGGAGAGGGAATGTACCATTTAATGTACCCGTTGTCACTTCCAGTAAATGGTACATTCCCTTTCCGGTTGATATGTTACTTGTAAATTTGTTTCGGGACTTGTAAATGTGTTATGGTAGCCTAATGTAATTTTGTTTTATGATATGTAAAAATGTTTTCTAAAATGTAAATTTGTCTTAAGCTTTGTAAAAGTGTTTCGGAATTTGTAAAAATGTTTTCTAAAATGTAAATTTGTCTCGAGCTTTATAAAAACGTTTCGGAATTTGCAATGTTGTTTTGCACCTCAGGGCCACCGTAGTTTCTTTCCTTCTGTTCTGACTCTTTAAACAATGGCCAAACAACAGAACTCTTTTATTATATTATATATATAATATATGTTATTATATTATATATATTTTCCATCCATATTCTTCACATTTACATCAATAAATGTTTTAGTCCACCTTTTCTTTAATTTAATATTTAAATTTAGAGTTTTGTTTGTTGCAGTTTGTAACCTAAACATTCAAACTGGGCCCCTCCTCTGGGGCTAAATTGTTTAACGCAGCAGCAGTTGTCAGGACTGCAAAAGAATGGAAACACGGTCCAAGTGAAGGGCTGGAGCTGTGGACCGATAGACGCCATCACCAATAACGAGAGCCTTGTTGTATCGAGCATGAGAGCCGTTGTGGTGAGCTGAGAAGCAGGTGTTAGCGGCGAATGCTAACCACTAGTGCTAGCCTAAGTTAACCCTGAAGTTACCTCACTAAGACGTGATCCTGCTTCATACAGGTCTCAGGTTTAAATCTCTGACCTGAATCTACAGCTCTGATTTCTACTGTTTCGTCTTTGGCATTAATTCTCTGCAGAGGAAACAAAACCAGAGACAGAGACAAACAAACAACTCTGACCTGTGACACTGAGATTCACCGTTTTCTCTCTCATTAAGTCACCATCCTTGTTGTAGACTCTGCAGGTGTAGACTCCTGTGTCTCTCACTCTTTGGCGTTTCAGGGTCAGACTGAGGTCTCCAGTCCTCAGCAGGTCTTTATTCATCTCTGTTCTTCCTCTGTAAACCCAGTGCTGTTCTTTAGAGCTGTTCTCATACACAAGGACCTTTTTGTTGTCTCTGTCCGTCCACTCCACTCTGACGCCTTCAGACAGACCAGCTGTGGTCCTGAAGGGCAGCTGGACAGACTCCGCCCCCTCCACCGCATCCTCCTCCTCCACCTGTTGCACTGAGAGACGACAAACCTCAAAATTTGTAAACATTTTTTGGCGAAATGGTACCAGTTTTTTCCAGACATTTCTCAGTATTCCCAAAAATCCCCAATACTGGCCCTAATTTGAATGTACATTGACTAAGAAAGGAATGTTTTCAGTCTCAGAACAAATATTTGTGTAAAAAAAATGTGTGCAATGGGCGTCCGTGGTCTAGTTTGTGCTACTATAGGGATCCTTGATGTAAAAGAAATTTGAGAACAGACTTAGGCTTCAGCTGACGTCAGTTAAGTCAGTGAGGGTTCAGGGCCTGAGTCTTTAGGGGAGGGAGTGGAACTGGACCACAGTCAATGAGGTGTAGATGTGAAACACACACACACGCCCTACCTGTTTTGATGAATCGCCTTTTATGAACTTTACGCCACCAGACGACAACAACAGAAACACCCAGTAGAACCAGGAGAAGCAGGAGAACACACACAACGGAGACTTCAGCAGTGACAGAGAACTTTTCTGTGGATGAGATGAACATAAACAACGTGACCTTTACGTGACCTCTGTGACGCTGGTTCAAAGTCCAACCAGATCTGACCTCAGACCTGTATCCTGTACTGTAGGTGTTGGTGTGTGTTTCTGACCTTTGACCTTCAGCTGTATGTTTCTCAGTGTTCGTTTATTTCCAAACGCTGAGATGATGCAGGTGTAGTTTCCGCTGTCAGAGAGGTGGAGGTTCCTCAGAGTCAGACTGAGGTCTCCAGTGGTCAGAGAGTCAGTCTTCATGGACGTTCTGCTGCTGTAAACCTGGTTCTGGTCTCTGAGGTCGTCACCCAGCTGGTTTCTCTGGTGGACGGTTGGAGGACGGAGGTCGTAGCGGCTCCACGTCACCGTGGGGTTTTTAGGTAAAGGAGAGACCTCACAGGGAAGCAGGAATGACCTCCCACTGTAGACCTCCACAGTGTCTTCATGCCAGGACACTGAGGACAGAGACAGGAACATAGAATATGGTCTTAAATACTAGTTTGAAGGTTTTCTCGATACAAAATAATGTTCATTTTTCAAATTATGCCATCTAAAACAAAATAGATGATGAAGCAGAGTGGGTCTGTGGGCGTGGCTGACACTTGATTGACACAGTGACACTCTGTCGGCAGTCTGTCCTCATCATTACTAACAGCACTAACAGTATTTACAGTCATGAACCTGTTCATTGGGTAGGTGTAGGTGGGTGTTTAGAGCTAAGATCTCAGATTTGATCGTAAACATGTGTAAGATCATGAAGACCAACCCATCATAAATTAACAGCACAACCATGAATAGCCATATAAGGAGACCATGACCACCATATAAGGAGGTACTGTAAGTTGGTTAACCCTAACCCTGTCCAATAAGGAAAAGGGGAGAGAGGGGGAGAAAAAGAGAGATTGTGGTTCGGAGTCATTCTGGATGGAGTTAAAGGGCTGGTTCAACATTTTGGCAGATTGGCCCATTGCCATAACCCCTATAGTCATAGCAGGGCCGTTACCTTTATCGTTACCTTTAGACAATTTATACTGACTAATCTACACACACACACCCACCATCTATGTTCTTGATCCCTTTGTGAAGAATGACACAGCAAGGAACAACAGCAAACAGGAAAACCAGGAGAACCAGCAGAACATGGAAAACCAGCAGAACCTGGAGAACCTTGACCCGGTCTGGATGACGTCCTGTAGTCGACACAATCAACAACAATATTAGGTTCAAATATTAATAAAACATTTTAAAAACACTTTGCTCAGTTCCACTGTGACCTCTTACCTGAGAAATAACCAAATATACACAATATATTTTCTAAATGTGTTCTGACGCAAACACAATAAACCAGGAGAATCAGGAGCAGCAGGATGAAGACTAGAACCAGTAGACCAGCGATCCAGTCTGGAGGAGGTTCTGTCACTGAGACAAACAACATGAGATCAGATGTTAGTGTCGCTGTCAGACCCTCCCACCCCCCATACAGACACACTACATACCATCTTTGTTCTCAGTCCCTTTATGAAAAAAGAAAATGCATAGACCAAGACCATAAGCGACTAGGAGAACCTGGAGAACCTGGAGAATCTTGATCCTGACTGGTCGAGATCCTGTAGTCGACACAAACAATGAGACCAGAACATTTACATTAACACAATTTGGGTGGTTTGCAGATGACGTCACACGGAACGTCACGACTTCAGATGGAGGGCAGGAAGTATCCTAAGGTAGTATCACACAAAGGACTCAAATTTCAAAAACTGACTGAAAAACGGTGGGTGGGAGGGACGAAAGTGACAAAGAAACGGTGTGCTAGCATAAAGTCCGCTATCTTAATGCTAACGTAATGTAAAACTCCATAGACGCACTAACAGAAATTAGCATTGTGGCAAACTGACAGCCAGCAGTGAAGCTGCTAAAACCTGTTTTAATTCTGGCTTTAGCGCTGTTAACACGTCACAGTTTAATCCAGGGTCTGTGGTCAGTTTGCTCTATTGTTATTTTGCTATTATTAGTGGTGGCGGAAATGTTGGGCGAGCCGACCAGCGTTTCCTTACTTTCAGTTTTGCGGACGCTCATAAATATACAGTAGTGTGAAAACACTTTGCTTTTCCAAAACTCCTCGTTGCCCCTTTAACCCTCAATCTTAACCCTCAATCTAAAAAAATGTGCGCTCCTGCTAGTGCAAGTGCTGCCCCAATTCTCAGAAAAATTAAGTTGAGGGGCAAGTTTAAGGGCTGTATCGCCCTCAATATTGAGATTTTCCGATACCACCCTGGAGCAAGGACTACCCAGAATGGATTGCGTATTTTCACTAAACCGAAAGCTGCGAAGAAAGCGAGCCACAAATTTAAGTATTTTCTTTGTTAATAGAGATAAATATTACGAAAACCATTGTATTATCTTAATTTAGGCCCATTTTATGGATTATGTACGTCATTGTTGCATAACATTTATTTTTTTATTTTACGATCTTCTGTCAATAGCCGACTAGTGTTGCTATGTTACATGCAAACACCCATGGGGTTTGGGCCTTTTTTTTTTTTTTTTTTTTTTTTTTTCCGTCACTTTTTTTTATGCCTTTATTTGATTGGATAGTGGAGAGTGTGACAGGAAATGGGAGGCAGAGATGGGGGGAATGACACGCAGAATAGGGCCGTCCGATACGGGACTCGAACCGGGGCCGCCTGCAGCGAGGACTACAGCCTCCACACACGGGGCGGGTGCTCTACCCACTGAGCCAAACACCACCCCTACCCGCTGGGTTTCTGCCGCTTGAAGCCGGTCGGGAAGGGTTCAGTCGGTCGGTCAGTTGGCCATCCCGTCCCATTTCTAAGTCACAAAATAGCCCTTAAAGCAGATATCAGTGGAATGTTTTTGTTAATATAAGTCCTAAATAGTCCTATTTTCCGTCAGCAATCACTTACATGGAGTGTTTCAGCCGTAACACGAGTCTCTCCGTCACTCTGCTCTGCTGTAAACCCAGGAGAAATTTTTCCTTGTGGGATACAAGTGTTATCCAATGAGGAGAGAGAACGGCATGAAGGGCTGTGTGTGCAGCCAAGGGGTGTGCGTGAATGTGGTGACGTAGGGACGAGGACCAATAGATGCCTGACGAGGGCGGGGGTTAACCTCATGGTGCATCAAGGAAACTAACTTGTGTTTTTCCGTCCTGTGAAGTCATACCAGTTCGATCTGGATAAGTTCACGGGTCGGATTTTCTTCCGTTATAGTGACTTTCACAGGCAACAGGACGGTAAAAACACGAGCTACGGGGTACCTGGAACGCTACAAAGTCGTAGTTGTGACTTGAAGCTGTAACTTACGGTTTCAAAAGCCTGCCTGGAACGCAGCATTAGCCAAAACGGCCGGACCGCTGATATCTGCTTTAACACTTGGTTTTGAGGGCTACTAAAGTGAGGGTTGAGCTTGAGGGTTAAGATTTCCCCTCTGACCTCAGTTAACAGCTCTGACATCAGACTAACTTACATGTTTCCTGGAGACACACACACAGATAACTTACGTATTTTCTTCGTCATTATATACAGTATGCCAGTGTAACCAGCAGCAGTCAGTGAGAGCAGGAGACAACAGACACCAAAGACAATGTAGACCGGATCTTCATGACGTCCTGCAGTCGACACAAACAACAACATGAGATTAAAACATCACTATAAACAATGATGTGAAACATTAAAACACATTTCTGATGAGTCCATGTCCTCTGACCTTTGACCTTCAGTGTAACTTGACTCAGCCTCTCCTCTCCCCCTCTCCCTCTGAGGATGCAGGTGTAGATGCCACTGTCTCTGGTGGTGGGTCTCCTCAGAGTGAGGCTGAGGTATCCGGTCCTCAGAGCGTCAGTCTCCATGGACGTCCGTCCTCTGTAGTCCTGGTTCTGGTCTCTGAGTTTGTCTCCGTCCGGCTGACGCTGGTGGACGGTTGAAGGACGGAGGTCGGAGCGGCTCCACACCACTGAAGACTCATTCAGGTCAAACGTAGGAAAGTCACAGTACAGCAGGACAGACTCCATCCCCTCATATGTCTCCACAGCTGAGGCATGCTGGGAAACTGAGGACACAGACAGAGGCGCGCAAGAAACCAGAAGATAATCAGACTCTGATGAAGATCCAGTGTTTGACCTGGAGCTGCAGTGAACACAGATTCACACACCACAGACCTGAGGAACCAAACAGTTGTATCTTATAAATGCAGAAGTAGGAAAAGTGAAAGTTGACTATAACAAAACAAAGATATGATTTCATGGTTGTAAATGTTTGATTTCAATGTAAACAATTTATTAAGTTTTTTAGAAGCAGTACAAACTAACAGCAAAAACATGTAGCTACTGTATTTAGATAACACTCTGCAGTTACAGTTTACACACAGAGTGTAGGAAAATGTCCAGGGACTTTTAACAATGACGAGCAAATAAAGTTAACAGTAAAATTGGAGAGTGATTTACTACTGCTGATGTGAGTAGCAGCCATGCATCTTGAATTCTTATAGTAGGAGCTGCTGAGATAGGGTTAGGGCGTTGATTTGATTTTTTTTTCCCCACAAGGAAGCTATTTATAGCTCATAGGGGGCTCACAGACACACCAACACAACAGAAGTCCACACGGGACAAACACACAACAGACATTAAATACAACAAGACAGACATACAAAAGACATTACTAGCTTTCAAATGCAACTGTGTGTGAAAGAAAAACAACAACAAAATAAAACGAAAACGAAAAAGTAAGGACGCAACAGTTAAGGGGCAGGATACATTGGTTAAGGCAGAGCCCGTGTCTAGTTTAAACAGAGTTAGATGAAGTTTTTCTCACCGTACAGCAGCGTCACAAACATCTCAAACATGTTCATCTTCTCTTTAAAGAAAAATTAAATAAAAAGCCTAACACAGTCCCGTTAATGCCGCTACTTCCTGGACTGACTAACGGTTCACCGGACTGCAGCAGCCTCTGCAGCGACGAGCTTTCACTTTCGATTTCAACAGGGAGCGAAAACTCCCCGTGTCAGATTACAGACAATACACAAGGCTGAGTCAGAGGAATAATATGTGCCACTGTTATGAAGTGTTAGCCATGGTCCGACCTCCCATTGTTTCGACCTCCTGTTATTCCGACAAAATCAACCACAAGTCGGACCAATAGGAGGTCCCGTTAGTTCGAACTGTCATCGCTACTTTCTGACAAGCTCTTCCATTGATACGAGCATGCAGCTCTCTCTCTCTCTCCCCCCCCCCCTCTCTCTTTCTCCCTCTCGCAAAATAACGATTACTGAAAGGGCGAAAGCCCTTCTAGCCAATCAGAATCGAAAATGGAACCCATCTAGCCAATCAGAGACGAAGTAGGCGGGACCTTCCCCTACCATCCTGGGAAAAAAAATATCGCTTCCCGGAAACGCACACTCACGCGCGGCCCAGAATCTCTCCATATTCAGTCAGAGCCAGAAAGGAGCCAGATCATGTCAGAATGCGCACAACCATCATAAATGCTGATCAAGATTGATTGACATCTGTAGCAGCCCCTACTGTAGTGTGTACTGCACTGGACTTCTCTCATTCTCCTCCACCTTCTACCTCATAGATTAGTCGGGTGAGGATCAAACGGGACGATGATGATATCGATGAAAACGTTTTTGAAGTGACTAAGACGTTTTTGTTTGATCTAATAAGGAAGCAGTGGTGATCGCGCAGGGAGAGACACACAGACTCAGATACAGCCCCGCGACGGAGCTGATGCCTCACGGTAGTTTTTGTTTGTTTTTTTAATCGACAGATTTACAAAATTCACACCTGGTGTTATTCATGAAAAGTGCCACTAGGTGGCGCTGCTGCAGCAGAGTTACAGCTGCAGTTTAACAGTAACAGCAGCCTGTCTCTGAATGCCCATACAGTCCATATAATCTCATGTAGTCTCATGACTGATAAAAAATATACACAAACACATATGAACACATTTGAAATATTTATTCATGCCCACATAAGAAAGAAGTACAAGGGTTCCTGCCAATGCAATGCAATTGACAATGGAAGACGGTCAGATGTGCAGAGCCATCAGTGGGTTAATATACCTACATTATTGTTATTATTTACATGTTTAATATGATTTACATTTAGTGCAGCTCATGTTCAGAGTGTGGTAATAATTGTCTATGTGTTTATAGCTAATAAGAAAAAGGTAATTTATTGTTTGAAAAATGTAGTTCCCTAGCAGTATGCAGTACCTAACTCCCACCAGCAGAGGGTGCATTCGCTGTGTGTGTTTAGGAACAAGGGAAGTCTCGCGTGAATACGTTGAGTAAATGAGAACACAAAGTTTCTGGATGTGTGTGGCGAATTGTGATGATAAGAATATATGTTTTTGCTCTTTGCAGGTAAGAAGGGAGAGTTTTAATTGTATAACGAGTGGGTGAATGTGTTATGTGTTGGTTTATTATCCCGTTCGGACGTAATATGCTATTGTTTATGGACGTAACTGTTACTCAACCACTACGTTGAAAACGGCTAGCCTGTAGCAGTTAGCACTGGTTGCCTAGTGACGCCGGTCTAAAGACTCATGTAAAAGCTCGTGTAGTTCATAAATAAAATAATGAACAGGTTAAAATAGATATACACGATTAATTTGAAGAACAACAGCTGTTACATTAGAGAACATTGAGACATCATTACAAAGGCTGAACGTACTCGGCTTCACAGTACAATGTTTACACAACATGATGACACCTAAAGATAAAGGAGATGATGCTGATATCAAATCCACAATTCTGTCATGCCGACATATGTAGAGCCCTTGGTAAACATGGAAACTATTTAAGATGTGAGACATGGTTTCAGCTATTTGTTCACTGCCATGGTGTAGCTATACAGTAAGGAGCATGACTTCCTGGAAACCAGATGGAAAGGTTCAGTTTAGCTGGTAAAACCTGCAGTCTCGCTTTTATAGCAAATGTAACAATGTTCTCATCCAGGGCAGCTTTTCTGAACTGAAGTCTCAGCTCAGTCCATTGCTGCCGCTGCCTTTGAGACACTGACTTCGACACAGACTACGTTAGAAGATCGGGAAGAAGACAGACGAGCCGTCCACACAGAGACAGATCAGACACAGAACATAATTATTCACTTTCCCTGCAGACAAGATCCACATGGAGCCAGACGTCCCTGTGGACTCAAGACGGGACGATGGCGAGAATCACTTGAAGCTGGTTTTGGTAACAGCAGGTTATCGCCTGTATTTATTAAATACTGCAATGGTAAGTACACTCTCTTCTCTCTCTCATGGGTACAGCTTTCTCTTTTTGAATCCTCATTTCACGCAATCAGAATTAAGGTATAATAAAAATAGCTATAATACAAATAAAATAAAATAAATGTAAAATAAAATGCAGGTTATACAGCTGTTCTGTTTCTTACATTCATCACAGCTGGCATGGGATAAACATACAATAATTTCAAAATAAAAACATAAGAACACACATCCACTACATTGTCAAAACACAACAACAAAAAACAGGCAGTTGCGGAGTTCATACGTGTAATCTTTGTTGTTTAAGATGACAAGAAGAACTGATCTTTGGTTTCCACTGAGGTTATAAATAATATATACAACCAACTAGGGAGTTAAAACTAACCACAATTGCCACACACATTGGAAATGGCTCAACCTGGGTCAGGCTGAATGGCTCGAGGGCGCCCCCTAGGAAAAAATTCACAATAGCTCATGTATGACATTCATTCATTAGTCCTTCAGTGAGGTAATTTGCAGAATTGTACCCGCAAAGTGGAAAAAAGGATCAATAATTACAATAAGAGCAATAAGTGAAAAAACAAAAACAAAATCAATTTAAAAAAACAATAGTGGTAAAACAAATATTACAATAAAATATGTAGAAAATAGTTGACAAAATATATCAGGGTCTCTGCAGGTTTCAACAAGGCAAATTTGAGACTTTTTAAGACTTTTTTAAGACCATAATGAATACAATTTAAGACCCGTTTCACATCGATACTGGCAAAAAAGTACAAAAGACTTGAAGGAAAACTGGAGGCCCGGAATTACTTGCAAATTATATGAATATATTCACAGGTCTTTCACATTGGAATACAAAACGATAAACCTAACTAAAAACACGTCTCTATCATCTAGCCTACATCTACACAGCTGGCAGAGATGTGTAAACTCAACTGACAGTTTGACAGTTGAAATCGTGTTTCTTTCTCTAAATTTACTCAGATGTTGTTGTTTTTTTAAAGGGATAGTTCACCCAAAATTTAAATGTCAAATTATCTGAATTACAGGAGGTCTCGGCGTAGCAGTGCAAGGGTTGCAGTATTGAAGCCCCAAAATGAGATATTTGTACCGAAAAAAAGGAAATAAGTCCATATTTCAAGCTTGTTTTGTAGCGGAAGCTTCTCGAAGCTCCTCTTCCGCTGAAACTTCTCCCAGCCCTTAGTCGACATGAGGGTGAGTAGATAATGAGTAATGAGAAATTTAAATTTTGGGTGAACTATCCCTTTCAACATTTATTGTATGTTCAAGATTTAAACATATCAAATTTAATCAGCCTAAAGACCTTTGTGATGGTAAATTACAAGGTAAAAGTTTTACTGAGTAAACCTGAAATCAATAAAACTTAATGGCTGAGGTCTCTTAGCAAAACAGAGGAAAGGCAACTGCACTGACATAGTTCCCCTTTAACATGATCAGGTCTGATCAATACTCATCAATTGTGAGTCAGTAGCGTCCTCCTGTCTTCATCCATCCTCCATCAGCTGCTTCACCTCCATCTTCTCTCTGGTCCACAGTCAGATCCTTTCAATAATCACTAACTGATCAACAGACCAATCAGACTGATTGATCAGCAATCAGAGGAGTTTCGCTCCGCCCTGAGTTCTCTCTGTGGACGAGACAGAAGACAGTGAGACATAGACAAACAACCAGAGACAAACAACCAGAGACAAACAAACGACTCTGACCTTTGAACTTGAGAGACACTTTTATCTCTCTCAGTAAGTCTCCGTTCTTGTTGTAGACTCTGCAGGTGTAGTCTCTTGTGTCTCTCCATGTGGGGCTTTTCAGGGTCAGACTGAGATCTCCATTCCTCAGTGGGTCTTCTTTCATCTCTGTTCGTCTTTCGTAAAGCTGGTGCTGTTTTTTAGAACTGTTATACACATGGACCTTCCTGTCGTCTATGCCCGTCCACTCCACACTGACGTCTTCATACAGACCAGCTGTGGTCTTGAAGAGCAGCTGGACAGAATCCGCCCCCCCCTCCACCTCCACCTGTTGGTCTGAGAGACAACAAACCACATGATGATGTCATCAGACAGCATCAGGTTCTATGCATCATTCCAGTTGTACTGGGAAGTTGGACTTTCACTTGGAAAATTCACCAGGAACGCACCCTGAAGTTGGAAATCCGACTCAAGTGGGACGAACCTCACCAATCCAGACTTGACCACAACGTCATAAAAAACTTCATCCAGAATGGCTGTGTTGTACATCAACAGTAGTGAAAGCTCTCGTAATGTATTATTTATTAGCATGTCTGTTTTGTTTTGAATGACCAAAACCTCTCAAGGTGCTTCATTCCTACTACAGTTCTCAAAGACCCAACCCAGTCCAATCCTCTAATGTGGCTACACTCACGTGTATTAATTCTCATCCAGTCCGCGGCAAAAAAAAAAAAAAGAGAGAAAGAAAAGACCAGATCCAAGTTATCTGAGTTGTTGGGCCGTTGAGAATTATATTTTATGATTATATTATTTGCGATCTTTGCTGAGCTGATTTGTTCAAAATTAAATAAAAGCCTGACCCATATAGAAGCCTGTCTATTAACTAGGGCTGACCCAAAAAATTAGAAGCTTCGAAGCTTCGTTCGTTGGCCATGGTAATCGATCATGAAGTCCGTGATCGTTTTTTTTTTCTTTTCGGAAGGTGCTGGTGGGGGGGGGGTGGTCCCCTTAGTCTATATACCCTATAATATAAAATCTTTACACGTGAAAGAAGTAAAAATGTATTAAGCCGCATCTGTGTAAAGACTAAAGACGGCACAAAAAAGAAAAAAAAAACAGAAGGTGCGCTCTCCAGCTGCTGCACATCAGCTGGACAGCGTTTTAAGTCAATAATCAATAAGGGTGATAATTTGGCACTTTTCAACACAATCATGATAAAGTTTGAGAAATGTCTACAGGAGCACACCGGCTTAGGTGTGCAGATGCAGCAGTGACAGTTCTTATACCTGATCCACCTCCCTCTCTCCCTCCCGTCCTGAGGAGTCTCCTGGACAGATGCTGTATTCTATCTCCTCTTTTAATTTCCAACTGGCCCGTTTCAGTTTTGCCAGTGCACGCCCGGCGTCTCCCCACTTTCTCTCGCATGCGCACACTCGCACCTGATTCACATAACTACCGGTAAAAATAAATGTGATAGTAGGAAAACAAGTGAGAAAGAAATAGATGAGCGAGAAATTAAAATTTTGTGATCACAGCTGGCCACATTGTCTATAAATCCGTGTATCATTCGTTCTTTCCATTTTCAATTGGAAATCAAAAATCAAAAAATGAAAAATTGACAGATTATTTTGTTTTTTGTTTTTTAATCAAACACGAAATATGAAAAAATGTCTGGTTTTTCATATTTCAATTTTAGGCTCAGATCAAAAATACGAAATGGAAAAACGGGCAACAGGACAGAATTTGATTTTAATATTTAATTGGGTCGGGTTTACGTCACCCGGAAGTTTGGCGATATCAAAGAGACACAGTTACAAAGATCATTCATAGTTTTCATAGACGTGATCTGCGGAGCTGGAGGGTAAAATCAGCTCAGCGACAAGACCGGACACTGCACAGAGCATCAACCATGAAGACTAGGTCATCTCACTGGGCATTTAATTAGACCCCCCCCTCCTCCTCCCCGCTACCGTTCTCAAATAGACGCTGGGACTCAGGTCTCCTAGTGGGCCGGGTCTGGCTCCAAGTTTGAGCAAATAAATGAGCAGAGATCCGACCAGGAGCCTGGCCCCGATGTGGCCGGACTCACGAGCATTAATTCTTTATTAATTCTAAAAAAAAAAATTAAAAAAAAGAGCCCGTAGTTGTGTTCATAGAGACGTAAAGTGTGGCCAGCTGGTGATCTATGCGGATCGAGAGTGAGCGAGTGAAGGAGTGAGCAAGCGCGAGAGAAACAGCGCTGGTGCACCAGATGCAGGTTGACCAACACACAGCCTGCCTTCACCTCCTAAATGACACCTGTAGCCTAAGCTCTCATCTTGGCTTTAATGGGCGAGGTGAGGGATTCTGCAGGCAGGAACTGTTTCAGTGACTGAAATAGGCTACTGGCGAAAAAAAAAAAACAGCGACGAGAGCTGGATGTGATCGCTCAAAACTTGACCCTGTCTTATGACAAGTCTTCATGGTTGATGCTCTGTGCAGTGTCCGGTATTGTTGCTGAGCCGATGATTTACCCTCCAGCTCCGCAGATCACGTCTATGAATGAATGATCTTTGTAACTGCGTCTCTTTGATATCGCCAAACTTCCGGATGACGTAAACCCGACCCAATTAAATATTAAAATCAAATTCTGTCCTGTTGCCCGTTTTTCCATTTCGTATTTTTGATCTGAGCCTAAAATTGAAATATGAAAAACCAGACATTTTTTCATATTTCGTGTTTGATTAAAAAACAAAAAACAAAATAATCTGTCAATTTTTCATTTTTTGATTTTTGATTTACAATTGAAAATGGAAAGAACGAATGATACATGGATTTCTATATCTGCTGTTTATATGCAGCGGCCTGTAGGACCACTATTGGCCGTATTAAATGCTCAGAAAAACAATTTTGTTTCATTTTAATAAGTTGTAAGCTTCAGAAACCATCAAACACTGGCCTATTGTAGCCTATATTTAGGAAAGGTCGTGGACTGGGGGACCTGGGGTCCGTTTCAGAAAGCGAGATTAGTGGAAACTCTGAGCCTGAGATGAGGGAAACTCAGAGATTTCCAGCTCAGGCTCAGTCAACCCTGAGCTCGGGATTTGACTCAGAGTTTGTTGAGCCTGCTTCCTGAAACGGACCCCTGTAGTTTTAATGTAAACCCAAATGGTCTGTGAGACAGCTGAATCCACCTGCTCCAGCAGCCTACCCCTGATTGCTCGTGAAACGGCCCGGACGCACTGCCTGTGAAACCGCAGCGCAGCGCGCTGGAGCAGAGGCAGTTTCTGATCCTTCGATGTCTGTATTTACGCGAGCCGCGAGCTCCGTCTGTCAAGCTGGATAGACCAGGTTGTACCAGACGGGAAGTCGGGCACAGACAAGGTGAGAGACTCCGGTCAAATAAAATAATTAACTGATGATTAATTTAGCTGTTGCTTGTCCATCTATAAATACTTGTCAGTTGCGTCTGCACACGAGACACACACATCGATACAGAGCTAGAGACAGACCTGTGGAGTCGCATTTGACCGGCGCAGAGAGAGCACGAGAAGCCGCTCCCCGTGCGACCAGCCAGGCAAGCAGCTGCTTCTGCAGCCACTGTCCTTGCGCTTAACACATCTGTTCATTTAAATTTTTGTCGATATTCTAAATATTCAAGAAAAACACACAACCCAATAGAGGAATGGACTGTTATTGTTGATGAAATATATCAAATGGAAAAGATTACTTTCTCACTTCGGCTACAAATGGATAAATTCACAAGGTCATGGTCAAAATGGGTCTCTTATGTACAAACATCACAGTCACATTCTAGAAACTAGATCACTTGTCTCCACCCACTTACTCACGGTTATCTCCCTGTTAGTTGGAAGGACCGCCAGGTCTTATGTGTTTCATATGTACATACTTGTATGTGTATGTATTTCAGAACTCTTATCATTTTGTGGTTTGATCTCCCTACAACTGAATGCAGCTGCTGTTATAAACCCATACATCCTGTTTTGATTCTTCACTGTTCCCTTTTCTCGTTTGTTTAGTTAGTTTTGTTTGTTTGCTTGTTTGTTTTTTCTTAAAAATATAAATGTATGTAGGTTTTGCTTCTTTCAACATTACACAACTATATGGCGACAGCTATGTTGACATGATGTTTCCCTCTTTTGTTGACAATAATTGTAAATCAAGAATTCAATACCAGCTGTGTAATGTAATATGTGAGAATAACAATAATAAAGAAAATTAAAAAAAAAAAAAGAAAAACACACAACCAAACATTTGAAGCAAATTATATTAAAGGAGTCATCACCCGGAAATCGCAATTTCTCTTGTTAAAACATGCATACTGGTGTTTGACCTCAGTTGAAACTTGCCTGAAAAGCTGGAGTTTGAAAGCGGCGCCGTTTTTTCGCTTCGGCTCTTTCTCCGAACAGGAATAGCACACAATGGTGTGCCTTCCTAAAGCACGAGATCTTTGATTCTGCTCCGACGCTGACCTCACCGGCGGAGGCTACCTGCCTCTTTCACCACCCAACCCCGCCCCGTCCGCTACCTGAAATCGCCGAAGCGGTACCAGGGGGCTGTTTATGTTTTGGAGTCTGCATGCAGGCAAGCCCCCCCCGGCTCTGTCCTTCCTGCGGCGAATCAACGCGTGCCTCATACAATGCACATCCGGACCAGATCCGGACCAGTCAAAACCTCGCGCGTAATCTCGCGTGATAAAGTCGCGGTAGGAAAAAGGGTCAGAACAAGCTCAATGTTTGATTAAAATTATTTATTTTTTTATTAATAAGTTTTACGAAGCGATCCAAGGGGGGCTGGATACGTAAAAAACCAGGTGATGACTCCTTTAAAAAATATAGACTATTATTATTATTATTATTTTTTTTTATGACCCCCCCCCGCTCGGGCAGCCGTCGAAGCTTCGATTTAAATCGAATTTATGGCCTCGAAGCTTCGATTGTCAAAACATGATAATCGGGTCAGCCCTACTATTAACATATTGTGAGTTGATGTCGATGTGACTGTATTGGATATAAACTACAGGTCCACAACCTGGACATGACTTCTCTGCAGAGGAGACAAAACCAGAGACAAATAAACAACTCTGACCTTTGACCTCGAGAGTCACTGCTGTCCTCCTCAGTAAGTCTCCGTCCTTGTTGTAGACTCTGCAGTAGTAGTATCCTTCATCTCTCCGTGTGGGGTCTTTCAGGGTCAGACTGAGGTCTCCAGTCCTCAGCAGGTCTTCATTCATCTCTGTTCGTCCTCTGTAAATCTGGTCCTGTTCTTTAGGACCGTTCTCATACACATGGACCTTCTTGTAGTTTTTGTCAGTCCACTCCACTCTGACGTCTTCAGACAGACCAGCTGGGTTCAAGAAGGGCAGCTGGACAGACTCCGCCGCCCCCTCCTCCACCTCCACCTGTTGGTCTGAGAGACAACAAACCACACGATGATGCCATCAGACAGCAGCAGCAGCAGCAGCAGCAGCAATGCATCCTGGGAGTCAAGAGCTGCTGCAAACTGGCTTCTCTATTTACAGCTGTGGAGCCTTAGCCTGACTCTCGCCAGACCCTTTTATGTAAATAATGAACCAATCAGGATCGCATGGGCGGGACTGTTCGATTCAAACAACAATGGCGGCTCGCAGCGAGGAGTCGTGCGTTGGCATTGATTCTGCTATTTCAACTGTTTTGTCGAATCTATCGAATATTAATTCTTTGAAAGATGAACAGAGAACGGTTTTGAAGGCATTTATTGGTGGCAAGGATGTTTTCGCTCTTCTTCCGACCGGGTTTGGCAAGTGGTTTATCCAATCACATACAAGGATTTTTTTTACAAGGCCCCGCCTTCTGAAATACATCGCCTATGGAGCAGTCCCAGACCCTTGTGTGGAGCTCAGCGTAGCTTTGCTGAACTACAAGGATCTGGCGAGAGTCAGGCTAGTGGAGCCTGAGGTGGTCATTCAACCTGTTTCTGATTGTAACATGTTACCAGACAGAGTAACTGTAATAATATTACGAAAAATATAATGGAGTTACCCCCAACACTGGACATGAATTCTCTGCAGAGGAGACAAAACCAGAGAAAAACAACTCTGACCTTCGAACCAAAGAGTCACTGCTGTCCATCTCAGTAAGTCTCCATCCTTGTTGTAGACTCTGCAGGTGTATTTTCCTTCATCTCTCCATGTGAGGTGTTTCAGGGTCAGACTGAGGTCTCCAGTCCTCAGCAGGTCTCCATTCATCTCTGTTCGTCCTCTGTAAACCTGGTCCTGTGCTTTAGGACCGTTCTCATACACATGGACCTTCCTGTCGTCTCTGTCCGTCCACTCCACTCTGACGTCTTCAGACAGACCAGCTGTCTTGAAGGGCAGCAGGACAGACTGCGCCCCCTCCTCCACCTCCACCTGTTGGACTGAGAGACAACAAACCACACGATGATGTCATCAGACAGCAGCAGCAGAGGCCTGTACCATGAAGCGAGGGTTCCTCTCAGCCTATCCAGCTGAATCTATCCACAAACCTGTCCACTGGATCAGCGTTACCACGACACTGGTTATCACCTCATCTCTGACCTGAATCTACAGCTCTGATTTGTACTGTTTCATCTTTGACATGAAGGGCCAGTCCCAATACAGCCCCTAGCCCTGCCCTTGAATGCCGCTCTGCTCTGGGAACAGCTTGCAGCGCGCAGCGTGCTGTGCGGCTGTCGGCTACAGTGTTGCGACTTTCTTGCTAAATCTGGCGACTTTCCAAACCCTTTTGGCAACTTTTTGACAAAAGCGACTGGCGACAAAGCACGTTATCACTGCTGTTTTCACCGTGCAGCGGAGCGGGTGCTCTGCAACGGCCGCTATGAGCTGGCTGCCCCCGCCCTGAAGCACTCAGCGGCGGCCAGTCACACAGTAGTGTCACGGAGCTGTCTCTGCTGCGGCCGGAGACCCGCACCTCTGCACTCTACGCTGCCACACCCCCCAGATTTGCCTACAAAAATACTTATTCAGTGACGCCACACTGCAGAGTAGCAGTAAAATGAGCAGATTTCCACTTAACACAAAAGTGCGTCTGAGGATGAGGGCTAGTGGTAGTGAATATGGTGAACATTGGAATTGGGCCGAATTCTCTGCAGAGGAAACAAAATCAGAGACAAATAAACAACTCTGACCTTTGACGCTGAGATTCACAGTTCTCTCTCTCATTAAGTCTTCGTCCTTGTTGTAGACTCTGCAGGTGTATCTTCCTCTGTCGCTCCCTGTGAGGTCTTTCAGGATCAGACTGAGGTCTCCAGTCCCCAGCAGGTCTTTCTTCATCTCTGTTCGTCCTCTGTAAACCTGGTCCTGTTCTTCAGAACCGTTCTCATACACATGGACCTTCTTGTCGTCTCTGTCCGTCCACTCCACTCTGACGTCTTCAGACAGACCAGCTGTGATCTTGAAGAGCAGCTGGACAGACTCCGCCCCCTCCTTTACCTTCACCTGTTGGACTGAGAGACAACAAACCACATGACGATGTCATCAGACAGCAGCAGCAGCAGGTTTTAATCTCTTTACTGAAAGTGTTGCGCGCGCACACACAAAATCTCCCATCCTGGGGCTGGGGTGTAAAAATATGTCTTCATTACCAGTATTTCAGTATGAAAGCCCACAAACGTAAACAGAGAGAGCTCTCAGGTTTCTTTATTGTTAATGGACGGAGCAAGAAAAAGAAAAAAAAGAGAAAAGAAGTTTACTGTCAGTATTGACGTTGCTCGTCACAACTGTGTGTAGTTTGTCATTATTGACGATGATTTGATCAGATCTGATCCAAGAACATTTGTTCTGAGTCTGTCCCTCACACACCTTGTGCTGCTGCTGACAGTAAACGGTAAATCATCAGTCTCAGACCGTCAACAACACTTTGTGGTCAAGGTAACGTGAAAAGGGGGTAAGTGCTGTTCTGTTCCTGTTTACAGCATCTGGATCCTAACAGACTCTCACACTCAGTCACCGAGGCCAGTGGTTCTGAAAGTGGGGTCCAGGGACTCCAAGGGGAAGAAGGGGAAGATTTTCACAGCAAAAGCTCTGTAGTCTCTCTCTCTCTCACACACACATCCTACCTTTTTTGATGAATCGCCTTTTATAAACTTTACGCCACCAGACGACAACAACAGAAACACCCAGTAGAACCAGGAGAACCAGGAGAACACACACAACGGAGAATTCAGCAGTGACAGGGAACTTTTCTGTGGATGAGATGAACATAAACAACAACGTGACCTTTACGTGACCTCTGTGATGCTGGTTCAATTCCAACCAGATCTGACCTCAGACCTGTCTCCTGTACTGTAGGTGTTGGTGTGTGTTTCTGACCTTTGACCTTCAGCTGTATGTTTCTCACTGTTCGTTTATTTCCAAACGCTGAGATGCTGC
Organism: Decapterus maruadsi; assembly: GCA_030347415.2. Classification (NCBI taxonomy): domain Eukaryota; kingdom Metazoa; phylum Chordata; class Actinopteri; order Carangiformes; family Carangidae; genus Decapterus; species Decapterus maruadsi. The sequence goes on from CM064898.1 coordinate 7,356,843, forward strand.
AGGTGTAGTTTCCACTGTCAGAGAGGTGGAGGTTCCTCAGAGTCAGACTGAGGTCTCCAGTCCTCAGAGACTCAGTCTTCATGGACGTTCTGCTGCTGTAAACCTGGTTCTGGTCTCTGAGGTCGTCACCCAGCTGGTTTCTCTGGTGGACGGTTGGAGGACGGAGGTCGTAGCGGCTCCACGTCACTGTGGGGTTTTTAGGTAAACGAGAGTCCTCACAGGGAAGCAGGAATGACCTCCCACTGTAGACCTCCACAGTGTCTTCATGCCAGGACTCTGAGGACAGAGACAAGAACATAGAATATGGTCTTAAATACTAGTTTGAAGGTTTTCTCAAAATCAAATAATGTTCCCTTTTCAAATTTTGCCATCTTAAACAAAACAGATGATAAAGCAGAGTGGGTCTGTGGGCGTGGCTGACACTTGATTGACACAGTGACACTCTGGGCAGTCTGTCCTCATCATGGCGCTAACGATGTTTATTAGTCATGAGTCATGACCCTGTTCATTTTAATCTGTCATGTAGCTGGTGTAGGTGGGTGTTTAGAGCTCAGATCTCAGATTTGATCGTAAACACATGTAAGATCATGAAGACCAACCCATCATAAATTAACAGCATGACCATGAATAGCCGTATAAGGAGACCATGACCACCATATAAGGAGGTACGTACAGTAGGTGCATCCTGTCCAATAAGGAAAAGGGGAGAGATCTCGTGGATGTGAATAATTCTGGGTGGAGTTGAAGGGATAGTTAAACATTTTGGCAAATTGGCCCATCACCATAATCCCTATAGTCATAGCAGTAGGTTCGTTATCTTTAATTGTCGGTGCAAGCTATTTTTAGAACGACGGAGCAGAGCCATGAGCTGCTTAGAGCTACGCTACGGAGGTTAATGGCATTTCTTGGTTTCCCTCATCAAACTCATCAAATACACAATCCAACAACTCCACAACGCTCTCGTGGACAAGTTGTGACCTGCACATTCACCACGTTATGAGCAGCGCCGTAACGTAACCGTCCACTGCGGATGACGGCGGCGATGGCAGGGGGGGTGAGTTGACGACGGCGATGACACAACAGAACAATCCTGCCTAGGAGGTATCTATGGTTACTTTTAACCAAAAGTCTCTTGATATGTCAAACAAAGAGATTATAAAAATACAGAGGTTATCATGATGCGAACCATATGTTGAAAAAAAAAAAGACCTTTGTTTCGGTGGAAACCCATCTTAACAGGCGGGGTGGGGCCCCCATGGCATGCGGGGCCCCCCCGCCTCGTCAGGGCTGCGGGGGTATACTTTACGGCCCAGACTATGAGATAATAACAGAACGTTACCAGACAGAGTTGTTTTAGAGGTAAATGCAGAGACTGCTTGCTGAAAACTGTCCCTGAGAGGAACGCGCGTCAGCAGTTTTGCATGAATTTACCCCCTGACCCAATTTCTAAACCCTGGCTACGGCCCTGTTGCCCACACCTTTTGACTTGCTTTCCTCACCCTAAACTGACGCTTATTAACCGATTATTAATCATTAAAAAGCTTGTCTGTGACTAGTGCCGATCGGATAGAATAATAGAATAATATTTCTACAAAACAAACATTTCTACGTTTTTTCACATTTAAATTCAAAGGCAGTTGCGTATTGTCCTATACAACAGAGAGCAAAATTAAAATTGTAATTTCCAACAGTGACACTTATGTGCATTTCTAAATGTACAGTACACAAATACTACACGCAGTCAGGAGCAGGTGTAGATTTTGTGAGAAGTTCAGGTCAGCTGAAAAGGTCAGCTTTGATGAATGTGGAAAAACACGTAAATTTATGGCTGTTGCTCACGTTTCATGAGAACTAATGAGTGTTTGAGTTGTGACTCAGTGTGTGTTGGGGGACAGGACACAAAGAGACAATTTATACTGACTAATCTACACACACCATCTGTGTTCTTGATCCCTTTGTGAAGAATGACACAGCAAGAAACAGCAGCAGCAACCAGGAGAACCAGGAGAACCAGGAGAACCTGGAGAACCTTGACCCAGCCTGGATGACGTCCTGTAGTCGACACAATCAACAACAATATTAGGTTCAAATATTAATAAAACGTAAAAAAAACAAACAAACAAACAAAAAACACTTTGTTCAGTTCCACTGTGACCTCTTACCTGAGAAATAACCAAATATACACAATATATCTTGTAAATGTGTTCTGACGCAGACACAATAAACCAGTAGAGTCAGGAGCAGCAGGATGAAGACAAGAACCAGTAGACCAGCGATCCAGTCTGGAGGAGGTTCTGTCACTGAGACAAACAACATGAGATCAGATGTTAGTGTTGCTGTCAGTCAACAGAGATGTGACTCAACCCCCCCCCCATACACACACACTACATACCATCTTTGTTCTCAGTCCCTTTATGAAAAAAGAAAATGCATAGACCAAGACCATAAACAACCAGGAGAACCAGGAGAACCCGGAGAACCATGAGAACCTTGATCCTGACTGGTCGACATGCTGCAGTCAACACAAACAACAACATGAGATCAGAACATTTATAAACATTAACACACACACTCACTCACTCACACACACACACACACACACACACACACACACACACACACACACACACACACACACACACACACACACACACACACACACACAGATAACTTACTTATTGCCTTTGTCATTGTATACAGTATGCCAGTGTAACCAGCAGCAGTCAGTGAGAGCAGGAGACAACAGACACCAAAGACAATGTAGACCGAATCTTCATGACGTCCTGCAGTCGACACAAACAACAACATGAGATTAAAACATCACTATAAACAATGATGTGAAACATTAAGACACATTTCTGATGAGTCCATGACCTCTGACCTTTGACCTCCAGTGTAACTTGACTCTGCCTCTCCTCTTGCCCCCTCCCTCTGAGGATGCAGGTGTAGATGCCACTGTCTCTGGTGGTGGGTCTCCTCAGAGTGAGGCTGAGGTCTCCGGTCCTCAGAGCGTCAGTCCTCATGGACGTCCGTCCTCTGTAGTCCTGGTTCTGGTCTCTGAGTTCGTCTCCGTCCAGCTGACGCTGGTGGACGGTTGAAGGACGGAGGTCAGAGCGGCTCCACAACACTGAAGGCTCTTTCAGGTCAACTGTAGGAAAGTCACAGTACAGCAGGACAGACGCCACCCCCTCATATGTCTCCACAGCTGAGGCATGCTGGGAAACTGAGGACACAGACAGAGGTGAGACAGAAACCAGGGCCCAGTTGTTCATAAAGTGTAATCTGGATCAAAATTATCCAGATTTTGAAATCCCCCCTTTTTTCTATCCAGTATCACTAATGCATCAGGGACTGAATTATCTCCTTACATTAAACTCTGAGCAAAACAAATGTGGTTCAGAAGTTGTCTTTTACAGAAAGAAACACAGTCAACCCAAGTTTGTGTCATAAACACAGGAATAAAGTATCTGGCTTCATGCAAAGCAACACACCACGGCATGCATCAAGGAGTAGTTAAGTGACTAACTTCTTACCAAAAGTTGAGAGTTTATATAGGAATGATACCAAGCCACTGCCCAACGACTGTTTTCTGACCAGTCTGATTATATCCTCCATATAACTTGCGATACACACACATTGGAGGTCAGCCAGAGTGGACCTGTCGCTAAAAGCCCCAATCTCCCACATCTCCATCCTCACCGACCCAACACTATCAGAGTCATTTTAAACGGAGATGTGTGTGTCGTGGGGACACACATGTTCTGACAAATATTTATCTCATTTGACGGACAAAACAACTTAATAAATCATCATTTCATTTATTTTATTTTAAAATCGAACATTCTCTAGTTGACCTTTATCTGTGCCCTCTTCCTGACTGCATACAAGCCTCTGACTGATCTCCAGTTTCACAAAACATACTCTTTTCAGTATGAAACAAACCAGTATATAATTATTTGTGATCAGTTAAGATGACCAACATTAAATCTCAAAACCAATAGATACATAGCGAGTATATATTTAATAGTAACATAATATTGTCTTTCAGCATTAACTTATTATAAACCTTCATGTCATTTATAATGAAAAATACCACAACACAAATGCGAAATTGGTCAGTTCTTGTGTGGCTGCACCGCTCAGAAAGTCTCCTCTTTTTTTTCAGAAGGCATCAGGGACTGGATTATCTCCACATTACAGAGCAACATGTGTGGTTCAGAAGCAGGACAGAGACACAGTCAGAAGCTAGCGTTTGTGTCATAAACACAGGAATATGACTCTTGACTTGCTTCAAATAAAAAAACTTTTCGTCGTACGTTTGAGTAGCCACCTGATGCTGTCTGTTGAAAAAAAGTACACTTGAAGCAAATAAAGAGTCGATATTCATGTGTTTATGACACAAACGGTAGCTTTCTGACTGAATACACCGATCACCAACAGGGTCTCGCGCGCGAGAATTTAGATAGTTTTACAAGCATGTCGGCTTGCTTGAAGTAAATAAACTTCTCGGTGCATGTTTGAGTAGCCATCTGACGCTATCTGTGGAAAAAAAACTGCAGCTTTGAGGGATGTAAACAGCCTAACTAGCGGGACTTGCACCCACTCACATTCATTGCTGCCATAGCGATCCACAACTACCGCAAAACAGGAGCGATTAAACTGTAAATCTTCACATTCCTTCTTTTAGACCTAAAATGATAGGAACATGACCCCCGAGTTGAATTCGCCTGGAATTGTCCTTTAATTTTACACCTATCACAGTCAGGAATCAGGAAACCTCCTCGGTTAACACAGCCAGAGTCCATGTGTAGTTCATGGAGTTAGATGGAAGTTTTTTCTCACCGTGCAACAGCGTCACAAACACCACAAACATCTCCATCTTCTCTAAAAAAAAACAAAACAAAAACACCCGTCTTCATGGAGTGAGTGAGTAGAAGTAATTTGTCGGACTGAGGCAGAGAAAACTTTTGTCTACTTTTGAAATCGAAAGTAAAAAAAAGAGAGAGAGACACAGGAGACAGGAAGTGAAAACGGCACGCCCAAAGCCCACAGAGTACAGATAAGACGCGAGGGTCACTGAACCCTGTCATAAAGTGTAGGCTAAAAAATAACTCACAAAGCTGTTGATACAGTACATGTATTAGTGTCCTGTTATGATTTTAATCAGTTCAGGGACTCTTCTTCACACACACGCTGCACTGAAGCTTGGACATTGATACACATGGTGTCATTCATTAAAATGGCCACTAGGTGGAGCTGCTGCAGCGGAGATACAGCTGCAGTTTAACAGTCATTCTAGACTTACAAGAATGTGGATATGTAATCATTGGAAAATCAATGAAAGTATTTATATTATCGGAACCACTATGTGTAAAAACAAAAAAAAGGAGGAGGAGAGGGGGGGGGTTTCTGTGTGTGACCAGGTGTCCTTTGTGTCAATGTCACAGCCACTTGAAGGCCACAGACTGGTTGACAGCTCAGGTCTCATGACTGAGAAAAAACACACACACTCACCAATCCACACATATGCACAGAGACACTTCCCGTGATGTCACAGGAGGCTGTGCTCTAACGGCAGGTTGTGATTGGCTGCAGTCTGGAGGTGTGGCCAGAGGAATATGAATGACTTCTAACGGTCTGTGCTGATGTAACTGTGACATCACAGATATGAGGAGGACGACCACCAATATGTCCATAGAAGATAAGACAGAAGGCAGGCGAGCCGTCCACACTGAGACAGATCAGACCCTGAACATAATGACTCACTTTCCCTGCAGACAAGATCCACGTGGAGCCAGACGTCCCTGCGGACTCAAGACGGGACGACCTGAGAATTATATAAAGATGCTTTAATGCATTTATAGCAGACATGACAGCTGTGACGTCACCAGAGGTCACAGGTCGTTCTTCAGTGTAGCTTTGTGCTGCAGGCACCTGTCAATGATTCATACCTGCTGCAACTGGTGCAGGCAGCGGCGCCTCAGGAGCTCTGACTTCATTTACCCACATGGACCACAGTTTGTATAGTAATCCTAAAGCTCAAACCTGATCTGAGTCTTTTTTCTTTAATCCACTTTATATACATGTAATCTTTGTAGTTTAATAGTAATAAGATGATACAGTATGCCAAGAAGTGGAGGTGTTTGGTTTCCATTGGAGTTATAAATAACACTTTATTTATAACCAACCGGGGAGTTAAAACTAACCACACTTGGCACATACATCAGAAATGGCTCAACCTGGGTCAGACTGAATGACTCGAGGGCGCCCCCTAGCAAAAAATTCAAGACAATATCAGGTATGACATTCATTCATTAGTTCCTTGACAGAGTTATTTGCAGAAATGCAGCTGCAACGTGGATGACAAAAATAGAAAAGCTATAATAATTAGGAGCAAAACATTTATTAATAAAATAATTGACAAAATGTATGTAGGTTGGTAGAGATGTGTATCCTTTTATGAAATATCTTGGAGTTAAACGCTAAACTAAACTAAACTTTTCTTAATTTACTCATGTGATTTAAATAAAAATATTAACATTTAACATTATGTTCAAGATTTAAAAAGATTGACCTAAAAATGGCAGAAGTCTTATGATTATTTTTTTACAGTGTTCCCCTCCACAACACCGTGGCTGTTTAAAACAAACAGATTCGTGGTGAACTCTTGTTTTCTGCCTCAGGGGTGACGTGTAATCCTGGTCCACTAATGCTGTGGATTTTCATCCAGCTGTGATGTCCTCCGACAGGTTGAACTGAGTCACTGCTGCTCGGCTCTAAAATAAACTCGCCGCTGCTCACGGCTTCATACGTAGATATACACTAACATCCCTGCCTAACATGCACATACATGGAAATCTTGGGATGAGCTGAAGGTTTGCAGCAACCACTTTATGGATGTAAGGGACACACTGTCTCATCAGGTGTCTTATTTTGAATTTTAGAAGATCATTTGGTCCAAAACGTATGCGGTGACGTTGGCGTTAAGACGTTGAATCTGTTCATATTGAAGGGGAACTATGCCAGTGTTTTGTGAGGTCACTGTGACCTTTGACCCTTGACCACCAAAATCCAATCGGTTTCATCTCTTGAGTCCAGGTGAGTATTTGAGTGTTGTGGTCACGATCACCCAAGACCAAGACCAAGACCAAGACTTTGAGGAGGTTGAGACCGAGTCAAGACAAAGACCAAGGGGTTCAGGTTATGTTAGAGTAAAAAAGACAAAGACCTTGTAAATGTGGTCAATATCGGTCATGAGTACCACACCCTAGCGTAAATAATAGTATAATAATAGTGACTGAGATATTATGTCCACACAAATGGGACAAACAGACGGATGGACGATCTGACAGCAGTACATCTCAGCTCAGAGGCATAAAAAGATCAACCGAACACTTGAAAGACTCCGACTCAGATTCACATCCACAACGGTAAACTCAGCTGGACCCTGATAAAAATACCTGGACTACATGTCACCAACTGTGATGTATTTCAAAGTAAGACACTTTGTTTCCCTTTTACTTCACTTTCATCACTAACTATGATTGATATTTTATTTCTTGTTTGTTTTGGCTTTGATGATGTGATTTGACTGAAAAGGTCAAGTTTCATAAAGCCAATCAGACACCCCATCTATTCCCATGGCAATAACTCAATTTAACGACACGTGGTAGTCATGGAGACACTGGAACATCTATCTATCTATCTATCTATCTATCTATCTATCTATCTATCTATCTATCTATCTATCTATCTATCTATCTATCTATCTATCTATCTATCTATCTATCTATCTATCTATCTAAGCTTAACTTAACTTTACACAGTCAATAACAAACCCAAGGGGGGAAAAAAAAAAAATCACAGTCGGACCACCACCCCCACCCTGATTTCTTTCCGTCCCACACACACACACACACACACCCTCCTCCTCTGTGACAAATTGGATGACCAAGGGTCCCCCGTCTCTCTCTGTCTTCTTGGTCCCCAACCCCCATAAAACATGCTCCCATCCCCCCATAGGCCCCCCTCTCTGCATGGTAAATAACCAGGCAGGTGTATGTATGTATGTGTGCGATGTGATGGGTAACACACACACACACAAACACACAACACACACCTTTCTATCCTCATGATAAACAGTCGGCTGGAGTCATTTAGCTGAGCTGTGCGTTGTGTGTCGACAACATGGGACTCATTACTCTCTGATATGTTGAGCTGGGCTAAACTCAAAGAGACTGTTTACTACCGTGTGTGTGCGTGTATGTGTGTGTGTGTGTGTGCAGGAGTACGTCCAACACACACACACACACACACACACTGGTGCAGCCAAGAAGAGGAAAATGAGATGTCATGCAAAGTATGAACAGCAAATCTTCTCTCCACTTAACACAGTGGGCTGAGAAGAAGGTGACACAGAAATAGAGAGAAGGAGAGAGAGAGAGAGAGAGAGGAGTGTGTGTGAAAGCGTGAGTGAGTGAGAGAGTGAGTGAGTGAGTGAGAGAGAGAGAAACGTCATCTGCCTGGATTGGACAACCGGACTAGAAGCATACAGGCACCGTCCGGAGGAGGGACAGAGCCTCCACTGTGTGGCCGGACAGAGAGTCACTGTGATCGGACAGGAAACCGCCGCTGTTCCCGGTCCTCTCCAGCAGCAGCAGCAGCAGCAGCAGCGGTGGTGGTGGTGGCTGTGGATGAGGAGGAGGTGGTGGTGGAGGAGGGTTTGGATGTTGGAGGACGCGCCGTGCAAAGTGACACTGGGTCTGGGAGGTAGTTGTAAGTGAGTGAGTGAGAGCGGAGGAGAAGGAGCAGAAGGAGGGATATTTTGGGGGGGAGTTGGACATGGCTTCTTCTCCCGTCACCAACGCATCGCTGGAGGGAGGGACACCTTCACCCACCGGGAACGAGGAGCTCTCCACGACCCGACAGGTAACAACAACAACAACACGCCACGGTTCCCCGGTGATGGTGATGACGCCGAACTCCTTTTGAAAATCTCTCCATTTACAGCTTTAATGAGTGCACGCGCATACATGCACGTGAGCACGGGCGTGATATTGACACATTTCTGACTCAGCAGAAAGTGCTTTACAATTCGGCACATAGAATATTTATATCAGCATTAAAATCACAATTAAATCACATGTTAAATGGCTTCATCGTGCACTTTTGCAACAGCAAAGTTCATACTTCTCTGCCACATGTGTAACAGCACACGTCTTCTAAAAGATGCATTTGCAGACACCATAGGCTATGTATTTGGCAGCGTCAATGGGTGGATGTTGAATGGAGTTTGCTGGTGCGTCTCCTCAGCTGCTCAGTGCTGGCTCATAGTTTGTCCCATGAAGAGACTGGGAAAGAGAAGGCGCGTCCCCTCAACGTGACACTAGATCTCTGCTGCAGGATCACCAAGTTCTCCCACTGATATGATGTTGATGTTTTGATTCAGATTGCTGGAAATAGATTTTCTAACCCCCCCTCCCTCCCCTCTCCCTTCTTATGCATGTATTTAAAATCAAAATCTTGGACATAAAATCAGTCCACCAACTGCAGGTCAGTATGCACAACACCAGTACAGGGTGTAGGGTTCCCTGACATTGACATTGAGCCGGTGTGTGGGGTTGTGTGTAGGCTACAGCCTGTTGTCTCTGTTGTAAAGGTGAATTTGTTTACAGCTCCCCCCCCACACACACACACTGACGCCTTCATAACAGGTGTAGTGTGGTGTCAGTGTCACCCAGTCCGACGGCTCTCATGTACCAATGTGAACATAGATGGAGTGGCTGGAATGCAAAAGTGAATGTCGGCTCTGGACGCTCGCTCTGTAATCTGGACACAGGGGACGTCAGAGAGGCAATTATGAGAATTTCAGTACCTAGAAATTCAGACGTGGCGGCCCAGTTGTGCAGAGCATGTTCATGTTAGACCATGTGGAGGCTTTATCTGTGTCTTGAGAGTGTAAAATAGAGGAGTAACCCAACCCAATGGACTTTAAAGGGGAGCTATGCAAGATGTTTACTTTCAATAAACAACTTCTGAGTAGGCTAATCGTGTTAAATGACCTTGTTACGAGGAGAATAGAGCTTCTCTGCCTTCCACCTAGCGTTTCTTGGCCGAAAACCAACCTTGCAAGATTAGCGCCTCCGACTTGGTGTCCCAGGTCTGGTCTCGCGATAAACATGGACTGCTTCACAGCACTACGATCTTGTTAATGTTACCCACCTCTGTAGATTTAGCTCCATGGATTGCCTTCTCGCCAGCTTTATTGAAAACAAATGCACATGGCCCAGAGGGGAGGGAGGTTTTATGAAAGTGAAAATATGCACCCCGAAACTGTAGGGGGAGCTCCATATAGAAAAAGTCACCAACTTGTATAGTTCCTCTTTGATATGCTAATTTAAGTCTTTTTTCTAAGTCTTTTGACCATCTTCAAACTGTCTTGAGTCTAACCTGAACCCCATGAGGACGTATAATGATCTAATGATCCACAATGATCCAGATCTTCTCTTCCTAGTAGAATCCAAACAGTTCCCCGAAAGCAAGCAAACAGTGGTGAGGAAAGACTTGTTTATTAAGAGCCAGAAACCTGTAGAAGAACCAGAGTAATGGTGGGTGACGATCTTACTCGACTGGTTGTGAACATAGTTAGTTTGACCACTCTGGTGTTGTGTTGTGGTCTGGACAGGTTGAACCAGAGACCTGATCAAAGTTGCTCCCTGTGTTACCAACTTTGTTGTCGTCGCTAACAGCCGCGGAGCTGAATTTGTACTTTTATCGCTACATTAGTCTTTGTTTTGTTTTGTTTGAGCGACCAACTGCAATCAGATTCTTGTTTACAACTATCCGCGCATTAGTTAAGATCAATTTTCACCAAACTGTGATGGTGAAAACAACAACTCCCATGATCCCTCTTTTCAGGATTTCACTTGCAACTGTTTCGATTTAGAGACCCCTAGTGGCTGAAATTGTGCACTACGTGTTATACTCTTTGTTTTACAGTTAACAAAAATGTTTCTAATGCTTGTGACTTGTTTTCTTACAGTATTGACCTATATGGTAGGAGGAATAGTGTGTCTTGTGGAGAATATAATTTCTAGGCCAGGATGTCTCTGTAGCATCATAACGCTGACAATGCTGACTGAATTATATTCATGCATAATTTAGCAGCCAGACTCCTGTACTACTTTATAGGTACAACTCATGGACGTCAGTGTTTCCCAGCTATTAAATAATACCAAACGCAAGGTGCAACACTGAAAATGTTTCCTCAGCCAACTACTTCCTGACACATAAATAATTGAACAATATACTCAGCTGTAACAGTGATGCTGTCTGCATGCATGGACTTTGCTTAGTCACTGTCTGGTGTGAACTTCACAGCAGAAATCTGTGTCCTGGCCCTCTCTCTCTCTCTCTCTCTCTCTCTCTTCATCCCACATTATCTGATTGCTAATGTGATTGGCTAAATATCCCAGTCTCACGGTGACAGTTTTGAGTGCACACAAAATGTTCAGCCAGAGTTTGCAGAGCAGAGGTTTCTTGCATGTTGGTGTTAAAGTGGTGTTTTGAGGCTCAGTGACTTGTGATCATGGACGGGGCTGTGGGCTGTCAGTCTCCGCAGCTACAGCACTCACTTAAATTGTGCCTGTTGTCTATTAGCCAGTGTTTTCCATTCAACCACAGTTGCAGTATTTCCTGTAAGCACTGAGTCCAAATTACCATTGCAAAGCACTGCACTGTTATGACCATGTGGGTTATGGGTGTTTGTCGTTTTCCACTACAGGTTGGGTAAGGAAATGATGTTAGAAATGCAGGAATAAGGATTTTTAGCGGAAAGTGCAGTGGAAATCAGCTGTCTTTTGTTTACATTATTTATGTGCTCTTAATTTGCTAATTCATCAGGGGGTTGGCCACAGATCCTGGTAAGTGAATTGACCAGTGAGATGACGATGCAAAAGAACATTTCCACCCTATTCTGTGTTTAAAAGAGCTTCTCTATAACTGAGGCCAAATGCACAGGCCCAGTGAATTTCCTCATATATAAGATGTAGCATCTTTCATTTTCATGACCTGCTATGTGCAGCTTACTATGAAAATATGTTTTGATGAGTGGTAAATTATGCATGTTAGCTGCTTTGCCAAAAAAACTTGGCAAATTTACAAAACATTTTGAAAGAAGGACTGAATGTAGAGGCCTCACTGGATGTAAAACTCATCATATTTAAAGGAGCTATTTCTAATTCTAAGTTGCATATCTGGAACAAACCATAGACTGTATGGACGAGGCTTATGCAACACCATCTACAGGTTTCTAAAGAGCAGATTTGAAGCTCAGAGTGAGCTGCTGCACCTTCGTCATCTTGGCAGTATCGGACTCCGCCCACTAACCCGCTAGCTCATTCAGAGGCGGGGCCAGTCTACTGACGTTAGCATGCTAACCATCTAGTCTTTGCCCATCACTTTCCCATAGTGACTCACTGTTGTCTCCCGTCTGTCCCCAAAAGCTTCCCAGAGGACGTAGTGCAAAGACACAGACAAAAATCTTGCGCCCCCTGCTGGCATTAAAAGACACTGTCCTGTGGTTTAGGAAATAAATTGACAGCGAATAATGAGGAATTCACACCATTCGTCTTCACCGTATTGCCTTGCCAGTTGAACCTCAATTTATTGGTTAGCACAGTTTTTGAACCTTTGAACACCTAGACACTCTCAGCTCACTCAGGAAACCTTCGACTTCCTCGCGATTACAATGTCACAAAGAACAAATGACTATCTTTCCTTTCTTCTGAATCACCGCAGCCCTCTGGACATTCATCTCCAAGTGTGTGGAAGTGGATTGATTAACATTACAAACAGAGTGTGAAGCTCTGGTGATGGGCAGATCAGCAGTTAAGAGGGGGGGCGACCTGTAGTTTTACCATCAGGTCTGCTCCTGCAGAGGAGGACATCTGCCACTTGGTTTTTTATGCCTCAGCCAAGGTCAGATAGTGACAGACAATATCAGACTGTGGCTACGAGGGCCGTGTGAGAGATACATGGCTGTAAACTGAAGGGGAGACAGAAATACATCGCTTTAGTAGTGATCAATTAAAGGATGTTAATGTGATAGTCACTGAGGCAGCTCATAGGGCTTCGGTTTCTGTCTGTAGAGCTCTGTGAGAAATATCAAGGATCGAAGGGATGAAAGACTGAGTAAGGGTTTAGATTTGAGATTGCTCCAATTTGAGTTTCAATTTCAGCAGAAAGAGTGTGAAGAAACCTCTTTTTCCAAATTTTAGACCCATTCTTCACAGTAATAATGACACCCAACTCCTAATTGGCCAGGTTTAGACAATATTTTGTAGTGTCAGCTGACTCTTTTTAAAAAAAGTTTATTCCTAACACAGCTACAGTTTTGGTCATCAATAACCCATAGAGACAAAAATCCCTTTTATGTACAGTACAGATGGATTATAAATTGCAAGTAATAGGGTTGGATCACAAAAAAATGGCACACAGTAGTAGGCTATAAGAGGTCTATATATTTAAATACTGTATAGGAATAAACCACTTGATTATATCAGCAAAAACGAGAGATTAGTTCATTTTAATCATCATTTATCCTTTTATTTCAAATTTTTGGCAACATGCACAACCACCTATGAACTTTGGCTGACAGAAATCACCAGATGGCTATAAAATCTCAGTCATCATCCGGCCCACCAGCCTTAACAAACCCAACCATTCAGCCCAGCCAGTCTCCCTCCCCATGCTTCGCTCAATGCCCCACACATGCAGAGACAGACTGGGAGCAGGAAAGGAAAGTTTAAGTCTTTTCCTTATTACCTGTCTGTGTGAGCCATCTATTTTTTTTTCTTGTGGATGAAGCGTGTTAGCTAGCTTAGAAAGATGAGATCCTTATGGTTAATTTCTCCTACAAAGTTCTGGTTTGACAAAATTTACCTGTTTTGTTGATTTCTAGAAGCTTCAGTCGTGAGTCTTTGTGTTAACTTGATGCTAGCTGAGCTGTGGCGTAACTTCAAACCCTAAAGGAAGCTTTTCTTCTTCTGTTGGCGGGATGTGGCTAGTTTGTTAGCATGCTTAGCCTATTCCTGAAGTAGGCCTACAGTTGATGGAGGTCTTACTAAAAATATTGTCACTGCATCTCAAAACAACGACTAGTACAAAAATGTTGAGCTTATTTATAATGGTAATGATTTAGTTTGTTCGCTAACTTAGATGCTAGCACAGATGCCAAGGGGAGCATATGTCAGTCCGACTGCCCCAAAGTCCGACGGCTCATTTCTCCGACTACCCATTCTACAGCGTTAAGGTCAGGTTTAGGGTAAGGTTAAGGGTTAGGGCTACTTAAGTCGGAGAAATGGGAGGTCGGACTAATGGACGCAAAAATAAAGAAATGTATGGTCGGAGAAATGGGTAGTTGGACAGATGCCACGCGCCCAGATGTCAAGGTTCGTAGGGTAAGGCCTTTTGTCCTGTTTCGTATATTTATATCATTGGACCTTGCAATTATCCTATTACCTTCAGTTTCTCACAGCCATATGTGGCCTCAATCTGCATCTGACCATAAATTCTCAACAGTTTATTTGGTTTAAAACATTAATAGCATTATATATATAGCACCATTCACAAAGTTCTTGGCAAAAACAAAACAACACAGAGACCACAGAAAACAAAGTCATACACCAGTGTCACAAACCGGAGATGGACTGCCCAAGCAATACAGCAACACACAAAGGCATAAAAACAAAACTGAGTAAAACTGTGAGAGAAAATGAGGCAACAGTGATGGGGATTAAAAATGATAGGAAACTAAAGGAAAACAATAAGTAGATGATAAAAAAGAGGATGGTTTGTGGCATTAAATTTACCCAGTAATCAGGACAAGTCCATCTCTCCGCTGTGTGCTGTAATGACTATGGCTGTAGTGAGCATGGCACGGTGATGTGTTATTGGCAGGTCTCATTTCACACAGATGTATGACTCAGCTGGCTGCAGACAGATGGTCCCGGCTCAGTTTGCAGTGTCACGCTGGTCTTCAGCCGGTCCAGAGCTGTGGGTCTGTTCGCTGAGGCCGCGCTCGCACATCTGACTCGCCGTCCTTGGGGTTATCTTCTTGTCACGTCGAGGAATTAGCCCTTCGTCCGTCCCCTCTTCCTCACCTCACGCGTTCTCTTTGTTGTCGTTCCGCCTTGATCTCTCTCCCTCGCTGTCCTTTCATTAGCCAGCATTATGTCTCTGTCGCTTTCTCTTCTCCTCGTGCACTTTATCCCTGCAAATCCCATTACATGCTTTTCCACATCAGCTGTTGACACACCAGCCATGAGCTGTGATGGAGGCATGAGGACGCGTTAATTAAACAGGGAGGAACCATCAAGAAGGACAAATGCAGTCTCTGGCTTCAATTCAGCTTTCTGACATTTCAGTTTTAAGATGTATAAAACTTCAAAGTCAAGACCGGAGGAGGAAACAATGATCATTTCTGAAACTGCAGTGGCCCCCGAGGGTTCAGTTCACTTCAACATTTATTGAAATTTCAACTTAATTTAACAACACACAATAAAACAAAAGTGTTTCCATACAGGAAGCACTAAAAAGTTGGGACCAATTGTGACATTTGAGGTAAAAACCTTTGATAGGTGTATGTAAGAAGGTTAGGAGTTAAAAGTTACTTTTTCCTCTTGTGGTTTTTGCTTTTTTTTGGACGACAGGTCCTCAGGTTTGACTTGAATCCAGGTTGCTGTGGTTAGGATGTAGCCTTGTAGCCTGGATGATACAAACCTACCCCTGCTGATAAGATTGATGATTTCTTCTGGAATTGTTGGACTTAACACGGAATTGTGTCTGGATATTCATGGGTCCCCTGTTGGGAATTTAAACTAGAACGCCCAAAGTTGGATCTCTAACTAAGCCTGCAGAGCCTCACCAAACGACCAACAGACACTTCCATCGGATTGTTGTCAATCGTCACAAGAGAATATTACTGCCATTTGTGGTTTGAGACTAAAGACTACGTTTAATTTCCTTCACCATTTCTAATTACACCTGGAAGCTAAGTGTAACCCAATCTTCATGCCACACTTACATACCAAATATACCGCCCCCTTCCTTCTTTTTGTGATTGCATGTCTAACCACTATGCCTGTGCCCATTGATCATTCACTGTATTTACATACAGTACACCCTCTCCCCTACTGTACAACTGTCCCCCTGCCCTTCACTCTGGGTCAGTCTGTTGCCTCTGGTCTGTTCTGTGTGAGCAAGATCAATGTCTTTGAACTCAAACGACTACAGTAAACTTTGAGCCAGTGCCTTCGACACTTTCCAATTTTTTTGGTTTTACCATAATTACAAATGCAGGGACTTTTCAGTTCAGAGAAGGACAGATATGCTGTCCCATCACTGGCATTGATGGCGGGAATCACAGATAAGGTATTGGCCAGATGTGCTTTTAGTACTGATGACCATGGATGTAAGGTCTGCTGGTAGGAATGTCATCATTTCACTGTGATTTGGTCTTTTTAATGTTTTAGTACCTCCTTTTCTCCTCAGCTGATCACTGACAGACTCTGATGATTTAAATCTGAAGGCGCCGACAGCATATTTGCACTGGTGTGGGCTCATAGAGACTATTTAGACTGCCCTCCAGGCTCCGGGCCGTGGGCATGCGGCACATTGATGGCATGCCTTCACAGGGCCTCCTGGGGTTGTGTATAAAGTCAGTGTGTGTTTGAGTGTGTGTCTGTGTGTGAGAGAGGACAAGCTGGGCATGTGAAGTGCAAAGCAGGGAACAACATTGATGGAATAAATCTCTTAAGCTGGAGCCTCGTCTTGTTTTATGTGCATGTGCATGTAAAAGGAGTCTAAATAGGCATCAGTGTGTTCAGGGACGGTCGGCGGCCTCCAGGGGACAAAGACAGCATTTTTTCACCCCCCAAAAAACACAATTGACCGTTTGATCAGATGGCTCTCTTTTAGGTCTTTCAGGGACTTTTGTGTTTCTGGCTTTGGAGGCGAAATCTATGAAACAGCATGTTTTTTCTTTGGTCTCTGGGAGGGGCAGTGGTTCCTTGTTGGGGACAGTAAGTCAGTAATCGATCAAATGAACATGTGTAATGCAAAAAGTTAAAAGGGGTGCTCATAAATGATATATATTCCCTGAAACTGCAGTTTATCTTAGCCTTATGGATATTTTGGGCCTCTTTTAGCTCTTTCTTTTGCATTTTTGGACCACAGCTGTGCAGGTTTACCTCTTTGCTTGTGTCTTAGGTTGTCTCAAGCTAAATCTCTAGACCTCTAGAAACCAGCTGACATGGAGCAACGTCTTTTTTCTGAGATAAATGGATGCCATTTCAATCAAGCTCTTCATGGAGACCGTAGATTTATATCCTTATAGGTCTAGAGTAATGGGGTTGGATGAGTCTCCCTAAAGATTGGAGTGAGATCCTTGGTCCTGAGATCAGTCATCCAACATATTCAGCATATTCTCTGCCCTGATAAACAGGTCTATTTTAAAATAGCATGATGAAAATAAAGGCTGTTCTATCATCTGACCTGCAGCTATCTGGGAGGTCAGTGGAAGTGGCCATCGGCCTCTACTTCCCCTATCAGGAAACAGCAGATAATGTTGTGATGTGTGTACAACAGTAGCTATATTTGGATGTTTTGCCGCATACGTATTTTCACAATAATTTGTAACACAGTCGCTATTCTCCACTTCTGATAGTAAACACATGCAGTGCAGAGAAACTGAAAGCTACGTCGCTATGATTCATTAGTACCGAGCTGCAGGTTTGACCTCCAGAAACCTCCAAAAATACCATCACAATCAAACCTACTGAAGATAAACAAGACACAAACAAGTATTTTAGGTCTATTTTCAAAGGCGACCATTTCTTATTTTGAAATTGTCTCCACATAGATGTTAAATTTAGGTCTGAGTCATAACCACCACCAATATTTTTCACTTTAAAATTGAAGAAAAGCAGTGACTTTATTACTTTTCTTGCATCAAAACCAATCATTTCTGTTCTTTTAGCTTTCTAGAGGTCCAGAATCAGATCACTAGCGTTTTCTGTGACTGTTGTGTTTCTGGTGACCTGTGATTGATGCCTCTCACTAATGTAGTTGTGATTTACTGCTGCTCTTAAAGGACGTCTTATTGAATAAGAGCACGTCTCCAACCGCCTGCCGTCCCACACCGTCTTCAACCCACTGTCCCATCTCATTCACCCTGTCCCATTCATTAGAGCATCACACACACACACACTCTGCTGTCGGTGACGGGGTACTGAGGTTCAGCAGACCTTGAGGTGAAGGTTATTATGGTCTAGCAGTCACTATCCTCATTACGGCATGAAGATATGTCACCCGACTCGCCAGTAGATCAATAGCACTGATGTGTAGCAGCACAGCAGGGACACATGGACCAGCAGGCTACACTGTGTAGTTGTTTGTGGACATCAGCCAATGCGTGTGTGGACAATATTACTTGGAATGATACAGTGTAATAAGCTGGAAATGTAAGAAATTGATGGGCGGGGGTCAGAAAAGCAGAGTGTGATGTAATAGTGCTTCGGGAGGACTTCTTTCTCTTTTATTCTCAGCTGTCCTTATTTCCCTTCTTCCTTCTTGGAAATAATTTGTCTGAAGCGGTTCATGATAGTGCGATTTTCAATGAGGAACACAGGCCTGTCTTTCTGTTGGAGCTTTGTGTTGTGTTTTGTTTTTTTTCCATCAGTCAGTCAGATCAGCGTAGATGTTTTGACAACCAGAATTCATGTGGGTCTCCAGATAATAACTCACTAATTGAGTTTATTCATTCACCATCATGACAGAAGGAGGAACGACGATAATTGAATGTGAAAGATGAAATTGCCAGAAAACATGGTTGTAAAATCTGCTTCTTGTCTTGAAGTATTTCTTATTTCAGGGATGACAACATAGTTTTGCTCTTTTTTCTTTTTTTTTTATCCTTACCGCCTATTGTTTTATCGTGTAAATGCTAACAGCCTAGCTAAATGCAGTTTATGGGTTCAAGCCCTCAACATAACCCACTTTCCCACAATCCCTATAACTACATCAGTTTACAAGTGAAATAATTACTGTAATTGTTTGATATTCTGGCGCATCATAACCACACAGTTGGATTTAATTATCTGATGATGGCAAACCTCAGATTTTCATCCCCACACTTTTATTTTATTGTCTTGATGTGGGAGGTTTGTGCTTAAAACGCACTAAATATAATCAATTTCATACCCAAACCCAAATTCCTTTCTTTTGTGGATCTCACTGTTGTTAAGTGTCATGAGCCCATCTGGACAGTTTGCAACATTTTTTACAGTATGTCGTAATGCTTTTTCCATGATGTCAGCTGAAGGGGGTGAAATGTGAGACCTTAACCCAGGAGGGAGTGGCTGCATCTGGGGCGAGCTGGGGCGAGCCTTCCCCTTGGGTGGACTGATCTGGAGGACTGTTGGAAGAAATATTCAATTCAATCCACTTTCATTTTTCCATTACGCTGCATTACATGTTATGTGTCAAAGTGTATGTGTGTGTATGCACCTTGAGAGAAATCAATTATCCTTGGTTGAATTAACCAATACTTCCAACCAAGGGTGGGGTAGACGATGGCGGTCGGTGCTGCTGCTGCTTAATTTGATAAAACAGCTCAGGCCTCAAGACGCCTGATGCTTTAATCTCATGATGGGAAATTCTGAGTGGAAATTATTTTGGTATTTCAGCAGCACTGAGCCAGGCTGAGCTTTAGATGTGTGGCATATAGCTGATGCTAATTAATCCCTTTGAAACATGTGAGTGTGTGTATGTTTATCCGCTACCTTTATCCTGTTAATAAAGTGATTCCCAAACCTTGTGCATATCCTGCTTTGTCCTGTATGGAGGATCAGGGGTGTCAAAAAACAAACAAAAACTAAATATATCAATCAATATAAATGGTGAAATGAGTCAGAGGTGACAAAATACTATGATCTATATCTTATTTAACTACGACAATCAAAGTACTTCCTGTATAAAGGCAATACATCCATATTAGCTGTCAGTAAGTTGTCAGTTGTCAGGTTTTAGTTCAGTTTTCTGTCTTTGTCTCGTCACTTCCTGTTTTATTTTGAAGTCCACATCTCCCTGGCTTCCTGTCAAGTTTCCCGCCTGTGTGATTAAATGCCCCGCCCTAATGTGTTTCACCTGTGTGTCATTAGCAGCCCCTCCCCCTTGTGTATATAAGGCTGTGCCCCCCTTCCCTTCAGTTTGCCTCATCCACCTCCGCCTGTTGTTGTGCCGTGTGCTCCAGTGTGTGGCCCATCCTTGTGAGTTGTCAATATTTTCATCTTTTGCGTTTCCTTAGTTGGTTTTCTCAGTTGTTTTGTACTTTTGTTTGAATTTGTCAGTCTGACAACTGGTCCTACAAGGAAATCACCTGTTTACACCAACATTTGGTGTCCTGGTTGGTTTTGACACGCTTAGACCTCCGTAGTCTGGCACTTGGTTAAGTGTAGGTGTTTTGGCATGGCTAACTCAACAACACTAGAGCGGGGGTCTCTAATCCAATCATCCCTCTCACTTAGCACAGAGTGTAGGGTGTGTGATTCACATGCCCATGTGTGCATGTGTGTGCAAAACACCATGTTTCCTGTGTATCTGTGTGACGCCCGGCTGCTATGTTGGTCTCATGCTCCAGAGTGAGGAAAAAGCTATTAAATTAGGGTTCATAGAGAACAGTAATAACATTTTAATCTTGTAACTGAAACATAATATAGCCGACCGTGAGGATATTGACAATCCACTCTCACAGCTAAAGCTAAGTTGGGTAATGTAACCTTAGATTTCATGTTATGAATTGTTTAATTGTCTGTGGTTTGGCCAAAAGCAGTTCCACCAAGTCCAATAACATAACAAGGCTTCTCATAATGCATTGCAATTTACTGCTAAGATCGTTTTTCTAACACTTAGCTACAATGTTTACCTCAAATTATCGATGCTAATTGTGTTAGCAGCAACTTTGCACACGCACTCAATAGCCTGTGAGTCCTCGGTTCTCCGGCCTCCCTGAACCACCATTCATTGTGTTTGCTAAATTTGGTTTCTGCTGGTTTCACAAAAAAACAAGAAGACAACAGCAACACAATGCAAACTCCTGGCCACCCAGGTGAATCACAACACGAGAGATGTTGTAGTGCATGTTGTAACCAAAGAGGTGCAGGTGCAGCTTTTGCTATGAGTGAGTATTGATTTGTATTCATTGCGTGTGTGGCTGGAGGGACAGTGTCTTTACCCTTGGCGGTGTTTTGATTGCAGGTGTGTTTCTGTCTGACCTTTTGTGACCTCGGGGTAAACAAACTGTTTGCTGACGTAGAAGCTGCTCTGATCTCATCCAACCACCATGCTCAGAGCTGCGCTGCTAGCTTGGTTATAATGTGTGCTAATTAATCCTTGCCTCTTTCTTTTGTGCTCTTTTGAATCTGCTCTAAAATAATAATACTCTGACAGGAAGGATGACCTTGCATGCTGCACCAGGCTGACCAATCATTTATTCATTCATTTTTAAATATATTCCCAGAGTCTAAAAAAGGTCAAGTGGAAGCAGAAATAGGACTTGAATCTTATTAGCATTGCTTGGGCCACTACTCCCATTTGCAGGGATCAGTGTAGACAGATGGGGCAGTTGGAAACCTGAAATGAAGAGCAGTCACTAAGACTCAACGTTGGGTTTATTCTAACCTTAAGAAGACAGTGTTTCTTTTTAACTAAACAAAGTTGTTTTTGAGCCTCAACCTGGAGCAAATGTCATATGACGGAAACACTTACCGTTCATTTTTGTAATGGGGCTTCTGGAAATCTGGAAGAAACGGTTTCTTCCAGATTGGGCTGCCAGATCCTTAAATGTCAACAAAATACATTTTGTACTTCAGAGGGTGTTAGGTTTGCTGTTTCCATCAATCATTAAGATGTTGCACCCAACTAAACAATTGCTGATAGCTGTGAACATCAGTCAGATCTCAAACAAACTCCTATTTTTCAAGGGAAAACCTTCCAATTGACTTATTGTTGTAGAGTTTTAGCTTAGTTTTAGTCCAAATGAAGGAGTTTGGACGATAATGGCTAAAGTGTTGGGTTGTTGCTGTCTGAGTGTTCGGGCATTTGCGTGTTGGGACTTTTTTTGTGATGATTGTGATCCAGGGTTTTAATGGCATCAAACGTGTTAGCATCTTTGTATTTCCAGATGAAGGTAGAGCTGGTCAACCTATAAGAAGGTTGCATGATGGGTGAATGTGCTAGTATGGTAAAGGCCTCAGAGTTAAGACTAGAAAGGTGCTATCGGTGCAGTTTTTCAGATGTTTTCTGTTCTTTTGGCTCTGGTTTGGTCTCCACCCTCCTGCTCTTTAGCCGCTAGCTCAGCAGCTGTACTCGTACTTCCTATAGCCTTCAGAGGTCTGTTGTAAATAAATGAATGCAGTGACGTTGTTTAGCGCGCCGTGCACACACACCAGGGCTGTGTTGTGGTATTTTCCATGTGGAAGAGGACACTGTTGAACTTTTCCAGGGCAGTGAAGATGGAAACACTGATGGTGGAGCTGCATGGTGAAGTGTTGCCGCTGTGGTACAGTTGGAAGGAAATCATTAAAGTGCCAGGAGCTGGTGGAGGAATGTTACCACACTAACCACTGATCTGTTAGACAGAAGGACAGACAGGAAAGATCCATGACTAACCATGTTATGTGTGTTTATCTGTGTATGGTACTGTAGGCGTTGACCAAACCAAGGGTGTCCAACATCTTTTAAAAACCCTCTGAAAACAAGTGTACGCTCCTTTAACCCAGATTTTACACTGATATGGTCTTGTTTTAAAACTGTTCTAGCCTTAACGCTTCCTCTACTTTTGTCTTCCTACAATGAAGCCCTAAAACCAGGGGAGGGTGCAGTCTAATTGCTGCCGAGTATGATGCCACCTTGTTCTGGGGTTCTGTTTGCCGAAACCCTCATTACACATGTTTGTTTGCAGAAAGTAGAAAGTAAATCTCCACACAGACGCCGCTTCACCCCCGTTCCTCTGTCATCCATCTCAACAACCGTCTGATGGAGGCGACGCGCCCCCGTTTTAATCAATACGACCGTCTACAAAGGTCCGTCGATGCAGAGACTTTCCTGTCGAGACGTGGTCGTGTTATTTACTTAGCGCAGCTTCTTTTCGTCGTCTTTTCTCTCTGATGCTCTCCTGTCAGAGAAACGCTGCACTCTCCTTTATTCCTCCACTGCTTTTATTTTTAGTCCCACTCTGGTCCCGTGGCTTCTGTGATGACTAAGGTAATGATGACGCCGCCTTTTTTTTTTCTCCTGTCTATTTGTTTAGACGAAAGCTTTGTCACAGCAGATGATGATTTTACAGTAAAACCAGATAAAAAAGAAACCAGTGGAGGATACAGAATAAAAACAAAATGATGCAAAAAATATCTGACAGGAACAAAATATGTTAAAACACTATTAGGGGATGGGACAAGTTGTGCCTGCTTCTTTGCTGTTGAATGTTTCCACACTATACGCTAAGAGTCCCATAAGCCTTTGCTTGTCATATCTGCAGGACTTATCTTCTCCCCAGAGGAAGGTGTCCTTGTTTTTGTCACATGGAACAGAAGAAACTCTAAAAATCTAAAAATACAGCGTCGCGTGTGACAGCACGTCTTTGTTCTGCTGCTCTTTGTGGTTTTGCAGGAGCTGAAAAGTGGCTCGGATGAGTTTGTTGATGGCGCATTTATTAATCATCCCATAGATTTATCATTAAAATCTAAAGATTTGCTTTGAAAACACTTTCAGTTCTGTGTGCTCTACGGATAAATAAAGAAACAGTGAGAAGAGTAAATGATGGATGTTTTGCCTCCTTTTCATCTTTATTTATTAAGAATAGTTAGGTATAAAACAATAATTAAATTCCCTGAAGCTACCAGCAGCTACTGAAAACTTAACATTTCACATTCACACTGAAACTACACAATATCTAACTACAAAAAAGGATGAAGCTGGAAATGTTTATCTACCTCTCTCCATCTCTTTATCTTTCTATCTTTCTACTCACTTCAGGCTAATGTAAGAGACGTGAGCAGCTTTTGATGGAATATCTGCCTGATGCTGACAAACGTATGACAGACGATTGATATAAGGTGACATTTCCATCCGGCCTCTGTCGCAGCAGGGAGGATAATCTGGTGTTTTTGCAGCTTTTTATAACGAACCTGAGGTTGTTTAGAATAGCAGCCGGTTGGATGAGGTCATTTCACTTTCACTTTTATGCAATTAAAGGGAAACAAGGTCCAGGTACACTAAGAGTAATGAGGTTAAATGACTTTGATAAGATAAGTTTTCTTTCTCTTTCTTTCTGTGCAGCTCTCATGTTTCCTCCATGTCTCCTGTAGGCCTATAAACCTATACCAGCCCGTCTCACTCTGCAGTTCTACACTGGAGGCCGGTTATTATCACAAATGTTATTAAAGCTTCTCACACAGTAGGCTACACACTTGAAGAATATCTGCCTTAAAGAGTCAGTTTACAACGGACTGCCATCTTGAAGTGTTGACTGTATATTTATGTTCACCAGATCACTATATATAGATATTATATACATATAAAGCATTCTGGAGCAGCAATGTGGAAAATGTAGGTACCAGGGTTTGACACCTATTACAGAATTAGTGGTATTAAAAAAAAAAGCTAAATCTGTTTACTGCGTTGTTTGTAACAATAAATATCCAATAATTTGAAGGAGTACATACATAGACGTATATAAGAGTATTTGAGTATCTATAGAGACACAGTTGATGTCTGTCAGACTGGCCGACGGTAGCATGACTCAGCAGTTGGCGGAGACCAAGAGATAGTGAAATGAGCCTCTGTTGTGTACACTATCTTAGTCTCTTACCCACATCTGTCACACACACACACACACACACACACACACACACACACACACACACACACACACACACACACACACACACACACACACACACACACACACACACACACACACACACACAGAAGATGAAGACAGTGTAGGACACTTTGCAGCAAAGCAATAACTTGCCCTCTGTGGCTCTTTGCAGTGATGGATTCAGGACACGTCGCTGCTGCTGCTAAATAAGATCTATCTGTAAACACACAGACGGTGGTTAAAGGTTCTGGTTCGGCTGCAGACGTGACCTAGACAGACAGACAACAACAGTGGCGCCCCTCCCTCCTGTTAGTCTTTTCTGTTTTTTATCTTCAGGTTTCAATCAGTCTCCTTCCTAAAGACCCGCTTGTTTTCATTTTAAAGCTGCATGTTGGTGTTTTGTCCACATGGGGGCAGCAAAACAACATCAGACGTGTTATGACCTTATATGGGCGGTGGATTTCTTGTTTTCTTAGCAGTTGGCTAAACAACTAGATTTACATTTTGACTATCAACACTCACAAGTTGCAAACAAGATCATATTTTAACGGTAACACGAGTAGGAAGGAATCGTAAAATCTGCAAACTATGGCGGACTGTTAAGTTAGCTAGTAGCTACTTTATGCTCCCAGTCATGTGGACCAAACAAGGCTTTTTTTTCTGTGTCAAACCAGCTGCAATGTGGAAAAAGCTCTTTATTGTATAGTTTTATTTAATTTAACCTTGCATATTGTACTTTTCATCAGTTTTCATGTCCCTCAGCTTCAGGCTGCAGAGCTACATCTGTGCTGTGGTTTTACTTTCTGACACAGATATATATATATATAACTGCAGACTGTATTGTATTTCGTAAAAGTAACCAGGCCAGGATCAAACCATTGATATCCATTTGTCATATGTACTTGGTACAGTGGTACAGATATATCATGATATAGCCTAGAGTTTTTTTTTTAGATGAAACAATCCCCAGCCATTTGAGTTCGGTTTGCTGAGTTGGAATCATCCTCTTGATGCCGCCTCATTTTTCATGGTCACAAACAGAATTTGTTTGTCCGCCATATTGAGTTAGAGCGTCTGGAGAGGCTCCAGTGGCAGACGGACCCGTCAGATAGAGTCCATAACTGTGTTAGCAAAAAAGACACTGAAGGCTACATGCGTCTCAATATGACCACAAGAAAGCTGCTGTGTACACACTATAAAACCACAGTGAAACATCATATAGGATAAGACAATATAGTAAACAACACACTGAGCTAATGCTAACCACTAATCAAATACAATAGAAGATGTAGTCATTGTAGAGGCTCCTGGTTTCTAATGATAATCAATTGTGACTGAGCGCTGTGGGCCTTTTTATTGAGAGAGAAAAAAATCAATCACACACATGCACTCACACTCACACACACACTCACGGCTGAGGAGATGAGTGAGTGTGCATAATGTGTGCTCTGTTCCTCTCGAGTTGTTAAAGCAGATTCATGCATTTTTATGAAGCTGTCCTCTGAGACTCATCACATGTGTGTATGTCTGTGTGTGTATGCGTGTGCGTGCCCTGCTATAATTAATACCATAATGAACACCAGCAGGGGGCAGCACTGACTGATCCCTTGAAACTGCTGTTGCCAGTCAGATGTCGTAATTTGTTTGTATTTATTTATTAAAATAGCTTGTAAATATATGTTTATATGTTCTTCACTGCTCCAAACATTGTTCCTATAGCAGCTTTTGAAAATCCACTATAGGTCGACCTCTATTCTTAATATAAGAGATGAGTATTCAACAGGTTCTTGAAGATACAGAGAGACACAGAGCGTCTAAATGAAAACTTTACCGGCTGCAACCAGAGGGTTTCCTTATGTACAAACCTAAATAGAAACCCGTATCATATCTGAGGGTGTTTCAAAAATGAAAGAAGACCTGAGATGAGATGTCATTTCCTGTTTCTGGAGGTCAAACAGTTTGCACTCTGACTGACTGACTTCAATATGTAAAAACTGGTGTCATGGCCCTTTAATAGAAACTCCAGCTCTTGTATTACTGCTTCACATCCAGTTCGACTCAGTCAAAGGTTTTATGGTCACATTTTATAGTGACACTGTGCAACCTGACACCAGGTCAGCGCCAGGCGATGCCAGTTGGACTCCGCTGCTCTGAAACACTGACCTGGGATCTGCTGCTCACTTCAACCTTATGGCAACGTGTCAGCAGTGTTATTTTGGACCGGGACAGTAAACGTGTCTCCTCCTGGCCTCTGTCTGTCTCTGTCTGTGTGAATGTCTTTGATAGAACATTTTGACACATTAGTGATTGGTCATGTGAGCCTCCAGGAATAGATGAGTACAGTCGCAGCAGCGTCACAGCAGGCGTGAATGTGGTGGAGAAGGTCACGAGAGGAAAAGCACACTGTGAACCGTGTGCAGGTATCCTACTGAGGCCTGTGTGAGGACTTTACTATTATATTTAATTTGTATTATGAGTCTGCTTCATGTAAAGACTTTTAAATGGCTTTATTCAAATTTATAAGTAAATTATGGGCATGTAATGTCTGTAATCGACCAAAAGAGGGCGCCATTAACCCAATGAAATTACATTAGAAGGTGAGGAGGCTGTAAATTCACCATTTCCCTTTGTAGATATATAGGATGTGTAGGTGGTTAATATTTTGCATAAATTGGCTGCAGAGTATAACAATCACTACAACATAAAATAATGAATGGATTTACAGACAAATATAGAAACTATGATTGGTTACGGTACATTAGAGTAGATAAAGGAAATAAAAGCTCATTTAAATGATTTTCCTTCCTGTCACCACCACACAGCACCAGTTATATCCATATATTAATATATATTTATGCACACTGTCACTCAGCTGCTCACTCACATGTCTGATCTGTTTTTAACCAGAGTCAAATCATGAATCATGAAGGTCTCAGCTGAAACGTCTGCGGCCCCGCCCGTCTTTGTCGTCTCCACCTCTGCTCCCCTCCTCCTCCTCCTTATATCCTCCTCATCTCCATCGGTATTTTCCTTCCCAGCATCCCCCCCCACACACACTTTCGTCCGTTGCCCTGACAACAGACAGACACCTAGGGTTTCCTTGGAGACCGGCAACCACACCGTTCAGCCCGCCCTCTCCCCGGTCTGACAGCACGGCTGGGCCGCAGCACCACCTGTGAATGTGGAGCTGATTTTTTTTTCTTTCTTTTTTTGGTAAAGTACTAAAATCTACACACACATGGTGATGATTTGTAATTTTCTCCTCAGTGTTAAGATGAGCTGAGTTCAGACTAATCTGTCCTCCTGTGCATGAATCATGTTCACGCGTGCAGGAACACATGACTGTGTGGCAGATTGTGGATTTGGATTTGAGGACACGGGAAGGCACTGAGAATTAAAAAAAATAATAAAAACACTGTTTTATTTCTTCTAGTAAAATCTTAGGACATAAATCATAAGATGCAGGAAGCTGACGAATCTGATTATTAGCGGAAATTGATGCTTTTTTCTAGTGGTGACCCCATTCACTGCAGCTCTACTGCAGATTATACATTGACTATAGATACAGTAAGACACCGCACAATATATAACTACAACTATCACTAGACTGTCAATATAATCACACAAAACTAATGAAAGTAAGTTAAGTAATTGACTCATTGATTGTCACAACACATGTTCACTTCTAAAGCATCAGAGGAAACTTGAGGATTTTAGGTGTTTTGAAGGAATTTCTATAGTGTTTAATGAACCTATAAAGTTCCCCTTGTTCTGGGATTTTCTGACAAATGCATCACAAAATTGAAAGAACAGTAAAAGTCCATGCAGAAAAATTAGGCTTGCCACAAAAATAAATCAAACCCACTTTTCACACATGTTGAGTTGGGGAAGTAAGGATGCACATGCACAGTCGTATGGCATTAAACGTTGCTTATTCTGCTGCACATTAGCACATGTACGGCTGCTAAACGGGAGGTTAGGTTATGGGGGGCGAGTCCAAGTAATTTGACATATTTGAGCATTTTTATAATAAAGTAATTAGTTACTTTTGTAATGTAATAATTCAGTTACTTTTTCTGAAAAGTAATAATTAACTCCTCGTCCTCAGTGAGACTTATAAGCGCGGAGGTCGTTGGTTCTAATTAGGCGGCGTGTTAAATGAAAACAGCAGGAGTGAAAGGTCTGCACCTCATCATCAGCACCTTGTCTGATTCCCAGCCAGAGAACAGGTGTGGCTCTACCTGCCCACAAAACCCCCGAGAGGTAATTACCCACTGGATGACAGGGGTTTGGACAGGCCTTCAAGGAAAACCCTCCGTATTGTTAACTCCTGTCTCACCTTTAGCCTCCTCCTCCTCCTCCTCTCTCCTCCTCCTCTCTTCCTGTTTTCTGTCTCTCCCTGGTCTGTCTCTTGTCTTTCCTCTCCTCGTCCTCCTCAAACGACATCAGGCCTCGTTTGATCTCCAGCTCTGAAAACCAACAGCTCCCAACGCTGCTATCAAAAGCATCTCTGTGGTTGCTATGGTTATTCACTTAGATACAATTACTATAGCAACGCTGTCTCTGATGGCTGGGGAGGAAGTGGCTCAGCAGGAGTCCAGGTGGAGATACACAACACACACACAGTACAGTTTCCACTAACCACAACATGCTGCCAATCATCCAGATTGAAATCTTTCATTATCACATTGTTTTTCCGATATTTCTAGAAATATATCCATCGCTATTACTCTCCTGAGACGCTTTGGTTTGAAGTAGTTTGATTAAAGTCATTCAGGTTTGAGGAAAAGATGAAGGTAACAAAAAGGGTTACTTGAATATAACAGCTATTGTGTAGTTGGGACTGGAAGGTCAGTTGACCAATCATTACGAAAAAGACTAAATTTATAAAGCAAACAAGACAATTTATGATTTATCTTTGTTTAATGTCTACATGGTCATTCAGTTTTATTCTTCATTCACCATGATCATATCCTTTGGCTGGAGCCAATTGCAGCCATGCAGCAGATTATTACGACCCATAGTTACATTTTGTTGTCAAGCGACATCTAGTGGTCGTAGTTAGTACAACAATAAAGAGGTGAAGATTCCCAAATTAAGGTGGTTTGTTTTACGATAAACACGACAATACAGAACTTCTTTTAAACCCAGCCAGCAGTAGTGGTCGTACCTGAAGTGAACCAAACCATGACTGTTATTGTAGTAACCATAGCGGCAAAGGTCGGTATGCTGTAATGTCAGTACAGTCCTTGTGTTTATTATTGTCACCATGACAGCCAAGGTCTGCTGCACCTGCTGCCGTAGTGTTGCTATTTCAGGACCCTCCTATAGGTCGTATCAGACAGTTTAAAGAGGTTGGACATTGTGACATACAGTATAACCGTTCACACCTACATGATATTTAGAGTCGCTGTTTAACCTGCATGTCTTTGGAGGACTTTTTGTAGGATCACACAGGTGAAAGGTGCTGATTTTTTCTTTGTTTTACCATTTTTTCCGATTGTCAGTCCTTTTTAATTGTGTTTAACTTTACAAAAGTTGTTGCACAAGTGAAGGGTTGATTGATTGACTGATTGTTGAGGATTGATTTAGTGAGCACCCTGTTGGAAACTCTGTTCCAGGAGTACCATCACGGGTTTGGGTTGGGTTAAAATTTGGGGTCACCAACCTTTTAGCATTAAAAGAGCCATTTGGGCCTTTTCCCACCATATCCAAACCCACTCGGAGCCAGATCCCCAGAAACATTCAAGTTAAACCAACAGAAGAATATGTTTGAAAGTTTTCATACTGTATCATCTCAGACCGACACCTCTGAACTTGCCGTGTCCTTATCTGCGTCCCTTATCATTTTTTAAACCTGGATTACAGCTGAGTATCATTATCAGTCTCCTTCATTTTGTCTGAGGTGGATCAATAGATGGTAGCTGATAGCTGTCCCTGCGTCATAAGTCACAGCTGCCTCGTTGGCAGGATCCCAAGCCCTGATCGTTTGAAACATCGTCACGCTATGGATCAGCCTGTTAGCACAATCAATTGCTCATCATTGCTTTTTTTAGCCGTCGTCCCGTTCAGGTCATCAGCAGCTTCCAGTAGCCTCATTACACCCTGCACTTTGTGTCATACTGTAGACAACACATATACTGTTAAAGTTACTAACTACTGATTACAAACCCTAAAAATATGTGCAATAACTTAGAAACAGCTTGGAGCACCTTCTGGCAGTCGTGTACCACCACCCATCAGTCAGGGTGCAGTTTAGTCAGTACCTATCCTTGTAGCTATATGTTCATATGTTTGACTATCAAAGCCGATTCTGATTGAACACAAATTCACATACGGTGTGTTGCCATGGCGATAAATAGTAATCTGCGTCTCAATTCATTGGCGGCAACGGTGCTTCTACTTCAAAGGCTCCTTCAAATGCATCAATGGGATCTTTTGTTTCCCCAGAAAATGCACGATCAAGGCCCAACGTATCCCAAGATTCATTGCTTTGGAGTCAATAGACCTCAATAGAAAGCAGCATAAATGTTGCATAGGCCAGATCATCTCATTTTGGTTTGGGTGGCCTTACAGGAACCCCCAGGTTAGACAGGACTTATCGTTCAAATACTTATGGGATGGTCAAATGGTGGATGATTTTTTAAAAGACACATTAGTAATTCGTGAGCTTCGAATTATAAGGTTCTATCTCCATTTTTTTCAAAATTGAGGTTTTTTTTTGCATAATATCATCCATTAGTGGTCTGTTAATGCCTGTGTGGTGTTATTTTTTTTAATTTTCAACATTTTTTTATTAGTTATTCATAAAATAAAAAGGTTCTATCAACCAAAACACAAGCCCAGTTGGAACTTTGATGCTCAATATCTTGGAACTACCCAACACGGAGATAGAACCCTATAATTCTAAGATCAGGACCAAATGGGACAAGATTTTTTGATTGAAGTCTTTGCCAAATTGAAATTTTGTGAAGGTAGTTTTGAGATTTAGGACCATGGCTGCCTTAAATGTTGTAATAATCAAACAGCCAACCAACAAACAGCACCACTCTCAGGTGGTTTATGCCTCTTAAATCTAAAAAGGCTTCTCCCAAACATCAAAGTGTCTTTATTGAAGGGTTTATTCATAATGAAGCTGGTGTTGTACACTCATTTAGTGGTGCTGCTTCTTGAGTTTATTGTGGAGAAGGTAGAAAACAGCATGCGCTCACCTCAGACCCCGTGAGGCTGAAACGGCTCCATTCAGTCTTGAGTAGAGGGTCTCAATGGGATCAATGGGCTCTGTGGAGGATTAGACTGCTGGATGTGTGGGATGCTAATTCAGAGACAGAAATCTTCAAGTGCATCACATCATAGTGCTGGAAATCCAATATACACTCTTCCGTCCATTTCATACCCCAACTCAACCAATCCCAACCCAACCCCCCACCCCTTCATCCACCCAGCCCCTTGATACTCCATTACTCCATTCACCCCCCACCCAGCCACCCACCGCTCATAAAATATTCAGCCTGGTGCTCAGCCAGATGCCCCCTCACCCCCTCCCCGCTCTCTGCCAGGCAGCCAGCCAGCTGACAGGGCACGTGGCTCAATGAGGGTAGGGTGGGGGGACAAAGGCAGGTTGGGGGCTTATAAGATGCAGAACAAGAGCATTTCCAAGAGGTTCGCCTGTTTCTAATGAACCCAGTGATTGTGGAGTTACCCAACAGGCTGATAGTGATCTAACCGTGGGCGGGTCGGGGTCCGAACTCCAGCTTTAGTTGTTGTGGATTATAAAAGTGAGCCATGTTTTTCTGTGACATCACAAACCCTGAAAGATAAATCTGTTTGTTTACATGCAGAATGATGCCCAATGAACAATGTACCAAAGAGGACAGAAAAAAATCTTTAATTTTATCGTTTGTTGTATGTGATGTAGCATGTAGCTGGTAGCAGACATGTTGTGGGGGCTACTCAGGTCTGGTGAGCTCTTCTTTCTAACTCCACACCCTCAGATTGTTTCACTTTTCAGACTTGAAGTCAAAAATTTGGGGGGTTTTATGCCTCTGCACTGTCAGCTGCCAGCAGCCAGAGGCGTCTTGCTTTCAGTTTGTCCATCTGTCCGTCCATATGTACTGTATGTCTATCCCATCATCACGCTCTCTATCTTAGTGATGCTTTGATGGAACTTCTTTGACATTTGGTGAAAATATTCACTTGGATTCAAAGAGGAAATTATTCTGTTTCGGTGGTTCATGCTTACCATTAGGTCTTGGCCTCTTGAAGACTCTGTAAGGGAATCTACAAATGTTATGCAAGACTCAAGGGTGGGCTAAAGGTCAAAGGTCAATGCCTGTTTGACTGTATTGAACACTTTCTAGCCAAAACTAAAGACTTCACACAGCAACTATGACAAACCTTCGCAGTTACTGTTTTATACGATTCTGGATGGAAAGGAAACACTTCACCTCCACGTTATCCTTCATGCTACATAAAGACTCTGCCATTTCCTGCATTGGCTCTGTACTCCAGTATTTGACTCGAATCTGTAGATTGTCCAAGACACGTATAATTCCTGGTGAGACCGTGTAAAACGGTGGATTATTAAGGCCTTTTATGGGTTCGAGGCCTGAAGCCACTTGGCACCCTAGGTAATCCACATTTGTGCATAATCATGGTCTTTCCTGAAAGCTAATCCCAAGAATCCTGCAAGTGTTACTGAAAGAGAGGAACAGGAGCTTAGACACACGACAGATTTGTCCACACAGGCTTTGCAACGGTGCAGAGGTACAGACGGAAATGTGACTAAATCCTGTTTCACTGATCATATTACAGGGTTTTTTCTTCTTTTTTTTAAATTGCTTCGTCTAGGTTTAGTCCCGTCCGACCTGTGGGCCTTTGGCTGCAGGGAATCGTCTTTCTTTCTTTCTTTCTTTCGACTATAATAAAGGCAAAAGCTTTTAATATCAGGATTTGATCACACTGGTTCGGCCACATATTGCGTTTCTACCTGGTCTTGATTTCTTTTTCTTTTTTTCTTTTTTTGTCTTCATGTATCAGTCTCTCTGCTCTTCTTCTCTTCCTGTTTGTCACTTCAGATTTGTCTCCTGCTGTGATGGACGTGTCCACAGTAACTGTCTCTCAAAGTCACTTCCGAGGACTCTGAGTCATGTGCTGCTAAATCACTTTGATTGTACTGAGAAGCCTTTGTGTGTGTGTGTGTGTGTGTGTGTGTGTGTGTGTGTGTGTGTGTGTGTGTGTGTGTGTGTGTGTGTGTGTGTGTGTGTGTGTGTGTGTGTGTGTGTGTGTGTGTGTGTGTGTGTGTGTGTGTGTGTGTGTGTGTGTGTGTGTGTGTGTGTGTGTGTGTGTGTGTGTGTGTGTGTGTGTGTGCGTGTTGGGGGGGCGTTCAATGACACTGTGGAATGTGGGAGTTTCTTTTGTCTGGATTATGTGTGTGTCTGATGCCATTTTTTCCCTCCAACACATCACAGCCGGGCATCGTAATGGTAGTGGTGTGTCAGGCCAGGTCATTGTCAGTGAGGCCTCTGTGTGTGTATGTGTGTGTGTGTGTGTGTGTGTTCAGAGTTTGTGTGGGAAACAGTTTGAAAAGGCTTTTTCTCCTTCGGGTCATAAAGTGAAGAATCTCAGTTTCTTCTTTGTGTTTTAATTTAATAGGAGGGGAACAGAGCACCCCTTTGTTTTGGCTCTAGTACACAGTTCCCACACACACACTCCAGTTGATGTGCACTTGCTTGGTTAAGCAGGGTCTCAGCCTTTACATCATTGTGTGTAACTTCCTAATGACTCTGATCGGTTGCCGTGCAACAGACTCACAACTGTTTACACTCTATGTCTTACACACTGTTACACTATATGTTGATCTCTGTGTTTCTAATTACAACCTGATACATCCACGGTGTCTTTTGATATTACTGACGAAACCCTTTGTAACGTCATGTGATCGGACCTGACTGATTTTTGCAAACCTGTACGAACTTTTAAAACAGGTCGCAGTATTTGAACCAACAGCGCCCCTTGGAATTAGGGTTTGATGTCGACCTTTATACAGTCTGTGGTCAGATGGACACGTTTCCTTGAAGCCGGGTTAGCGCTAATGTAAGGTGAGGGGTTGTAGGGTTTAGGCCTGATCAGGTTACAAAAACAACTCTGTCACATGATTATTTCATAGTGTGGTGAATGTGCAGGTCACAACTTGTGTTGTTGGATTGTGTATTTAATGAGTTTGATGAGAGACAGGGGGACCTGTACCGTTCACCTCCATTGTGTTCACTGAGCAGCTCACGTCTCTGCCCTGCTGATCTCAAAACAACATGCACCGATGATTAAAGGTAATGAACCTACTGCTAGGTCTATAGGGATTATGATGATAGGAGAATTTACCAAAAATTTTGAACTATCCCTTTAAACGTACATGAGTTTTATGGCTTGCAAAATAAAAGACAGGGAAACCAATGTCAGGATCAATACAGACAAATCAGGATTCGCTGACTCCTAAGTGTTGGACCTAGTTTTGTTCTTTGAGCGGATGGAAGATGTCAGGTGTGTTGTTGTGTGAGTTGTGTGGTTGTGTTTGGCAAACATCAGCCAGAGGGGAGGAGAACTGCTGACAGAGCCTCATTAGAAAATAATTGCTTGTGTGTTTCAACATTACTGCTGCTGTTAAAGTTTAATGAATCAACTCCAAACCCTCCGCCCAATGCTCGTAGAGCTGTACATAAACGTCAAAGAGGTGAACGCACAGTGGTCGTCGATGTCGTTGAGGAGTTGTTGTCAGCAGAACAGTGTTGATCTACGAGGGTTTTGTTTTCAGTGTTTTGCTTTGATGAAGGATTAAGACACTAATCTTCCTCGGAAAACTCTACTGTTCCCTTTTATTGGGTCTTAGAGGAAGTCTGTGTGTGGAGCAGATACTGGGTTGGACATTTTTAACATGGGAGTCTATGGGAGCTGACTTCCTGTTGGAGACTCACTCTAGTGGCCGTTAGAGGAACTGCAGCTTATGTCACATCTGTCAGCTTCAGTCTTCAGCCCTGGAGGTTGATGCTTGATTGGCTGGGCAGATGGGAAATGTCCAGGAGGCGTCGAATCAGCAGTAAAACTCACACTTATTTTTGTCATTACACAAAACCCATTGGATTTTAGACTGTCATTCCATTAAAAAAAACATCTTCGAAGGAGCTCAAGACTTTGATATTTCTGAAAATATTCAAGTTCAGACGTCAGAATTTCAGTTTTTACAGATTTAGAATAACCTTTCAGTCTCTTTAAACCAACAAATGGCCCTTGGTTTGATTGTGATGGAGCTGATCAGCTCTTCAGCCCCGGTTCTCTCTCTCTACGGAAAATATTGTAATCCAATTAAAGTTCTTGTATCTTCCGGGATATCGATTTGGAACGGAGGAATAGGTCTTTCTCCAAGGCTACGCTTAGAGCAGTCAACAAATAATGGAAACATAATAAGATAATCAGATAGAAGCTCATCTGCTGCACTACAGGATTCATCATCTTCCTTAACAACAGATTTACACGAGTCTGAAGGGGTCGACGAGTTCTTCTTAAGTAGAGATAGGAAATGTATTGTTGTAGCTGTCATTGATGTTCTGTAATTCCTGATGATTGAGTTTGACTGTGAGTAATATAAACCAATGGACATTCAATCAGGGAGTTTTCAACTAAATACTTAAAGGTATAGTATCATTTTTTAAAAGTGGGGTTGTATGATCTACAAATGTGCAGGAAAAGCGCAGTTTTTATTTGGACCTAACCAACTCACGTATCCCTCCGCCCAGGGTTAGCGCCCACTGATCAGCAGTTGGTTAGCTCCAAATAAAAACTGCATTTTTCCTGCACTTTGAAGGGCTGGAAAAAATTATGTTATAGCAAACAATGGAATTGTGTTTTTTTTTTCAGGTAAAACCTCCTTTAGGCCGCAAAAATAGGCCGTTTCTTTGGGTCCATTCACAACAATGTATATTGTAAATCTCTGGGCAGGGCTATTATGGGCTGGCGTTGCTAATGGGAGGAGTGCAGAGAGTCTTCTACTGCAATTAAAGTACTTAGGGGCTATTTGTAGATCATACAACCCCACTTTAAAAAAATGCTACTACCCCTTTAATCATCGGTCTATAGCGGTCGCTATTGACTCGTAGTGTTTTTAGGTTGAAGTTGAGGAGTCAGTGTCAACGTGGTCTGATGTGGAGGGACTGATGTTGTCTGTGAACCTGTAGACGTGTCGTCGAGACCCCAGGAGGGTTGGACTGTGAGTCTGCTGCAGAGCGCTGCAACAGATGGCTGAGGACTAATAAGGTGTACGATTAACATATCTGCCTGTGTTTAATGATAATGATGGGATGTCTATCTTGTTAGGTCTGGGCCTGGTCCAGTCTGGTCTGAGGACTAGTTTTCATGCAACACGCACGCACACATACATACACACACAACTCTCTCTCCTTGTCGTCTTCTTCCCCCTGTTTCTCTCCTCCATCTGCTGCTGTCACCATCCCTCCCTCCATCCCTCCTTCCTCTCAGCGGGTGTCGATACACAGGTGTGTCCTCTGGCATTTGGAAAAGTGCTGTCAGTAAGAGACCTGTCAAAAAAGAGAAAGAAAGAGGGAGAACGAAATATGAAAACATTGTATTGTTCTTTCTTATTTGGAAAAAGAAAAGAAATTCTGATGATTTCCTTCAGCGACTAATGTTTTAGTCTTTTATTGGCACATAAACAGAGACACCAACAACAAAAATCCAATATTGAAACCTCACTGGTTTTCTTCTAAACTGGCTCAGAGCATTTATTATAACCTCTTGTATCCTAAACACAACAGTGGCTCATGATGAGAAAATACTTTATAATCCATTTATTCTGATGCTGCGCTGAAGCAAAACTTTGTGAAAGTTCGTGGCATTTTAGACTTTATAATCAAACATTTCGGACTCATGGAGGAAAATGATGGATCACCAACACAGTGAAGCACAATCCTCTGGGAAATATGAATATTCATGGAAAACTTAGCAGAAATTCACCTTTTGTTTCAAGATATCTTATGTTATAAAAGTAGATACCAAGATGAAGGCTCGTCATCACCTGGAATCAAAGTGTTGGATGATTTCTATTGGAGCCCATTACAATGGCAGCGACCCAGTACTACTGAACTGGTGTAAAATAAATGGGAATTCACCATTTGTTTCAATATATTTTACATTAGATCAAAGGTAGAGACCAATATAAAGGCTAAGTGTTGGATGTAGGAACAAAAGCCATACTGTAGGCCTATGTTTTCTATTGGAGCCCATTAAAGTCAATTAGCTACCATTGTCTCAGCCTACAGAATCAGGAAACATTACAATAAAAATGAGCATTTATAGACACAAAATCACCAAATGTCATCATGATAACAAGCCACGACAACAACATTTTATTATTTATTTATTTATTATTTTATTATTAGATAGACTATTCTGTATAAGGATGGAGCTGATTTCCTCCATAGACAGTGTGTTATTGGAGGAGCAGGTGTTACCTTAGTTAACGTACACGCGTGTGACTGATGCAGCGTGAAGAGCGGCGTGGAGATGAGTGTCAGAAAAAGGACGGCGCATGAGGGAGAGGTGAAAATCTATTAACCGTAACACACACATTTCACATTTTTGTGTGTGTGTGTTTTAAGAGGATGCCATGGTGATGGAGAATAGTCAACATTTTTTATTCATTGATGAGGAGCTGCTGCAGCCTGCTGGGACCAGGAGCCCGTAGCCAGAGGCCGTCATTAAGACACAGGCAGTCAGAGCTATTTCAAAGAAACTCATAATGCTGTGTGTGTGCGTTAGTGAGAGACAGAGAGAGGGAGGGGTGTGTGTCTGTGTGTGTGTGTGGCTACGCTTGGGTTTAAGACCTGGCTGCCTTCAGACAGACAACAAAGACTGACAAGGTGGAGTGGATTTGCTGTGTGTGTGTCTGGGTGTGTAATCCTCCTGCTCAGTGTGGAGGAAGAAGTTTATTGACTGAAGCCACGGAGGAGGAACCAGGACATGAACATGATGATGATGATGATGATGATGATGATGATAGAGGAACCTTCATCTCATCTCCACAGTCATTTAAACACAGGCATTGTGTTAGTGGATTCACATTACTGTTACTTCACGACACATGTTCCAGATGTTTTTTAAAAGGAGAAAGAGGTTCAATGAGCGTCGGCCTCATAATACAATAAATTGATATTATACAGAAATGTCACATATGGCAGGAAATGAGCCTTAATTAGACTCTGTAAAAGTCATTAATATGCAACACACCCAACTAGAGCCTCCATTGTTGTTACTGGAAGCAACACACACACGGAGACTATGATAATAAAACATACTGTATACTCAACAATTAGGCTGTTATCACAGATTTCATCCCAAAATTATATTATTTCAATTCAATGGACAATAATAATAATTAAATTCAGTCATCGGTGATCAATTTGACTTGATATGATCTGCTGATTCAACACAAGCACTTGTATTGGATGTACAATAACAACAAGCAACTAAAATAGCCTATTATTTAACTTTTTATTTATTTATTTCTGAGCTCAATCAGACAAACAATCTTATTTTGTAATAAAAAAAGTCACATTTTGATTGATTTATTTACGATTTTCACTTTCTTTAAAAAAGAAAACTGAAACAACATTGAATTCCTGATTATTTTTCCAACATTTTATATCTTAGTCATTAGCACTGACGAACGTATCTGCAAATTGAATATGAAATTGCAGCCGTGAGACTCATCACTCAATCGTGCCAGGTGAATTTCAAAATAAAAGCCCATCTTCCAAACGATGATATGATTTGATGTCGGATCTATATTTTCATGTTGAATCACACACATTATTTATTATTGTGTATTTATTCTTATCATTATAATTGATTATCTAGTCTGTCTTATTATTTTGACTTCTTTTATTTTCCTGTTCTGCTTATTCTGAAAAAATGAAGAAAAATGACAGAAACCAAGAGGCTGCTCACACACACACTGAGCTGCCTTATGTATGTGTGTGTGTGTGTGTGTGTGTACATGCGCGTGTGGCGACTATTTTGGTTCGCCAGCGAGGCTTCCAGATAAACACTGGTGGCAGCTGCTGCCATAGCAACACCATTGTGCTCCCTCCTCCCCTCCCCTCCCCTCCCATCCTCCCTCCTTCCCCGACCACTCCCCCCTCCGCCTGGCTCACACACACTCAGAGACTGGGGACCAGAGAGGAGAGAGGTCAGCTCGGCTCGCTCCGTCTCACTGAGGAGGGAGGAAGCAGACCAGACCAGTGGAGAGAGAGAAGAGAAAGAGAAAAAGAAGAAGAAGAAAAGAAAAGAAAAGAAGAAGAGGAATAAACAGGAGGAGGAGGAGGGGGGTTGTTTTTTATTTTTATTTGTATTTTTATGGAAGGGGACAGAATGAGTGAGGACAACCACTCCCACTACAGACTGGACCCCAGCGATCGCCTCAACGGGCTGGGACAGAGGAGGAAGAGACCCAAGAAGGTAAATGAAAGGATGGAGAGAACCACATGGTGCTGAGGGAGGGAGGGAAGGAGGGGGGGTTCCTGGAGAAAAGTGTGTGAAACCTCTAGAAAAAGAAGATGAAGAAGTGTGTCAGTGAGTCAGGTGGTGGCGGCTCTGGTTGTGTTGAAGCTTCTTCTTCTTCTTCTTCTTCCCTCTGGAGAGAAGCTGCTCTCGCTCTCCGTCTCCGCTGATCTCACCTCTTATTTCCTCCTCCCTTGCATCTCTTCCCTTCTTCCCCCTCTCGTGTTTTCTATCAGTGTGTTGATGTTGTTGTGGTGGTGGTGAGTGTAGTAGGAGGAGGAGGCTCCTCTGCTCTCACATGCTGTCAGGGTGGGTCCCTCTCGGCTCCGCTCGGCTCTTTGTGTTCCATCTGATGAACGTCGTTCCCCTCAGTCAGAAGAAGAAGAAGAAAAAACCATCAGGAGATCACGTTAAAACCTCCATCTAGCATGACATCCATCCATGACTGGTTGGTGCTGGCTATTGTTTGGTGTGTTTTATTTTTTTTTCTTTTCTATTTTCCCCCCAGCCAACACACACCCATCACCCCTTTGCCTCCATAAAAACATGGAAATTAATAATTATTGTGATTTTTTTTTAGAATTGGATAATTAGCTGTAATCCATGAAGGTTGCAACTAGTGATCATGTTTTGGATCAATTGTTTGGTTTCTAAAATGCCAAGAAATATTTCAAAAATCACATCATCCTGGAAATCATTTAGCATTTATCAGCAAACTGGACTGAAGCCAATGTTTGATTGACATTGTAAAACAAATTGGTAATTATTCTGACAATTAACCACTTAACCCGCTCCCGTCTGGGTCTATGTGTCCGATAATGTCATCATATTAACCCATATGTAATATATTGTCATAGGTCCATGAGGTATGGGGGCTCAGATGTGCCAAAAAATAATTTAGGTTACTTAATGTTAGTCTGCCTTTAATGGGATAATTCAGTCATTTACATTTTTATAGCATCTTTGAAAGCAACAAATTTGGGACCAATTTGCTTCACAAAATGTACACGTTGGAAACCAAAAAGCATTAAATTGAATGGATGAGACCATATTGTATAGTTTTCAGTCGATACTAAATTGCCAAAGCAACAACATCAATCACTCCCACCTTTTACTTTCTTGGTGGGACAAACACGTCGTTCAACCTTAGTTCATCTATGTTTTCAAAGTGTTTTCTGATCTGTCGCCTCTAATGTTGAGGTTTATTTTATTAAAACTAAACGGTTAAGATCATGATCTTAATTGTGAACCAGCTTTATCTTCTTGAACCTGAGACAATGGCTTCTTGGAAGTACTTCAGCCTGATTATTGATTGACCGTTAATGATTCAGACCTGTGATTGGACAGTGGGAGAATTTTTGTAAACAACATGATACAATTTCACCACTAAATATGATAATAAGTTAATTTTGACGAACTCCAAACCTTCTCATGATCAAACTCTAAAAAAGAGACAAAAAATGACAACATGAAGACGGTGCCACACCTCCATCCTCAGACCAGAGTGTCTGCTGCCTGCGGGCGTGTCTGCAGGGCTCATGCATCACATTATTGCTGATGTTAGCTGGTTGCCTCTGTGTAGCCAACACAAGCAACCACCGAACGTCAATTTCCAATCAATACTATTGTCATAATAGAACAATAAAAACACACACACACACAACTGTATTGTAGTGTGTTGACAGCAGCTCAGTTTTCCCTCCTGTTTCTGCCAAACCACACAGAGATGGAGTGGGCGTTATTCCAACGGAAGATTGGCCTTTTAAACGTCCTGTTTGTTTTTTTATGAACAGTGTTAGACGAGTGGCCATTCAGTGTTTTACTGATTATAAAACTGTTATGTCTAGCAAACGGGAGATTGTTTTTATTGGTTCAAATGTGTTTTTAGATGCAAGATAAGATATAGGAGTTTATAAGAGTAGATGTACAGTTGGTAAATATTGACAAACTGTATGAATACAACCAGTTTGGGGAAGGTGAAATGTGATTGGTGCAAAAATGGCATATCAGTCGTACAAAGTTGTGAAGAGTCCAGAGTTTTATGTTTTTACAGCTAAAAACATCATCAATCTGTTTTAAAAGTGGCAGTAGAAGAAGAAGTGGATGCTCCAGCTCGGGGGCAGTTCACACACTAT
Organism: Decapterus maruadsi; assembly: GCA_030347415.2. Taxonomy (NCBI): domain Eukaryota; kingdom Metazoa; phylum Chordata; class Actinopteri; order Carangiformes; family Carangidae; genus Decapterus; species Decapterus maruadsi. The sequence goes on from CM064898.1 coordinate 7,399,485, forward strand.
GAGACTAAACAGATGTTACAGCTGTTGTGCCGTAAAAGCAGGTGTTAAAAATCAAATCAGTAGCGCTGAATCTACAAAAGCAAATTGTTGTGGAAGCAGGAGTGAAGCATTTGGCAGCAGCGGGAGAGAGAGGAGGGAGGGAGGGGGGGTTATCCAGAATCACTGGATGAATTATTGATTTGCTCCCTCCCCCCATGCTTAGATAGGCACACACACACACATTTACACACCCTTCTTGTGACCTATGGGAGCTGGTCTCTGCTGTGGTTCACGCCGGTCAGCTGACGGTGTGGAGGTGTTGTGCTTGTGTCCATTATATTTGCATACAAACACGTACTGGAGTTGACGTTTTCAACTCGGCTTAATACACTGTGTTCTTGGCTCTTTCATGAAAGCCCCTAAGCACTTTAATCTGCTACCATCTCAATTAAAACTCACCCCAGCCCTGCCCCACACTGATCCAAACGGTGGGGGGTGTTGGAGAAGCAGAGGTCTGTACTGCAGCTGCACACACAACTGTACTTGTACTTGTATTTCTACTGGTACTTGTGCTCGTACATTGTATTGTTGGAAGACTGTGGCCTTGAGAAAGATGCACAGGTTTCGTTTTCTGATGAGTGTGGAAAGGTTTCAGGTTCGTGACTTTCTGTCCTGCGGGACAGTTCGGAAAAGAAGTCGGTGTTTTGTTTCAGAGGACGAAGAATCGGTTTGTCTGTACAGTACGACTCAGCTGGTTTTCTACTAACACAAACATATCTAACTATAAAAGGACGAATCCCTGTGTCGACTGCAAACTTTGCTGTTTTTTTATTGCAGACCTGGGGATGTCCAATAATGACTTTTGAGTGGTTCTCAAGAAAACATGATGGGAAAGTATTTTGACTTGTGTCTAAAATAATTGAATACACTTTCTATACATAGCTCATGATGACTCATATCTGATCAGAGAGCTGTTTCCTGTGTCGTCGACCATCTGCCAACCAGAATCGTCAAATCTGCAAACCCTTTACAGATTCTGTAAATATGCAGGGAAATGCCACCGTCAGGAAATCTTGCATAGAAATGCATGGTCCCCAGATGATTCTATAATGATCCACTGACCTTTTGTGTAGAGGTTAGGGTTTTCTCTTGAGAGACATTTTCATTAAACTCGTAGCCGATTCTATATCATTTGCACTACTGTAGATATGCTGATGGTGGAAATAGTCATGGTTCTGCCATGGTTCTCCTACCTTTCATCTAGATTCAATTTTGCCAAATCCTTCTTTCTAGTTTGTTTTGTGATGTTGTGATGAAGATAAGTCCTTATAATGTTGTACCAATGGGATTTCTGGACCTTATTGAACCCAACAGCACCAACCAATCAATCAAATCCCAATGAACAGCAAAGAATTGATGTGTAGTACTTGTAGTGCTGGGCCAAGTATCCACAAAAGCCTTGGTTTAGTCCTGATGAACTGCCAGAGCCAGTGAGTCAGTGAGCGTCAGGTCGACATTAGCATTATTTTTGATTAATTTGTCTAGAAGCGAGGGGTTTTTCTCTGATTTTCTATCATTTGCAGTACAGGTATGCCCTGATATTGGACATGGTGGGGGAATTTCTTACCTTTCATCTAGCATCAATTTAGCCAACTCCTTCTTTCTAGTTTGTTTTGTGATGTTGTGATGAAGATAAGTCTTTATAGTGTTGGACCCAATGGGATTTCTGGACCTTATTGAACCCGACAGCCCATCAATCAATCAAATCCCATTGAACAGTTGAAGGATCGGTTATAGGGATTGGTAATGTCTAATACTTACTGTAAAGTGCTGGGCCTGGTATCCAAAGAGCTGCAGTTTAGCCCTGATGAACTGCCAGAGTCAGTGAGCTTCAGGTCGACATTAGCATTGTCTAGAAGAGAGGGTTTTTCTCTTGATGGACAATTTCTATTATTTGCAGGACAGTTAAGCCCTGATGGTTGTGGTGAATTACTTACCTTCGTTCTAGCTTCAATTTAGCCAAATCCTTCTTTCTAGGTTGTTTTGTGATGTTTTGTGATGTTGTGATGAAGATAAGTCTTTATAATGTCGGACCCAATGGGATTTTTTAATCTTATTGAACCCGACAGCCCATCAATCAATCAAATCCCATTGAACAGTTGAAGGGCCGGTTGTAGGGATCGGTAATGTCTAATACTTAAAGTGCTGGGCCTGGTATCCAAAGAGCTGCAGTTTAGCCCTGATGAACTGCCAGAGCCAGTGAGTCAGTGAGCTTCAGGCCGACATTAGCATTGTCTTGATGCACAGTGACAGGTCGGAGGCTCTGGGCTGAATGGGGAGTGCTCACTCTGACACTAAGCAGGCGTCTCCCATCTCACTTATAGATCGCCAGGGATTACTTATTGATGAGAGGATCTATCCATCAGGGACTTGGTGGGGGCACTCAGTTCAGATGATGCTGAATGTGTTTGTGCAGGGTTAGAGTGGTTTTGGGTTTGGACTTGGACAGAGGTCACGGCATCGGTTTTGTTTTCCAGACGAGGAGAAGAGCTGAACCATGAACTTGATCGTCTACTGAGACTCTGAAGACTTGTACCCTAAATGCCTTTTAAAAACCTAAAAAGTTCCTCCGAATACCTCTAGAGTACATTATTCTTTCAACCTTTGCTCATCATATCTACATTTTTGCCCTGGACGTTTTTGATTTTCTGTCACATCACTTTGCCAGCCTTAAAATACCTCCACATCTCCGTGCTCATCTCCTCCAGCTTGTTTCAGTTTCTATTCCCCCAGGTTTGTTTCCATGGAACCTGTGGCCCACATCTCGTCTTGTCCTACAGACACACTTCCCTGCACTTTTGACAGAAGAGGAAAAATGTGAAAGACATTGATGCTTTATCCACCAGTCGGACCAGTTATATTTTGGCATTTTAACTTCCTGCATTAGCTTTGCTCTGAACCAGTTTGGGTACTTTGTGTGTTGAGTCTAGAAGTCTCTACAGTGTGCGGTGTTGAAGGGAAGCTTTGGATTGGATTCGCCTGAGCACCTCTGGACAAAGTCTTCTCCCACACTGCCACTTCTAATTAGTCATCTGCAGCTTTTGGTCTGGAAGACAATTACCAACTATTAATTGGTTGATTAGATTTCAGCTTGGAATAGCTAATACTAATGACTATGAGCTGCACATATTGGAATATGGACTTTAAAACCCAAGAATATCTTTTGTTTTTCTTGAAAGATTGATTTTTGCAAATTATATCGGGACAACAGCTGGTATCTATTAAACCTTCATCTACTGAAAATTCTTCCATATAGATTATTTTTTCTTCTAAGGTCTACCTATAAAATTAAATTGCAGTTTTTAATCTCGACTTCAAATGTAAACCATGACTCTAAATCACATTGACTCGTGTGAATTATGTTGGGGTCTAATTGCTCTGCTGACAGTAAATATTGTTTATGGACAGTGGAGTTTATGCTGAATGTGGCGTTTTAATGCAGAGATGGAGATGATTTAGCTTCTCAGCCTCTGGTATGAGCTGTTGACCTCTAACAAATCTCTCATGTTGCTGTATGTTTTCCTGGTAGTCCCCCCCCCCCCCCCCCCCCCCCCCCTCGCCCTCAGTGGAAAAAATCTGCATAAATAGATACTCAACGTGTGTGTGTTTGTATGTGAGCCAGGACATAACCCATAGCCAGAAACGGCCTTGACCCAGCTGGATTAAAAAAGCTAATGGTGCAACCTTGAGATGAATCAATCTCCCACCTCCATGTACGTGTCACTGTAACGTCCAGTAGTCCGTACATCAGAAATACATCAGCTCTCATTCGCCCCGCAGCATTAGCATTAGCATTAGCTCGTCTCCATCCAGTCAAATCTCTGGGCTGCGACTCCAACTGAGGCTTGGAACTGGATACGAGGCTTCGCCGTCTGTCTTCCTTAAATGCTCTTTTTTCCAAAAAAAATTCACAGTCATAAAACCCTGTTCTGTTTGCCTCTCTCTCTTCATCACTGTTTATCTCCTTCTCTCTAAATCTGCCTCTAAGCTCTTATTTACTACACGATGGAAAGAAACGCCGGTCCGACTTCCCCTTAAAAGACTTTCCCTGTGTAGACTTGGACGGAGCTGTAGACCGCAGGTTTTTTAGATGTTTTCAGCATTGATAGAGGTTGAAGTCTTGAACTGATGAGGACTGGACCAGACCAGACCAGACCAGGACAGTGTCTCCGTTCACCTCGACTCTTCGATGATCTTGCGCCTGACACGGCCGCTGTTCAGCACTTTTGAACAGTTTCATGTAACACGTCTGACACATAATCCTCGGCGCTGTGGAGAGAAGCCTTCAGTCACTTCACATCAGATCACTTTCAACTTTATTTGTCCCTGGAGGTTTTTTACTTTTTATCAACCCACATAGAAGACAATTTAAGACACTCGTCCCCATGGTTTGGCGACCTAAAGCTTTTATTAACAAAGTGAAGTCAAACGGTTTGACATTAATGACGACTGTCAGATCCAATGCAGCCAATCAGAATAATGTCCTCGCCTCGGTCTGTACATATGTCTGCTAACGTACCATCTGTCCTCTGATGAGATAGGAAAGGCTCAGATCTGTCTCAGTCGACCATAGTGAGAGAGAGTTTATTTAACTCCGGTGCAGTTCAACCGTTATAACTGCGACTGTTTAACTTCTCTCTGTTGTTAATCCATCTGTGAACCATGAACTGCAGTGACATCCCAGTCATCACAACCAAGTATTCTGTCATTTACTTTGTAGAATAAAAGATTAATTCAATAAACATCGGAATTTTCTTTATTGATCCCTAGAGGAAAATTCTTTTAATGTAAATGCAGACAAATAATATATTAAAAAAACCCACAATAAATTATGAAGCTGATCATAGTTATTATATAAGGCTTTTCATTGGCCTACATAAAGAGTGTAAAAAGTATATTACAAACATAACTGAATATATATAATATAAACTTTGCTCCAATAAACCAATATTACATTAATGCAATGATTTTGTATACAACTGCATATTTATGTATATTGCATAGTAAAACAGAGCAGATAACGTAATTATGGTGGTGTAAGGAGGATACGGAAACAAAAAGAGTGTATATAAATAAAGTTTGGAATTGATTTTTTACTTTTAATACGCTGTTTTGTTTTACTGGAGCCTGACCTGAAACATTGAGTTCAGTCAGGTGTAATGGAGACATTGTCTCCTGACATCTGGACCCAAGTGGACACCAGAAATAGAAAGCTGACTCAGCAGAAATAATTAAGTGCATGGGCCATGAGTCACTTTGTCAAACGACTCTGATTATAATATCATGTTTTAACGGAGTCTGGTCCTTTACAACCGGCGTATCCAGACTCCTGCAGGCAGCAGCTTAAAGGCTTCATGAGAACTGAGACTCAATGGGAGTGAAGAGGCCGTTACCCAGCAGCCCTTTGTGCTGCACGGCTGATGTAACCATTCACACCAAATCAGCTTCTGACTGCGAACATGTAGACCACACACACACAGACACACACACAGCTCCTGCATCAAAAACAGTTTCATTTTGTGGCTGCGGCCCCTGCGGTCGGTCGCCGACCCCCCTTGACTTCTGATTGAAGATTGACCTTTGTTCGGAGGCCGAGGGGCTCGCTGGGGATTTGCTGAGAAAATGCTGAGGTGTGAGATCCTGTTTCATTTATTGCACTGGAGCAGTGGACGGACAGAGTCAGACTTGCCTTTTTTAAAAAGGTTCTGTTGTGATTTGCTTGTTTTTATTCTGCCATTATCTGCAGTATTTCCAGCTGATTCAGGGACTCGAGGCTCTTCTGCTTCAGCTGCTCTTTAACGGTGTTTTTTTGGCAGGTGAACTCCTGCCTGTATATCTGTCTTTATACCCACTCAAGCCTAAATTGCTGATTTCAAAGATTGGCACTGCTGAGAGTTCAGCGGGGGCATTCACAGGTCTTATGATGGAGAGTACCTACTGCCATGTCCTGCCTTTTACCAGATTAAGATTTACTCTGAATATCAGTCAGACTAGTGTTGAAGAGTCCTTGATTGAATTGTTAGCTTGTATCCATATCTAGATCAGATTTGAAATTAAATTGAAAACTTAATCTTATTTGTGAGTTCAAAAACCATTTTGCAAATGTTGATAGCTGATAAAAGAAAACCACAAATATTGATAGTTTTGACACCTCATGAAACCATCCTTCATCTGGAGTAATGGAGATTTTATGATAAAGCCCCCCCAATGTGAGTCTCTATATCATGCAATCAACCAAGATTTAACACAAAGACTAACTCAAAATTCAGTTAATATGCTTGTTAAATGTGGTTTTATCAGATTGGACTCTCTGTAACCTGACAGGAAAAAAAAGAAAGAGCTGCCATCAGATACAGTTGGCAGATTGGCAAACAGGAAGTGAGGGAGGAATGATGAGTCTCACGCCCGTTGCACACATGCCCACTCAGAAGAAGAGACAGAAGATGAGGAGGGGGAGGGGGAAGCACAGGAAACCAAAGGAAAACCAGGAATCTTCACATAAATGATCACATTTATCCGTGTATACCTTAAAATCACTGTATGAATAGAAACATCTGTGCGTCTGATAGTAAATATGTATATTTGTGAATGATTGGCTGTCGTGTGGCTGCAGCATTTGGGTCAACAGCATGTTTACTCTGGCTTCCTCTTTCTTTCTCCTAATCTTTGGATTAATCCATCAGCCTCACTCTCACATCTCCAGCTCCTCATCTTCATCTTACTGTGTGTGTGTGGTGTTTTTTTTTAAAATATCCCTCTCTACACTTTCGCCTTTCCCTCTCTTTCTCTCTCCCTCCTCCCTGACGCTCCATCTGTGTGTTTGGAGGCACGATGCCATGAAGCCTTAATGACGGTCTAGCCCACAGTGGTTGGCCTAATCCAGTTAGCTCAGTTCTGTAGCGAGGCCCATTCACTGTGCCTCACCACCGACATCACCTTTTATTTTCCACTAATCCCATTGGCACAGCTTCACCATGCGCTACACACACACACACACTCACCACACACACGGGGGTGTCTACACATGAACCTCAGTTTTTTTTGGTTACACACAGGACATCCTGCTAAATCTGCTGTTGTGGAGTAAAAACAGATTTTTCTCTCTGTGGATTAACAATAAAAGTGACATCCCTTGCTGTGTAACATGATAAAGCAGGAGTGTGACATGTTATGCATACATGTTTTTTTTTCAACACACCCTCAAAAGTCCATGTGCTAAATTCTCCATATAGCTTTACTCCTCAATAATATGTAAACACTGCGATAAACACTTGGAATTAAACATGAAATTAGCAGTGGAGACCCAGTTGTAATTGTGTACAAGGCTACAAACAGTATTGTTTATTATTATCATCATTGTTTTTCCTATTAAGTTGGATATTTTAACATGGGAGTCTATGGGGATTGACTCACTATTGGAGTCAGACTGTAGTGGCCATTAGAGGAACTGCAGTTGATAACTGAGCGTTATCTTCATTGTCTTAGTTGGACTGGTAAAGTCAATAAAGTCAGGTAACTGCACTTCGTAGGAACAGTAACTACATGGTCCAGATTGCACAAGACAATGGTGTTACATTTTACTTCATATCACACCTATTTAGCTTCAAGATGCTTAATCGATTATTTTCATTTTTCCTGTGGTGTATATTAAACTTATTTCTACCACAATATCGTTTAATGTCAGCGGGGACCCTAAAAGCACAAGTAGTGTGGCTAATGAATGAATTCTGTCAAATTAGCTTGTACGTTTTAGAGATAAAGTAAAGAAGTAGATTGCTAGCTGTCTGCTGTCTAGCTTCTATGAGCCTGAGCATTGTCACGTTGTGTTTGTACACTGAACCTTTATGAATTTTGTTCAAGTGAGTCTAGCATCCTAGATACAAACCTTTTTCCTGGTTCTGACAAGATTGATGTTTCATTTCCGCAAAAAAATTGGTCAATCAGTCCGTAAGTTGTCCCTGTACCAACCGTAGTAGAGCATCTCCACACGATAAGGCACCTCTCTTGGTTGGTAGAGTTTCCTGTGGCTGTAAACATGCTGCTAACCAGATGGTGTGAAGTTAAAAATCGTGCTGTCCACAAAGGTTTTATGGTCGACCTTGCAACTTCCATTTACAGAAAGAAAGAGGACCTCGGTTAGAGCCCTGAGGAACACCACTTACTGTATATGTCGTACTGTAATTCCCATTGAGGTAGATGCACTGGACAAGAACAGAGACAGTATTACAAACTGGGAGTACTGGTGGTGACTCGTAAGCAACACTATGTTTTGTTCCTACGAGGGTCAGGCCCTTGTAGCCTAGTGGACTTTGCTTCACATTCCTGAGTGTGTGCGTGTCACAGGGTTAAATTCATCCGAAGTATCTGGCCGAGGAAAAGGAATTAAAGCCCATTTTCACACGACAAGGCCCGTCATACACTGGAGACGCGATCACTCACTGAGCAGCGAAAGTGCAAAGCAAAAAAAAAAAGGCCCCGTCTATTCATCGGTACAGAAAGATGTCCTTGTTACGCAAGACCTTCCACTGTACCTCATGTTCCGTCCGGCTTCTGGGAAGTGGCGGAGAGAGGGGAGCAGGACAAGGCCACGCTGTCATCTGCGTCTTGGAGATGTTTTGTTGATGTTTTGCTCGGTGTCAATGTTCAACATGAAGGAATTTGATTAAGACTGAATCAAATACAAAAGAGGGATCAGAGGGTGAAGGCTCTGGTGAAGGGGTCTGTTCCATGGCCCGAGGTCACAGACGCTCGTTGACTCATTGAGTAATTTGTCCCATCGGCTGGAGAGGCCTTGAAGGCACCACCTTTGGATGTTTTTGTGTGGTTTGTTTTGGATATTTCTATGCATTTTTTGCATTCTTGAAGAAACACAGTTGATTTTTTTTACATTTATATAGTATTTTTTTTGCAATTTTTTATCTCAATGGCTTAACTGTTCTCAGAGCAGTTCATGGTGTTTTCACATCTGGACAATAAACAATCTAAAGCGTGCTTGAGATGCTACCCCTAACAGTGAGCACACCATATGGAAACATGTTTTCATGGTGTTTAATGAGCCCATATCCTCTCCAAGCCCCCCCTTCACACCCACACCTCTAGTGTCCTGAGGGGTGTGGTGAATAATCACCATCCCTCCCCCTTATTCCCCTTCTGCCTCTCCTCCTTTAGCCTCCATCCATTATTCAATACCCACTGTGTGTGTTTGTATGTGGGAAAATGTCTTTAAGCACAGATACAAGCTGCAGAGGGCACACAGCTGTAATTAACAGTTATATCTTATATAGATTGTGTGGTTTATTTTTACAGTGAAGATCATTTTGAGTCTGACTTTTGTCGACTGAGGCTGTTTTTTTATTTCTGGTGCCGATGCCGAGTCTGTGGCGGCATCTGCTGCAAGAGACTCCTCATTGCATTAACCCTGCAGACGGACAAATACCTCTTTGACACAATTGATTTGCAGGATTTTATTATTTATTTTACCTCCTGTCGATTGCAGCGTGTGAGCGGTTGCATAATCAATCTGACCTAGAATCAGCTGCAGGAAGCTTAGCATGTGGTGCGCTCACACACAGATGTGCTCGCACCCATCTTGACGTATGGTGTAAAGAGATGATGGATGAGAGCGAGCCAGATGTTTTCTCTAAGGTTAGGGGATTTATACAGTAAGGTCACTCGGTGTGTTTCATTCACAGGTCGTTGTTAACGGTCAAGATGCTGCTAATGAGTTAAAGCAGAAGTAAGTGATATATTTGTGTTAATATAAGTCTTAAATAGTTATATCTTCCGACAGCAATCACTTACATAGAGTGTTTGGACCAAAACACGGGTCTGTCAGTCACTCTGCTCTGCTCTGAGCCGAGGAGAAAACATTTATCGTATCCTACAGTTTTTATCCAATGAGGAGAGAGAACGGCATTGTGTGTGCAGCCAAGGAACGCCGTGAATGTGGCGACGTAGGGACGAGGACTGTTATGGTGCGTTCAAGGAAACTCGTATTTTTCCGACCGTGAAGTGGTACCAGTTCGATCTGGTACGAGTTCACCGGTCGGAAGTTACGAGTGGCTGTTATAGTGACTTTCACCGGTAAAACAGGTCGGAGAAACACGAGTGGGTTGCCTGGAACGCTACAAAGTCGTAAGTTGTGACTTGAAGCTGTAATTTACGATTTCAAAAGCCTGCCTGGATCGCAGCATTAGCGAAAACGACCGGACCACTTACTTCTGCTTTAACTTTATTATTCTGGATGATTCACTTTCTTACTTGCTTACTAATTTCCAGTCAAACTCATTCCTGCCAATCATATTTAAAGAACATCTGGCATTAGCTTGTCAGGTATCTATAACCCTTGATGTGACCCTGCATGCCACCATAAGTAGATGATGCAACAATAAAGCTTAAAAAAAAACCTATAAATCCTCCTGGAGAGAAAACCACACATGTTTTATTTTATTAATAGGTTGGCTGAACATTAATCTGCTCCTGAGATGTGGGAGAAACAATTCAATCTCCATGAAAATCCTTAACTGCATCTAATAATACTGTTTCTGATATTAATCACATACATTGTTATTAGTCATTGTCAAAACCTTTTTTTTTTAACAAAGATACAATGTAGATTAGAAAATGATAAAAGAACAATAAGGCAAATAGATAAACCTGTTTGGGGTGACCTTTGTTGACCTGTCCATCAGTGATGTCACAGTGTCCTGTGGTCGACCTGTGCACCACTGCTGTGAGGAGATGAGTTGCACCACCAGAGGTCAGTAAAAACAACAAACTGGTCTCTGTAGGACACCAAAAGACAAAAAGTTTAACAACCTGCTGTTATAAAAAGAGAAAAAGGCAATGTTTTTGGCAATGTAATTTACATATAAAACACTATAGAGAACCAGCACCTAAAGATGCTGGAGGCCAGATGTTCATAAGAACTCACACATCCTACACTGTATCTAACTTTTCACACTTGGAGACGACAACGCATGTGAGACTGTTTAAAGGAGTCATCACCTGGTTTTTTACGTATCCAGCCCCCCTTGGATCGCTTTGGATCAATTCGTAAAACTTATTAGAAAAAAAAAAAAAAATTTTAATCAAACATTGAGCTTGTTCTGACCCTATTTCCTAACTTTATCACGCGAGATTAAGGTTTTGACTGGTCCGGATCTGGTCCGGATGTGCATTGTATGAGGCACGCGTTGATTCGCCGCAGGAAGGACAGAGCCGGGGGGCTTGCCTGCATGCAGACTCCAAAACATAAACAGCCCCCTGGTACCGCTCTTTCAGGTAGCGGACGGGCCGGGGTTGGGTGGTGAAAGAGGCAAAGCCTCCGCCGGTGAGGTCACCGTCGGAGCAGAATCAAAATCTCGTGCTTTAGGAAGGCACACCATTGTGTGCTATTCCTGTTCGGAAAAAGAGCTGTTTCAAACTCCAGCTTTTCAGGCAAGTTTCAACGGAGGTCAAACACCAATATGCATGTTTTAACAAGAGAAATTGCGATTTCCGGGTGATGACTCCTTTAACAACAGCAGATGACATCATCACCTGTCGATCACAGGTCCCTGAATCCAGTTCAATCAAAATCATATCATGACAGACTCCAAAAAAACCGCTCCATTTCTTTCTTTCTTTTCTAAGTGATGAAATAAAATCTTCACCGTCCACAAATCCACCTGATTAATAATTAATTGTAATCATCTCTAACGCATCATTCATGTAGAGAGCTAATAAAAACTAATGATCACAGTTGCAACATTGACATTTAAGTTGCACTGCATTGATTGATTGATAAAGATGCAAGAAAATATTCCACCTTAAAAGTGTCCCATACCTTAAGAGTATTAGTTAAGAGTTAAAACAGAAAACTTCTCTTCATTCATCCGTCACTCATGATCAAACTGTCGAAACATCGAAAACAGAAACTCTCGCCAACAAGTGTTGCTTAAAATGTTCCACATCATAAATCCATGTTTCTGTTTTTACTTATTTTGACATTTTCCTAAAGACGATCTGGACTCTGATTCAGACCCAACAAACTGTCGCTCTGCACCTGAGGGTGTGAACCAAGTTTACCTGTGTGTGTTTTGGTGTGTGTGTGTGTGTGTGTTAGTGTGTGTGTGCGACCTGGCTCGTCTTCCCTCCATTGTCTCTTTATCACAACATTGTGATTCTAGGTCAGTAGAAAAGACTCCTCTATTTTTGTCCACATAATCCCTTCTAAGAATGCACACACCCCTCAGTGTGTGTGTGTGTGTGTGTTTGTGTGTGTTTGCCTGCGCGCTCGCGTGTCAGCCTCAGTGTGTTAATACCTCCTGCACGTTACACACTAATCCACTCACTGTCGGCAAGACCGTCCTGCACTTGCGCCGCCACTATCCCCCCTTTCCCCCCATCTCTCACTCTCACACACACACACACACACACACATGTACACACTCATATACACATGTCCATCTTAACTTGACGCACACACACACTTTGGATCTAGTTGGAGCGTCTTTGGGAGCATCCATGAGCACAGGCATGGTGGTGGGAGCAACAGGCCAGGTAAGCTCGGCCGACTCTGTTTGTTCTGCCGTCGACGTGTTGTGACATCTTCGGACGCTGATGTATCGACCGTTCCCACGGTGACCAGGTCGTTCCTGTCCGTTTCGGCCTCCATAGGTTGTTTTGACTTTGGTTGTTGTCGCACCTGACCTAGATTTTGCACCTTTAAACGTAAAACTTAGTGAATGACGTTGATTTATTGTATAGATAGATGCGCTTTAAAATGTTTTTTCACCGTTTTTTCAACTCTATTATATATTATTTATGTGTTAGGAGAGATTTGTGTTGCTCAGGTGTTGCACCATAACATCCAAGTGACGTTATTGAGGGTTGCAGTCGGGGTTGAGGCGCCTGCAGCCCTCAGAGGGAAACCACCGTGTTCCTCCTGGGTTTACCCCCCCTCTAATCCTCCATAACCAGGATTTCCTGCTCCATCTTTTTACCCTGGATTAAAATCTGAAGACTCATTAGCCAGACAACAGCAACTATGAGGCCAGTTAAGCAGGTCTTTGCATCAGCGCAACGCTTGACTTACAGTTGTGTAGCTGCTCATAAGGCAGATTACACTCGGTTGCAACTGCGCAGTCATTATTATAATCTGATCAGGCATCTTCAAACGCTGGATTTACATATAATAACTCAACATTTTGACACATAAAGGTCAGTTTATAAGTTTGTTAGAAATACTGAGCCTGTTATCACGTAAACATGTATTTATTAAGACCTCCAGTCGTAGCAGAAGTCCCTGCACAGTCGTTCCTCTAACAATAAGGATGCTATTAATGTTGTTGTTGCACGCTGTTGCAACTGAGAGAAAATGTAAACTCCAATGAGAAATGTGCTAAACACTGCTCCACTCACTTGATATACCAGGTATTAAGTGAAAGTGGTGTTGTTAAACAGATTTTTTAAAAGTATCCTGCTGTGAAAATTCAAAAAGCAAATATTCTACCATGTTTTTCACTTAAAATTAACAGAACAACTTGTATAACGGCATCGATGACAGAATAACTGGAGACAATAAACACGTTCCAATCAGATCAAATCAACCAAAAAGAAAAACAGGTCCTAAAAGAAACTGAACAGCAGCAGTGAATCAGGAGAGATAATGATACCATGTAATGTCTGAATAGCTCTCTATGGTGTGAAGTGCAGAGGACGCTGAGGACTGTTGGGTTTCAGTCAAGTTGAGCACTCCTACGCCAAAACCTGTTGGGGGGGGGGGGGACGTTTTAATTCAGGCTGTTACTGTACCTGCACGGGTCGGACCTGACGGTCACAAACCTGAGTGAGAGGGAGAAGAGCTGAAGGCGGCATGTATCAGTCAGTGTAAAGTTGAACTTGCAAAAAATACCAAAAGTGAATGAGGTGGTTGAGATGGAACTGGTTTAAGGTGGTCTGATGAGATCTAGGCTCAGGGTCAGGGTCAGGTCAAAGGTCAAGGCCACCGTGACCTCACAGAAAATGGTTCATACAGTAGAGAAAGAAATGTGAACATCCTATAATAAAGGCCTGGTTTATGTCACGTGTAACCTGCACGTAAGTGTGAATTAAGTACAGTTAAATTACAATTAGCTCAGATTAATACTATGGGCTGGAATCAGAAGTCAGGTTTGGCTCAAGGAGTGGAGAAGAGGACACAGACAAAGGTAGGTTGCGTTTGGTAAACACCTTATATTATTGTGTACAAAACCCACATTTAAAATACAGTAATAGTAAGAACAATAATAAAGAGGCTAATGGCCATTGATTAAACAAGGCAAAATATGTACAATTCAACTCGACAACCAAAAGGCTGACTTAGCCGTACTCTTGATTTAATCTAAGTTACCCAAAGAAACAAAAGGAAAGAAAAGGAGCAACTCTTCACCTGCCGAAGCAGGACTTCTGCCAGTCCACGACCCAGTGTGAATGTCCAGGGGAAGGGGAAGAAAGTCCGGTTGGGCAGTGAATGTGTATGTATGGGGGTCGTGTGTGGTGTGTGGGCAGAAGAGGGAAAAAGAGGAGCGGCTGCAAAGGAGCCTCCTACCGGCCCGGACTGAGCAGTGGAGGTTCCGGTTCTGTCCTGGTACAACTCTCGAGGCTTATTGTAACCAGGCTGGGCTCTAGCTCGCCATCACTTGGCCTGAGATAGAAACAGGACCCATCATCATTCAATGTGTACACAATTCTTCTAGAAGTTTAAGTCATTAGCTAAGTTAACTAAATAATACATTCAACAAAGATGTATTCCAATCTTGTACAAGATAAATAAATGCATCAATTCAATATGAATAATTAACATAATGTTTGTTACATTAATATTCAATTCTAATCACAACATGTATCACAAAACACAATACATTTCATCAAGATTAACACAAGCATCAAACAAACCCATGTGCATGGCAGCACCAGTGGCTAACTGGCTGCTAGTAGGCTGGTAGGATGCTATGCTAAATAACAACAATAAATAAACAGTGTGAGCAATTTGGCTCTAAAGTGCTTTACTATTAAGGTGCTTCACATCATATTCAAGTTGGACATATAGACATATAGAAAGAAGGCATATAAGGCATTAGCAGCCGGACCGTAGTGAACCACTAACGGCTAGGCGAAGCTAAGCTAAGCTAAGCTAAGCCACCAATACACAATAGCCAGGTAGCGCTAGGCTAACAAACAATCAACACTCACCGATTCTGTAATGCAACGCGGCACACGGCCTTACTTCATATGCTCCCGGCTCCGGTATTCGGCTCCTATGTTTAAAACAGTTTTTACATTTCAGTCTCGGCGGTTTAAGGTTTAATATTAACGAGCGATGCGAGGACATACCTGCAGCAACCCTCCGACCGGCGTGCTCCTCTTCCCGACTGACCGCCGCAAGCCAACGCCGGCTTTACTACCGGGCTGTTTCCCGTCACGTGACGGCGTGACGCCGTGACGTCATGACGCAGCGCGCTACCGTAAACGACCGAGGAGTGCACTCAGACAGGTATTTCCACCCGGGTTACATCCTCCCCCCTTTAGACCATGCAACTCCTGGTGCATGCTAAACATTGTAAACACGAGGCTGCACAAGATCAGCTGCTGCAGCAGTAGTAAGCGCTTCGCTATATGCATCAACAAAACCATGAAATAACGACTGTACGACCGAAATAAGTGGTTTACCCAACGCCCCATATTGAAGACGATTAGGGGGTTGACGCTGCCGACTAGAACGTCTGCCGACAGGAACTGACTCAACAACTGGATCAGGTAAGTGTGGAGGTGAACCGGGCAACGACTCACTCTGACTGTCCGATGTCTCTGCTTGGCTCAGAGGCACCAGTTCTTCAACAGGTAAGTTCACAGGAACCTCGGCAGCCTGTATTTCTTCCACTTCAGGCACCTCATCGCCAGACTCAGACTCCTCTTCTCCCACAGGCAGAGAAACTTCACACACATCAGAGGACTCCCCATCCACAGGTAGGTGCACAACTTCCGGGACAGAGACCCCAGGATCCTCCGAGCGCACAGGTGAACCAACGGCCCTGGGAAACGGCTGAGGACTGCAGCCAGAAGAGGGGACAACAGGTAGATTTCTGAACTGAAACGTGGCTGGCTGGACCCTGACTTCAGACACATTCCATTCCTCATCCTGATCCTCTTCAACCAGGTCATCAGAGCAATCAACACCAACTGGTTTCTGGCTCCGGGTCTGAGGACGACGTGGAGGTGTAACTAACACGGGATCTGAATCATCACCTGGTGGCAAGAAGGGACATGGGAGAAGTAGGTCTCGGTGTAGTGTTCGAGTCGGTCCATCCACCCGGCTCTCAGGCTGTACTGTGTACACGGGCAGGTCTCCGGCACGTTTCACAACGACATACACATCCTGCTCCCATTTGTCCTCGAGTTTGTGTTTGCCACGAAGTCTGACATTTCGCACCAACACTCGATCACCTTCCTCCAGACTCGACGGAGTGACTCGCTGATCGAACCGGGCCTTGTTTCGTTCGCCAGATCTTCCAGCACTCTTCAAAGCAAGCTGGAAACTTTCCTCAAGCCTGGACCTCAGATCCTTGACATACTGGAAATGCGAAGTGGATTGATGTTCCCTCACAGGCAAGCCGAAAGCCAAATCCACAGGAAGACGTGGTGAACGGCCGAACATCAGTTCGTATGGTGTGAAGCCGGTGACATCATTCCGTGTACAGTTGTAAGCATGTACTAACGGTTTCACATAATCTTTCCATCTCACCTTCTGCTTGCGCTCCAGCGTCCCAAGCATGCTGAGCAAAGTCCGGTTAAACCGCTCGACTGGATTTCCCCGAGGGTGGTAAGGAGTCGTTCGGGTTTTTACAATCCCAGCGAGTTGGCAAAGTTCCTTAATCAGCTTCGACTCGAAGTCAGGCCCCTGGTCCGTGTGGAGACGCTCCGGTATCCCATAGCACACAATGAAGTTCTCCCATAGACATTTTGCCACTGTCTTTGCTTTCTGATTTGCTGTGGGAATGGCTATTGCAAACTTTGTGAAGTGATCAGTGAAGACGAGGATGTCCTTTGTATTGCTTTGGTCTGGTTCAAGGGACAGGTAATCCATGCAGAGTAACTCCAAAGGACGAGTGGTCTTGATGTTAACAAGGGGTGCTGATCTTTCTGGGAGTGCCTTGCGTCTCACACAACGGTTGCAGGTCTTGATCCTGGTTTCAATGTCAGCTGCCATGCGAGGCCAAAAGAACCTGGAGCGTACAAGATCCAGGGTCCGCTCGATGCCCATGTGTCCCATGTCATCATGCAGGCTTGTAATCACCACCGACCTCAGCTCCTCTGGCAACACCAACTGGAATACGACTTGTTCTCCGTCCTGCCTCCGTCGATACAAGATGTCCTCTTGCAGCTCGAGGCGGTTCAGCTCCCTCAACAACAGCACCAGGTCTGGAAGTTCTTGCCTTGCTGTTGGGGGAACCTTCTCCCCAGTCTCAATCTGATGGATCACCTCTCTTATGACCGGATCAGCACGTTGCTTCTCTGTGAGGTCCAGATGTGACAGGGGGAACAACTGGTAACCCATGGAGGTCCTCGCTGGCATAACAGTCTGGAACAGCTTTTGCAGACAGGCTAAGGGACTCAACCAGAGCGATGGAACTTCCTGCCGGACTGCTAGGCTGACAGGCGACAAGACAGCGGTGACACACGGCAGAAACAGTGTCTGTGTCGAGTTCTTCCAACTCACCAGATCCCATGACATGCTCTGCAGTGAACTTGCTGATCAGGTCCCAATCTTTCTGCTCCGTCAGTTCAGCAGATTGGCTGTGAGGACGCCGAGATAGAGCGTCAGCGTCGAGGTTCTGCTTCCCAGCTCGATATTGCAGCTTGAAGGTGTAGGTGGACAGAGCGGCGAGCCACCTGTGACTGGCGGCATCCAGCTTCGCTGTTGTTAACAGGTAAGTGAGCGGGTTGTTATCAGTCACCACCACAAAGCTGGCCCCATACAGGTAGTCATGGAACTTTTCACACACACTCCACTTCAGCGCAAGAAACTCTAACTTGTGGGCAGGATACCTCGACTCACTCACCGACAGACCACGGCTGGCATAGGCGATCACCCTCAACTGGCCCTCCTGCTCCTGGTACAAAGCTGCTCCGAGCCCGGTGGTGCTGGCGTCGGTGTGGAGGATATACTGCAACTTTGGATCAGCAAAACCAAGCACGGGGGAACTGGTCAACTTCTCAATTAGTGTGTCGAATGCAAGCTGACAGGTGGGGGACCATCGTGCTCCAAAAGGTTGTTTTGGATCCTGGCCCTTTGCAGGGCTGGCTTGCTTCTGGGCCTTGGAGGTGGGTGCAAACCCACGTGTCAATTCATTGAGGGGTTTTGCGATGGCAGAGTACCCTTTGATGAACCTCCGGTAATATCCAGCGAATCCCAGGAACGACTTGAGCTCTTTCAGGGTTCTCGGAATCGGCCAGCACTTCAAGGCAAGGATCTTATCCGGGTCAGTCTCAACCCCCCTCTCCGAAACAATGTGTCCCAGGTACTTGACGGACGTCTGGAAAAACTTACATTTCTCGGGGGAGAGCTTCAGACCGTACTCCTCCAAGCGACGAATCACACGCAGCAACCTCCGCTCATGTTCCTCCAGCGTATCTGAGAAGATAATGAGATCATCAAGGAAGACCAGAACCTCTTTCAAATGAAGATCCCCCATGCTCTTCTCCATTAGCCGCTGGAATGTAGATGGAGCGTTCGTTACCCCTTGGGGCATTCGGTTGAATTCCCAAAATCCAATGGGAGTCACAAACGCCGTTTTAGCTTTGTCTTCTTCGTTCATTTCGATCTGATAATACCCAGATTTTAAATCAAGAACACTGAACCACTTGGACCCAGACAGGGCGGACAGAGACTCTTCCAGCTTGGGCAGGGGGTACGCGTCCTTCACAGTCTGTAGGTTCAGTCTTCTGTAATCAATGCACAAACGTATGTCACCATTCTTTTTACGGACCACAACAATTGGTGAGGAAAATGACGACTCCGACTCACGGATGACACCAGCCTCCAAAAGGTCCCTCAGATGCTGCCGGACAGCTTCGATATCTCGAGGATGGATGGGCCTGGCTCTGTGCTTGAACGGGGTCTCATCATGCAACTTTATGTGGTGTCTCACCTTGTCTGTGCATCCAAAATCCATGTCACTGAGCGCAAAAACATGGGGAAATCCATTAAGCTTCTCAGTGATCCTCTGCTTCCACTCTGGCGGGACGGGTGACTCTCCAAAGTCCAGCTTCAGGGGGGAAGAAGGTCCTGCTGATGAACGGCTCGTTGCCGCAGTGTGGGACAAGATCTGGGGTGAGACTGCCAGTTCAGCGATGATGGAGAGAGGTGGGATGGTCACATCCTGATCCGACTCATTGCTGAGGATGACCGGAATCTTCCTGTGAGGTCGGCTTGGGAGCGTGACCAGAGCGGTTTTGACACACAGCCCACCTGGCAGTGGTGAGGCTGGATGCTCCACAAGCACCCACTGAGCAGGAGACAGCACGCTGGCATGGATGGAGCCATCTATAAGGGTGGTGTGACCAGCAGGGACGAGGATGGGCGACCTGCTGGCTGACCTCACCACTCTGTCACTGCCCACCTGCTGCTGCCGATGGTGGACCTGCAGCAGCTTGAGCACGGCCTTGTAGCCGTGGGCTGTGGGCTGGAAGTTGGCGTGTTCACTCACCAGGTACTGGCTGTACAGCGGCTCTAAGGTGTTCATGCCAACCAACACTGGAGACTGACGGCCTCCGATGTCAGGGACAACCAGCGCCAGCGTGGCAACATCCACATCCACTCCAAGAAACTCACCGGGGAACGTGACCACCACCTCTACATAGCCGAGATAAGGAACTGCTTGTCCTGCCGCTCCTTCAACTTGCAGTAGATCACACAGGGATTTCAAAGGTTGGTCTGCAAGGTGCTGGTTATAAAACGACACTGGGATTGTGGTGACCTGCGACCCTGTGTCCAACAGGCAATCAACCTCCCCACCGGCAATTTTGATGTTGGCTGTGCAGCGGGATCCGACCAAGCCTCTGGGTAACGTAGCTGGAACAGCGGGGGTGATCTGGGTTACTTCCTGACAGTCCACTTGACTTCTCTGGTTGGGACAATGTGGGTCCACAACAGTTCCAATTCGCCCCGCAACTGGAACTGACTCTAGTTTAACGGGTTTCTGGAAGAAGTGTCTGAATTCCGCCATCTTTGCTGCCTCTCTGTGAATTGCTTCTTCTTTGCAGCGACCAGTGCAGAGTTCGGGGGATTGTCACAGTGAGTCTTTATATGGCCATCTTCACCACACCGGTAGCAGTAGCCAGGCTTGGAAACAGAAGACGGGTTCTTTGGTGACTTGCCCGCCCTCTGCCCCTCCCCCCACTTACGGCCAGGTGTGGGCTTGAAAGCAGTGGACTGACTGGAACTTGAGCTTGAGGCTGAATGAGAAGCAGTGAGGGTTGCGAGCTGCTTCTGCATGTCGGCCAGCTGCTGGGCGAGTTGCTGTGTGATGTTGGTAAGGGCAGCAATCTCTCCCTTCTCTGCACTGTCGGTGTAGGCATACTGCGCATGGGTGGCAGCTCTGGGTCGTGATGCGCCGAGATGTTGCTTCATGCGGATGGCCTTTGCAGCTTCACGATCCTCCTCCGTTCGCAGAAGGAGCAGGAACTCAGCAAACGATGGGGGATGATGTTTCCGCTGTTTAAGTTGGAGTTCCATGATGAGGGAATTGTCCCAACATCCACGGCAGAACTGAGTCAGTAAGTGTCGATCAAAGTCTTGGTTTGAGACCCCGCCTCGTCTCACAGCCTGACCCAATGCCACCTGCAGACGTTGTAGGTAATGGGATGTCTTCTCCCCAGCATCCTGGAAAGTGTCCATGAACTTGGCGTATAACTCATCGCCGTCCTGCACTGTGCCGTACGCCGAGTCGAGTGTCTGTAGGTATACTGTAGGTGGAGTGTTGGGTCTCAGGTGCTTAACCATGTCAGCAGCAGGGGGTAGTAAACTGTCAAAGATCTTCCGTGAGCGCTGTAGGTCGGACACCGCAGGGTCTTGCAGCAGCAGCTCGACCCCAGAACGCCAGGTCTCATAATCCGACTCCGTTTGGGATCGGGGCACTCTACCCGAAAAGGCTCTCAGGCGTTGTGAAGGGTGTGCGGCACCATCGTCGTTCTTGACAATATGCTCAACCACATAGCGCTGAACTTCCGGTGGGTTGAGGTCAGCGTGTGGCATGGCTGGCACAGGGGGTCTGGCAGTGTGCTGAGCTGGCTGTACCCTTGGCTGTAGTCCGGCGTTCTGGCCCAGAACAGCAGCGCCAACCAGATGACCAAAGGTAGCAGCAGGGAGCACCGATGGGGGCTGAAGACTGGCTGTGGCAGCAGGCGGTGGCTGGAGACGGACTGTGGCAGCAGGCGGCAGCGGTGGAGGTTGAAGACTGGCTGTGGCAGCCAGCGGTGGCGTGGGCTTTTCCCCATCCTCTGCAACATTGGTGGTAGTGGGGTTAATCTGGGCAACTGACTGACCAAGCAGAGACATCACGCCATTAAGAACAACCGCAAAATCTTGACCGGTTAATTTCGCAACTTTTTGCAATTCGGCGAGGTAGCTCTCGGTTTGCGACTTCCCTACCTCGCGCGCACAAACTGTAGCCAGGTCCACTATCTTATAAGTGACCTCAGCACCAGCACAATCAAACACGTACGGTAATAACGGACGCAACTCAGCTACCGCAGCCCCTGACTTAAATTCTACCACTATCGTCTGACAAAAAGGCGAAAGAGGGTCATCAATGCGTTCAAACCTCAAAATAGAACCGTATTGCTGTAGAAAGTCAATTACTTCATCATCTGTCTCAGTTTTTGTCGCATCTTCTATTAAAACCGCATTCGGAATCTTAATGCCAAGTTTCTCAAATATGTCCATTTTCTTTTTCTTTTTTTTTTCAAGTCTATAAGTACCAAACAGCAACAAACAAAACAAAGAAAAAAAATTGATTCAGGTCTTTCTCCACTCCTGGCTAGCTCGCCACTTTATGTAACCTGCACGTAAGTGTGAATTAAGTACAGTTAAATTACAATTAGCTCAGATTAATACTATGGGCTGGAATCAGAAGTCAGGTTTGGCTCAAGGAGTGGAGAAGAGGACACAGACAAAGGTAGGTTGCGTTTGGTAAACACCTTATATTATTGTGTACAAAACCCACATTTAAAATACAGTAATAGTAAGAACAATAATAAAGAGGCTAATGGCCATTGATTAAACAAGGCAAAATATGTACAATTCAACTCGACAACCAAAAGGCTGACTTAGCCGTACTCTTGATTTAATCTAAGTTACCCAAAGAAACAAAAGGAAAGAAAAGGAGCAACTCTTCACCTGCCGAAGCAGGACTTCTGCCAGTCCACGACCCAGTGTGAATGTCCAGGGGAAGGGGAAGAAAGTCCGGTTGGGCAGTGAATGTGTATGTATGGGGGTCGTGTGTGGTGTGTGGGCAGAAGAGGGAAAAAGAGGAGCGGCTGCAAAGGAGCCTCCTACCGGCCCGGACTGAGCAGTGGAGGTTCCGGTTCTGTCCTGGTACAACTCTCGAGGCTTATTGTAACCAGGCTGGGCTCTAGCTCGCCATCACTTGGCCTGAGATAGAAACAGGACCCATCATCATTCAATGTGTACACAATTCTTCTAGAAGTTTAAGTCATTAGCTAAGTTAACTAAATAATACATTCAACAAAGATGTATTCCAATCTTGTACAAGATAAATAAATGCATCAATTCAATATGAATAATTAACATAATGTTTGTTACATTAATATTCAATTCTAATCACAACATGTATCACAAAACACAATACATTTCATCAAGATTAACACAAGCATCAAACAAACCCATGTGCATGGCAGCACCAGTGGCTAACTGGCTGCTAGTAGGCTGGTAGGATGCTATGCTAAATAACAACAATAAATAAACAGTGTGAGCAATTTGGCTCTAAAGTGCTTTACTATTAAGGTGCTTCACATCATATTCAAGTTGGACATATAGACATATAGAAAGAAGGCATATAAGGCATTAGCAGCCGGACCGTAGTGAACCACTAACGGCTAGGCGAAGCTAAGCTAAGCTAAGCTAAGCCACCAATACACAATAGCCAGGTAGCGCTAGGCTAACAAACAATCAACACTCACCGATTCTGTAATGCAACGCGGCACACGGCCTTACTTCATATGCTCCCGGCTCCGGTATTCGGCTCCTATGTTTAAAACAGTTTTTACATTTCAGTCTCGGCGGTTTAAGGTTTAATATTAACGAGCGATGCGAGGACATACCTGCAGCAACCCTCCGACCGGCGTGCTCCTCTTCCCGACTGACCGCCGCAAGCCAACGCCGGCTTTACTACCGGGCTGTTTCCCGTCACGTGACGGCGTGACGCCGTGACGTCATGACGCAGCGCGCTACCGTAAACGACCGAGGAGTGCACTCAGACAGGTATTTCCACCCGGGTTACACACGTCTCTATGGAAATGTAGAATTGAAGGGCGTAGGGCGTGGAGAGGGAGGGTGTAGTTTTACAAGTCACACAACCATGTCACATTAGAGCAGAAACTGGGACGTGTGTGTTAAAGATGTGTGTGTGTGGAAATGAATAATGCGTGAAGCAGCGATGGATGATGTCATCAGGGCCTCGGGGGGATTCTGGGACGGTTCATTTGGCTCAGCTGGGGGGGGGGGGGCTGATAAATCGACTCAATGCTGCTGCTGCTGCTAACCCTCTCTGTCTACACACACACTCACTCTAGGTGTGTCCACTGGAGAGGAAACAGTCACCAGGTTCAGTCTGGTAACAAAACAATAGAAGAGCCAGTTGATCGATTTCATGATCAGTGATCAATATGAAACAATTTGAAGATTTTACTGTGAACCTCACTCCTGACTAGAGTCTCAAACTGAATTTTTTTAGGCTTTAAAAAATTAGCTACAGTACACACGTGAAATCCAAACTTGCAACAGATACATGTCAATCAGATTCAGATTTCAAAATAAAAGTTCATCTTATAAACAATGTCAATGTCAATTTATTTACATGGCACATTTCATATGGCGAGCATAAACTCAATGTGCTTCCACAGTGTTGGACCATAATAACTAAAAAACACCTTGAGCTGATATGTATCAATGTCTGATGAATGCTTTTATTTTGGTTTGCTGGATGCTTGGATCTCTGAATCAGTTTATCATTAGAAGCTTATTATTATTCCTACAGCTCCTGGTCCCAGGTTCACATCTGTATCACAGCTGGTTCAGACATTATTGTTGTTGTTATCTTCGTCTTTAAAGGCAAACGTGAGTCAATTTAATTTAAAGAATCAATTACAACGTGATTCGTTTGTGATTTCATGTCAAGTGTCTGTAAACAGAGCTGAGGACGCTTGAGTTTCCCAAACACCTGACTCTCACATAATGGTAGTTAAGATGTGTGTGTGTGCTAATGTGTGCTCAGCGTGTGTGTGTGTATGTGTGTCAGTGTGTGAGCTCATTAGGTGAGGAAAGGTTGTGCTAATGAAACCCAAGGGACTGGATTTCTCTCTCTCTCTCTCACACACACACACACACACACCCAGCCGCCCATGGAGAGCCCTTTTTCCTCCGCTACCTTCCCTTTGCTCCACTGATGCTGTTGACTTGACTACGCCCCACACCCTTGTTGCTAGGCGATGGGCGATGGAGAACGGAGTCAGGAGTGCCACTGAGAGCGAGTGTACGACTGTGCCTCGTTTCCTTTTTACATTTTTTTTTTTTTTACAGCAGGCGTGTGTGTGTGGTACGTTACAGAAGAAAAGGAGAGCAATGATGACATCATTGTTTTCAATATTCAGATTTATGGGAATGAATGGTGGTCAGCCAATCAGATGCTTCCGTTTTAGTATCTTTGGTTTATACAGATGTTGAGGTTTACTTTTTTAAATCATTATTCTGCACAGTTGTGGGTTGTTTGTGTTTTTATTTGGACCTCTGTCGTCATGGTAACGGTGATAAACACTAGGTAAAGGCTGTTGAATGTTTAGCCCTGGCAAAAACAAAGGTGGTTATAACCTCTCACATCTGGATTTTGGCAGCTGTCTGGCTGTTTTTACTGGTGAATCAAAAACAAAATAGGTGTAATAAATAAATAAATAAATGCAATATCCTCTGTCACTACTTTTAAAAACAGTTGCATCATCATCTGAGGCAACAACAGCAACAATATGAGAGAGGGAGTGGTTTTGAGATGCTTGGTGTTATAATCCAGCTGTTTTCCAGGTCACAGACTGAAGTGTGTTTGTCTCTGGGGGTGTCATCATCATCATTATCAGACAACAGGGAGAAATTGTGAATTGGTGTAAAGGGCTAAACCGCTAAATAGCTGAAGCTGCACAGTGACACACATTACAGAGCAGCAGCAGCAGCAGCAGCAGCAGCAGCAGCAGCAGCACATGAGGTAATAAATTAAAGACCCTCCTCCAGGGGGCCCTGAACATGACAGCCAGGGATGCATACAAAATGTATAGACACACACACATGCACACACACACACACACACATGCCCCCAACCCCCAATGGTTTGGATTCCCTTGTGTGAGCATGTCAGCGGAGAGGGATTGTGTTTAAATGGTGTTGGGGAACAATACATTACACAGACGGACACAATGGGAACAGATAACACTCCACAGTGTGTCACATATGTTTGTTATCACTTTATTAAGATGCACATTTTGACAGAGACAGACGCTGCGATAATGAACGTGTTTGCTAATAGCGTGTGTTGTTGTTGAGGCTTTAAGGGCGTGGCCCCCTCCCCAGTTAGCAGCGGCTCTTTGTCTGTCTGCTCTCAACGGCCCATGGGACCAGACCAACACAACACAACACACTGGTGTCCTGAGGAAAGGCAGCACCTATGGGAGGGTGGTGGTGTTTGTGGCGTCTCTCTGTCTGCTCTGTGGCTTCATCTCAGGTGTGAAGATGACGAGTAAACACTTTTGAGTAAACAGGGTTATATTTGATATATTTTTATATCAAATATTCTGATGTGGAAAATAGTTTTGGTCTGAATTTTGCCAAGAAGAAGATCAATAATGCAAGTAAATTTGTTTTAATTAAAGCTCCATAAAAGGTAGATGTTTGTGTTAAAGCTCCTTCAAAATAAAGGTAGATGTTTGTTTTAAAGCTCCTTCAAAATAAAGGTAGACGTTTGTATTAAAGCTCCTTCAAAATAAAGGTAGATGTTTGTGTTAAAGCTCCATACAGTATAAAGGTAGATGTCCATGTGTAGTGTGATTATAAAGCAGCTCTAGGTTCTATATTAATACTGTGAAAGTATCAAAGCCTCAGTTCACAGAGAAATACACACAGCCTGTATTCAGAAACTGAGCTGTCAGGACTTCCTGTGACTTTGTGATGTCACAACAAAGCCACGCCCACCTGTTACCCACTGCCATCCAACACTTGCATGATTTGGCTTCTGCAGGAGTGTTTTACCTGCAATCTGATCGGAGTTGTTGCTGTTTCGTTGTTGTTGTTTTTTTGTTATTACGACCATGATATCATCAGTATGGAGTTTGACGGTTGGGAAATCAACCAATCGGAGCTGAGAATGACATTAAAAAAAGTCGTACATCCCATATTAACTGACTCTTCTCTCTCTGTGTTTTCTTCTAGGTAAGTCCGGGTGGCTGGGGACTGACAGTGGGACCTGGGTCTTGTTTCGCTGTAGGTACAGTACTGTGTGGCCGAGCTGAGTGTTGTATCGATCTGAACGCCTGGATGAGCTTGTCTTCAGCTGAGTAGGAAAAACCTGTGTGGGTTTGCTGTAATTCGCTGTACTGTACCTGTCAAAGCTGCTGCCAGATGGCTCACAGAGATAATCCATTTTTCTTTCTTTCGTCTTTTTTTTGCTTAATAGGCCTATAGGTATAGGAATACCTGCAGATTCAGCACAGTACTTAACCTTGCCCCTGAGATGGGGATGTCTTCTTTAATGGGATATACAGTAGTTTTGATGATTGTCAGTTGTGTACATTGGTTTTATTGGGTGTTTTATCACAACGCACACCCCCAAGTACAGGGCCGAGCAGTCCTGACCCACACGCTCTACACAATCTGATCAGACGCTCAGATTGCGGCACAGTTGCTAATCGTCTCTTTGACCTGCTAACACAATGGCACGTTTCCCCAATGATTGCCTTTTCTTGGCCGTCCCTATAGCTGTACAGCGACACAGCTGACGACTCCTGAGCTCAGCAGGATTGCAGGTCTCGGCTCCGTCAGGGCTCCACTCCTGTGTGTTGTAGGTTGTAAACGGTCGCTATTGAGGGTGTGTATGGGCAGGGAAGGCAGAAGCAGCTGGAGGTCCTTTAATCCCCAAGACCCTTAGAAGATTACTGATATAATACACTCTCACATACTTACCACGGCACAAACGCAAATCTTTCTTTGGGTTTTTGCTTCCCGTTTGAACAAGGAGAGGCTTCGTCGCTGTTATGTTGTTTTTCCATAATGCTGACTGTGTCTCAGCCTACAAGAGCCTGGAGCGCCATCAGGCAAAGCATGCACATTTGCGTGATTCATATTACGTGGCGTGGACTGTTCTCTCCCTCTGTTGTTTCATATACGTTACTCCAGGTCGTGTAACCTGTGTGTATTTATAGGCTCTTATATAATATCAATGTGTGGTTGGAGGAGGAAGTGATGTTGAATAACCGAGGAGGTACTGTACGGTCCATACATTGAAGTAACCTTCAAATTCTTCATCAGGAACGTTTTAATGGGTGAAAATCAGAAATATGACAAATATTTTACGATATAAAGCAACACATGTCATCTCAATTTGATTTAATGGCTCCACAAGAACCCAGAAAGCCCTGAAATGACCTTTAATCACATGAGATATAAGAAATACTTTGATTACATTTGGTATTTAGTCTGCAAAAAAGGTGTATATGTTGAATTCCTGGGGGTAGGGAGAAGTTTGTTAAGGATTTTTATTCTTTGTTAAGAATTTTACCAGATTTTTGGTTCATATAGTGTCTTAAAACTGTGTATTTATCAAGGTTGTTTGCAATTGTTTGTGAGTCAGTTATGGTTTAATGCTTGAAATCAAATCAGATTTTCTGTATTTGCCCCTAAAAGTCAAATCAGTGAATCAGTAAATCATCTGGGAGTTTGTGAGTTTCAGTTTGTAGCCTTTTTCTCCTTCTCCTGTCTTGTTTTTTCTTTATCCACATTGACTGAGTTGTAATGACGGATTTTTGACCATGTGGGGGCGCCACTGTATCAAAAAGCAAAAAAGGGTGAGGCCTGAGTGTGAAGACAAACACTGCAGTCGATGTCTTCCCAGAGTGTCAGTGACTTGGATGTTGTAGATGAAAAGGACATTATCATCAACAATCAACAGTAACACACCCGTCAGATGCAACACTGAAACCATTTATTGATTATAAGGCTTTGATCGATCAGTCCATTGATATGTAATCGTAAAAGCGTCCTGATGATCCTTGAATACATCACCATCGTACGTATTCATAGTGCTTCTTGGCTGCGGATGTTAAGCACTAAATATACTACATGGACATCTTCGCGGCCCCTTCAAATTCCTTGTTGATTTCGGCGCTGTGGACAGAGGTTGTGAAACGAAGCAGAGCAGCATCGTTTCCATTGAAGGTTATTTTTGTCAGTCAGTGCTGCTGCTGCTGCTGCTGCTGCTCATCAAATAGGATATCTAACATAGCGGTGTGGAGGAGGTTGTGGTCCATTTGACTGAAACCCTCACTGTTTGTCTCCTGTGTGATACGCTGACGTACAAGAGAATAAAATAAAACGGGGTTGCAGTTTTACCATTTTCATGACCTCCAGCTAAAACACTAAATGTGTGCTGATCTGTGTGTTTTTTTTGTATTAATGTGTGTGTATTTGCTTTGGAGCTGTGAAATCTCCCAGACACACAAGCGGACTGTACCACCTCAGACTTTACAAATAGGGGAGGTCGATGTAGAGAAAGATACCGACTACGGTCAAAGTTTTGCTCACCCCCTCTGACTGCCGTCAACATGGTTCCTTCCTTGCTCCTTTTTTTTTCTCCAAAGGACACTCGCTGATGCTTCCGTGTCCCGAATCCCCTCCTACATATTGTTTCCTCTTGACTCCTCCCCCCTCTGTCAGTTTGCTCTAATCCCCACAAACCTCATCAACCCCCCATCACCACCACCTTCCTCTCTGGTGTCATGATTTTTGAAGGGTTCAAATCAGAGGCGGCTTCCCAGGTTCCCATAACATCTGCCGTTATCTCTGTAAAAAAAAAAGAAAAAAGAAAAAGGGAGGGGGTGGAGCTCTCCTCCTACCTCTCTTGTCTCTTTCTGGCTTCTCTGCCTTCCCATTGGTCTTCCGGCTTACCTCTCGGTGGCGTGTACCGGCCCACCCACCCACCCCCCCTCCTCTCTTTCTATCCCTGTCTCTGATGCAGTTAAACAGGCGGCAGTGAGGGAGGCTGGCTGCAGACACGCTCCTCTCTGCATGGGTGAGAAGAGCTGGTGGGTTAGAGGACTAGAGGACATCAGAGCCACCTCTATCCTCTGTCCACATTTCACCACCTCATGACGACCTGGTCCTTGGACGTTAAAAAAGAAAACCAAACACAGTCAACCGGTGAGGTGTTGGTGGTGGTCGGGAGGGGGCCTGTTTCTTTGGATGACTTCCTGCGAGGACTTCTGAAAGTCCTCTAGTTTTTTTCCGTCTTCTTCTTCTTCGTTTGCGTATACGGTGAGAAGGCGACCATGGCTCACGCCGCGGCTCACATTAAGAAGGCGAGGTCCGAGATGGACCAGCCTCCGGACCTGAAGGCTCTGGAGAAAGCCCGAGAGAGGAGGAGGCGTTCGCGGGAACGGGCTGAACGCAAGCGCAAGGTACAGACTATAGAGGGAAGACTCTCAGGAATCACCCACCTTCTCCATCCCTTCCCACTCAGTGTGTGACCTATGCGGTGACTTCATCACTTCCAGCCATCTCCATCATCATCATCATCGTCATCAATAGTCAGTAAAGGTATCGCGGCACCTTCACTGACCGAGTATAGGACGTAACCGAGTCTGTTCTCCAGGACTGCGGAGGAGTTTTTCGCGACCACCCATTCCTTCATCCTTCTTACCTCCACTTCCACCTTCATCATCATCTAAGTGGTATTCCAGTAAAAGATGAAGACTTTGAGTTCAGATTCAATGAAAACCCCCAAAAAACGGTTTCTTCCGTTTCTTGATCTTGCCCATCATCCCATTGTCACCTACAAATACACAAATCACAGTAAGCTGTGTAACACGGCCGTAATGATTGCACTCTGCCTGATCCCCGCTCGTCCTCGTCTCATCTCGTCCAATGCCGAAAGGTCTCCCTCGATCCGTCCTCCATCCTTACACCTCTGTTCATCATCATGTACCTATCACAGTCTAATAAATGACCCCCCCTCTCCACCTACCCCTGTGCACACACCGTTGGTCACTTTCAATCAGTGCTGCTGTCTGCTGGCACAGTCACAACATCACTCTGTGTAGAGTAAAATACCGACAAACACTCCCGCTCCCTTCCCTTCCCGGTGGATGTACCTACGCGGACCTGCTGGTCCGTGATGCTGTGTAGTGGATATTTGTTCATGAAGAGTCTCTGTGGCCATATTCTCTCGTCAAACGGCTGAGCTGTGGTTTCATTAGTGAGGGTGTACTCCTGAGATACGCTCGCTTCATCGGCTGTAATTTTATTATGATGGGAGATTTATTCCAGTGGATGTGTGGGCACGGTTCAGTTGTAGGTAATTTTAGCACCTGCGTTTTTGGCTGGATGTGCAAGCAAAGGCTCTGGATGTATAACAGACATTGGAGGAAGTCATGTCGCACTGATCAGAAGTCAATCTGATGAGCTCTCTAGTGGTATTTAAGACAAGAAGATGATTGATTGGTGTTTTATGGAAAGGAAATGAAAGGTTCAGGATAGGAAGCAACGGTTGAGGAGGTACGGCTTGTCCAAATTTGTCAAAGTCCAACTTATGATATCCACTAAAGATACTCAGATAAAGGTGTTCGACTGAATCACTGCATATGGTGGGAATGTGTATGGAATGAATGGAAACCAAAATTTTGGGATGTTTGTGTAAGGGATAACAACACCCAACATGGCTGTAGATTCAGTTCTAGCAGATTCCTCCCTGTGCAGTCATTATACGTCAATGTACACTTTCCAACCAGTCGTAGTTTAATGGTTTCAGTCGCTGTGGTTTACAGCAAAAATAACTGGATTCAAATGAAAGCCTGTTTTAAAAAGAGAAACAGAGGTTGACATTATAAAGTCTGATTGAGGTGTTAAGTATTTATATTCACTCTGTGGCTTCAAAACCCTGTGACATTTGAAGGAAAACGACAAACAACAGTCTATTTTTGTCAGGTCGGCTCTTGTTAGCGGTGTGTGAAGAGGAAATAGAGAGTGACATAACAATAACAGGGAACATTATTCAATCTCAGATCTGTTATTTTGTGTCTTATGTGTTGAATTTGACTTTTTTGTTTTACTACTCCTCTTTTTTTCCCTCCCTGAGGGATGTTAATGTTCAGATACAGAGCATCACTTGGCATCAAAATAACATCTCTCAAAGCTGAAGCCTCGTCATGACCTCTGTGATGAGGAGCTGCTGTGTCGTTTTAGTGTTTCCATCCCTCTCTGCTGTTATTATTGACTCAACCGCAAGGCAGATTATCACATGGGATTATTGGCGTGCCATCTCTCTTTGCCCTGTCTCAACACACACACATACATGCACATGCACACACTTAAAAGTGATTAATAGATTAAATTTGGTGGATTGTCCAGTCCAGCAGAGGCCATCAGTGATACGGTTCCTGATGTCCAGTTTGATCACCATCTCTCAGCCCCTGGGGGGGTGGATGGGAGACAATTAACCCTGTGTAAATGATGCTGAGTGGGTATCAGAGGGCTCGGCCTGGACGCTGTCAGTGTGCATGTTGTTATGAAATGCCGAAACGCTCTGCGGGCGGCGTAATACTGGATTTCCTGTCCAACGCATCAGGCGGATGGATGGGAGGTATTTATTTATAGGTTTCCATCCTAAACATGGTGCATCAGTTCGAACGCAGCAAAACATCCATTACATGCTGAGGGATTATCTGATGACCCGAGCCCAGACTTTAACTCCATCTGCAATAGAGGATTTTCACTTTACTGATGCTCCACACTGATGTATGGTGCCGCAATTATTCTGGAGGCTGGTCTGACACAAACTGTAGATTGAAATTAGATTTGATCTGGTTTATATTATTTAGTAAAAAGCTTCCCGGTTCTGCAGACAGCATGGTTCCCTTTTTACGATACAATTACTGTAATGTACATTTCCAACAACACAAACATGACACATACAACCAACATTTGCCTGACACAGACACTGAACATTAAAAGCCTTTATAAGCCTTTAATGTTTTTGTTGTTGTCCTAATATTAGTCTCTGGCCTTTTGAGCTATAACCAATATTGAGCTACAATTTGCATTCCCTTTGGCTTTGGCTATATTTAGGCTTTTAGCACAAAAATGTACCAAATATCACTATTTAGAAAACATGTGTTGATTCTAGAGAAGATGCAACAAAACCTTACTTGTGTTTGGATCTTATGAACCAATTCATGTCTGTAAGGACTTATCCTACATTTTCTATTATCTTTTTCACCCTGAACTATAACACATGGCCACTTAAGAGGAAATAACAAAGGAAAACTTGTCCATTCTGAACATTTAAGCAATAAAATTGTGGATTTACTGTAGCCTCTGAAAATCAGGAAGATGTAGCTCAACACTTTTATGGTTAAGGCTGTGAAGAGGGCTCTAAATGAGGAAACACTGTGGGGAACACACTTTAAAATACATGGGGATGTGGAAATATACTTGCATGAATAATGAAAACTTGTCAGGTTAAATGCATGAATGGGTCACTTACTTTTTCCCATGGAGGAATCACGAGACATAGATAAGCAGGAAAATCAGCAACATGCACATCGCTATGTTTTCACCACGGCTGGTATATAGCCTAGCTACCACTATAGGGACTACGTGGTGCCATTAAACCAAAGTGATTTAGTGAGTGAGGTCCTTGAAATTACACTGAAGTTGTTGACATGAATCTATCTTTTTCTCGGTGTAAAATTGTGTCCCGCGTAAAAGGGAATTGATTTGGCACACGCTGCCAGCCTCACGTCTTCATATATCTTGATGAAACACTGTTGCTGTTTATTTTCTGTCCTCACGGGCAAGATGTAGCAGAGCAGATGTAGTTTGGAGGTTTTATTACTCTGCAGGCGTATTAAAGACTAATTCACACACAGAGTCACAGAAAAGTGCAGAAAGTTGTGGAGGGTTTGTAGCTGAGGAATGAAAATACGGCCACACCCGAATATGGGATGTCAGAGCAGCATCAACTGACTGTCAGAAGAACATTTAAAAGACAGAAAACTATGTTTATATCCCATTGTATGTAAATGTTTAACAAAATCTACACCAAGACAAATACGTTGAGGGAGTCAAGACCAAGACCAAGTAAAAAATTTGTCTATCTGAGGCAAGACGTCTTGAAAATGTGGTTGTTTGAGACCGCTAATGCTGTTGTTGTTCCAGTAAACCTAGCTAACTTCTCTTGCAACCTAGCTAGCTCAAGTTAGCATGTGTTACCAAAAAGATGCAGGTTTCATCTTTGCTAGTTTGGTTGTGACATGATTTCTGAGTTTATCGATAGACACTTGCCCTACAGTTCATTGTATCTTGGACCCAGAGGGGTTACCTACCTGACATTAGCAGAAGAATCAATATCCTACCTCAAGAAGTCCAGGTCCTTTGACTGTGGCAGTGAAATGCTGCATGTGTTTTATGGAGAAGCAAAAGCTGGGACTGTGATTGGCAGGAGTTTGGACTGATCTTGATCACCGTTTGTTGTCCACACCCCACGCGGCAGGAGGCATCTCAAATAGCGGAGGAGGAGACAGCTACATTAGACACCTTTCTGTATGAGGAATTAAACCCTGATCCCTCTCACATTGTGATCTATGTCATCTATTATTAGACTCTCCTTTTGTGAGGTGGTTTGTTCTCCCTCTCTCTCTGCTTTGTCTTCCCTTATATACTCTCTACCCGAGCACTGCAGTACAATCCTGACAAGTTTTCTGCAGGTATAATACATCCAGAAAAAAACTGCAAGTAAGCGACCCCTCACCTTCTTTGATTCTCCTGCATTGTTATCTCTCTCTCGCTGAAACATGTTCCCGTCACACTCCCTCCCTCCCTCAATATGCCTGCCCTCTCATCCTCCCTCTCTCTCTGTCCTCTCTTTCTCTGCTGTCAGCAGCTACAGATGAGCAGGATGCTGCTCAACTGTGAAATGTGCATTCACCTTTTATCTGTCCTGACCAAAGGAAAATGTTTCCCATTCTCTCTGTCACTCAGTTTCAACCTAAGACTCTGCTGCTCTGTGTCCATGGTGACGGCAGCTAGAAAACAGTTTTGTTGTTTAATTAATTATCAATTACAGCATAGCAGTCTATAACTGATGGAGTAAAGCTTTAATTCAGCAACAAATCACAATGTTGCTCAGGGCTTCGGGCTACGCTTGTAGTCCATGGTGGCTAACGTTAGCTAATGTTTGCATAGTAAAGTAAGATGTTTCTTGTATATTAGACATTATTGAGTAAGTTTTAGTGACATTATGACTCTGCTTGAGTTTCTTTTGCAGTTTCTTACACACCGTGTCGCTACAGCTATAGCACACTAGCTTATATGGAGTCTGCCTAATGATGAGCTAACGGCTAACGATCAGTTCCTTGCACAATTCAGACTCCAACTCAATTCCAATGTTGTTCCATTGAGGAAATCAGGATCAAACTAGATAAAAATGTGCCCTTTACATCTTATTTCAACAAAAAATTTAACAAACTAAAAACAACACTTTGTTGTAGCTCTGTGCGAATGCTCAAGAGTCAGTCCAGAATACAATAGGGTAGGCTATAGATTAGCTAAACTTTACTTAACACTCAGTCCTGTCTAGTCTAATAAGATTTTAAATCGACCATACCTGGTTTCTCAGTTCCTTAGGTTTGAATTACTTCTCCATCAAGTCACTGTTTTGGCCAGCACCCTTAGATGCTAACTACAGCACACTGAATGGAAACCAATGTCACCCACCTGGATGCACATATAAGGAAGTGCATTTATTGTACAAATGCTGCGTGACTCTTCAGCGTTTGCAGTAAATAGGGAAGACCTTTGGGTTCATCATGCAAAACACTAAAGCAGTGAAGAAGTCTGCAGTCTGCGGTCCAGAGATCTTTGTATTATAGACGAGTCAGTGTGTATCAGTACAGACGCAGCGAAGCAGTTTCCTTGACAACAGTGCCAGCTGTTCAGATGAAAACTTACCTCACAAACTTGTTTGGTTCTCACATTTCATACTTAATTACTGGATTGACCGACCTCTGAGGAGCTGTTACATTGCTCCTGCCAGAATTCCCCAACTGGAATGAACTGAGCGATTACATAATTACCGTCTTAATCTCCCCTGCCCGGCGTCTTTGTGCTCTATGGCTCTTTTCTTTTTGTTGATGACTTTTGTCAGGAGATTGATGGTCTACTACTAATCTGCTGCGTGACCCACTGCAGTAATAATCTATGTGCCTTTTGTCTCATTGTTGTTTTTACAGCCATTTGTGATGGACCTTAACCTCTTAGTAAAGTATGAGTTGTTATGTTCTGAGTTAATGGACCTCAGCTGGTACATTAGAGCGGCTTCTGAGCTACATATCGGTGGTGTTAACGGACATATAAAACTGATAAGACTGATTCATCAGAAAGACTTGGATTGTCCAAGCGGATGGTGTCTGTTCTTGTTTCTTATCAATGTTTGCAGTAATTGATCATTTACCAGAGTATGGAGGGCTGGGCGAGACTTTATTCACTGTATGTCTCGGCTTCTGGGATTTGAAACCTTTTAACAGCAGCAAGATATCTAAACAGCATCAAAGGAACCAATATAGATACTTGGATCCTGCTGCTCACAACCCGCAGTTTCAGTTTGTACTAATAGATCAAAAAGGGCTGAAACTGTGTCTCATTATATTGGAAAGTCTTGTTCCAAACTTTTGATCGAACAGCTACATCTACAGATATGATCACATCAAGTCGTCCACTGATCAGAAGGTCGGTGGTTGCATTCCTATCACCTTAAGTCTATGTTGGCAAAACACTGGATGCCATATTTCTCCTAATGGCTATTGCATTCATTGTAAACCTTTTTGAGTCGTCTCTAAGACTAGAAAATGCTGAACATACTATACATCCGTGTCTTTCTACAGGCTTGAAGGTCTGTTTGGTTGAGTCGATCTTTGGCTACCAATCCTGGTGGAAAACGTGGGCTTCCCATGGACCAACACCACATTTGGTGCAGTTCTGGACAACAAAACCTGCTTTTCTTTCCCTCCCCAGAGTCTTCCTCTGATTAGCTGTCCTGTCGATAAATCCCCTCTCCTGTTTGTTTTGCTTTGCTTTTTTTTATCATCTAATCTCAAACCACATTTGGATGCTCATCTGATGCAATTTAGGGGGAAAATGTTTGTGGCAGAGATGATAATCCCTCGCTGCCTCCACCACCACCCCCTCTCACCTCCCACCCATCCATCCACCCATCCATCCGTCTATCTATGGATGGATCTATCTTCAGATCTGATGGATTATTAAACTGAATGTCTGTACAGTCTGTATGTCAAAGGCCGTTGGTGCGTTTCAGTCGTTCTACTGTAGCAGTCTTTCTAAAAAATGTGGATTTTTTTGTGTGGAAATCAAAAACTAACATTTGAGGTATAAAATTTGCCACAGAAAGGAAACATTTGATGACACCCTCATCCTCAATACCTTTACTTAAGCCACACACACACACACACCCCGCTGATGGTACATGGATGTTTGAGCATGCACCACTGTTTGATGCTGAACTGGGATTGGCAAAATCCTGGATTAGAGCATTTATAATCTTGCTGTGGCACTATGGGACACTGCAGCTCAGGAGGAGACATACCAATCCTATCGCCATGGCAACCAAGAGAGGGAGAATCCACTACAGATAGAGCAACAGCCGGGGTCCTCAAAGTGCAGAGACGGCGGCGGTGGTGGCGGTGGTTAATAGCGCCATGCGTGCAGCTGCATTAGTGAGAGTCGGAGTCGGTCGTTGCGTTATTCTTGAAGGTGTTGTGTTTGATTCTTCTTCGTCAACACAATCATCATCATCAACCTTTAGGCTGTTTCTTTTCCTGGAGAGACATTACCTGTAGTTTTCAATGATGCCGATAAAAAAGCAAACATTTAAAACACAAAAATCACCAATTGTGTCGGAAAAAAACATTACATTACAATGCAAACGGATCCATTTTTTACCGTGTATTTCAGTCTTTCCAACTTCAAACCAGTCCTTCAGAGTGGGTTCGATGAGTACACTCCCTGAGATCTACAGTGTTAGTCATGTCAGACAATGTGGTAGTTTATTTATGAGTACTGTATAAATAAATATACACTAGTGTTGAACGTTTATCATAGAGATAGAACAGAACGAGCTGACCTTTTCTCTATAGATAGAGTGATATAAGAGTGGTAAGTGGTGTCTATATTACATCACCTTATAGTGGGGAATTTTAAAAATATATGTGTAATCTGCTGAGATAAAGTATTTCTAATGATGAGACTATTTCTAATTTCTGTACCAAGGAAGTGCTAATTTTGTCAGTTTTCTTACATGATCTACTAAGTTTATCAAAGTATCTCTAATACTTACCAGAATGGAGACTACCACCATCCTCATCCTCATCATATAACCACCTGAGTTTGTTGACTGGCGATCCGACAGACCAGCAGGGTGCATCCGCATCAGATGCTGTCGTCACACTGATGTGGTCCAGAGTTGGAAGTGCAGCTCTGTATAGCAGATGATTGTGTGGCTTAGTTATGCAAGGGGGAAAGATCACCCAAAGGAGCTTAGCATCAGAGAGGACTCCTCCTGGGGGAAAAAAAAAAAGTTTTATTCCTCTACATCTTTCCCCCATAATTCAAGATTTAGCTACTTTAGGTCTTAATGGACTACACTCGTTTTTCTTTTTTTTAAGTATTTGTCCTTTGAAGTTTGGCATCAGGACCACATCTGGCTCAGATAGCAAACACATATTTTATCAGCTAGCTAGTTTTGTTTTTACTTTGTCCAGGTTTTGTGTTATCAAGAGTTACAGCGGAGGTGTTTGCAGTTGAGTCACTGACTAAGTATGGAGCCCCTCGAGGGACTTTTGAAGAAGCCTTCTCTCTGCAAGTTCCCCGTGTTTACTCAAAGAAAGAGTAGTTTGGACAGTCTTGTCTGTGTGTTATTTAGAGTAGCCTACACCTCTTTCTATTGGTGTTTGGGTATTATTATTCAAACGGGATATTTGTGCTTGAGCTGTTATTGTTGTTTAGCTTCTTGCCAGCACCAACAACTGAAAATTAACCCGCAATATGAGATAAATCAATCAATCACCAGCATGCCTTTAGTTGTAGCCTATAGTTCCTGTCCACCTGAAGGATGTAAGTCCAATATTTATTTATTTTTAGCTCTAATTTTGGTCACCACCAACCTATTTTGTGCAATTATAACGCTACAAATTACAACAGGAATGAGAGAATAGAGCACAAAACGAAAGCAGAGACAACACAGCAGTGGAATTATTTGGATTTCATGACTGAGAAGAACTGATCCTGAACCTGAGGCAGAGCAACGTGGTGCCAGGAGGTGTGATATTACTGTTACTACCTGGAGACGGCGTATGTTTTATCTTACACATGTTCATCTCCCGCTGCATCAGTCCTCTAGATACTCCCTCGTCTTCTTCTTCTTCTTCTTCCTTTCATTTCTCACTCACAAAAGCTCAGTAGGTATTTCAGATCCACTCGTCATCCCTCCAGACACCGGTTTCCTCTCTGTGTGTTGTTGTGAAGCCATGGTGATGAGGTTTTTTGGGGGAACACCAACTCAATTAAACACAACAACAACTTTGGCGAGAGTCTCGTTGTGATTAATTTGCTCCCACTGGTCTCCTGTCCAGGCGCCGCTCTGGTGTATGTACGTGATGACTCACTGTTTGTCCTTCAGGGTGACAGGGAGCCTCTTAAAGACAGCTGAGCACAGTAAAACACCCTTTCATTTCTTTATTTGGCATGTTTGTGTCCTACGGAGCAGTATCATCCTGCAAGGTGATCTGCTTTTCTTTATTCTTTTTTTGAAAATTATGTTAAATAATACCTTGTTCCTACACCTTGCAGGATTTGAGTGCCTCAGTATCCCCACGAAAAATAAGTGTGGGAATTATTTTGACCCCTGCTGTACATTCAATCGCATCACTGAGCACAAATTGCAGCACAAATTTTATACAGCAATTTTGTCAATGTAATTTAATACTTAGTGAAAAAAAAGTTTACAGGAGTAATAGCCTACCATTACTGTAATTATTTCTTCAAACACTTCAAACTTTTCTCTTTTTTTAAAAAAAGTAAACAAAACGAGTTGAGAATAACAAACCAAAAACAAGGTAAATGTGGTGGTACATAGCCTACAATAAAGAAAAATAATACAGTTCTTTATGCTCTGGGCGTTATAGCAGAAATATAATAGAAATGGTTTCTATATTCTTTCCAGGGCATTAGTTTTGTAGCGCAGGAAACAGGTCATTAAGTCCAGAGGTAGCCCATATATTCCATTTTTGTCCTGTATGCCATCCCACAACTAAGGGGGCTAACACTTTAAACAGTTGGCTGAGACAACAGGCGGCCATGTTTGTTTCTCTTCTTCTGTTGGTGTCTCTGGGTTATATGCTGCACAAATGTACTGTATTAAAGTATAATTTTAAGGATTTTACAGAGGCTGAGGAAACCATTAGGAAGAATATATAACTTTTTTGCTGCTGTTAATTAGTCATGTGGTCCTCAAAACACTCATCTGTATACAGTATCCTATGTGCTACTGTATGTGTAGCCGATGATGCACTCGGGGTTATGGAGGTCAGATGGAAACCCAGACAGTGTCTGAGGCGGCCAGCTGTGCTCATGAGCCGGTGCTGCTGTTCCTCGCTAGGAAGTCCCCAGAAATCATCTCTGATTGGACGCACGCGGGCTTTACAGAGGCTGCACGACTACAACTGTTGCTTAATTCTCCAACATCTGGCCCCATGGTATAGCACTCGGTGCCAACCTGGGAGCTGGCCTGACTCCTGGTCTCCTGACTCAAGGTCAAAGTCGCGGATGCTTTCCCTGCGTGTGAGAGTAAACAAGACACGCACATCCATGTAGTAGCCTATTGATCTTTGTGTTTCCAATTTGCATCTGGATAGGGAAATGAGGTGTGGTTTTGCAGGTGTATAGACTAGACAACAATATCAACAACATCTGGAAGTGGCCAGGCTCGGATTGTATTCACATCACAGCCAGCTGGAAATGTATTCGCATTGTAATGAGCAACCACTTGACCTGGGATGGGCTTCACTTACCTTATTAGCATAATGGGATATGATTATAACATGGATAGAATCATAATGACCAGAAGTCAATAGGTTATTTACAAGCTACCTGTTCAAGAAAAAAGTCTTAAATCAAACTCCATTGAGCGTGTTGTGTGTCTGTCCTCTCACTGTCCACCCCAGGGCATCAGATCTGTCACTGTTGTCAAGGTTTCACACAGAATAAAGCTATTCTCTGCAAGAAACCAGGAGACAAATCCATGCACAAACCGTCTCTAAATCAGTGTTTCCATAGCAACCTGGCCTGCAACTTCTATAATTCATGTTTGATTTTTTCTTTATGTTATAGTGAAGCCTGTTTCTTACGGGTAGACGGCTCAGCTCAGGCAGTAGAGCTCTACTAATGTGCGTGATGGTGATGAATGTATAAAATCCCCAAATTTAGCGTTGCTCTGGGTTACACGGGATGCGTTCCAGCCAGCGGTGCTAGCATGTAGCATTTAGCCGCTACAGTAGCTAACGAAACCTGCCTTTCCCCTCTCTCTCCTAAATCCTGTCATACACCTCCTGTACACACTGTTGTCATCACATTTAGCCCCACAACATAAAGCAGCAGTAGTACATGGCTTTGCCTAGCTAACAGCCCCCCCCCCTCCCCTCCACTACCCTCCCTCCCGCAGCCAGCGAGCCATATGGTCGAGAACAGATTAAAAGCATTTGTTGTCAACGCCCGCCCCGCCCAGTGGATTACCAACCCACAGAGGGAGTGTGGGGGCGTTTGTGTGGAACCGGATGAGAGGTGTCTGTGTAGGAGGCGGTAGGGGTGGGGTGTGGGGGGGTGTATATCTATGGACATGGAGAAATCTTGTTTAAATTCAATGAGTTAAAGGGAATGACCTGCAGTGGGTAGGTAGCCTGTAGCAGGGCAGCGTTAACCTTTGTGGAGCGCTCGTCACATGGCCTCCATCAGTTGGCCGACCTAATTGGATGAGCGTGTTGTTGGCAGGTGACCGCTCCTCAGTGAGGATATTGGATGAGACGTTAAGTAAATTACATCCAGGAGAATGTTAATGAAACTAAAAAGGCCTGAGAGGGAGGGAGGGGGACCCGGGGGGGGGGGGGGGGGGCTGAGGAAGGAAGGCCACGTCTAATTGTGTGTTTGGGCTAGTGATGCTAAACCAAACAGAAAAGACTTGTGTGTGTACGTGTTTGCGGTACTTAATAAATCGTGACTGGGCTGGCATTTAGCATAAATATGCATATATAAATATTGCAATTGGAGGATTATTCAGGACCAATACCAAACTAAAATGTGCAATGGTAACAGCCATCAATCTATGGAATAATCTGGAGAATGACTATCAAATCCCATGAACAGTGGTGACTGTCATGTTGTTTTTTTCCTTGGTCTTTGTGTATTTGCTGATAAAAGGAAACAGTAGATTGTTGCCTATAGTTTTTAATATAACCAGAATTGTAATAGTCTTTCTTTATTTACTTCTGAACTTTTAGGTCTAAATGTCATATTGGACACTAAACTAAACTTTGATTACAGCTTATTTACTTTGATATGAATCAAGACCAAAATAAACTGAACAGTCTTCCCTAAGCAGTTTATCAGTGAGGGGAATCATAAATGAGTCAGTCAAATATTTTGCCTTGAAAAGCAGCAACAGCAATAAGTGTCTTATTCAGAGACCATAGCACTCTTATTTCTCTTTTTTTGAGGAGTCCGTTACTGCCTGTGTGTGTGTGTGTATGTGTGTCTGTGTGTTGCTGTATATGTTGCTATGAAACAGGACCCCCTTGCTTGGTCCGCACCACGGTTCAGATGACCTGGTATTTTCATAAGAGAAGCGGGTCGTCCTTCTCGCCTTACGTTTGCAGAAGAAAACTTAGGCCCATGTGCTGCTAAAGGTCACACGCAGCCTCACCTGACCAGCCTGGGTCATGTATTTTAAACTTCTGAGGATGCAACACAACCTCTACCTTTCTTTCTGTTTCTCACATTTTTGTTTGTTTATTTTGTAAAGTCACACAAAACTACAAACTATTTCACCTAACCAGAAGTAATGATTCCTTTATAGTTACAAAGCAGCATTCCTAAGCCTTAAAGGGATAGTTCAACATTTTGGCAAATTGGCCCATTACCATAATCCCTATAGTCATAGCAGTAGGTTCGTTACCTTTAATTGTCGGTGCAAGCTGTTTTTAGAACGGCGGAGCAGAGCCGTGAGCTGCTCAGAGCTATACTACAGTTGTTTTAGAGGTAAATGCTGAGGCTGCTTGCTGGAAAAACTGCCCCCGATGGGAATGTGCATCAGCGGTTTTGCATGAATTTCCCTCTAAAACAACTCGGTGTGGTAACGTTGTGTTATCATCTCATAGCGTGGTGAATGTACAGGTCACAACTTGTCCACCAGAGCGTTTTAGAGTTGTTGGATTGTGTATTTGATGAGTTTGATGAGGGAAACCAAGAAATCCCATGACCCTCTGTGGCGTAGCTCTGAGCAGCTCACGGCTCTGCTCCACCGTTCAAAAAATAGCTTGCACCGACAATAATGGGCCAATTTGCCAAAATGTTGAACTATCCCTTAAATAAGATCAGATTTATTAAGTGTCCTCTGAGTATATATGGAAACTTGCTCACTCAGTTTATATTCATTCATTCATAGAAAACCTCCTCATGCGGTTTCTGTGACGCTGTCAACAATAAGGCGTCTTTCTCTCCCACGCTAACATATTCAGTGAATGAGAATAGTTTGGGTGATATTTCCAACAGTGACAGTATTGTCTGAGTCATGACCTAGAAGAGACTGCACAGAGAATGGGCACATTTTACCTCCCTAATGTCAACACACTACGAGGACACACACACACACACAGAAATCCACACACGGACACCGTCACAGTAGCAGAAACACCCAAAGCTTCTATTAAAACAGCAAAAACCATTATTTCCCAGAGCCGATCGATCAGTTGCAATGAAAAGGTCTGTGTGGCTTCAATTTGCATCCAGTCCCAGCAGGATCAATACATGCCCCCCACCCCTACCCCCGCCCCAGCCCCGGCCCACGCTCTGACACACATCTGCATTCACAGACCGTGACGTGAAGGTTGGAGTGACTGCGACCCCACAGCAGCCGGCAGGGGTCAACTCATAAACACCCACCAGTTCTCATAATGATAATTTGTAGATTAAATTAGCTGCATCCATGACTTTAATGTCACATAGTGAGAAGTGTCCCCACCGGTAGAGACACACACTTGTTCAGGGTGTCGTTTACAGTGTGTGTGAAGGCCTTTAGGAAAAGGTCAGAGGGGACGACGGCGGTGGTGTGAAACCTTAAAGGAGCCTCTTCACACATGAACATGAACATACTGTATTTACCAGGGTTGTTTATGAGTTAAGGTGACCTCTTTCCAATTTATACATAGATGATACAGCATTATGTTGTGTGGATGTCATTGCCATCTATTGTGGCAGATCATTAAAGCACTTTTATGCACTTTGATTTGTGCCTGGGTTTAGATATGATCATGATGAAGTGGAGTTTCAGTTTCTGTCCAGTCAAAGCTTTTCTCATTCATTCATTTTATTTGAAAGGGACAGTGCAAGTTAATGGACATCACCGTATACGATAATGTAAACATGCCAGATTGTAGCCATGGGTCCCTAGCAGATGTTCCCTGAGTAAAGTAGAGACACAAATAAAAACAGGTAATCACATTCTTAAAACGAAGGAACAGTACGTTCAGTCTGGTAAAGTGCAGACTTGCCTCAAGTGCAATTAATAACAATCAGTCTTAATAAAGTGCATGCAGCAGTACATCGTACCATAAAGTGCAACAGTCTGGATGACAGTAAAGTGCAGGAGTCATTAAATAAACATGTTTCAATCAGTCAGATATATATTTTTGATGTGCCTGTGTAAAAAGTGACCAATTTTTGAAGGAAAAGATGATTAAACATTACTTGTTTGTTGATATTTGTGTTAGTTTAACACCACAAGCTGCTGAACATGTCGGGCCCAGATTAATTTCTTGGTTTTAAAATCTGACCCACTGAATTTGAAATTGAGTAAAACCCTGTCATATTAAAACAATAATTTTGCCTAGA
This sequence comes from Decapterus maruadsi, assembly GCA_030347415.2. Lineage (NCBI taxonomy): Eukaryota > Metazoa > Chordata > Actinopteri > Carangiformes > Carangidae > Decapterus > Decapterus maruadsi. Next base: position 7,444,264 of record CM064898.1, read on the forward strand.
AAGATAAGGTTCCTGCAGCCTCTGGCCTCCGAGAGGGGTGGTTGTTGTTGGTTTTTTAACACATTATTTTAAAGTTTTCAACAATGCAAGAACAGCACAACTTATTCCCACTAATAACTCAATACTCAGTAACAACAAAGGACTGAGGTCAAACAATAACAACAAAAACTAAACAAAATAATAATAGCGACAGAAATATGAAGAATAAACCAACCATTTATTACATTGTGACACACTGTCACCAAGTGCACATGTTCTTCTTACTGTATGAGCATAAAGTCCACTCTTAATATCTGCGCTGACCCCTCCCCCCCTTTCTGTTTTGGCCCGCTGCCCCCGAGCCGACCACCCTCTCTACCCTCTCTCCACATGCATAGCTCGGCTGGTGGGTGTAAAAATAGCCAGGATGGGAGGTGGTGGTGGTGGTGGGGGGTGAGGGTGGGTCGGGGTAAAGGGTGAGGGGGGGGCGTGTGGATGTTAGTCAATGATCAGGGAGTTGGGATTAGCAACGAGGAAGAGGCAGCACTGAAACAGGACCAAGACCAGTCCAGTGGAGCAGCAGGGACTGGAGCTTCTGGTCCACAGAGAAGAGTGAGGTTGGATCTGGATCTGGATCTGGACTCAGGGTGTCGACCCCCCTCCTGCCCCCCCCCACCCCCTGACTACTCCCCCCTTGGATGGTAGCCTGTAAGGTTTTTTTTTTTTTAAAGGGGGGGAGGGGTAGGAGAAGCAGGGAGCTGAGGATTACCAGACTCATTAAATGCTTGTTTAGATTCCTTCACCTCCTTGATGGGATGGACTTGAACGCCTCGGCTCATGGGCAACGCGGCGTGTAAGGTGTGCGGCTCGGACAAAGGCCTGAGGCCGGCGGGGAGCCTCTCCAACCTGGACCAGAACCTCTCACTGGACTATTACTGCCAGGAGCATTTCCCCAGCGAGCATGGGCAGCCTCCTCTGGTGCTGGTAAGAGACGGGGCCGGGGTCGGCTCAGGTGGCTGGGACGGTGCAGAGCCGTTCGGTTCGGGGTATTTTAGGAGATTTTCTACAGATAAGAAGATTTTTAAAGTGTTGAAGTCTGTTCTTGTGTCTCTATTTTGGTCACAGTCTTGATGAAAGGACTCTTTGTAGCTGTCACTGATAAGCCGGCGTGCACTTTGTAGTGTTTCCTGTTGCGGCACCTACCTCTGCTTTCTGTTTCCACTGCTACAACTTGCAGATTTGTACCTTGCAGTGTGTGATAACAGGTATAAACAAACTCCCCTGGTGTCGAGTGTGTGTTTCTGTGTGCGATAGGACAGGAGTGTTGCTCCCTCTCCTCTCCCTTTAAAGGCTGGTGTGACATTTTTGTCACTGAAGTGTCTTTGCACAGGAGCATGTGGACGCTTGCGTCTAATTTGAAGGGCGGTGTCATGACTCCTGCGCCGTGCAGCTCCAGGAATTCATATCACTCCTTCAAGTCCTCAGGTCTCGTCTTTCCTGCAGGAGCATAAAAATATACAGTATGTCAGTAGGATGAGGGTATTCAGCTTGTCTCTTGGATTTACTGAGGGTTTTGTGTGACAGTTGTTGGTCTGTCCTCCTCCTGATACTGGAACTTGTGTCATCGAGAAACAACTTTGCAGAATTGAAACTAATAGACTGAACATTAAGGTGTCTCCTCAATAACCAAACAATACTTTTCCTGATTCTTGTGGGTGTTGCTCCAAGTGCTGCTGCACCGAATCATCGGCAAAGGCAGAGGAAACGATGTGCTGTATCTTCCACGTCACATCCAGACCCAGGTTTTGAACATGCAGAGGGGTGAATCAAGTACCGGACTGAACCATGGGAGACGAAGGGTCCCCCACTCGATGATCGAGTCCTCAGATCTGAGTAACGTGGTGAATCATCAGTGAATCATCAGTGAATCCCCATTAGCGATGAAGTAAAGACCAGTCACAGCTTGTATTGAGGGTTCTAGGAAAGGGATCAGGACCATCAAACCACCACTGACTGAGGTCTTGTTTATTGTTTATTGTTTTGAGTTTTATCATTTACTGTATAGCTCTTATCAGGTCCCTTTCAATATAGTGAGGAAAGAACAGGTCAGGGTCTGTATTCACAAAACATCTGTAGGCTGAAAGTAGCTCCAACTCGTAGTGACGAGATGAGATGCTTTAAGAATACAGATCCTGAGTTTGTTGTTATTAGTAGCTAATTATGTTCATTATTTTCCAGGGTTTACTACAATACCAGTGTCTGCTCCATAGACATGCACAAAAATAGACCAATCTGTCTTTATTCTGCTGATAAGTGAGTAAAAGTTTATTTATATAGCACCCATCGTAGTACACGTACACAGAGTGCTTCACAGTATGGGGAAAAAAACACTCAATCAACACAAACATTAGCTGTACATCAATAAAACACATTTGGACCTTATGCACAAGGCATACTGTAGGACTGTGCATAGATAAACTGATAAACACATGCTTGTTGGACGTGTGTCCTATGTGTTGCTGCTGAAGGACATTGCAGAGTGTGTGTTGGCCAGCGCCCATAAAGGTTTACACATGTGACACGTACTAAGACAACTAAAGTGACTGCAGGTAATGTAATGTCCTGGGAAGCAGCGTTGACATCCATTCCTGACCGTGGAGGCAGTCATTTGATAAAAACCAGCTTTGTGTGACTAACTTTTCTGCAGCTTTCAACTGCATCTCTTGGCCTTCGTCGACCTTTCACTCAGGATTATTTTGGGTTGCTTATTATTACAGTATTATTATTAAACGCTGCAGAGATGCTCATGAAAGCTCCAGAAAAGGTCAGCCGTGGGACCTTGAAGTCTTTTGTCTTGCGGCATGTGTGCTGGCAGCAGTTGCCATGGTGAAATGACTGAAACCGAACCGTTCCCTATGTAGAAGTGAGCACTGTAGTTTGATCTTTACTGTTTCCAGTACATCTCATACATACAGTACATTCAGTCTGAGCTCCGGTCTGTGTGTGTGTGTGTGTGTGTGTGTGTGTGTGTGTGTCAGGGATGGATTCTGGGATGGTTTTGCATTATTAATGCGTCCCAGTGCCACGCTGTGCCGTGTGTTGTCACACTTGGCAGGTTTTAATAGGTCTTACAGGAACATAAGCAGGAGCAGGTTGGTAAAGAGGCGGCACATATGATTATATATTTTTATATGTGATGAGATTCACATGGCTGAGTGGGAATGTAACTACAGTACATGTACCGTCATGATGGACTGTTTCCTCCTGACTCACCCAAACACGACCTTCATGTAACTTTAAGCCTCTCGGAGCACGTTGCAAACATTTCCCCATCAAAGGGAGCGACAAACTGACTAAGCTCCTTACACTCCGAAGAGTTATGAAACAATTTCTGTAGGAAGCCGGCGCCCACAATTCCTCCTTTCTCTCTCCGATAGCGAGGCGTTTCCCCGATTGAAAGGCCTCGCTTGTCTCGGAGTCATGTTGGTCCTAGTGTCACTATAGCAACCTGCCAGTCACCGGGAGATGATTAGGGCAGGGTCTTGCATAATGTGACTCGGCAGCTCGGAGGGGAATGTTCAAGTATAATCAGACGGGCTTGATTGTGCTAATGGCTGCTTTGTTCTGTGCTGCTGGAAAACAATGCTATCTCTGTGCCAACATATGAAGCTAAGAGGTAGGAAGACAGTGGGGAGCAATATTATACATGCTAGAGAGATGACGTTATAATATATACCATAGATAATATATTGATCTACACTGTGCCCATAAAGTTAGAAGCAGTTTGTTTTCAGACATCCCTCTTTTTATTCCTATTATAAAGGTTAATTGTGGTTTAATTTTAACAGTGGTATGAATGGAAGAGATTGATCAATAAAGTTTTGAGAATATATGAACAATTAATCACATTGTTGCAATCATTTCATGAAAAGACAAAAAATATATATTTTCTTTATTTCAACTTTATGGGCAACAGTGAATATAAGAGTCTACAGTAGGTTTAAATTAGTATAGACAATTAAACCACAATTATACCATAATATGCTGCAATTTTTCACAGTTTTGCATCAAACTGACACAAATTTGGCCATATTTTGGCCATTTTTGGTGTTGAAACCAGTAAACAAAATATTTCTTTCCATATTTTGTTGCTTATGGGTTGAATTATTAAAATAAATCCTCACTATGGGAACTTCAGGAATCCCCCAAGGACGTCTAGGGTTATCCTCAGTTCAGCCATAACAACTATCATACTGTGCTGTCTTTACATTAAGCTTATGCACTGTAACAATAAGACAATATATTGTGAAATTAGGTGTTGTATGTGAAAAGTGTCTGATATCAGATTGATTTATTCAGGAGAGCCGTCTGACATTTGGAGGAAGTCTAACAATGTTGTTTTCCTGACACCTGACCCACATCAACTCGTGATATTGTGTGTGTCGTACCTTCCTACTGCGCGGCCGTGAGTCGGTATCTTCCTTTTCAATGTGAACCTCCAAACTTCTGGACTTTGTTTAAACCAGTCTGAGCCGTGCAGGGCCGTCCTTCGAGGTGATTGTATCTGTGCTGCAAAGCTGAAAAGCTCCAGTAGCTGCGAACGTGAATGTGAATGATGCAGTGCAGTTCTCTGCAGCAGCCAGAGAGCAGTTTACTGCAGGTCGGCCACAAACATCAGACCACAGCGACGCATATATACTATATGTGTGTGTGTTGGAGGTAGACATCGGTGCTGCAGTGTCACTGCTCATTCCATACATCATCAGTGCTGCATCGTCTTCTCTGATCTGAGACAGGGAGGGCAGGTGGACACGGTGTCAGACTGACATAATCTCATAATCAATACGTCTCCTTCATCTTCACATCAGTGCTCATTCAACGACACGTGTGTTTTGTTCCTTCAGGCTTTGGAGAAAAGTTTTATGGCTGATATATAGCTTTCTGATGACAATGACCTTGACAGAGAGAGAGGGAGACCACTCCAAAACAAACACGGTCCCCATCACTTCCAGTGTGCTGCTGCAGTATTTCAGGACTTGACCTCTGACCTCGCTGTGGAAGGAGTAACGCAGTTTGAATGCAGTAAAAAAGAAGCACCACACAGTGTTTTTCCACAGGAGCAGCAGCAGAGCACACTGAGCCTTGAACGAGCTGTGTGTGAGAGCCAGGATTTAGCTTTAGTGAAGGCACCAAGAGGAAAATGCTGAATCACTCTGCTTCCTTACAGTCCTGGTCTGTGTCCAACTGCAGCTCACTCAGCATCCAAGCAAAGCAAAGAGGGGACATGTCCTTCCCCCAAACCACGGCACGGACATATACTGTACATTGTTTTCCCCCTCTGAGAATCTATATGCATAATTCTTTGCTGTCTGCTATATTTATGACTGTTAAGAAACCAGTTTTCTCTGAATTCATAAATGTTGATTTCATTAGTGTGCATACTGCATCTGACTTCGACCTGTTTGATAGAGAAGAGTGACAAAACACTAGAAAACTATGTAAAATAATAACTTAACCCACAAAGCTATTGAATTAGATGTGACCTTAGAAACACCATGAAAGGTACAGATGTTTTGCTGCCTGATGTTCGTCCTTCTCTCTGATTTACTGTGTCTTGTGACGTACAGAGACGTTTCAACTTTCAAATTCAAGTTGAAAAGTGAATCGAAAGTTGACATGTCATCAGGAGAAATTGTGTATCAACTACAAAGGGCTGTCGTTTTGTGTTTGCCAATTTTTTAAAAAACAAAACGGCCCCAGGATGGATCCTTGGGGGACACCGCAAAGCACGTCTTATTTAACAGAAGTGAAATACTTAAATCCTTTTTTTTTAATGTGTCTTCTCTCTGTGTCTCTTATAGTCGGACAGTAACACCAGTTTCCTGCGAGCAGCGAGGGCAGGAAACATCGACAAGGTTTTGGAATATCTGAAAGGCGGAGTGGACATAAGCACCTGCAATCAGGTAAGAGACTAATGCATCTTACACTACAGTACACCTATGCACACTCAGTACTAGGGTTGTAAACATAGAAGTGGAGATGTTATGATCACAGGTAAACAGCTCTACGTTCCTGTCGGAGATTGTTTGACCAGTGAGAGTTTCTTTATTTAGGCTGAATCATTATCTTGTCTCTTCTAAGCCCATTAGCATTCCAGTCATGGATGAAGAGGGTCAGTGGAAGATGATAGGACCGAAACATTCCTGCGCTGGCAGCAGTCATAATGAGCTGCCGTGGTAAACAACAGTCAACAACATGGATTGGAAATCTAACTGGCTGTTGGCGCTGTGCTGTTGGAGACTTGTGTTTTGTTATCATCTGATGCGCTGTGATCACCTGGGTCCCTGAAGATATTTTGGGCTGTTGTGTTTCCACGTGTCACTCTCTCACAAGCGTTGTGTCTCTCTGTACTGACGGCAGATTTTGAACAAAGTTTTTAAAGGCAATGGCAGCAAAAAAGGCGCTTTAAGTCAGGAATGTCAGGCATCCAATACTGTGTTATTATTTCACTTTGGATTCATCAATATCACGACCAGTCCCTGCAGTTTGAGTGCACTCAGCTAAAGTTTCCACACTTTTATAGCTATTTCTTGACTCCTCGGGATTTTAAAACATCACGGCTGAATGAATAATAATTGAATAATGTTTTTTTCATGAGCTAGCAAGTAAATTGAGATCTTCTGTCCAATGTTAAAAAAAAGAAATGAATAACAATTCACTTGCTGAGTTGAAAACCATTCTTGAAACAAATTGGAAACTCTCAGCAATGATTGGCTTCATGGATTGATCTAAAGGCCATGCAGTATAACAGTGATAGCACAGTTAATGAATATTCCTCACAGCCAGCTGTTCTCTAGGGAACATGCTGCCTATTGTCATAAAGTTTTTACATTTACAAATTCAAAAACAATTCATTCACTCATTGAGGAGAATTCCTTAACAAACACAAAGTAATCATAAAGTAAGACGGTCAGCGCTCTGAACAAATAATATCCCTCAGTGACAGAATGATCAATGGGAGGAGTCAAATTCTCTCTGAGACATTAATAAAAGTTACGTGTATATGAATGTGTTTAATGATATCGTCCAGTAAATGGCACGCTCATTAATCAGCTCTGCAGTTGACTCCATACTGCCGTGATCAATGGTGATAATGAAAGTTGATGATGTCACCCTGGTGGTTAAAGAGTAGTTGATGTTTGACTTTGAGGGCACCTTCAGGTTCATGGGACGCCCGTGGGACCCCATTACAGTGATGGAGTACGAGTTACTGGTCCGACTGGTGAGGAGTAAATGGTTTATGGTACCGGGGGGACTTTAATGTTTCCCACTAGCTTTAAGGAGTGATTCTTTTGGAAGGACTCCTTACTTTTTACTTTCATTGTGTTTGAAAGAGGTCAGTGGTTTCCTGAAGGTGAGCGGGAAGGGAGGGGTGGGGGGGGGTATAATGAATAGGGCCCTGAGGATTGTTGGAAGACGAGGTTTGCTTTTGTTCCATATTAAAACAGTGTGAAAACAAAGGTTCCTGCACTCAGCATCCTTTGGTTTGGCATTGTGAGACAACATGCTGTTAATTTATGATGCTTCAGTAACTCCTCCCTGACCACAAAGAGAGAATATTCCTCATCAGACTTCCTCTCTGTCGTCGTCGTTGTCGTCCTCTGGGACAAACGACAGGAACTCGTTCATCCCGGCCGTCTGATAGTCACGGCTGAGAAATAGTTGTCTGGCGTTTTATGGGAGAACTGTGACAGGTGCTACTTCAAACAAGCTGTTTGAAGCTTGTTGTGAGTCGTGAGATGAAGAACTGACTGTATCCAACACACCTGGGAATGAAGGTTTGAATTTGTTTCCCCATCTTGTTCCATAGGCAACCTAGATTTTATTCACATGCTTTTCTATTTTTTAGGTGCAGAAATGATTGCTAGATGACCCGCTGGCCTACAGTACATCCTGCTATGAAATGATGACTGATTGGCCAACTGTGGTCCAGCAGAGGGGAAAAGCTACTGTTGCTACAAAATACCAACACTATTTGATGCTGGACAAAAAAACATTCTCTACTTTTCCAGGCAAAATAAAAAGCCAAACCCCAGAGCACCTCGAGTAAACACAATAAAGAGCTCACTTTACTGTTCTTTGATCCACTGTTTGAAATCCAGTGTTGGCTGATACGAGGCCAAAAGCAGGCAGGTGCACGAACTGGTCGACTGATCCAAAATACAGCAGGAATACGGACTCTGCTCCGCTGTCGGACAGATGTCTCCTGCCATCTATGGTATGCCTCGGGGTAACGAGAACTTAAGCACAGTCAGATGATTCTAGGACAAGCATTGAGTCTCTTTGGGATCCCACAGGGCGCCTCTGTAGGGACCCTAGGGGTCCGGTGGGACCACAGCGTCGGGGGGCTGCGCAATGAGGGTGAGTCTGGCAGTCACAGAGGAAATTACTTATCGACTCAGTGGCTCTTTTTAAGCTTCAGCCTGATGTTTGGACGACTGAAAGGTTATTGAATCAGTGATGGGTCACTTGGAGGAGGAAAGTGGGAAGGGGGGGCGGACGACTAACCCAACATTTCATCCCCTCAGCTCCTCAAAGGCATGAAGGAAAAAAGGGGGGGAGGCTGCGAATGGAGCAGCGCATTGTGTGGCTGTCAGATCTTTTTCATTGTGCTATTAAAGCTGCACCGAGAGCAGGAATAATGCTGCTGTAAGACCTGATTAAGATTTTGAACGACTATTTTCGGAGGAGTTGTCTGTAGATGTCTGTAGGCGTCGGCAAGGCAATCAAGTTGGAAATTTAGACGAGGAGATTCAGTTTGGAACCAACTCTGTGCACATTGGGTATTTTGCAGAGGGAAGTTACTGTAGTCTACCCACAAAAGCATGTCCCTGGGTCAGACTTGCCTTGACAAAAGGAAGAAGAAATTGTGTAAAGGCATTGGAAATCAAGAGATCATATCAATTTCAATGAATTGAGAGAAAAGCTGTCTAAAATGGATGAGTTAATATAAGTTGAAATGTATCCAGGAAGATATGTTCATCCTTATTCTCATCATATAACTGTCTTTGTTCCACAGACGAAATGTTCAATAGCCTCTTAGTTTTCTTTCTATTTGTATACCAAAAACAAGCAATTCAATCACACTAAGAACCCAATAAGATGATGTCAAATATTGTTTTCAACAATTTGAGACCCCTTGGTGGCAGGGAACAAGCCAATATATAAAAATGTTACTGATATGACAAAAACAAGGACATTACCAAAAAAACATGCTTCCATTCTTGGGTTGCAGTTTTTGATTTATGCAGCCTCTCTTAGTTGAGCCTTAGCCCCGCCCCTCTACCTTCTGTAAACCAATCACAGGACATTCTGGATACTAAAATAGACATAGAGGTCATGATTGATTTACAACTTTGGCTACCCTGAGTGAAACATTTGTCATGCTAATTAGTCAACAGTATTGGCTTTTAATTTTTTTGAACATGAATTAGTTTACACACCTTCTTCAAAATTAGTTTATTTTTTTTGCAGCATTTTAGAATGAATAATTTTGACAGGAGGATGTTCATTATACACACACATTTGCACACACACGCACACTATTAATATCTCCATAGCCCGGAGTGGCTCTGCTCCTCAACAGCATAACATGGCACAACATCGAAGCCAAGTTTGACAGCCAGCTTTTGATATTTCAGTCTGTGCCTCCCTGGTACCGTCACATGTAGCGGTGACGGACGGAGAGGCAGGCTCAGAAAATTATGGACCAAGAGGAGGAGGTGGTGAGCCCCTCACCGTCCTCATGGATCCTGGTCTTTTAATGCTTTGTCATTCGGCCCCTAACCTTTTCTTCCCTCGTCTCTTTCCAGAATGGTCTTAATGCACTGCACCTGGCAGCCAAGGAGGGCCACGTGGACCTGGTCCAGGAGCTGCTGGACCGAGGAGCGCCGGTGGATTCAGCCACAAAGGTAAGACATCGAAGTGTCATCGAGGCCGAGTCACATTGAGGCCGAGTCCCAAAAAGGCGGGAAAAAGTGAGGTTCACCCATGTGTCCTGGCCAACTAGGTGGTGCTAAAAGCTAGCTAACCAGTAGCTAACCCTTCTGATAAACAATTGAATTTGAGACCAGTAGAAGAATTGACACAGGAGAGTTTGGGGGGGAAAAGTTCTTTAAGCTAACTAGCTCTTTTGCTAAATGTCATTTAGCAAGCTATAGCTAGCTCTTGTGGTGGTTGATTGCACCTTAAATCAACACGTTTTGATAGGTCAGCTCAGGCAAAACCATTTCCTGTTTGTTTGCAATTGATCAAGGGTATAAAGCATTTACATTTACACAGATGGACAAACTTATGTCACAGTTGTAACTAAAGCTGTTTTTATACAGTGAAGCTACGGCGGGGAAAATGCTGATTTTGTAGGTTTGCTCCCTTGACAAAGAAAATTAATGGACTATAGTTTTCATGGTAAGTTTTGATTTAACAGAGGGAGACAGAATGTCAACAAAAAAATTCAGAATTAATATCGTTATAATAAAAGTTATGAATAAATCTACATTGATGAAGTGAAATAAGGGTAAAAATCTGCAGTGGAACAAATACTGCATATCACGCTGCTCAGAAGTGATATAACAGGGACTTTACCGGTCGGTCCTCAGCAACATTTTCTGCCCTCTCACTTTGTGGTTATGAGGTCAAAATCCATACATGACACTTCAACCATCTCTGTGACCACTGAACTTTCTGTTGAAGGGTGAACTCATCGCCCACTGACACCTGACACCTGACAGGCACTTAGTCTTCTTTCTAACTTAGTCCAGTCCAGCAGACCACCCGGTTCAGATGTTCTGAAGTCCATGTGATCGTTGTATCTACATTGAGAGGATTTAACATGGCTACAACAGCACAGTCAGTGTTTCTAATATGAAATACAGCGTAGTCATCCTTTAAGACTGACACGCTGCAGATAAACAAACTCTTGTTTATGAGTCGGGCCGAGGGGAAAGTAGAGCACTCCAGGAAAGTGATATGGATAGTGGAGTAGAGTAGTAAACCTAGAGCGGTGCAGATCACGCCAACTCCTGCGGCCAACATCCAGTGAATCTTGTTGATGCTGCTCCAAAATCCAACTCCACGGTAGAGATGAGGTGAGGACAAGTCGATCAACGCTTCTCAGCTTCCTGTTCTGTTTTACAGCAGACAATATACAGTGCCATGGTTTCTGAACGACCCCCTTAACTGGTGGAAAAAAGTAGGTGAAGCCTTGGACTTAATAAGTGGCTGAACCTCGTCTGAAACCAGCCAGAGCCTCCTCACAGAGCTGCTTCCGCTCAGACAGACTCCCAGAGCGTCTCCTCAGCTCAGTCCACATTACTGTACAACATCTCTGCTGGATTAAGGTCCAGGCTCCGACTGGACCGCTTCAGAAGCTGGATTTTCCTTGTTAGAAGTCTGTAGCGGATTTACTTTGATGTTCAGGACGATCATCCTGCTGGATCCGCAGCTGGAGCCACAATGCGATGCATGTTATCCAGGAAGAGACCATGATAATGTTTCTTCTATCTGGAGAACCGGGGTCTCACAAACACCGATATTAACCAGTGTCGACTTGACTGAGACTCACAACCACATCGTGTCTAGAAAAAAGGGTTTTTCCAAACAGAGTCTGTGTAGTGAGACATTGTCCAAACAGCTGAGCTTTATTTCTACAGTGTTGTTGTTGGATACTGTAATTGTGATACTATGTCATTTAGTTAATAGTTCTCCAGTTAGTTAGTTATTAATTATCCACACATGATTCTTCTGAATATGTCTAAACAAACCAGCCAGAGGTCCAGGTTCAGCTCCGTGCTTGTAGTGACAGTAATTTGCTTGGGCTGATGATATAATCCAATAATATGACATTTTTTACCCTATTCAATATTATATAATATAATTATGTGACAAGCATTAACATATATTGCAATATGTGGACTGGACTGTATCATAATCCATGTGTAGGCTGTTTACTGATCCTGATTCTTCTAATATCTGCAGGAGAACCATAGAGAATCTGTGGAATCTCAGCCAAGACTGTGTATGAGTGAAAGATTGATTACAGTAATCATTTAGTCGTTATTGCAGCTGGACTGTTTAAAAATTCTGCTTTTTTTCCCCCCTAATTGTTTTTTAATGTTTTCATTGAATCTCAGAAAGGAAACACAGCTCTGCACATATCCTCCCTCGCTGGTCAGGCTGAAGTGGTGAAGATCCTGGTGAAGCGCGGCGCCGACATCAACGCTCAGTCTCAGGTGGGTGAGGCTCAGCTGGAGGTGTCGAACGCTGTCGTCGTCCTCCTCACAGTCGCTGATAATAACACCTCTGGGATTGCTGGGTATCATAATAGAAAGAGAGAGTTTCATTGTGTTATTATTTCTCCTCTGTTGATGATCAGTGGGCGTTTGAGATTGTTTTTCATGAGCAGTAATTTATCCATTAACCTGGTGTACCTACTGTCTGTGTGTGTGTGTGCTGCAGAATGGATTCACTCCTCTGTACATGGCCGCTCAGGAGAATCACCTGGATGTGGTGCGATACCTCCTGGAGAACGGAGGCAACCAGAGCACGGCTACAGAGGTGAGAGGATGCACCATATCATCAGTAAACTCTGTCAATGGCAGATTATTAATCGAACGACATTGTCACTCGACCATCAGTATCTCAGATGAAACAAACCAAACCTAAACCTCCCTCTCCCCTTAATATCACCATCATGTTTGGGCACTTTGACTTTGGGACTGGAGGACCTGGGGTTCAAACCACTGACCTTCTGACTGGTGGTTGACCCACTTGTTAACTCTAACAGATCAATCAACAGTGATTTACAAAACATTTATTAGCACTTAGCACTGCAGTAGGATGATGGGAATGTCAACATTTTGCAGCCACATCATTGCACCAGTCACTAGCAAAGCCACTAGCATGGTCTAGCATTACACTATTATACTATACTATAGAGATGGGAATCACCTGAGGCCGTGCAATACAATATCATCATGATACTTGTGCCTCGATACAATATAATTACCATATTTATGCTGTGATATATTGTGATTTATTAGCTTTTTCCAACCTGCAAATGATGTCTTCAAATGAAAACTCTGTTAACATCTGTTTTATTCTGATTAGATCAATTTCTTAGTCAGTTCATCATTTTTAATGATGCAAAATAAGCAAACATATGAACTTTTTGCATTTCATACTAGTCCAACTTCATTGACTGCTAACATGCTGCTGCACTACAAGTAAATATAAATTTTAGATTTAAACGCAGACGGCGCTTTCCTGATTTCTGTCTCCGATGCCTCCAACAGCGCTATCTAGTGGACTAAACAAGCAATTATTACTACAGTACCAGAACCTTAAATTCATGTTTGCAATTTATACAATAAAAGATTGATACTTGGCATCTGTATATCGATACAATATTGCCATGCAAAATATCGGGATATTACGCACTCTCGATTTTTCCCCCACAACCTACAATATTAATTTTTCCATTATTAGCTACTATTTCGGGTCCATTTATTGAATTAGTACTAATCAATTTCTTTCAAACACGTCAGACTTTTGGAGATTTATTGAAAAAACGAGTCTAACTCTGGATCTTCTCCTCTCTGCAGGACGGCTTCACCCCTCTGGCCATCGCCCTGCAGCAGGGCCACAACCAGGTGGTCTCGATCTTACTGGAGAACGACACTAAAGGCAAAGTGCGGCTGCCCGCCCTGCACATCGCCGCCCGCAAGGACGACACCAAGTCGGCCGCCCTGCTCCTCCAGAACGACCACAACGCCGACGTCCAGTCCAAAGTACGTCTGTTTACACGCCGCGCCTCCGTGTGCACTCACAGGATGTACCGTAGCGGCATGTAGTGGAGCTGATGTGACGTTTGTGTCCGTGTTCATACTGACGTTGATGAAGGAAGGAGTTCAGGTGGCGCTAGTGCATTTAGCTAAATAGCATCTTGTACAGAGTATTTAGTCTGTGTTTTGTTTTTAAGTCTTTTTATTTGAGTCGTCAGGGGCAGGAAAAGGAAGAAAAACAGCAAAACTCACCCCTCCCCGTTGGAGGATATCTGGGGTGGACGGTCGGTCAATAAAGCACAATGATATTAACAATCCTACAATCTCAGATATCAGTGGTTTGATCACTTTGCTTGGACAAAATGATTGTGTTATTGTTGAAAAAACGCAAATCTACCCTTGGATTACTGACCTTTGACCCTCTGTGGTCAGTCCTGTCCTGTGTTGGGCACTTTATTTTAGTTCCTGGTTACTTTCCCCCAAAAATAAACTGAGTCATTATAAAAGTAACTAATTACCAGGAAAAGTAAGTATTGCTCTACTTTTTTAAATAAAATGCTCAAATTTGTCAAATTACCTGGACTCACCCCCCCCTCCCCCCGCACCAGCCCCCTAACCACAACCCTAACCTCCTGTTTATGTGGAACTAACCAACTAAATGGTTTTTTTGTGACTCGTTGATGGACTGAAACAAAATGTGCATCAGGTAGCTAGACTACACGTTAACGAGTGTATTATTTTGTGACGGGACTTCTTGAGTCTAGTAACGGCGCATTTTATTGTCAGTAACGCTAACGGTGTTATAACGGGGGAAACAGAGACTTTTCTGATTACTCGTTAATGAAAAAAGTAGCGTTGTTTTATAGCATCGTTATTCCCGTCACTGGTCCCGTCAGATAGCGGCGGTCCGACAGATTTGATCTCTATATATTATGAAAGTTCATCATGTCCGTATGAAATAATTAGTTTTCTTTTTCTTTTCCAAGACAAGATTTTTTTTTTTTCTCTGTTGTGTTTTGTTTTCCTAACAATCAGAGCAGGCGTTACTGTTAGGAATCACATGTATGCTGTAGTGTACAGTGCAGTGTTGTGGTGCTGTACCTTTATCTACCTGTGAACCTGTGATCACGTGTTTGTGCTTCATCTCGTCTTTGTCTCTCTTCTCTCTCTCTCTTTCTCTTTCTCTCTCTTTTCTCTCTCTCTCTCATTCAGTGTGTCTGTGCCTGCCACGTCACTGCCACTAACTGGGTCTCTCCTTCTTTTTTTCCCTTCCTCTCCTCCTTTTAAATGCTACCACTCACACACACCCCCTCCTCCCCCATCACCTCCTCCCTCCTCCTCCTCTTCCTCCCCCTCCTCCCTCCTTGCTGCACCGGTGTCTAAGTGTAACACTGTCCACTGCATGGAGTTGTGCCACTGTCTGCAGGTTGAATGGTGATGATATCTAAGGCTGCATGCGAACACTGGGGGGGTTGGAGGGGATTTATTTATTTATTCCACTGTTGTATGAAGGGGATGGGAGGGGTTTGACCTGATATTGATCCGGTATCGGTTAGAACTCACAATCAGCCAAAGTTTATACTTGTGACTTGTTCCTCTGATACCGGACAGCGGCTCTAAGTGACGTGGCTGGAGTGAATCTGACGACCTCCACCTACACATATGCTAAACATTACAACACTTACTCCAGTGGTTCTCAACCTTTTGTACATCAAGGACCCCTAAACTGACACAAATTAGACCACGGACCCCCATTGGACCAAATTTAGAAGTAAAGACTAGAAATACACAAATCCTTGTTCTGAGACTGAAGAACGTTACTTTTTTATACATTTTAATTAGGGCTAATGGTGTGAATTTTTGGAAATATTATAGAGAAAGTTCTGGAAAATGGGTCCAATTTCTCCAAAAACATTTCTAAAAATGTTAAAAAATAAAAATAGAAAAAGGAAAAATTTTCTAGAAAAAAATGGTGAAATTTCGAAAAAGAAAAAAAAAAGAATCTGGAAAAAGTGGTAAAATTAAAAAAAAAAAAAAAAACTCCAAGAAAAAATGGCATGAATTTTTGGAAATATTATAGAGAAAGTTCTGGAAAATTGGTCCAATTTCTCCAAAAACATTTAAACATTTCTAAAAATGTTGAAAATAAAAATAGAAAAAGGAAAAATTTTCTAGAAAAAAATGGTGAAATTTCAAAAAAAAAAAAAAAAGAATCTGGAAAAAGTGGTAAAATAATAAAAAAAAAAAAAACTCCAAGAAAAAAGAGGTAAAATTTCAAGAAGAAATTGGGGTCCCCCTTCAAATCTCTCAAGGACCCCTGAGGGTCCCCGGACCCCACGTTGAGAACCACTGATTTACTCTACAGCTGTGTATTTAAAGATACAGTCTGTTCTGCACATAATATGAAACACATCAAACTCATATTCATGCATTTAGTGTTTGACTCAGCTGTTGTGTTGCAGCTCTGCTCATTATGACTCATGAGGAAGGCCCATGGGAGACGGGCTATAAGTGGCTGCACACACACACACACACACACAGAGTCACACATGTAACCCACATATACAACCCAAGCTGCTGTCACACAAGGGCGCAGCTCTAATCAAACACCTTGGAGACGGTCATCTGGTTACATAACAGCTTGATAAACAAGGCTCTTATAGAAACTGAAGCAGAGTTTTCTCTCTGAGTTAAATCCTTATTATTAAATAAACTTGGATATTTAAAGTGAAACTCATTATAACTCACTGTTTTTGTAGCAGTTCTAGTTTAATTGTTAATCCCATTGGTACAAAACTGGACTCACCCACATGTCTGGGTTGTAAACATACTCTTTAATCAGCTGAACAATGAAGAATAAATTAGGTGAACACAGTTTTCCCCCTTCTTTTTCATGGTTATTTGATAATCCTGCTAAATGTGGCTCTGACTTACTATAAATAAAGACGGACGTAGCCGCGGTGAAGAGTGGGTTTGAAGCGTTTCAGCTTTGTATTGCCATTGTAGAGACTGTTTGTTCCACTACTACTATTGTGTTGCCAAGTGTCGATCTAATTCTAAAACTGCTATAAAAAGTAGATCCTCCACACAGTTAATGTAACACAATGACTTCAGCTACAGGAACATTAACATTGTTTCTCCTGATATACAGTATGTGGTACCTACCAAATGTGGACATACAGTACGTAATTAGCCTTTAGCTTTGATTTGATTTGATTCAGGGACAGTGTGCACTTACATTAATCATTTTTAAAAAGAAAAAACGAAAAGGTCACCCACCATCCTGTATATTTTTTTAAAAAGAACTACTAATTACATGTGCAAATAGCATCAAAATTACATTGAAGAATTGTATAGTAATTAAAAGGTGTATGAAAGTGAAAATGTGACATAAAGGTAACACTTTATAGTAAGTGCACACTATTAAGCATTAATTAAATACTGAATTCACCATTAATAAGACATGAATACTAATTAGTATGTGTCTGTAATCTAAACTTCAACAAACAGCATCAATTAACACAAAAAGAAAAACAAACAACAAAAGGAGCAAACAGGAAGATGAGACAAGAAGACAGATTATAAAATGTGTTAAAACGACAAACAAGACTAGAATAATATGAAATGAATGAAATTTGTGACATAAAGGTAACACTTTATAATAAGTGCACACTATTAAGCATTAATTAAATACTGAATTCACCATTAATAAGACATGAATACTAATTAGTATGTGTCTGTAATACATGCCTGTGTAATCTAAACTTCAACAAACAGCATCAATTAACACAAAAAGGAAAAACAAACAACAAAAGGAGCAAACAGGAAGATGAGATGACAAGACAGAATATAAAATGTGGTAAAACAACAAACACAAGACTAGAATAATAAAGAATTTGATTTTGAATGTTAATGTTGTTTGGTAGAATAAGCTCATGCAGCAGCATGATCCATCCAGAATGGCCAAACCACTGCCATGTGTCCTGCACTCAGGCACCGCACACAATCTGCTGTAGTTTTTTTTTGTTTGTTTTGTTCTGTTATTCATCCTCCGTCTGTTTTGCGTTTTTCATTCTCTCCCTCCAGTTTGTATTGATTTTTATTTTCCAGCTCTGAAAATACAGTTGTGCTCAAAAGTTTACATACCCCGGCAGATTTTGTGAAATAATGGCTATATTTCAAAAAATATAATTGATAATGCAACAAAACTTTTTTTATTCAGAGTTAGTGGCTGGGTGAAGCCATTTATCATCACACAATTGTGTTTGATCTTTATAAATCCTTGATAAATGCAAACACCAAAATGGCCCTGATCAAAAGTTTACATTTTTACCCTGATAAAATACATACAGATCGACACAGACTGGTTTAAATGGTTACCCAGGGTAACTGTCCATGCCTGTAACCTGACTTTAATTAGATCTGTTTATAAAAAGTCAGTGAGATTCTGGGCCTTCCTCCCACCTGCTACAGATCCATTGTCAATGACTTTGACTGGATTCTGAGGTATACCAAAAGAAGGTTTTAACTTCTAAAACAAACAAAGGACATTAAAAGATATCCAAAGATTTTAGAAAGCCAATCAGCAGAGATCAAGCTCTCACCATCCCTTTGTCGTTTTTTGGCTTCATCTCCACTTGGTACCATCAAAAATTTTTCATTTGTTTTCTCAATGGAACACAGTTAGAACATCTTCCACAGCACTGATGAGTGATAAAAAAAACAATTTCATTTTTAATGGAATTGAAATTTGCGACATTTCAGAATAACACAATTTTTCCGTTGGTTTTTTTGATGGTAGAATAAGAATCCACCAAAGTCAATGCAGCAATGGATGAACTGTGCAGGTGTTTGTCAATGAGCCAAATCTCACTGACTTTTTGTAAACAGACACTAATTACAAGCAACCAAGTTACAGGCATGGACAGTTACCCTGGGTAACCATTTAAACCAGTCTGTGTCGTTTTTTTTTATCAGGGTAACACTTTGTTTTTGTTCTGTTATTTTGGTCCGTCTGTTTCATTAGGATTTAAAAAGATTTGTGTGATTCTCTTCACCTCCAGTTTGTATTGATTTTTATATTTTTTGAAATTTTATTTCCAAAATCTGAAAACTCCTCCTCCTTCTTTTTTTTCTTCCATATTCCTCAGTTCATTTATAAATATCTCTAAACAACATCTTTGATTGAGATGTGAGGTTTATTGATTTTATTTAAATGATTACATTTTCCTCTCATAAGGTTTTAATTTGATGAATAATGGGCTGATGCATCTTTGAATGTATACTGTCTATGAGTCTTGTAATCTTGTCTGTTCACGTTCTACTGCATGACTTTTAGAGATGCATTATTAACTACTTAGTTTGAAAACAGCATTGGTTAAAAGACTGCAAATATTACAATACAATGTTTATCAAGTATGGAATCCCAGCACTGCCAAAAGAAAAGTGAAAACATTTGATCAAATTACAATATTTTCAATCTCAACAATGCAAATTTATATTTTCGTAATTATAAATCCAAGTATTCCTTTTAAAAATGAATACTTCTTTATGAATAATCTTCAGTATTCTCCAAAGCAAAAAAAACTGTAATATGTTTAAGATTTAAGAAGTTTTGTCTCATTTTCAAATTAGCAGACAATGTACAATCTACATAATCCTTAAAATATAAACTGGATTCTAACATTTTTTAGGAAAAAACCTTTGATTTTCATTTGATTTGAGCTCAAATTACGATATTTACCAATTTCCAAGATAACGATCCCACTTCACTGTTTAGATTGAACATTGTCTGCCATTTTGAAAAAAAAAAGTATTTTGCTTTGGAGTAAATTGAAAATTTCCTCTTAAAATTGATTTTTTTTTTCATTCTTCTTATTGGCCGTAGTTGTGCATGTTTAAAAGATTACATTAAAATGCAAAAGTGATTTTTTTCTTCCGTACATAATTGCTATACAAATTTGAATTATTATGTGATTTTTTTTTTGAGAAATTGGTAACTCCAAAATTTAACAGTTTCCTAAACAAACATATCATGTGCATGCATTTCTATAGAGAATTTGTGACTTGGAATACAATTTACTATAATCAGTGCTAATGGCATGAGGAAGCTCATAATGTTTTAAAAAAAAATATATATATATATGTACGACATATTAACCTGCCTGGCCAAAGTTTTGGCGTTGACTAGCATGTTGCATCCACGCTGCCTTAATTTGCACCATTCTGAGTTTTTGACTGTGTAAAGTTTGAAACCATCACGTTAGCCACTGTATTCTTCACACTTTTGTAAACGACTCTTTCACATTAAATCGGACCTCACTTACAGAACGGCAAGGTAAGGCAAGAATTTCACAACTACTCCAACCTGCTCTGCAATCTCTAACTTTTTTCTCATCTATTTCTCATTCGCTAACTCTTTATAATACGTTTTTATGACATACAGTTAACATAGTGCACTGTGGTGGTGGTGGTGGTGGTGGTGGTGGTGATGGGAAATGTTCCCCCACTTTGTTATTTGCCACTCTTATGATTTTTTACTGTCATTTGATTTTTTGGTTAGCTAATATTGTTTGTCCATCTGTATGTCGATCTGGACGACAGTCTGTGTGTACTGTATGTCTCTGTTCTGCTTTTCTTTGGGTTGTTTTCATTTCAAATTGATTTTTTTGTAGGTCAAAGAAATGTTTTCTTTCATTGTTTCTGCATGGGGATGACGTGACAAGTGTGTTTTCTGGGGTTTTGTGTGTATGTGTGTGTGGGTGCTAAG
Source organism: Decapterus maruadsi (assembly GCA_030347415.2). Taxonomy (NCBI): domain Eukaryota; kingdom Metazoa; phylum Chordata; class Actinopteri; order Carangiformes; family Carangidae; genus Decapterus; species Decapterus maruadsi. The sequence goes on from CM064898.1 coordinate 7,464,853, forward strand.
TTTTTTGTTTGTTTGTTTGTTTATTTGTTTTTTTCTGTGACTTTTACATTTTCCTTGTTTTCAGTTTACCTTTTCGTTTACCTGTGATGCTTCATGCAACTGCTGCATGCTGGGAAGACTCAAGAGGTCAAGAGTTATACGGGTCAAAGTGTGAAGGGCAGGAAGTGAAAAGTCTGACCTCTGTCCTCCTCTCTCTGTGTGTGTGTGTCTGTCTCTTTCCTGTCTGTCTTCCAGAGCGGATTCACTCCTCTGCATATCGCCGCCCACTACGGGAACGTCAATGTGGCCACGCTCCTGCTGAACCGAGGAGCGGCCGTCGACTTCACCGCAAGGGTACGATAATCCACGCTTACACGCCCTGAAGGGATAGTGTGGCTTATTTGATGTTGATGCATGGACTTTGTGACCTGCTTATAAGGGTTAGGGTTGCAAATGCAAAAGATACAGTACACAGAGAAAAACAGATGTACGGAAATGTAGTCAAAAGGGTACAAACCCTTGTCGCTCCAGGTGTACCTTTTTAGAGACAATTTTGTACCATTCTGGAACATTTATGTATACCCAAAGGTACACATAGGTACTCTAAAGTACAGTAATTGGCCCTATAGGGTAGAGTAGGACAGAACTGTACCTTTAAGTACAGAAATGTCCCCCTTCTGTACCCTTATTTTTCTCTGTGTACAGTATATCAGCAGTAATGCTGGAGTTAAGCAATAAATAAAGCAACAAAAAAAGTAAAACTCAAATTAAAGCGTCCCTCCATGTAGTTTTAAATCCTCTCTGTTCTTAATATGTTGTTTAGTTTTGTTTTCACACTGAAAAAGTAAAAAAATAAATAAAAATCAATGTTGGTTTAGCCTCTCCCTCCCCATCCCTAAGAGTTGACGGGATTGGTTCTTTAGGTTTGTGATGTCAGAAACCCTGCCTCTGATTATTTACATAGCACTTTTAACACAATGCAGAAATTGATCCAAAGTGCTTTACAGCAAAACAAAGAATGCAAAACAGTAACAAAAAGAAAATGAACATAATAGAAAAATAAATCATAATAGAATCATAAGAAGGAAATCTAACATTCAAGGTGGAAACGGTCATGGTGTTGACTGATCGTTTCACTTATTACTAGATAGTAGATCATTTTAAACACCTTCATGAATGTAGTTGTAGTTTTCTTCAATGTGCTTAAGGGCAAATCTGCTGATGTGCTTTTGAATCACACAGTCAGCAAGTCTGACGTCTAAGTCCTCGTGTCTCTCTGCCCCCGCCCACCCCGCTGTTGTCATTTTGTCCCTAAGCCTAATCACTGTTTGTGGGCTCGACGTCGACAAGCTCTCTCTATCTCTCTCTCACACACACACACGCAAAGAAATCTTTCTCTTTAAGTGGGACCTCCTCTTTTCATGGATCAACAAACAAACAAAAAAGAGGCAAAGAGTGTGTGACCGAGGCGCACGGCTCTGAAAAAGGCCAGACTTCATGTGTAGTCAGAGTGTCGGAGCAAATACTGAAATACCCCTGCTCCACTTTGTTCCTTTATCATCAGCATCATCCAGAAAAATGACTCCAGACATCCTATTTTTAACCATGCAAATATGGAGGTTAAGAATAGCTCACAACATGTGGATAAATAAATAAATCAAACACACACACATTTGTGCTAAGCTTGTGTGAGTGGAAAAGGGCGGCTGCAGAGAGTCTGAACAATCCCATGTGGATAAAAGGGGTTTGAGGCAATGTGACCCTTAAAGCTAAATTACCAAAGTGGCAGCGAGGATCAGCAGGTGGAGGTCAGCCGGGTCTGGACAAAATGAAAGTGTTGTTGAACAATATTTAGATGAAAACAGCAAAAAAAAAAAAATCCAAATCCAAAATCCATCCAGTGTTTATACCACTTATCCGTGTGCGGTCGTGAGGAGACTGGAGCCAATCCCGTCTGACCTAGAGCTGTCCAAAATACTAAAAGTAGTTATTCCAAGAGGGAGTATTACAGTATTAATTGGTGTTTTTTTATTTATTTTTTCATTTTTATGACTCACTATTGTGTCTAAATTATATAATTGTGTGTCTGTCCTGTTTGCAGAATGGGATAACTCCTCTCCACGTGGCCTCCAAGCGCGGCAACACTAACATGGTTCGTCTGTTACTGGACCGCGGCTCGCAGATCGATGCTAAAACAAGGGTGAGTGAGTAGTACCGATCCGGTCTGACCTGAAAGCCATTATTTCTCCATCATTAATGTATTATTAGCGATGAATCACACACAGACAGACCCGGTGTCTCTGCCGTTACATTCACCCGTCACAGACAAAAGGTCGGCTCGTGACCCTTCATCTCGATTAGCACGGACAGATGTGAACGTGAACCGGCTGCTGCTGCTGCTGCTGGATCAGTGGATTACACTCGGTGTCACACTGCAGCCCCTGACCTCTGACTGGACACACGTGTTATTAGCTGTATTTAATTCAGAGCTACATAAACAACGACCAGGATCAGCCCGGGTCAGTCAGTCAGTCAGTCAGTCAGTCGCTGATACCTGTCTGAGTTACAGCAGCTTCAGTCTGGACGCTCACGTTTAACCCTCAATCGGGCAAAGGGAAACTTGTTTTTGGAAAGTAGAATAAGTTTAAGCTGAATACTTAAAGGGATAGTTCAACATTTTGGCAAATTGCACCGACAATTAAAGGTAATGAACCTACTGTACCTATTAAAACTATAGGGATTATGGCAATGGGCGAATTTGCTAAAATGTTGAACTATTCCTTTAAATTGCAATTTTTGTTTTTGTTTTACACATTTTTATGTAGTATTAAATACTGATTGAACTTCATTACCATATTTTATATATTTTATTTATATACTTCTTGGAAAAAGTGAAGAACCAGGGTTGAAAATGTGAATTTCCAAGTATTTAAATGAATGCTCTATAAAGGGTTAAACCTACTGATCTAATGTGATGTGTTTGTCAATGTGTGTGTGTGTGTAGGATGGTCTCACTCCCCTCCACTGTGCGGCTCGGAGCGGACATGACACAGCTGTGGAGCTGCTGCTGGAGAGAGGAGCCCCTCTACTGGCCAGGACCAAGGTGTCACACAGACTCACACTTATTATCACTTTATCAATTAAAAACACATTTAAAGGAACAGACAGTCTGACATTTTGGGAAATACACTTCAATTTTATCTCTATACATCTAACACATACTGTTTATGTATCAAGTTACTGTAGCAGTAGAAATAGAGGTACTGTACGTAACAGGTTTATGTCAGTAATTCAATTCAGAAAGTGAAACTAATACATTATATAGATCCATTACACACAGAATGAAACATTTCATATCTTTATTTCTTGTAATTGTAGTGATTATGGCTTCCATTTAATGAAGACCTAAATCATCTTTAACATTTCCATCTACTGTAAATGCACTCAGTACTTAGTTGGGGATATTTGACTTAAACTACTGGTAATAGACTTTTCCATGTGACTATAATTGAGATGCACCTGTAAATGAAGCTTTTTAATCACCACCACCAACAACGACAATGTACTGTTGGAGGATCAGTGTAATAATCTCAGGTGACATTTCAATGTATTGATTAGTTGAATGTTTTTTCATTGCACTTTAGACAGTCTGCACAGCTCTGTTCCTCTGCCTTTAGTCTAAAAATATCTGTATCAGTCTAATCTGGGTAAGTTCAGTGTGAAAAGCTGCACTCAACTGTGTTAAGATAAAAAAATAAAACCCTTTCATCTGTTTTGAACATTTAACACATTATATAACAGTTGTCTATTAGCACAGATCAATATTGGAAATCACATCACTGAACTGGTTTATTAAAATGTCTGAACCACCTCTGTGTCTGTTGTAGAACGGGCTGTCTCCGCTCCACATGGCGGCACAAGGCGACCACGTCGAATGCGTCAAGCATCTGCTGCAGCACAAGGCGCCGGTCGATGACGTCACGCTGGACTACCTGACGGCGCTGCACGTGGCGGCGCACTGCGGCCACTACAGAGTCACCAAGCTGCTGCTGGACAAGAGGGCCAACCCCAACGCCCGGGCGCTGGTGAGGCGACATGCAAGAGAAAAGACCTTTAAAGGGATAGTTCAACATTTTGGCAAATTTTTTGTAACCTTTGTTAGCTTTAATTGCCGATGCAAGCTATTTTTAGAACGGCGGAGCAGAGCCGTGAGCTGCTCAGAGCTACGCTACGGAGGCTCATGAGATTTCTTGGTTTCACTAATCAAACTCATCAAATACACAATCCAACAACTCCACAACGCTCTGGTGGACAAGTTGTGACCTGCACATTCACCACGCTATGAGATAATAACACAACGTTTGCAAATGCTTCTTGCTGAAAAACTGCCCCCAACCGGAACGCGCATCAGCGGTTTTGCATGGATTTACCTCGAAAAAAAAGTCCTGTCCCACCAAAATGTTGAACAATCCCTTTAAAATCTTAATGTATCACCATTATAAACATGAAGTTGTGTTTTGAAGTTAGATCTGATTCTGTCAACATGTAACTGTGTGTGTGTGTTTGTCCTGGACAGAACGGCTTCACCCCGCTGCACATCGCCTGCAAGAAGAACCGCGTGAAGGTGATGGAACTGCTGGTCAAATATGGAGCCTCCATCCAGGCCATCACCGAGGTAACACACACACACGCACACACACGTCTGATCACACTAAAGCTGCATATGCATTGAAATTAACTTTTGCCTAAATCTCTATTCTTGTACAATTCAGTTTCATTTACGTTTCTTTTTGTGGCAAGAAGCTCTACAGATGCTAACGTTAGCATATAGAGCTAAAATATGACTTTACCCAGAGTGCAACAGTTGCACAAACGAAGGAGTTTTACAGCAAAGATAAAGCCTCATTTGTGTCTAATTGATCTTGAATCTCACAATGATCTTGTATAATGGTGTCTAATAGCATGTAAGGATCTGCTATTAGGACTCTAATTAGAGGATCATTTAGTATAACAATGTCAAAGTGTTGTTTATTTTTGATTTCTATTTACAGCAAATGTGGGCGTTCAGTCAGTGTCTAATTAGAGTTTAAAGGCTGTTTCTGTATTGTCAAATAAAGAACATCTAGCGTTGTCTAATTTGATTCAAGGTATGGCTTCTTCTTAGTCCAGTCTGTTAAATAAAGCTGGCTCTTATTTCATTTTAGTGACAGTCTGACATTTAAAGCCGTCACTTTGGGACATTAATAGCTGGATGACAGCTGGTTCAGGTGTTTCTGCATCAGTCACTGAGATTTTCCACTTTTATACATAATTTTTTTTTTTAAATGCTCAATTAAACTCAGCAGGAATTTGTTCTTGTTCAGAGATTGATGATGTTTTTTTTAAATAGAGCATCAAGTGCCATTTTGTTTCCTGGGAATAAAAGAAAAAAGACTGACTGACAATCTGCGTTGTGTGTCCTCTCTCTCCTCTGTCCAGTCCGGTCTGACCCCGATCCACGTGGCGGCCTTCATGGGTCACCTGAACATCGTCCTGCTGCTGCTGCAGAACGGAGCCTCGCCCGACGTCAGCAACATCGTGAGTGATGAGAGACGAGCTGTAGCGGAAAACATTAAACATACACTTCAAAGACACTCAGGTCATCAGCAGTAGCCGGGCAACAGAAAGGCAGTAACGACATCACACAAAATACCAAAGCATAAAAACACACTATGATCTACAACATCTTTGGCTCCTATATCGTTACTCACTTTTAAATGAGGGGGAAAAACAGTCTGTAAATAATGTGTGTGTCTGTGTGTGTGTCACAGCGAGGAGAAACAGCGCTGCACATGGCGGCCCGGGCCGGTCAGGTGGAGGTGGTCAGGTGTCTGCTGAGGAACGGGGCCATCGTGGACGCCAGAGCGCGGGTCAGACTCTCATTCTCTGCTTCTGTGTTTCCTCTGAACAGACTCAGCTGCTTGTTTTTTCTTTCCTCCCGATTAAAACTAAAACATGTCGCTGGTCGTTCCTCTGCTTGGCCGCGTGCAGGAGGACCAGACTCCTCTTCACATCGCCTCCCGTCTGGGAAAGACCGAGATCGTCCAGCTGCTGCTGCAGCACATGGCGCACCCCGACGCCGCCACCACCAACGGCTACACGCCGCTGCACATCTCGGCCAGGGAGGGGCAGGTGGAGACGGCCTCGGTGCTGCTGGAGGCCGGGGCCTCGCACTCGCTGGCGACCAAGGTGGGTGGAGGAGCGGCGTTGATATTCAGCTTCAGATCTGAAAAAAACAGAACAAAAGACAATGAAATTACAGTTCCAAGTGACTAAAGGGGGAAATTTGGACTAATTAATGAGATCAATACTGAACTCACATCTAGCTGCTACTGATTACCAGCACCATTAAAACAGTGGTTCTCAAACCTTTTTACTGTATATCAAGGACCCCTAAACTGACACAAATCAGACCACGGACCCCCCCTTTGAACAACATTTTGAAACAAACACCAGAAATACACAAATATTTGTTCTAAGACTGAATAATGTTACTTTTTTTTAAAAATATATGTACATTCAAATTACTGACTTTTTTGGAAAAATTTCAAGAAATTTCTGGGGGAAAAAAATTGGCAAAATTTTGCAAAAAAGTTGGGGACCCCCGTCAACCCTCTAAAGGACCCCTGGGGGTCCCTGGGCCTCACTTTGAGAACTACTGATTAAAGAAAGATTATGTCATTGTCAATCATTTTTAATGGAAGAGTTCAGAAACAGCTGCAGCATTCATGTGTTATGAATGATTAATTCAGTGTTTATTAATGCTTAACTAATGATTAATAGTCTGTACTTATTATATAGTGTTACCTGAGCACACTATTCAGCAAAAATGCTTCGTTGATGCCTATTATTATATTTATTATGTATTTCTTTAATATATTTTTCAAAGTACAGTGATTGAGTTATGTCTTTAATCAAAATAGGCACAATTTATCTGTTTTATTGCTCATAATGAACAAAAGAGGCAAATACTATATTCTGTGACGTGGTACTTAACACTTACTGTATGTAAGGATTTATAAATGGTGTATAATTAGGTTGCAAATATTTTACAAATTATAAATAAACAATTATAAACAAGGCTCACTATTCAGCAGGATCAAAATATGATTACTGCTCATTAAAGGTACTAATGAGGGAATCAGATGTGGGATCACTAGGTCACACAGGCCGTTGCCCCTTTTAATTATTATTTATACGAGCTTATAAATGATTTATAAAATGTTTACAGGTTAATTAATGAACAGATTGTTGCTTGTTGTTGTTTCTGGCTCCTGTTGCATCCACTGACAGGACGCCGTTGTGTTTCATTGTTGTGATTGATAAAAAAAAACAACAAAAAAAAGGCTGGTTCCTCTAACACAGTCAAACTGACCCTGATGCTCCAGACCAGCCTGTTGTAGTAGTATCGGTCGCCTACGGTAACGACACGTATCCGTCGTCCTGCAGCGCTGACAGAAAGAGGTTACCGTGGCGTCGGTCGGCGGCAGCATCGGCAGGTTTTCTGTCTTTGACCCACTTTTTCATGAATGATTGATGAACCTGTGAAGCTGCTGCCTCCCCCTGAATTATACATGGCGCCTAAAACCAAGGGATTCACCATCATCATCATCACCTTCATCATCTTCATCATCATCATCATCTTCATCTCTGTGGAGGTGTTCACCAGCAGCTCTTCTTGTATTTATTCACACGGCGAGACGAAGCTCTGTGATGTCTGGTCGTCAGGGCTCGCTGCCTCCTCCTGATGTCTCTGTTTGGTTTCTCTCTGGGTGAAGGACAGGGCGTGACTGTTCCTATAGCAACCAAACCAGGAGGAAAGTTGTTGTCATGCTGTATTGACACTGACATGTCCACAACAGCCAGTGTGCCCTTGATTTGATTTGTTTAGAGCGACGTCAACTCAGTCCATCGGCCGTTATTTATCTTTATCTTTATCGTCCTCCGTCCGTCTCCGTCTCCGTTCGAGCTGCCGTGACATCATCACACATCATCCAGGGGTTTGACAAACAAAGGACGGCTCCCTCCATGGGCAGGGCCGGGCCGTCCACACACCGCTCCTCTGGCCCTCCTCCACCTCTCAGTGTCAATATTAGAACAGTGACAGAGCGCCCTCTGCTGGTTCATCAGTGGAAATGACTCCAATAATCCATGTTGTTGAATTGGACCAGTTTCTTTCTTTCTTTCTTTCTTTGGTAAAACTTTATCATAAATACACACTATTAAGCAGTAGTTAAGCTTTAAATGCTGAATTCATTGTTTATAACACATGAATACACATGTTTTAGTCATCATTGATAATCACTAACTGTGTTTATAAACCACATATTATGAGTATTCATGTGTTATAAATGAACAATTCAGTATTTATTCATGCTTAACGAATGCTTAATAGTATGTAGCCTACTTATTATAAAGTGTTATCCTTTCTTTGTCTCTTTGTCTATGCCAGATTTAACCAAAAGGCTAGTTTTCATCCATCGTCCTTGAGCAGGTCACATAAAAGCTCCCTAAAATGAAAAAAAAAACAGCAATTGTGAGGAAAACAAATATCTCAGAACACTAATCAGTGAAATGTATGGAATAATGTCTTCTAATATAATATATATGATGCCTACAATGGAAAATATGTAGATTTTTAATGAATCCTTGAGTCCTTGGACTGAATATTTAAATACAAAAATGCTTGAATTGATACTTCTTTGTGTACAAATTAAGTTGTCCGTAGATCAGAGGGACCAGTGACACGCTGCTTTTCATCCTCCTCCTCTTCCTCTCTGTGTGTCTCCACAGAAAGGTTTCACTCCTCTGCATGTGGCCTCTAAGTACGGAAGCCTGGACGTGGCCAAACTCCTGCTGCAGCGCCGCGCTCCACCCGACTCTGCTGGGAAGGTAAGAACAAACTGTATTTTATTTTTCATTTTTAAAATATCCGACACAACTAGTTACGTATACGTTCATCTTTTCATGGTCATTTAAACGGTGTGTCGGCATTTTTCTGTGTTGAGGTGAAGTTTACGTCGAAAGCACCGGTAAGACTGAGTCATGATCAGCTGTTTTCCTTTTTTCTTTTTCTTTTTTTTTGGATTAACTTTGATTTCTTCCAGGAAACACAAACCGATAACAGAACAGAAACCTTTTTAATTCCAGATTCCTTTTCTTTTTCTTTGATTATATTCTTCTAAGGACCCGCCCAGTAATAATCCTCCTCCCAGACTCTGCTGTCTCATTTAACTCCAGTTCATCTCAACCTGCAGTCTCACCCCCTCTATTAATTCCGTGTATGTGTGTGTGTGGTGTTAATGGCTTCACGCTGCGCTAATTGGCTCATTAATTCCTGTGCACTGACCGTCCCTCCCCGACAGAACGGCCTCACCCCGCTCCATGTCGCAGCTCATTACGATAACCAGAAGGTTGCGCTCCTGCTATTGGACAAAGGAGCGTCGCCCCACACCATGGCCAAGGTGAGAGTCCACGCACCCAGAGGAGACGAGAGACGCTCCAGATGTTTCATAATGTCTCCATCCACACATCTGTAGTGGAAGATAAGAGTCTCCTGAGCTTTTACACCAGGATACTGAGGGTTTTGTTTCAAGGCAAAGCAGCTTAACTTTTCATTTTTTTACATATTCAGGTGCTGAGTGAGGTTAATCTTCCAGTTTTTTCATTCAGCGCAGGTTAAAGTTTGACTGATAACAGCAGATCTTGACCTCCTTCATTATTAAAGATATAAAACACTATTAATATTACTCAGTTCAACATGGAGCTCTGTTTATATTCAGACTTTTTTTTTAACCAAATATGGCTTTATATTGGGAACATGGTTGAAATATCAACCTGTCAAAAGTTTGGACACACCTTCTAGTTCAATGGTTATTTTTTTTAAACACTTTCTACAGTGTAGATTCAAACTTAAGACATCAAAACTATGAAGGAAGTTGGAACACATATGAAATCTGTGATAAAACAAAAGTCTTATCTGTCACCTGAACTAAACTCAGCTGGTTTTGGAGGAAATGATCAAAAACCACACAGGGGATTTGTTTGATGTTTTGACAATTTTCAAAATTACTAAACCAACCCAACCCCAACACCAACCCCAACCCAATCCCAACTCTAACCCCAAACCAAAATCAAACCCCAAATCCAAACTCTAACCCCAACCGCAACCCCAACCCCAACCCAACCCCAACCCAATCCCAACCCCAACCCAATCCCAATCCCAACTCTAACCCCAATCCCAACCCCAACCCCAACCCAATCCCAACTCTAACCCCAACCCCAACCGCAACCCAACCCCAACTCTAACCCCAACCCCAACCGCAACCCAACCCCAACTCTAACCCCAACCCAATCCCAACTCCAACCCAATCCCAACTCTAACCCCAACCCCAACCCAAACCCAACCCCAACCCCAACCCCAACCCCAACCCAACCCCAACCCCAACCCCCAACCCAATCCCAACCCAATCCCAACTCTAACCCCAACCCCAACCCAACCCCAAACCCAACCCAACCCCAACCCCAACCCCAACCCAATCCCAACTCTAACCCCAACCCAACCCCAACCCCAACCCAACCCCAACCCCAACCCAATCCCAACTCTAACCCCAACCCAATCCCAACTCTAACCCCAATCCCAACCCCAACCCCAACCCAATCCCAACCCCAACCCCAACCCCAACCCAATCCCAACCCAACCCCAACCCAATCCCAACCCCAACCCAATCCCAACCCCAACCCAATCCCAACTCTAACCCCAACCCAACCCCAACCCAATCCCAACTCTAACCCCAACCCCAACCCAATCCCAACTCCAACCCAACCCCAACTCCAACCCAATCCCAACTCCAACCCAACCCCAACTCCAACCCAATCCCAACTCCAACCCAACCCCAACCCCAACCCCAACTCCAACCCAATCCCAATCCCAACTCCAACCCCAACTCTAACCAACAAGAACTGTAATGATATAACAATCAGTTTGTGTCCAACAAAATCAGCTACAAACTTGTATTCACATAAATAAACAGCAGTTGTAGGATAATGTTAATGTTGATTATCCAATTGGGTGTGTTAATGGGATTTTACATGTGTAATATAATACAAATATAACATTTTGATGACCTCACAACCTGAGAACAGACATAGCTCTGTGGACCCACTGAGATCCTTTACAGCATTTGTGTTAAACATCGTGGTTTGGAACTACTTTCAGCGGCGGATTAATCCTCCTCTGGTGCACTAGTGTGTATCTTTTGTGACAGAACTGTGTGTGCGTGTGTGTGTCCAAAGTACAGAGTGTATATTCATGGTAATGGAGCAGAGTGCGTCACTGATGTGTTACCAGACAACAATGCAGCTCTATGGCTCACAGACACACACACATCACACTTGTTAGGATGATACGTTCCCGTGTTGCACGTGCAGTGAAAACAACAACAGTGCATCAAAGTGACATCACTTCCTGTGTGTGTGTGTGTCCATCAGAACGGCTACACTCCGCTCCACATTGCGGCGAAGAAGAACCAGATGGAGATCGCCACGGTGCTGTTGCAGTACGGAGCCGAGACCAGCATCCTGACCAAGCAGGGCGTCACGCCGCTGCACCTGGCGTCCCAGGAGGGCCACGCCGACATGGCCGCCCTGCTCATCACCAAGGGAGCCGAGGTCAACGTCCCCACCAAGGTAACGCACCGGACCGCAGAAACCTAGAGAGGAGAGAGTCTCAGCTACGTAACTGTTGAACTAAGAAACCAACTAGGACGTGTGTTACAGTGTTCAAATAGATTGTGATTTATTTATTTTAAAGGGATAGTTCAACATTTTGGTAAATCCTCCTATCACCATAACCCCTATTATAGTCATAGCAGTGGGTTCATTACCTTCAATTATTGGTGCAGGTTGTTTTGAGATCAGCGGGGCAGAGACGTGAGCTGCTCAGTGAACACAATGGAGGTGAACGGTGCAGGTCCCCTGTCCCTCATCAAACTCATCAAATACACAATCCAACAATTCCAAAACAGCTCTGTCTCGTAATGTTACATGATTATTTAATGGCATGGTGAATGTGCAGGTCACAACTTGTCCACCAGAGCGTTTTGGAGTTGTTGGATTGTGTATTTGATGACTTTGATGAGGGACAGTCACAGGGGACCTGAAATGTTCACCTCCATAGGAGAATTTGCCAAAATATTAAACTATCCCTTTAAAATAAATAAATCACAAACTGTTTGAACTGTTGTTTCTCAGCACCATCGACTCCAGTTAAACAGTTAAGGAGCAGAACTACCGCTAATGAACATTAAAAATGTAAATATGTGAGGTTGTGGCCACCCATTGGCTGGTTCAGTAGTTATTGGATAAAAAAAGACAGATTCAGAGGAAACTAGACACAATCACAACAGACGATTAAACCAGTAAATGAGAACAGTATGAACGCTCAACAAGAAGAATAAAAAGTGATTTGGTTTTATTGCATAATGCCTGTAACAAAACAACCTGCTGCTTCCATCTACATGATGTTATATGACAGGACGGAACGGACACACTCTGGTCTGAATGTGTTTGCTGAGATTTAACTGTGTGTGTGTGTGTCCTGCAGAGCGGCCTGACTGCCCTCCATCTGGCGGCCCAGGAGGACAGAGTGTCTGTGGCCGAGATTCTCGCCAAGAACGGAGCCAACCTCGACCAGCAGACCAAAGTATGAACTCACCGCTACCACTCGGAGCTTTAAAACACTTTTCATCGTCTGAATTATTATTATACCCAGTTTTTTATAATGATGTATTTAGTTTTATTGATGATTTTATTGATTTATTGCCCTTTTTTTTCCTCTTGCAGTTGGGATACACACCGCTCATTGTGGCTTGTCACTATGGTAACGCCAAGATGGTCAACTTCCTGCTCCAGAGCGGAGCCAGCGTCAACTCCAAGACCAAGGTACCGAGAGGAGTTTTTTACATGAAAATTAAACAAATATAATACATTTTCTTGTATTTTTACACTTCTTTCTCCTTCTTCTTCTTCTTCTTCCCTCCTTTCCTTCTTTCTTTCCTCCTCTCCTGCAGAACGGATACACTCCCCTCCACCAGGCGGCTCAGCAGGGCAACACACACATCATCAACGTCCTGCTGCAGCACGGTGCCAAGCCCAACGCTGTCACTGTGGTGCGTAGACATTAATCCCTCCGCATAAACACACACACACACACACACACATGGATGCACTCATTTTATTATGTTTCTATTTTTTTATTCCTCCCTCAGAACGGTAACACGGCTCTGGGTATTGCTCGGAGGCTGGGCTACATCTCTGTGGTGGACACGCTGAGGGTCGTCACGGAGGAAATCATCACCACCACCACGGTACGACACACACACGCACAATAATCAAACTCATCCGTCTTACCTGGTTAAAGAACACGCGTCTACAAGGGAAAGTAGCTAAATTTGACCTGAATTGAGTCACTGCTAAAATAAAATAAGTTGTTTGTATTGCTACACAAAATGATGTTGGCACTCAAAACAACACAGATCCACACATAACCATTCATTCATCACCAAATAACACTATTACACGTAAGGTAACATAAGTGTTAATTGGCTCCAGTTTCCAGTTAGATAATAATAATATGAATATATAATGATAATAATAATATTAAAAATGAGTCTCAAAGTGAAGAAACATTTACAAACTTCCATGTGGTAACATTTTCATTGCTCTCCTGTACTTTCGAAAAGTTATGAGGCATCATGATCAGACACTAATTATACGTTTTTATCTTGAATTATCTTGAATTATCTAATCAAAATATATAATAATTGATAACAGATATTATCTCAGAGGTCGATCATTTTAGTAGCGGTTAAATAAAATAAAATCGAAGTGAAGTGTGATCAGGCTCCGTTTTCTTTTCCAGACGGTGACAGAGAAACACAAGCTGAACGTCCCGGAGACGATGACTGAAGTCCTGGACGTCTCCGATGAAGAAGGTGAGTCCTGATCCAGAACATCAAGACACAAACTGGTTTTATTATTGATCCTAGATCGATCAGGTGATCAGGTCGACCAGCAGCTGTACAGTAGTGTGTGACTGTGCTGTTCACCCTCAGCGTTCAGATCCATTGATGATGATGATGATGCTATGTCTGATGACTTCAAGGACATGGAAGGTATCGCAGCCTTGTGCTCGGTGTGACGACCTGCTGTGCCGTTTCATTTTACTCTGGAGTGATGATGATGATGATGATGATGATGATGATGATGTTGTGCATGAACATGTGAGAGTACAGTACTAACTCCTGATGTTCCAGCTGTGGACAGTAGAACAACAACAGATTTCCTGGATGGTTGAAGTTCAGCTGTAGCTCAGTGTCTGGCGTCTGTTTAAAGACCTACAGTAGTTTAACATTTTGTGGATTTTGCTTCTTGTTTTTTTTTCTGTGTCAAGTCTGTAGCTGGATCTTGGGAGGCAGTGAGCTTAAATATAGAGTATAGTAGAAAGTTGTCTTTGTCAGCGTCCTGAGGGTGTTTATCTAAAGGGAAAACAGAAGAAAGAGAGAAACACAACAATAAAACTAATCCTGGAAAGACTGAGCACAGGGGAACTCAATGGTACCATTACCAATATGAAGTAGTACTGTTTTAGAAGTGGGTCAAATACTCAGCCCAGACCATAATCATAACGATGTATTTGTGTATCTCCTGACACTCTTCCCTCCCCAGGAAGCCAGTATACTCTCGGCCCTGGGGCGTCTCTGTCTGACTACAGTATGTCTGTCACTTGTTCTGCTGCTTTAGAATAAAACTCCTAAATAAAACAGACCTGGGCCAAAGTCACAACAACAACAACAACAACAACAACAACAACAACTGAACAGAAAGAGAACAACTTAATGCTGCTTGGCATTGGTTCTCCAAGTGTCTGGACTCCTCTGGAGGATGGACACCGTTCTCCAATATACAGTAATGTTCCCTGTCAAAAACAGGTTATTATCACACGTGCAGGTTATTATGACACTTATGATGCAGGAGGAGAGCATCAAGCATCAAGAGGAGGCTGTAATGATGAATATAACTGTGAGAACCGTGTTTGATTCTCATGTGAAACGCAGGATATTTTGGGTTTTACTTGCGTCTCTTGGCTGAAAACCAACCGATCAGAGCCTCCGACCCAGATAAGACTGCACAAACACACACGTCGTAACATTATATATGATACAGCATAACGTTATGTAGTGCTCTATTAATTGAGTTCTCGCCGGCTTTGTTGTAAACAAATGCACATGGCTGATAGGAGGGTTAGCAACACAGAGGAGGAGTGACCAGACTTGCATAGTTCCTCTTTAACCAGGTTATTATTGTGAGGAAGGAAGGACTTATTTTAACCTAAATTATCATAATTTCCTAAAAAATCATCTCACCACATTTTAGTATTGTAGCCATGCAGACCGGTGTCATAAATAAATAACAGATTGCCTGCACCGTCCACCCACCATTATTATTATTATTACAGTGATGGATCAGATGATTTGTTTTCTTGTTTATGGACATAATATATAATACATTTGAGAAAATAAACTCTGTGCAAGGAAAAAACAACACATTTTTCTCCTTCAGTTTACCTTCACACAGTGACCAGGCTCCTGCATGTGACCCTGATAGTTGGGGAGCTGGTGTTGATGTATTTTGGGTACGTCCTGTCTGAGTGAGTTAAACTTCCCAGCATCCCTAGGGCTTGACAGGATGTGAGTCACACCATGTTAATACTCATTAAACCATCCTGTCCAGAGACTTGGAGAACCAAAGCCAGAGAGCACTGAAGTCATCACATCGTATTTATCACTACATCGCATGAATGCACGAGTCAGGAGGATTTGTTATAATCCAAATTTTTTCGTTTAATATTTATTTCCACGGGTCAGAGAGTCACAGTGTTGACGAGCGAACCACATGATGTCAAGTGAGTGTTTTTGGCCCAGGTTGACCTGCAGCCGATAGCGACGCTGACCCCTGCTGGACAGTTAGAGGAACAGCAGCAAGTAGAGCTTCACCAGAAAACCACAGCTTAGATTCAGTTGCTATGACGCTGCATCCGTTTGATGAGGCAGGAGAAATTAAATGTCACTAGAGTCCAAACAGTAGATACAGTCAGGTTAAATGGTGAGTATGCTGATGTCATTATGAAGATAAACGAGTTAAAATAAAGATTAAATAACCTTTTTCCATGATGACATCAGCTGTCGGCTCTGAAACCTTTTGTCCTCCTCCTGCGCTACCCGCCTTTTATCTTTCAACTCACTCTAAAAGATGTTATAGCTGCATTTTGAAGCATTTGCTGTTTGTACCTGGATCGTAGCAGCGGTAACTTCACTAACAGATCCCACCTTCTTCCTGTTCCTGTTTTGATTGGTCATTCAAAAAGCTCACCTCTGCTGCTCTGTCCTTCTCTCCCAACAAGGTGACGACACCATGACGGGCGACGGAGGCGAGTACCTGCGGGCCGAGGACCTGAGGGAGCTGGGGGACGACTCCCTCCCTGGACAGTACCTGGACGGGATGAACTACCTCCGCTTCAGCCTGGAGGGAGGACGCACAGACAGGTTCGTATGTCGGCTAATAAGACGAGAAGGTTTTGGTTTGGGTTGATTAACTTTTCTAATCTCTGCCTTTAAAGTCAAGGTTTTTTTTGCTTAAATTTGAAAATTCAAATAAATAAGTAAAAATGATGGTAACCCTTTAATTTACAAGCCGCTCATTATGTGATAATTACATGATAATGTCAAGAAAAAGCCTAGAAATAATGGTTAATATCATAGTAATGTGGTAAATAGATTACACATGCTTTTCATGCTTTGAGTTTTTTGGGAAAGGCCAAAATTTGCAATTTCTACGCAATCAATCGTTATTTCTTGGCTGTTTTTCTCAACATTACTATGAAATTGACAGTTATTTCTAGACATTATGATGCAGTTAGTTGTTATTTCTTAGCTATTTCTTGACATTATCTGTACCTGTAAATTAAAGGGTTACCAAGATGTATTAACTGAACATGATACAGTTCTTTGACTCTGTTTCTGTATTCACTGTGCTGGTTCTAACAGTATATGCATGTATATCTGTGTACTGACCAAACCTTTCCTCTTGCCTGTGTTTGATTATGTGTGTGTGTTTATGTGTGTGTCTGTGTGTGTGTTTTGCAACCTCTCCTCCTGCTCATTCTTCATCGTTGGTGTCCATTGTCACCCTCTATAGTCGATTGCGAAGGTATGTGCTGACGCTGTGGCCACACGTTGGGCCTTTTCAACCTTCAGCACCGCTGTAATGTAACTATCACAGTCGGTCTGGGGCCGCGTGTTCACCCGGTTTAATCAACTGTTCCTATGGTTCCTATAGCAACAATATAAGGACCTGTGTGTAAAACAAGGCGACCAGTAAAGAAATGTGTGAGACTTGATGCTGCTACACTGCAAAAATGTAATTAGTTGACTTAACTTTAAAAAAATCGTATGAAACTGATTGACTCAAATAAAGTAGATCATTAAGTTGCTTCTTCTTCTTCTTCAAAGGCTCATTTCCGCCATCTTTCTTTGAGGATGGTCAATCCTTACTCATACTTTCCAGTAAAAGTTACTTTAGCCTGATGAGTTGAATTACTTTCCTCACCAGGAAGTCGTGTTAACTTTAAGTGTAAACTAGGAGAGTCAACATCAGTTAAGATCGCTCTTTATTTTTTTAGGAAAGATCAAAATTGAATTGTACAGTGTAAAACAGTGTGGTATTTGTAATTACAGCATTAAAACATCTACAGTGAAGGCTGTGAACAACGCTCGGCCCCAAACCCAGTCTGTGTTTAATGAGTTCACTCATTTAGTTACATAAATCCTCCCTAAGTGACCTTCATGACGAGTCATTAGATCAAGTTTAATAAAAAGTTAGTTTTTCTTTGTATTTTTTTTTCATGTCTGAGCTTCACCACCTTCACTTCTCTCCTCTTCCACTTCCTCTTGCAGCTCCGACCGGTCCTTCACCCCCACCCACCACAGCTACTACTCCCCGAAACACGAGGGCCTGTTGGATGAGATGCTCACCAGCCACCAGGTACAGATGATAATGACAAATGATAAAGCCATCATCATCATCATCCTCAGTTACAGCTGTTGTTAAAGCAAAGATCACAGGTTTCTATCTATTCATCTATAAGAAGCGTCTTTGTTTTGGTTCCAGCTTTCAGCGCTGGCCAGAGAGAACGACAGGGACTCGTACAGACTGAGCTGGGGAACAGAGAACCTGGACAACGTGGCTTTATCCTCCAGCCCCATCCACTCTGGGTACGTACACTCATCTACGGAGTCAAAACAAAATAATACAGATGTGAAACTGTGAAATCATTTCCTACAATGATTGTGTTCTTATGTCCCGATAGCAGAGCTGTTGGTGTAACTCAAGTGGTTGATTTACATTCACAACGACAACACTTCATTGTATAATTGGCTTTAATTTTAGCAAAGTGTTTCAATTATCTGTCATATCCCTGGTGCAGAGAGTCAAGTGCTTCTCTCACTTGGCAGCTGCATGTTTTCTATTTGGTAATGAGCCTCTTGCAGTTTTGTGATTCTCTTCTCTTTCTGTGCTTCGTTAGACTCAATGAAGAATTTTCTTTTTTTGTATTGATAATTTTGTGCTATTTTAGAAGTATTAACTGTATTAACAATAGACAATATTTGGGGGATTTTGCTGATTTGGAGTCAGGAGTCAACATTTTGCTTCGCCCACACACAGCTGGGTAGAAATAGATCCAGCATGTTAAAAACACTAAGTTATCATTTTTAGTATTTGTAGCCCAGTTGCTGCTGATTCCAGGCTTTATGGTTCTATATATTTGCATTTGTTGATTTACATTTCTATTTTCGTGTCAAATCAGTTAATATGTCGTCTGGGGGGTCGAGGGGAGTCCAACGCAGAAGGTTTGCTTGAAATCGGGCCAGTGGTTTTGGAGAAAATGGCCACGCGGTTGGCAAAAATGGTGTTTTCGGACCAAAAATCAAATTTCTCCAAATTCGCATATACTGTACATTTAATAGCACTTTATGCTGTTTTGGAGTTAGCATGAGGCAATGTTACGCCACTGCTAGAAACACTGGTCAGAAGTGGCAGGTGGAAGGATAAACTGTTTTTTGGCAAGAAATAGTTCCAAATGTTAAAGTTTTAGGTTACTCTCACACAGACATCAGATTATATCCATCTGCTCATCTCAATCTAAGAAAAAAAGTTGGTGAACCTTTAATTTACAAGCTGTTAATTACATGATAATGTCAAGAAATAACAATTCAATTGCAATTAATTGTTATTTCTTGACATTATCACATAATTAACACCCTTAAATTAAAGGGTTACAATAAAGTTTATTCAAAATATTCAACTGCTGCTCCAGATATCAAAGCGAAGCCTCAAACATGACCTCGGTGTCTCTGACTCTTCTCTTCTTGGCTCTTCTGATTCCTCTCTGTCCGACGTGCTGGTTTTGTTTTTTAGCCACTCCTCTCCGTGCCATGATCATGGAGACCACAGCAGGTGACCCCTCTGCACCCTTTGGTTACATCACACTCCTCCTCCTCCTCCTCCTCCTCCTCATCTTCATCACCGTCTCCCCCCTCCCTCACCACAGTGTGCTCTCCTGGTGGAGAGGTGTTTGATTGTTTGTGTGTGTCACTGCCCTCTTTAACCAGCGCTGCCCCTCTCTTACAGCATATTGTACATGTACACACCTGGTTCTCCATACGATCGACACACAGGCAGCAAATTAAAGGAAAACCACGTAAAAACTCGAAATCAGATTATAATATCTAATGCTTTTGTGTGAAATATTCAAATTATATTCAAATTTGCAATGTAGCTCATTATAACCTAACCTATACCAGTTTATTATTACGTCCAGTGTCCACTAGAGGGCACCAAACAAATCTGTAATCTAACATTTGCAACACACTTTAAAGTTTTACCACCTCAATATAAAACTTCAAGAAGGGAAATCAAATATTTTAAGTAGACAGGAGACATGAAACCGTCTCTTTGTCTCTAACGGTTTCCTCCCCTGGGCGTGTTGATGAGCTCAATAACCAGTGTTTCATGTTTCAGTCATTGTCGTCGTGTTTGCTTCATTGTTGCCACAACATACATACAATCAAGTTGGTACGACATCATAGACCTCATCATCCCCCCCATCCAGATGTGAGATTCATGTGCATACAGTATTTGCCTGTTTGCATGGGGAGTGACTTGAAGAGCACTGAAGCCGGGGAGTGAAACATGTTTTGATGCGACTCATTCTCATCTTTTCTCGTCCGTTCAGTGCTGAGAAAGTCGACACCAGGATGTTCAAAACATGTTGCCAGAGATTTTATAAAGCTTCGGTGTCGACTTTCTCACCACTTAACGGACATCGTTATGCATATTTATTTTAACTGGTGCAAATACCCTCCTGTCCCACCGCAGCTTCCTGGTCAGCTTCATGGTGGACGCCAGGGGCGGAGCCATGCGCGGTTGCCGGCACAACGGCCTGCGCATCATCATCCCGCCCAGGAACTGCAGCGCGCCCACGCGGGTCACCTGCCGCCTGGTGAAGAGGCACCGCCTGGCCACCATGCCCCCCATGGTGGAGGGCGAGGGCCTGGCCAGCCGGATCATCGAGGTGGGGCCGTCGGGAGCCCAGTTCCTCGGGTAAGGCCCCCGCATGTTCACTCAGTCAAGTTTTTACCCACCTTTTTATTGATATTTTACGGCAATAACCTTTAAAGTTAAATGAAGAAATGACATTTAAAACAACAGGAAGTAGAGTTTTCTCTGTCTCTGTTTAACGAGGAGCTTTTTACGACTTGCTGCCGTTTTTCTTTCAGATTAATTTCCCCCTGCTGCCGCCTCACTAAAAACTGTTTCTGTATCTGCTCTCGCTTCCTCCCGGCGCCAGGGATGCGTTTATCTTTGCTCTGCAGCTTGCCCTGTTTTTTGTTTCCTAACAGCTGCGGTCTAACTCTTTTTAACCTTTTTTCCCCCCTGAGCCGTAATGCAATGCAAAAGCCTTTCAATTAACTCCACCGCCAGTATAATGCACCATGATTGATTTGATATGTTGCCCCCCAACTCTGCCCTCTGCTGGTGATGATAGAGCAGGACAGTATAGGTTTATTGTTACCATCACTTGATATCAGAGGCTCTAAGTTACTATATATGATATATGTGATGATTTATCTCCACTCTACAGTTAATAAACATGCCTTACATCCCATATTACCATGTTATGAATTTAAATTTTTACTTTTTGTTTGTTGTTTGGCTCTGTACTCTGCTATATCTAGTCTTCAAAAACATATAGACACCCTGTGTGCTCAAATTTGATTCAATTAACTTAAATATGTGAGATTATTTTTGATTTAATTTTGGACACTTTGAGCCCCCGTAGACATTCAGCTCTCACCCGTAGATTGTACATTAGTGCCCGAGGTTTCTATCCTGCACCCGACCAACTTGAAAAACATTGTGTTTGCTCTTTCTCCCTCCCACTGCTGCATACGGACACATGGTTGATCGATCACACAGTAAACTCCACCTCCCGAGCGCCCCGCCGCCTCTTAACGAGGGGGAGAGCTTGGTTAGCAGAATCCTCCAGCTCGGCCCGCCGGGGACAAAATTCCTCGGGTAGGGTGATAAAAAATAAAAAATAATAATTTAAAAAAAATCAATGGTTTTGCATATGAAACAATACATGGATGCCGGTCGCACTGTTTCTTTCCCCCCGTTCATATTTTGTCCACGTGTTGTTGTGTTGTCCTGCCTGTGCTGGTGTCTCGTACACAACCTCACCTGCTGCTCACCAACCCTGTAGACATCACGCTGCTGTCTCACTGTTTCTTTTTCTTTCTTTTTTTAATATTATTTATTTTCTGCTTAGCTTCCTCCATTTCATGTTTTCATGCTCCCTGTTCTCTTGATAGATGTTTTTGTTGTTGTTTTCCTTTTTCTTTTTTGTTTCTTGTGTGAAATTGAAATGGTTGTATGGCCTGGTATGTAGTAATGGGTCCATAGGTGATTCAACCACATGATGGTTCTTGCTGTCATTTAACTGAAAACTTGACCAACAGACCAATTCCCCAAAATAAGGATTCAATTACATCTAAATCACCATTTTTGGCCAATTTTCTTATAAGATTTTAGCTGAAATATCCTGATACTAAATATACTTATCCATTTTTCTCCATATTATGAAGCAATAGAAGTAAACAAACAACCTAAGGACCAAATCATGTTATATAAATTCTATATATTGTATTTTTTCCTGTAAGTATCATGCCCTATCAGGCCAAAGAACCATCTAAATATCACATGAAAGATTCAGAAGCTCTACGTGAATAGCTGTGTTGTATTGTACTGTATGTAGCATGCTTCATAGACATTTGTGGTAGCTAGCTTGTTGTGAGTATGCATATTCAAGTCACTTATTCAAATATTATTGTAGAAATAGACATTTACTTTTCTCATGTGGGCTGACTCACCTCCTCTACATAATTAAACCAAGAAGATAAAAAGACAACAAGGTTCAGCTCAGTAACAGCTCAGTGTGCAAACCTGAAAAGTTGCCTGAGTGTTGACACTGAGTTGAATGCCATGCTACAGGGCACACGCTAGCTAATCCACCAAAATGAGGTAAAGTGTGTTTTGAGACAATTTCACTCCACTCAAGCACAAAGTTATTTCAATGGTAGCTAGCCAGTAGTAAATGGTGAACTTGTAGCTCCAACCAATCACTTAGGACAATACTGGCATGGGCAATTCAACGCTAATGCTAAAGCTAACATGCTAAAGAAGGTAAGAAGCTGAATTTACATCACTGAGGTCGCAGGTTTGGCTAATTCAGACTTCACAGAAACCAAATTATTGCAGACATTTGAACTGAAAACTGAAAGAATGTAGATGCCAACATTGGTGTATGGTGTTGACAAAGCCCAAGTAAATTAGCTCAAGTGAGAAGATGTTTGAAAGTAGCCTATCAGATAAACTACAGACATTAGCACAGGCTCTTGTACACCACACTCTGACCTCACTGGGTCACATGACCTGCCCTCTGCCCCCTCCCCCTTCAGTCCTGTGATCGTGGAGATCCCCCACTTCGCCGCCCTGCGGGGGAAAGAGCGGGAGCTGGTGATCCTGAGGAGTGAGACGGGCGAGAGCTGGAAGGAGCATCACTGTGAACACACGCAGGAGGAGCTCAACCAGATCCTCAACGGCATGGACGAGGGTCAGTTTCTGATGGCGTCAAGAAAGGTGGTGGCAAAAAAGTCCCACACCAATTTGACAGAAATAGCTTTTTTATTTGTGTTATAGTTATTAACGATAAATTCGCGATTTCAATGCTGTATTTCGCAGAGGTGTGTAACAAACGGCAAATATTGAGTTTTACACCATCTTGTGATATTTCACCATACAAGCCCAATTAGTGACAGCATGAGGCAGTAAATTTACATGTAAAAAGACAAACAAGAGTGAATCAAAACCATCAAAATGTGTCTTTTTATTGAAATATGACCAATTTCCCATTAAAACATAGAGATTGGGAAAAATACCAATTAGTTTAGCTTCTGCAGTTGAAGCAATAATGACGGCTCCAGTCTCTAGTTTAGTAAAATTATAAATGTCTATCATTTTAAGCACCCCCTGCAATTACACAAAGTACCACTAGGGGTCTGAGTCCCCCTGGTTGGGAAACACTGGCACAGACTGCGTGAAATAAATGAACATCCCAACGTTAGCGTCCCTGACAGAGGTCTTTTCTTTGCTTCCCCTCCTCCAGAGCTGGACCCCCCTGAGGAGCTGGAGAGGAAGCGCATCTGCCGCATCATCACCAGAGACTTTCCTCAGTACTTCGCGGTGGTGTCGCGCATCAAGCAGGACAGTAATCTGATTGGACCTGAGGGAGGAATCCTGAGCAGCACCGTCGTGCCCCAAGTACAGGCAGTTTTTCCCGAGGGGGCCCTCACTAAGAGGATCAGAGTCGGACTGCAGGTAATGTCCCTTTACCTTCTTCTTATCGTAGTTAATGGTGCAAAGTTCTCTGCAGCCGAGACGGTCCTCAATGCAGAGCCTCAGTTCAGTCCATCACCCCCTCTCTGTCTGCTGTTCCAGGCTCAGCCGGTCAATATAGACGTGGTGAGGAAGATCCTGGGGAACAAGGCCACCTTCAGCCCCATCGTCACCCTGGAGCCGCGCCGGAGGAAGTTCCATAAACCCATCACCATGACCATCCCTGTCCCCAGGAGCAACTCCGACCCGGTCCTGAACGGTTTCGGAGGCGACACGCCAACGTTACGACTGCTCTGTAGCATCACTGGTTAGTTAACACACATTTAAATCCGTGAATAGACCTAAAGACATAAACTTAAGCTGCCAAATTGCTCATATGTTTGTGTCCATGTCCAGGTGGAACAACGCCAGCCCAATGGGAGGACATAACAGGAACCACTCCATTAACATTCATCAATGACTGCGTCTCCTTCACCACCAACGTGTCTGCGAGGTAAAGTCTTAAAGCACTTTGACTGTAGATGTTTGTCTGTTTATAAAGTGGTTTCAAACCTCACCGGTTCTCTGTCACACTCTCAATCTCACTTCAAAGGTTCTGGCTCATCGACTGTCGACAAGTCCAGGAGTCCGTCAACTTCTCCACTCAGGTGTACCGGGAGATCATCTGCGTCCCTTACATGGCCAAGTTCGTCATCTTCGCCAAGACCCACGACCCCATCGAGGCACGACTGCGCTGCTTCTGCATGACCGACGACAAGATCGATAAAACGCTGGAGCAGCAGGAGAACTTCACAGAGGTGGCCCGCAGCCGAGACGTGGAGGTGAGACGGGAGAGGTCTTTTATTTTACAGTTTAGCAATAGCTTTCTTTTAGCCACTGTTGATCGATCAAGGCTGATTATCTGTCCCAAAGCTGAGCTAAGACCTAAGAACAGTTGTAGGTGTCTAGAAAAATAGATGCAGCTAAAACGGGAATGGCGGTTGAGTGTTTTTGTTTTTTCCCTCAGGTTCTGGAAGGAAAACCTATCTATGCAGACTGCTTCGGAAACCTGGTTCCCCTCACCAAAAGTGGCCAGCACCATCTGTTCAGTTTCTTTGCCTTTAAGGAGAACAGACTAGCTCTCTTCATCAAAGTGAGCATCACTCTTCATCTGTTTATTTCACACAAACACAAAAGCCCAACTGACCGACTGATGCTGCCGTTGCAGATTCGAGACAACACTCAGGAGCCGTGTGGCCGCCTGTCCTTTATGAAAGAGCCGAGAAACTACAGGTCACTCACGCAAAATGCCATATGCAACCTCAACATCACCCTCCCATCATACTGCAAGGTGAGAACACCACACTGTTGTTTGACTCAACAACAGAGGAGACTTTCTTGTTAGTTCTTGTAAGTAAACTCAGAGGATGCACCAGACCGCGACCTCCCACTTGTTGCTCACTACCTAACTTCAAAGAGCAACCTCAATTCTGTCCTTTCAATCAGTTATTGATTCTTGTGTAGACATTTAAATAGATTTGTTTGTTTAAATTAAAAATTTTAAGGCTTAACTAAAGAGCATTAACAGCTGATCGACATCCATAAAACGCTACAGTCTAAGTGTGTTTCAGGCTAACATGGTAATGGTTTCTGCTTTCAAACTCTTTTGCTTATTAAATTGCTTACCACGGCTCTCCCTGAAATCACACTGACCTGTTGTCTTTGTTGCTATGGTGACCACATATTGCACCCCCTTCACCCTCTCCCCATCTCTTTTCTCCCTTTTTTTAATGTTGCTGTTGTTTCCATCTGTACATCTTTTCTGCTTCTCGCTGCTTCTTGCTCCCAATAAAAGGAGTCCGATTCAGACCAAGAACCAGAGGATGAGGTAAAGGCAGCCACTGCTCCCCTCCCCCCTCCTCTAACAAACAAGCTCAGTTTTTTCCGTTGTGTTACATGTGTCCCTGTGTGTTCTTTGTGTTCGATTTCCTAAAGCTGTTGTGCAGTAGTAGTAATCTTGAAACATTTGGCACATGCAGCTGACAATGTGAAACTAACTGTGATCCATTTCCCTTCTTCTTTTTCTTTTGCAGACCAGCAGAATGCACGAGAAATGTAAGAACTCTTTTCCTATTCAATTCTTACTATAACTTTTACTAAAATAGTTACTGTTGATAATAGCATTACCTGTCTGCATTAATCAAACTAATCTAACAGTAGCATTGATAATGTATGGGTGGTACATGCAAGACTAAAGTAGTTGAATAGAGGTGTAACAAGACTGATACACTGACACAGCTGGACTGCAGATCATGGAAATTAAACTCATTCATACTGTGGTGATATTTATACGACAATGGCCTTTCGTTTTATTCTGGTCTAAAAGCCTGCAGGAGTCTTAACATGTGAAACATCGCCATTTTTATGGTGTCAGTTTGTATTGATTAATTTTATTGGCTTTAAACAAACCCACATGTGTTGAGGCAGATGCTATGATGCAATAAAAGTGAAATTATTATTTTTATTATTACCTGCACAGGCGATAGGCTACAGAAATCCTGAAAGGCAAGGCAGGATTATTTATGATTTTGCCAGGATGAGGTTTTTTTTTTTTTTTTTTCATCTGTGAAAAAAGTCCCTGAGAGAAAAGTGATTTTTTTGTTTGTTTGTTTTCTTTCTTCTCCCAAAAAAATCACTTGCCTCGGGCATCAGAACCAAAAAAAAACACCAGGTGTCAGAACAGAACAAAAAGAAAAACTCCAAAGCATTTTCAAACATTTATAATAAGATGGACACAGTATGGGTCAAAATAATGAGACACAACTACCAATAACATGCTCCTTAAATAAGAGTAGCCATCATATAACAACAAGAGGAAGGGAAGGAGACAAGAGGAGCTGATGTGATGTCATCACTGAAGCATACCTGGACTCCACCCAATTTTTCGAATTCAAATTCGAAAAATTGCCCATGTGTGCTTGCACCAGTTCCTGAAAACTGGGTGTTGGTGGTTGCATTAGCACCCAGTTCCAGGAAATTAGAAAATTAGTATTCCTCTAGATATAGTCCTCAAATAATAATAATAAACGAGTTACCTCCTTACCCCCCCTAAATGCTTCCACCCTCCCTGCAGTCTGGTCATATTGCAGTTTAAAAATGACAATTAATTATGATTTCAAAAGAAATTGGATGTACAGTATATACTGTATATAGTCTTGTGCATACATTAGATGTTTAATAGATAAATAAATGGCTCAAAACCTCACCACATTATTGAATGGGGACACAATAAGCAGCCACACCTGATCATCTTTTATCCTCGACTCCATTCACTCCTCACTAGGACCTTTCTGCACCTCCCTTTGCTTTGCATGGAAATAACTTGCCTTACATGCATGTGTATGGGTGTGCCGGTGTGTGTGTGTGTATGAGAATATGTAGTGGGTCATTAATAAAGGTTCATTTGTTGGTGTGCTTTGATTTTGGAATGTCCCCTCACAGCATCACTTACTTATGATTTTGTGTTTTGTTTTATTTCATGTTTAATTTCCGTTATACTTCAAATGTTTAGTCGGGCAAAAGGCAGACTGGAGGACAAAGGGAAGTAAACACTGTCCCTTCTTGGAAGAAGTCTTCTTCTAGTGTTCCTCCTTGAGATCCTCCTTCTGCTTTAGATACCATGAAAGTAGATGATCTTGAATTGGAAATCATTATATGCTTTAGTTATCACTGGCTTTCTTTGATAGACGGATAGAGAGTTGTTCTCATACCATTTTAGCCTCTCATCACATTGACTTTTGCCATACATCCAAGCAGTCTTGAGATGGTTTGATATTGTTTCTTTGTTTCCTTTGTTGTCTGTTTTTCCATATAAGTGTCACTGTCTTTGTCATCTGGTTTTGTTTATTTTTTTAAAAATGTTTTATTCTGTCACTTTTGTTTTATAGTTTTGTGTTTTGAGTGTGGATGCGATGAGTGTATAAGCAAGTTATTTCCTGCTCATATCCTTCCCCACCTATATTATTCAGCCTTCAGAATCCTGAAGTTCCTCTTACACCCTGATGTAGAGCCCAATGTGAATTTGTTGTCCTATGATCCCTGCACTATGATCCAATCTTGTCCTGACCACATTCTCCAATGTCTGTCTCCTTTCATTTAAATTTTTGATTTTCTTTACTCCTTACTTGTTCTTCTTCCGTATGGAAGATGAAGAGACGGAGACATCAGTCCTGAAATCAGAGCTGATGCGAGAACCAGACCTCCTATCCGACGTGTCAGAGATGAAACAGGATTTGATCAAAATGACTGCCATCTTGACCGCAGACTCCACAGAGAAATCACCTTCTTTAGGAGGGTGTGGTCTAGAGAAAGGGACTGAGGACATTTCTGGAGAACCATTAGAAATAATGGAGAAGGACTTAGAGAAAGTCAAAGAGGACCTAGAGAAAGTCAGTGAGATACTGAGGAGTGGAACGTATGAGGGCGAGGAGGCAGCAAAGGCAGCTAGAATGTCTGAGGAATGGGTTCTTCTCTCAGATAGCGAGATAGAAGAAGCCAAAAAGATGGCGGCTTTAGAAATTCAAGAGCCCATCTTACGTGAAACTAGAACCAACAGAGGAGCTCCCAGACCTAAAGCCATAAAGGACAGTGGTGACCTCAAAGAATACCTCCTGGATGCACCAGTAACCTCCAAAGCAAAAGCTAAAAAGGAACCAGCCAGCCAAGAAAGATTCACTGATGTTGTACTACGCAAAAGTGCAAAACCAACCACTCCAACCAAAGTGCTCAACAAAACCACAGCTGGCGATGTTAAAAAGCCAGTCAGAAGAAAGGGTAAAGAGCAGGAACAGCCAGAGGAATCAACAGAGGGAAGTGCTCTTCTGAGTGTACCCGCAGCCCCTGCTCCAGCCTCGCCCGTATCTCCGGTGGTTGAAGAAACTCCCATTGGGTCAATAAAGGACAAAGTGAAAGCTTTACAACAGAAAGTAGAGGCAGAGCAGAAGAGCAAAAAGTCGACTGGAAGCAAACTGCCTGTTGTGAGCAAATCTTCTCCGAAAGCCAAAGAAAGCCCTAAATCCAAACAGGCCCCCCCTAAATCACCTAAAGTCGATTCTGAGAAAATTGAGGAGACCATGTCAGTTAAAGAACTGATGCAAGCTTTCCAAACGGGGCAGGACCCCTCGAAGAGAAAGTCTGGACTGTTTGAGCTCAAAACATCCACTGTATCAAGAACAGAGAGAACCACAAAATCAGAGACCACAAAGTCCAAATCCATGACCAAAGCAGTAACCTCACGTGTTTCTCAAGAGCGAGAAGTATCTTTGGATTCCAAACCCGGCAAGAAAGAGACTATAGAGACTATTCATAAAGATAAAGAGGACAAAGCCAAGTCAGTTGCTGCTGCTCATCCAGAGCTGGCTGAAACTGTAGACTTTGGAAATGGTGGCCTTGATGACAGCTCTGACAGCTTAAAACATGAGGGTGTGGCAGACTCATTAAGTGGTAGTTCTGGAGATGGGACCCCTCATCTTAGCTCTGAGGACAGCTACAAACATGAGGGTTTAGCCACTCCAGGCACAAGTCCTGAAAGTCTGTGTCTTTCTCCCAAAACTGGACAGCAGACCTCTACAACTTCAGAACCAGCTACCACAACACTCAAAACAGAAAGTAAAGACACAGAGAAGTCTGGAGACTCTGGCGTAGGGGCCTCTGGTGATCAGCTATCTACAGAAATGACCCTGCCTGTCTCTTCCAGCGAGGCTGCAGATGACCACATTACAAGTGAGTCTATGTCTGTTAGGAGTGAGTCTAAGCCATCTAAACCTCAAAAGCTTACAAAGAGAATTTCAGAGACTGTAGAAACGTTTCTTAGCGATGATGAGAGCCCTGATCGTCAGCTAGCATTGTCTTTAGTTGGTTCTCCAGCGTCTAGATCCTCTTTTCAGCGTCATGACAGTTTAGAGCTGCCCTTAAGACAAGACTCAGATGCTCTCAGCCCGTTAGCTGATGACTCTTTGACAATAAGCCACAGAGACTCTCTAGATGGTAGTCCTCTCATGGATGAAAATTCCTCCCATAAATCCCCAGACTCTATTGAACCTAGCCCAACCAATGAATCACCCCCTCATGACTCCTTAGAGAACAGCCCTGTAGAACAAAAAAGCCACCCTTCCTTCCCAGGTCCACCTAGCAAATCCTCTAGCCACCCAGAGCCTTCCAAAGCTAGAGAGGTCCCCCACGATGCAATGCGTGGTAGGCTGCTTCGAGACCATGAGGCTAGTGCTGATGATGACAGTTGTGAGCAGACATCTCAGATGACAAGTTCTGGTAAGAGTCCCCTCTCTCCTGATACTCCTAGTTCTGAAGAGGTAAGTTACGAGGTAAACCCCAAACCCCCTGACCATACATTCCTCTCTGTCCCATTCACACCGGCTGTCATCCCTGAAGACCCAGAAGAAGAGGACACATCAGACAGCTATGGAGCTAAGACAAAAATCACTCCAGAGGAGGAAATGTTTAAAATGGCAGCCAAAATAAAAACATTTGATGAAATGGAACAAGAAGCAAAGAGCAAAAAGAACTCTAGAAAAGATTTGTCTCCCGCAGCAGATGCCAAAATAGGGGATGACAGCTATGAAACATTAGAGCCCACCAGTGAGGAGCTTGCACAAAGTGAAAATGGGCTCAGTAGACCCACAGAGGATTCAGAGTTAGCTGTTTTTGTTGATCCCCATATTAAAGTACAACCTCCCTCTCCTTTTTCAGCAGGTTTGCATGAAGGATCTCACAGCAAAGAGCTCAAGATCACAACAACAGCCAGTGTCACCTCAGAGGGACCTCACTCTGTCTCAGACCAGCACCTTTCAAAATCCAGACTGAACACTGCACAGGAACAAAGTAGTGCCAAAACATCAGATACTGAAAACAGGACTGATGAACAAAAGGAGGAGTGCTTAAGGAAGTCAAGAGAAATCAGAGGAGATGATACGGATGGTCAAGAATTAGGCACCACATTAAAACCAGGTAGCAATGTTACAGATGAAGTGAAAGAAGATCACAGGGGACACACAATGGCACCAGAAGCAGGGCTTGGTGCACATCAGACAAAAGAAACATTCAAACCAGAGGTTTGTATCTATGATGACACAGAAGAAGATGGCGAGGGTGTGGAACCTCCCAGAACTGAGTCAAAGGGTGTTACTGCAAAGGTAGACAACGACTCGTGGTCGGCCATGCGAGAGGATGATGCCACTTTCGAAGCTCGTGTCAAAGAGGAGGAACAGAAGATACTGAATCTGGTGGTAGACCGTCAGTCTCTGCAAGCAACTCCAGATACAACACCTGGCAGGACACCAACAGAAGAGAGCACTCCTACCAGTGAACCCAACCCTTTCCTGTTCCAAGAAGGGAAGCTCTTTGAGATGACCCGAAGTGGTGCTATTGACATGACTAAGAGGAGATATGAGGAAGAGGGGGGTGGCTTTGCCTTTTTCCAGATAGGTGAGCAGCCTTTAGAGGAGCCTCTAGTAGAGGAAGCTGGGCATGAAGGTAGTGGATCAGCAGCAGAACCTGAAGTTGGCCTCAATCTAACACTAGAGGTTAAGGCTGAGGAAGAGGAGAAATCAAAGGAAACAACAAAAGATTCCCAGCTTCAGTCCTCACCTGAAGGTGATCAGACAAGCTCTAAGGCTGATGCCTCCAAATCTAAAATCCCCAAAATGGGTATTTCAGCTTCAGCCAAATCCACAAAGAAAGATGAGGAGACATCCTCTGAATGTCTAGAAACTAAAACAAACAAAGATGTAGGTGAAGTATCCTTAGATTTAGACACATGTTGCTCTGCTGAAATGATAACAAATGTAGAAACAGCAGAAACTACAGTCACTAGATCTGTTTACTCTGAGCAGGGCCAAGAGTCCTCTGACTCTTCTCCAGAGGAACCACAGTCAGTGATAGAAGCCCCCAAACCAACAGGCAAGTCTAAGCAAAGTGTTTCTAGTAGCGCTAAAAAGGCTCCAGGTAAAACACAAGCTAAGTCTTCTCCTCAAAGTGGTGGTAAATCCACAAGTCAGTCTCCATCTCATACAACTGTATCTTCAACCACTCTTAAGAAAGAGCCCTCGTTCACCTCTGAATCCAAATCTAAAATCCCCATCAAAGCTAGCACCGTCAAGCCTGAATCTACTGTGAAACGTGTTGAGTCTACTCAAGACAAAAAACTCAAAGTCCCTGTAAAAAAGGATTCAAGGAGAAAATCTGAGACAGATGCAGGTCCCTCTGTGGAGGTCAAAACCAAGACAACATCTTCCAAAGCCAAGAGCTTCTGTGAGGGGGAGTCTACTAGGCCATCTCCTAAAAAAGATCAGGGTCGTCCCTTGAGTGTCGAATCTGCAAAATCTAAAGGCTTCCAATCCAGATTGCCGGTCCGGGGCAAAAGTGGTCAGTCATCTCAATCATCAACACCCACTAAAGAGAAAAGTGGGCCACGCAAAAAGTCTGCTGACTTCTGTGAGGAGATAAGCGACGAGGCAGCAAAACTTGTGGCTAGATTGGCACAGGTAGAGACAGAGAAAGAACAAGAGGCGGAAACTGCCAACTCAGATGATGAGAGCAGTCTCATTGATCCGTCCATCATAGAAAGAGAACCGTTTCCTGAGATGCAGTTCCCTCCCTCAGGAGACATCTTTCCCATTAGACCACTGTGGGATGACCCTGTTGAGACACAGATGCAGCGAATCCCAGATGATAAAGTCCAAAGTCAAGGTATCCCCCCATTTCAAGGGGCTCTTCTCTATCTCTTCTATCTCATTAGTACACTAGCTGTAAAGGTGCTGCCTCTGTCTCTTGTAGTAAGTCCCGTTGTAGTTGAAGGATCCATGTGATCGTGTTGCTTGAGCTGTCTTTGTGTTTGTAATGATGTCTCTCTTTCCTTCTATGTGTGCAGAAAATCTCAAGATTGACTTAAAGGCTTTATGGAACTTACAAAAACAATTTAATGATTAAAACCTTGAAAGACATAGGTGTTCACAATTATCAGAACAGTCACATGTATTATCAAGATTATTCCAATGTATTCTTAAGCCTATTGTCACATTTCTATACAGGAATTAACAGTCCTAAACTGTCAGTCACAGAAGAACAAAGAAAGCCAGTGATTAGTTTTCCGGATCTCGTTTGTGAATGTGATTTGATTTGGTAAACTTTGCGGCGCGGTCCGCTCACTGCTATCTGGTGGTATTTGCAGTAGACCCACAGGATGAGGCAGAGAGAAAAGAGCAACGGTTGGCCATTATAGCCGACCATCTGGGCTTCAGCTGGACGGGTGAGCCACACTTTCGTAGCAGTGATTAAACTATTAAGCTCAAAAATATGCATTATTACGTATACTTTGTCAGCTTCTCAAGAAACACTATACTATATATTTGAAATCGTCATAATTATAATTTTATCTTTTTGGCAGAGCTGGCACGAGAACTGGAATTCAGTGAGGAGAGGATAAATCTGATAAGGATTGAAAATCCAAACTCGCTGCAAGACCAGAGCCATGCCCTTTTAAAACTCTGGAGTGAGGGACAGGGACAGCAAGTCACAGGTTAGTCATAAACAATGCACTTACTGCTCTGAGTTGGTGCTTTTGGAACAAATGCAAAGAAAAGAGAACTTTAAGGTCTGTTGTCTCTTTCAACAGAAGTGACACTGATTGAAAGTCTGACAAAGATCAACCGAATGGACATTGTTCACCTCATTGAAACCAAGATCATCAAGTCCACTCAGGACGACACATCATCTCATACCTATGCAGAAATTGAGCGGACCATAGCACTGGACCACAGTGAAGGTACAAAAGCCAAGGCTATTATTATGTGTATGTTGTTCAAATTGATTGTTTTCCTATGCACTTGAGTCATGTATACTAACTATTTTTGCACTAATTACCTGCCATTTATTTGTTTTCAGGTTTCTCTGCCCTCCATGATGACATTGACAGTCCCAGGCCAGGCAGGCGCACGGATCCGACACGTAGGAGTCCAGGCTCAGGACAAGATGTCCCCATGGTGTCAGCAGAAGACCTGTCCACCAGTTTGTCATCACTTCACGACACAACAGGACGAACGGAGGCAGACCCCAGGGCAACAGGACTTCTAAGAAATGCTCAGAAAGAGAAACTAGAAAGAGAGATGGAGACAAAATAGTAAGCACTGCATAAAGTTGTAAATAGCTTATCAGGCAAAATGTAAACATTGGTCAGTATACAGTATTGTTATGGTCAGAGGGAGTCACTAAATATTCAATTTTTTTTTTTTTGCAGCTCATCACACATATATGAGGAGATAGCGGACCCGGTACACACAGGCAGTTACAAACAAGTAAGTCCTCTCTTCACATTGTACCGCACCGCTCCCTACAAACTCCAATCCCATGTGCTAGACCCTGTGCTCAAAGGGGCACCAAGCTCGGGTGCCCAGGTCGACCTACCTCCTTGTGCAGATGTCGAACCAGCTGATGATGGGGGGGCTGTTGGATATGAGGGGGCAGAAGGGGGAGAGGAGTGGAGCTTGGAGTGTCTTCAAACTACCCACTCAGAATACAGCAGTCAATATTTGTCACCGTTGCCTTGGCGAGAGTCATCCAATCAATCTCGAACAGGCGTGTGTGAGAGCCGACCGCTGTCTATGACCGATTTTGGAGACAGCCTGATTGAGTGTGACCAAGCTGAGCAAGACTTCAGGAAACTCTCTATGGAGCTAACAGGGACTGATGAGGTCCCTGAAAAGGATCAAGTTGAACAAACAACGAGTGAACAAATGCTTCAGACGACCTCTGAAACTCCTCCTGTTTCCATCACTGTCATGACTGAACACGCACAAACCAAACAAATGGCTTCAGCACACATGGATGAAGTTTCACAGCGATTGTATAAAGTCCTATATGGATATGAAACATCCCATGTGGATGAAATTCAAAGTGGAGTCAGGAGAGGTGAAGTTGAGCATGAGATTGATGTTTGTCAGGTTATAGCTTCAGGTGAAGATGATGTCAGATCCAGTGATGACATGTATCAAACACAGGGCACAACCACTCAAGAACCAGCAGGTACTTCTGATGTCAGACACACCATCACAAGTTTAGTATCTCAAAAGGTAGAAGTCATGACCTCTACCAGTTTTACACACTTGCATGAGACTACCTTTGAGGAAACACTATCACTCAGACAAAATGAGCCTGAAGAAAAGGTTTTGTTCTCTGTAGAGTCGACACCTGAGATTGAAACATCCACGTATGAATCCGGTGTGACAGAATTGACAGAGGTGGAAATTTGTGAACCTCATATTTTAGTTCATCATAGATCATCTCCATCTGAGTGTATGACTGAGACAGCAGTTTTACTGACAGAGAGTAGGGCCTCAACACCTGAATCAACATCGTTAGTAAGTGAGTTGAATATTCTCAGATCTGACTCGAAAGTTCCTCAGTTTAGGCCCCTGTCTCCCCTCCCACCTCCTGTCTTTTTATGGGAAACCAGTGATACCGGGCCAACTGCTCAGGGCCAGTCATCACTGAGTGCACCAGGAGGCCCATCTATGCTGTGTACAACAGAGTCAGAGGAAAGGCCATTGACACCAATGGTTTCAAACACGAAACCATTTGGGCCGTCAGTATCATATAGCAGCGAGAGATCCATCTCACTGCGCTCATTATCTTTTGACATAGAAGACAGATTGTCATCACCCGAGTTTGTTGTAGAAACCGAGCAGTGGCTTTTTACATCCTGTGAGCGTGCATCTCCTGATCGGCAGGAGATGAGATCACTATCTCCTAAATCCATGGAGTCTGTCCCTGCGCATCATCTGCTCCCACTAGATTCTCATATCTCAGAATTCGGACAAGATATCCCTGAGGCTTCTATAGCTTATGAATGTAGGTCATTCTCACCTGAGTCAGTGCCATCAGATAAGAATATTGAAACTGAAGTGTTGCCTTTCGAAGACAGACCGTCTCCAGAGTCGCTCAGCCATAAGAATAGATCATTAGTACCTGCTTCACTTGCTGAAGATGAGTCTGAATCTGTTGAAACTGCCATTGAACATGGGGTAACCTCCCCAGAATCAACTGAATGTGCACAGATAGTGTGTCCGTCCATATTAACTGATCATAGTGAACAATCACTCAAACCATTAGTCTTTGATACAGAGAATAAACCCCCAACACCAGAGGAATTAGAATCAAAGTGTGATAATGACTGGGTTTTTATATCCATGTCTGATATTGAGGAAGCTACAGTTGTTTTTGAAGAGACATGTGTTGAAAAGCAGTTAGAAGAAAAAACAAATAGAGTTTTTAATCCAGAGCCGTTAAGAAATGATGATGTAGGTCAGCAGTCAAATCCAGGGAAATATGATGAAACTGAGGTTCCGACAGTTCCAGGTGTTGTGTCTTGTAGTGGTCAGTCTGACATTGTCATGCCAGCAGCAGAACCAGAGGTCTTGTCAACTGATGTAGTTACAGAAAAACCATCTCATGAGTTTGAAGGTAAATCAAATGAGGCCATGCACAATCCGATCTCTAAGAAAACCAAATCTGGTAAAAAGAAAAAGTCTAAAGCAGTCAAATTCGATCATAAACCTGTTCAGAATGTTAAAGATCAACAGGAAGCATCTGAATCTATTGATAAAACACATGAAGAGACACAGGAATCTGACGAAACTCTTTTGCCAGAGATTACATCTGATGATCTACCATCGGCACAGGCATTAACTACAAATATCCCTGAAGATCAGCAAATTCACGGAGAGTGTTTGGTTTCTATACCTCAGCATGATTCACCCTCAAGTTCAGTACCAATCTACACTCTATCATATGATGGAGACCTTTGGAAGCTCATTTCGCAGATCCGTGACCCACAGTATGCAGGAGAAACATTCATGAGTAAAATAGCAGTTGTTCATTGTGCAGCATCCAATCAAGAAAATTTCAATGAGACAGCAGAGGGTGAAATTAAATCTCTGCAATCAGGATATTTCCAAAGAGCACTTTCACCTGATTCTGAAGCAGAATATAGACCCATATCACCACAATCACTCAGAGAGCTGGAATTATTCAGACCAGCTTCCTCCCACTCGGGGAAATCTGTAGATAGTCGGCAATCTTTAAGCCCAGATTCCCCTGTTCCTGAGTTCTTAAATTATATCTCTGGACCCTCTCAAATGTATCACAGATCAGTGTCATCAGAGTCAGTGTTCTCAGATTTGGAACTAGAGACTGATGTAAACATTTCATTTCTTTTTGAGGATCGACCAGCATCTGCTGACTCAGTATCATCGATGGACATATACAGTGCTCTGTCAACTGACTCACCTATTCCCGATTTTAGACCGTTTTTACCAGAATCAGTTCTCAGCGTTAGATTGGAAAAGTCTTCTTCACTTGAAACAATAGCCTCAGATCTAGAGGGCGGGGTGTCCTTTTTATCGTTATTATTTTCTGAAAGCAGAACATCTTCCCCAGACTCTGTTGACATAAACAGGCCACTCTCTCATGAGTCACCCATCCCTGTCTTTTCAGAGTCTTTACCAGAGTTTGCGGTTATGACCACACTGGAGATGTCCTCTTCACCTGTTTCAGTTTCTTCAGACCTAGAATATGAAGCAACAAGTCTGTCACAAGTGTGCTCTGAAATTACACAGTCATCATTGGATTCAGATGTTTCTGATGATGAAACGAGGTTTAGAGAATCACCATCTCCCAAGTCAGTTATTACCAAGCAAAGCCTTGACTCACTGGACTCACATGCACCAAGTACCACAGCATTGGATGGCAGTGATCAATCTCAAAAGGCAATCCAAGTCCCAAACTATAGACTTGTTTATGATGCTGAACTTTGGACGCTAATTTCTCAAATATATGATCCTCAATATGTTGGAGAGACGTTTTGCAGTAAAACTGGGTTTTTTGAGTATGCAGGAACTAGAACAGAGTATGTTCCGGATGACTCTGGTGTAGAAGAAGATGCTAGAGAGTCGAACATTGCAGGTTCATTTGATACAGATGTTCTGCAAGAACAAGAAAACAAGTCAGAGTCCATGAAAGACTTGTCAGATGAGGAATCGGACCGTTGCATGCCCTCGTTTTCCGATGAAATTAGACCTTCCTCATCCGGTTCTCCAGTATCTTTTGATGGAGGCAGGTCATTGTCACCAGACTCACCTTTACCAGACTTCACACCTGCACTTAATGAATCAGGA
Organism: Decapterus maruadsi; assembly: GCA_030347415.2. Classification (NCBI taxonomy): domain Eukaryota; kingdom Metazoa; phylum Chordata; class Actinopteri; order Carangiformes; family Carangidae; genus Decapterus; species Decapterus maruadsi. The sequence goes on from CM064898.1 coordinate 7,503,168, forward strand.
ACAGCTGTTGTTGGGTCCACATCCTCTTTGGATATTTCAGATACTGAATATAACCTTTCAGACTCACAGGACTTCAGTTGTCAGAGAGCAGACTCGCCTGAATCAGGTGTACCATTTAGAACAAACCATCTGATCCGTCAACTCTATGATCCTCACTATGAAGAGGTTGAGATGAGGCCACTTTTACCAGAATCTGTGAACGAACTTAGGCCGGTGTCACCTCAGTCACTCATGTTAACTGAAATAAAAACATCATATCCTGATTCTACAGGATCCGATAACAAGTTTAGCCAAATGGAGGTTGAAGAGAGACCCTTGTCACCTAACTCTGAATCAGAATACAGGCCTTTAACACCTGCATCACTGATGTTTATGTCAAATTTCAGATCATCCTCTCCCGATTCAACTGGCTCTCTGAATGAATTTAGAGCTCTTTCACCAGACTCCCCCATTCCAGAAATGGGACTGGTGTTACAGGAGTCCTTGATCACGTACAGACAGTCGAGGTCCTCCTCACCAGTGTCAATACATTCAGATGAAGACTTAGAGGAAGATTTGTGTATCCCCTGGCTTTTTGAGGACAGAGCAGAATCTCCTGATTCAACTACATCAAGGGATGAATTTAGAGCTCTTTCCCCAGACTCACCCATACCTAAATTTACACCAGAAATTCAAGCAATATCCATAACACACATGGACTCGAGGTCTTCTTCCCCTGAATTAGATTTCTCAGATATAGAAATGGAATTATCTTTTCCAGTGGTCATAGATGACCGACCCTCATCTCCTGAGTCCTTAGCATCTATGAGTAAATACAGACGACTTTCTAATGATTCTCCTTTACCTGACTTTAGTCAGGCTTTGTTAGAGATTCGTCATGAGTTTACAGGATACAGGTCAGCATCACCTGAATCAGAGACCTCAGATCTAGAATATGTTCCTTTGATTTCAGAGATGTTTGACTTTGAGGATAGACCAGAATCCCATCATTCAGGAGATGATAATCTGGAGTGTTGTCCTGTTGACTCTCCAGTACCACAGTACACCATCAATGCACCCATTATCTTAGAAGTAAGATACAGATCTACATCACCTGAATTAGAACATTCAGATGAGGATTTAGAGATAGATTTGTGTATCCCCTGGCTTTTTGAAGCCAGAGCAGAGTCACCTGATTCAACAACAACCATAGATGAATTTAGAGCTCTTTCTCCAGACTCCCCCATTCCTGAATTGAGACTGATGCTGCAGTCCTTATTGACATACAGGCAATTAAGGTCTTCTTCACCAGTGTCAGTATCATCAGATTCTGAGGAGGAAATGGAGTTACCTTTCTCAATGTTGTTTGAGGACCGACCTTCATCTTCATCTTCCATAGAATCAGTGACTAAATACAGAAGACTTTCACCTGATTCACCCATACTTGACTTCACACAAGCTTTGCCAGTTCTCCAAGTTCATGTCAGCGGCTACAGGTCAGAATCACCTGAATCAGTTGCATCAGATCTGGAATTTGCTCCTTTGCTATCTCAGCTGTTTGAGGATGATCAGAGACCAGATTCTCCACAATCTGACTCTTCTTTCTCTAAATACCAGCGTCTGTCACCAGACTCTCCGGTACCTTATTATAGCTACACTGAACCTTCTATATCTTCGGTAAGGTTTAGATCTACATCACCTGAGTCAGTACATTCAGATGACGACTTAGAGACAGATTTGTGTATCCCCTGGCTTTTTGAGGCCAGAGCATCATCTCCTGATTCAACTACATCCAGAGATGAATTTAGAGCTCTTTCTCCAGACTCACCCATACCTAACTTTGAACCAGAACTGCAAAGAACATCCATATCACACATGGGCTCAAGGTCCTCTTCACCTGAATTAGATTTTTCAGATATAGAAACTGAATTATCTCTTCCAATGGCCATTGAAAACCGACCTTCATCTCCTGAGTCCTTAGCATCTCACAGATCTATATCACCAGAATCAATTTATTCAGATGAGGACTTAGAGACAGATTTGTGTATTCCCTGGCTTTTTGAGGACAGAGCAGAGTCTCCTGATTCTATTGCATCGATTGATGAATTTAAACCACTTTCTCCAGACTCCCCCATTCCTGAATTGAGACTGATGCTACAGGAGTCCTTATTGACATACAGGCAATTAAGGTCTTCTTCACCAGTGTCACTATCATCAGATTCTGAGGAGGAATTTGAGTTACCTTTCTCAATGTTGTTTGAAGACCGACCTTCATCTTCATCTTCCGTAGAATCAGTGACTAAATACAGAAGACTTTCACCTGATTCACCCATACTTGACTTCACACAAGCTTTGCCAGTTCTACAAGTTCATTTCAGTGGCTATAGGTCAGAATCACCTGAATCAGTTGCATCGGATATAGAATATGCTCCCTTGCTATCTCAGTTGTTTGAGGATGATCAGAGACCAGATTCTCCACAATCAGACTCATCTTTCTCTAAATACCAGCGTCTGTCACCAGACTCTCCGGTACCTTATTACAGCTACACTGAACCTTCTATGTCTTCGGTAAGGTACAGATCTACATCACCTGAGTCAGTACATTCAGATGACGACTTAGAGACAGATTTGTGTATTCCCTGGCTTTTCGAGGCCAGAGCATCATCTCCTGATTCAACTACATCCAGAGATGAATTTAGAGCTCTTTCTCCAGACTCCCCCGTACCTAACTTTGAACCAGAACTGCAAAGAACATCCATATCACACATGGGCTCAAGGTCCTCTTCACCTGAATTAGATTTTTCAGATATAGAAACTGAATTATCTATTCCAATGGCCATTGAAAACCGACCTTCATCTCCTGAGTCCTTAGCATCTCACAGATCTACATCACCGGAATCACTTTATTCAGATGAGGACTTAGAGACAGATTTGTGTATCCCCTGGCTTTTTGAGGACAGAGCAGAGTCTCCTGATTCTATTGCATCTATTGATGAATTTAAACCACTTTCTCCAGACTCCCCCATTCCTGAATTAAGACTGATGCTACAGGAGTCCTTATTGACATACAGGCAATTAAGGTCTTCTTCACCAGTGTCAGTATCATCAGATTCTGAGGAGGAAATTGAGTTACCTTACTCAATGTTAGTTGAAGACCGACCTTCATCTTCATCTTCTGTAGAATCAGTGACTAAATACCGAAGACTTTCACCTGATTCACCCATACTTGACTTCACACACATTTGGCCAATTCGACGAGTTCATGTCAGTGGCTACAGGTCAGAATCACCCGAATCAGTTGCATCAGATATAGAATTTGCTCCCTTGCTATCTGAGATGTTTGAGGATGAGGAGAGACCAGATTCTCCACAATCAGACTCTTCTTTCTCTAAATACCAGCGTCTGTCACCAGACTCTCCAGTACCTCACTATAGCTACACTGAACCTTCTATATCTTCGGTGAGGTATAGATCTACATCACCTGAGTCAGTACATTCAGATGAGGACCTAGAAACAGATTTGTGTATTCCTTGGCTGTTTGAGGCCAGAGCATCATCTCCTGATTCAGCTACATCCAGAGATGAATTTAGAGCTCTTTCTCCAGACTCGCCTATACCTGAATTTACACCTATGATACAATGCACCATTTATCACACAGGAATGAGGTCCACTTCACCAGACTCAGTGTTGTCAGATTTAGAAGAACCATTACCTCTGCCGATGAACTTGGAGAGCAGAGCTCCCTCTCCTGAATCTCAGTCCTCAAGCAGACTTTCTCCTGATTCACCTGTACCTGACTTTATGCCGCCAATGTTTGGATTAGCTGAAACTAATTTTGGACGTAGGTCATCATCCCCTGAGTCACTATGTTCAGATGTAGAATACTTTGTTATAAGCCTAGGAACGCTAGTTTATGAAAGTAGACCATATTCACCTGAGTCAGGAGCTGAAGATGAATACCAGCGTCTGTCACCAGACTCACCCATACCTGAATACAGACCAGAAATATCTGAATCTGTCATAATGAATACTGGGCCAAGATCACTGTCCCCTGCATCCATTGAATCAGACATTGAGTATGCTTTGAGTGAGTATTTGATGTCAATGAATTATGGTATTGGGGATAGACAAGAGTTTCCTGAATCAGGATCATCAGAGGCGTCAGATGATGAATGTACACACCTGCCACCTGAATCACCAATACCTGACTTTACAAAAACCTATGTGGAGCATGTAATGACTGTCAGAGATATGTCGCCCACTGAATTTTCAGATTCAGAGAGTTTGTCACCAACTTCAGAAGTGTTTTGTGCAGAAGACAGGTCTGCATCACCAGAGTCTGGTGAATCAGGTAGGAAATTACCGTTGTCAACTGAATTGAAAGTCCCCTCTGCCACTGGAGAGACCTTTGTTAGCATTGTGCCTCCATCATGTGAGGAATCAGAAATTATGGTAGATGAGTATAATCTAATTTATGATGCAGAGTTATGGAAGTTAATTTCTAAAGTACATGATCCACAATATGTTGGAGAGACCTTCAGCAGTAAAACTGGGTTTATGCAATTTGTTGGCAGCACAGTAGAATTTGAAAGGAGTGTATCTGAGGACGAACAAGACAAAGTAACAGAAAAACATGAGCAAGCCACTAATGACACAAGTCCAGCAGTTATGTCTGATCTGCATATTTCAGAATCGCCTCCATCAATGATTATAGATATTGTGCCTTCAGCAGCAGCACCATACAGAGAGACCAAGTACACATTTGAAGTTGCTGCCAGAACAACAGATTCTGATGAGGATTGGGTGGTTATATCAGTGTCTGATACTGAGGACGATAACCTATGTTACTCACCTGAATCCACCATAGATTATAGACCCATGTCCCCCGATTCAGCCATGGTGCTGGAAACAAGAGCGTCATCACCAGAATCGGTGGCATCCGTCGATGCATTTAGGCGACTCTCACCAGATTCTCCCTTACCGGAATTTTCAACAGCGTTACCAGAATGTGTGAGATTCCTGAGATCAACATCATCTTCACCTGAAACTGTAGCATCAGATATAGATTTTATGCCGCAGACCCGTAGACTTATTTCATGTGAATCGATCACACAAATGGCTGAGAGAAGAGCATCATCTCCAGAGTCAATGCTGGAATTCAACGAGAACAGATCTCTCTCCCCAGACTCCCCCATCCCTCAGTTTGCGGTGTCATTGGAGGGGTACGCTATGACACACTGGTCGTCAGATGCTGAATCATTGGCTTCAGACTCAGAGTGTGAGCTTATTGTCACATCCCCAGGAGCAGCTGGGGCCGAAAGATCAGATTCACCTGAATCCATCTCATCCATCAGTGAGTTCAGGAAACTGCTGCCTGACTCACCAGTGCCTGAGTTTATGAGAATATTGTCGTCTTATTTTATGGAGGGTAGCCCCTGTGACAGATCATCTTCGCCTGTGTCTTTGTCATCGGACTCTGAGTTTGTTGCTTTACCCATCGATTGTTGGATTGACGACAGCCCAAGGCCACTGAGTCCTCAAACTGCTGAGTCAGAGGAGGACCTAGGTTTTGGTTGTGAGGATTCTGAGTGGTTACTCTCCAAAACACAACTAATTCAAACTACAGAGGCAATGGTCAAGGAAGGACACGTCAGTCCTGACTGGCAAATAAAGACAGGATCGGAATTGGAGGTCCTATCGTATGGTGAGTGGATGCAGCAAGGATCAGAGGCCGAGAGCATCTCAGCTTTACAAACCAAGGTTGGTGAGGAGGAGGAAGACTTCCCAGTGATGGCATCACCAGCTTACGATGAAAAGATACAGTACGAGAAGATCCTTTACGTCAGTGGTGAAGAAGTGACGAGCAAGAAAGTCTCTCAATGGGTAAGAGAGAGAGCATGACAGTTTGGCATTAACACGCAATTTGGATGAAGCAGTGGCACTGCGTAACACATGAGGACATGTTTTGAGGAAATAATAAAACAACAGTAACAAAAAGGAGTGCATTAATTCTGAGATGTGTGAAGAATGGGAAAATATTGAAATTTAATGGTACTAATCCTTCTTACTTCACTTCTGATTGATTGTTATGATGGTGAGATGCTTTTTTGGTCGCATGTCTTAGTTGGATGCAAAATTGAATGTCGAGTGGTTCAGACCAACCTGGTGAATTTATTTAGTTCATGTTGACATTCACTTACAGGCTCCTGATCAGACACCAGAGGACACACACTTTCAAACAGATGATGAGGTGCAAAGCAAACTGCTGTCATCTGCTGCACGAGACACCAGTAAAACAGATGTGCTGTTCCATGATGACAAGCCAGTGGTATCAATTCCCCTACAGCTACCGGAGCTGAGCTCGTACACGACCCACCGAACCGTCACCCCAGTTGTGTCCTCGCTCGAGCAGGCGCTCTACGGGTTCTCAGAGTCGGAGCTGTCGTCCGAGGAAGCTCAGTCCAGTGAGCTTTTCTCACCCATGTCGAGCCAGTTCCTGGTGCCACCGGATTATGAAGCGGTATTTTCCGGACATCAAACCCTCAGAGTTTCTGAATGTAGCCAAGCCTCTTTGAAGGATTTGAGTCCGGAATCTCCAGTTTTCAGTGACTCGGCTGAAGTTGTTGCTAAAGACGGTACCAAGAGAACATCAGAGGCTTCTGGAGATTTTAAGTTTTCCCCCGGCTTTGAGAAAGCCTGTGTTGAATTTGAGCAGACAGTGTTGGAATTTGAATCAGAAGAACCAAAGGTACAACCAAAAGAAGTCAGTTGTCAGTCTCCGCTGCAGTCTGACTCAGATCTGGAGTTCTTTGACTGCAAACAAGCCCTCTCTGACTTGTCTGATCCAGAAGAAGGGAAACTGGAACCCAAGATCAGCTATCACGTCTTAGAGCCACCTTCCCCAGCACCTGGGAGTAGCCCTGATGTCGGTTTCCTGAGAGGGAGCGCTCGGTACACCGCTCACGCTCTCCGTCCAGGAGAAGACTACAAGCGTTCCTCCTCTGGCAGCGAAAGCCTCGGAGAGTTTGCTTATGATTCTGAGGGTGGGGGTCGAGCAGAGGGCAACCGCCTTGTATGTGAGGAGCTTCCGGCCAGAGGTCAGGCAGGGTATGACAATGATGACGACTTCCTGGGAAGGGTAAGAGGTTGAGCATGAGCACAACCCTGCACTGGCTGGTGTCTTGCCTGATTTTGGATGGTTGCTGTGGTGCTACATTCAAGAAACAGGAGATTAAAAACTGAAACTTGCACTTGATGTAGTTAATGAGGCTGAATAAAGCTTTTATGTGCATGAGCACCCAAAAAACAACAACAAAAACAATCTTAACAGCTGTGATGAGTGGCTTTCTTTAATACTGCATCGTCTGTGATTGAAAGCGGTTCTTGACATTTACGGTGTGGTGTGTTTAAATCAGCTCTGGTGACATTTATGAGCTACTATGAAGAAAATATTCAATAAAACGCAACATTTTTATGTGTTCACATCCGCACCTGTTCGCATCCTGTGCATTATGCTTGTTGTTGTTAATCAGTGTGCGAAATACCTTTTTAAAAGTTGGAGGCTGATTCAGCCCAGGTCTGAATCAGCCATGTATTAAAAACTCCAACTTTTGAATTACCAACCTTTCATACAAGGGATATAGCTCAAAGGGTTGAATACATTAGAGATTTAAAAAGCACTTGGAGAAGAACAATAGAGGCAGTGGATGATAAAATATGTAAATGACTATAAAAACAGGAAGCATTAAGTTAACAGTAAAATATAGAGATAAAAGAATAAGAATAACAAATCTAGAGGCCTTCACTTTGCTACGTTGTGAGTCTATCTATCTATTAACAACTGATAATGACATTATGATGCCAAATTACAGTACATATAATGGCGTTATTAAATGTTTTTTCTTTCTTTTTTGATTGATTTGATTTGTCGTGTCATGAATCATCCACATCAGAAAGCCTTATTTCGCACACTGGTTTCCATCTGCATGTTCATTCATTTCAGTTGGTTTTTTGCATCATTGTACCTTCTCTTCATCTCACATCATCTTTGTGTACAACCATCAAATTTGATTTTACTCCTTCATTACATATTCATTCGTATAAGAAGAAGCTTTTTGGAAAGCAAACGTAGAAGTGAGGTAAAGAGAAAGGAGGGATGGCGTGGAGGAGGGGTGTGCTGTGCTGTGGTGACGCGGTGTAGATGTGTTGTATTGACCTGTGAGGGTGCTGTCCACCAGGAGATAGCAGAGGAACTAGGGATGCTGTCTGATAGCTCAGAGGAGGAGGTGCTGACCACCAGGGTGGTGCGACGCAGAGTTATCATTCAGGTAAATGAGCATGATGCGGCTCTGGAGTGACGCAGGGTAACACGCGCTTAGTGCTCTTTGTTTCTGATGAACGTGACCTCATCGCTCAGATTATTAAATAAATGTTTGACCTTTAACCTTTTTTGTTTGCTGTTTGTTTCCTGCTGTTGATTGTCTGATGCTGCTTTCTCTGCTTTTATAAAAATGTTTAAGGTTCGATATGGAAAAATGAAACTTGTAATGTGCAGAATTAACTTTAAATTTTGACTTTTGGTTAATTTGATTTGGAATCAGGGTCTTTGAAATATCTTTGGAGGTCTTGCTTATTATCATTTAAGTGGGTAAAGTGTGTTGTTTGGAGTGCTTTCTTCGATAGAGGCAGCATGCACTTTGATTGTGCTCGTATATTTAATACGGGATTGTGATGAATGTGAGTTGACAGCATGTGTTTTGTGTTTTGACAGGGTGATAACCTCCCAGACATCCCAGCACAGACCGTCACAGAGGAGAAGTACACGGACGAACACGGGAACATGGTTGTTAAGAAAGTAAGAGACCAAATCCAACAATTACACTGATGAGTAATTAATTAAAGTATTTTTTTTCTGATTCAAACCTTCCCTCTTCCCGTCTCCACCAGATCACACGAAAGATAATCCATAAATGTGTCTCGGCGGACGGCACGGAGACACAGGAAGTGACCTTCGAGGGCTCCCGCCAGGAGACGGTGCAGATCGAGGAGGGCGACGCCGTCTCCAGGGTGGTGAAGAGGACGGTGCTCCGCAGCGAGGGAGACCAGAGGGAGGTGAGTGGGCATCATCATCATCATCATCATCATCATCATCGTCCAGCCTCAGCTACAGACACAGACCAGCACCGACCTCTCTGTTGTCGTCCTATTCTCTCCAGCTGACCTTCTCGGAGCCTCTGGCCCTGTGCTCTGCCGCGGCGTCTCAGTTCGAGATGGAGCCGGTGCAGGGCAGAAAGGTCAGCAAGGTTGTCAAGACGACGGTGGTGAAAGGGGAGAGGATGGAGAAGCAGATGGGAGACCCTTCGCTGGCTGCAGACCTCCCCTCGGCCAGAGAGGACTTTGAGAAGGTCAGTGTCTCTAGACCACAGATACTTCATCAGCAGGTGGCGAGCCTGTGGAGAGGAGGAGGAGCTGCAGCTTTAGAAACATGTGTCAGTCCACTGCTGTTGTTCATCGTCTCTCTGTCCTCTCTCCTCCTTCGTTCTTTCGCCTCCAGGCTTTGAGTTTTGCCGGAGGCTTTGGGAAAGCTCTGGTGCCTCATGTAGTAGAGAAAGAGGTTGTTCAGGATGACGGTTCTGTGATCAGAAGGTTGGATTCAGCATGAGAGTGTTAAAAAAAACAGACTTTAACAGCAGCATGGAGTGGTTCCACTTTGTAGTTAACATTCAGCTTCTGGATTTTGTCTCGTAATACTCAGAGGAAGTCTTTTTACAGTCACCGTATTTTTGTAGTTTTAGTCATCGGTCATTCTCATTCATTGTAATAATCTATAGTGTCTTGTCTAAACAAGTCCTAGGTTACAGTTTATTACTGTCTTTGCTTCCCTTTATTGTTGCTGCTTAACAGTAATAAACAAGTCAATAAATATTATCATAACTGATGACCAAAACTATGAAAATACAGACAGGTTGAAATAATGTTTTGATCATGTAGGCAGAGTTGCATGGTGTGAGTTTGGAGACTTTTCACTGGCTTTTGGCTGATATTAAATATCAATTTAGCTTAAGATTACAAACTGTATCAGACCAAAGCAACAGCTGTGACTATGCACATTTCATAGATAAAACCCAAAAAACAAACCAAACAAAGGAACCTCTAAAAAAATGAAATTATATTTTTGTGGGGAAAAAAACATCATTTTCTATCAAAATAATTATCTAATTTGAACAAATTATCAACAGATTTTCAAATTATGATGATTCTGGACAGAAGAACATGTATATACCTGTGTTCTTGTGGCCTCAGCTTGTTTTTTTTACCTCCTGCAGAAGCCAGATGCGTAAGTCGCGGACCCAGAAGAGGACTGTGGTGAGGGACGCCCTGGGGAAGCACGTGCACCTGGAGCGTGTGGACGACACCCCGGACGCCCTGCAGCCCGACGCCCTGCAGCAGCACCTGCACCGACTGCTCCAGCGCTACTGTGAAGATGAGTTGGAGAAGGAGGAGGAGGAGGAAGAGGAAGAGGAGGAAGACGAAGAAGAGGAGGAGGAAGAGGGGGAAAGAAAGGAGAAGAAGGAGGAGGACGAGAGCTTACACTGAGCATCAGCTTCCACAGATCCTCTCCCTGCGTCCTCTCCTGTCGTCTCTGCGTCGCCGGACTCTTCCCTTCTTTTTGTCAGAAAATAGACGAAGCAGTATTTTGTGCTTTTTACCTCTTCTTTCCTTCACGTTGTGTTTCATTCGCTCTTTTTGTGACCAAAGATCGCGCCCTTGTTTTGTTGTTTTTATTTGTTTGTTTCGTTTGCGGGATGATAACTTTCTGTGTTTTTTCGGTGTCTTCTTCACCTTTTTTCGGCTGCTGTGCTGTGGCGACGGTTTCGACTTCACCGGAGGTGGATTAAAATCACCGGGGACATTTTTCGCCTTCACGCACAGGCCTCTTCTTGAAGAACTCTTGTAAACATTTGTATATAGAGGAGATGAAAGAGTCATGCTTGGATGGGGGAAAAAAGTAATTAAAAAAAATAAAAAAGTAAAAAAAAGAATTCAAAGCATTTAATACGTAGGTCCACCTAAACCTGCTGTACATGCACCGATTCAGCTGGAGAATGGCCACCGTACAGATGAGATTAATGTCACATGGAGGAGAAGTGAAAGTGTGAATCATCATGGACTCTTTTTAAAGCCAAACATCAACCTGCTGATCTGTTTACAAAGGCTGTGTGAGCACACCTTTTGTCTTCCCATAATGCATCTGCCCTTGTTTTGTTTTTTGTTCTTTTTTTTTTGTTTTGTTTTGTTTTGTTACTGTATCTGTCCTGTGTCATGATTTCACGTTGGATCCGTCGCAGAGAGCCGCCGCCGCCTCTGTGTGTGTACTGTAAATATATAAAAGTGTGTGTTACAAGAAAGGAAGTAGTGACGTGGAATGTTTCTGATCGAGCACTTAACCCGACCGTCCGTCCGTCCTCTAGCTTCCTGTCGTCCGTCTGTGTTTCAACCCTCCACCTTCACATGTGCTGCTTCTCCTTCTATTACCTGTCCTCCATGAAGCCTTGTAATACACACAGTCGTACTGTTGTATTTAACTTATCGTCAACAAACCTCACGGAAAATTCCCACCCATCCTTCCTGTGTGAACTACATTTCTATGTATTGGTTTATCATTGTATAGTTCAAATCATAAGTCATTTTACCAGCCAGTGACAACAGTTGTTGCAGGAAGTAACCCTGATGATGTCATATTGGTCGCTTGAGATGAAACTATCCTTATGACATCATCAGGGTGTGAACAGGAAACAGGAAGTGAGTATTTTAAGGAATAAAAGCATCACCAAAAGTCGCATTTAAAGCCATTACGTTTGTTATTTATTATCTGTTCCGGCTTTTTTAGGACATGACCAAAAAAATAGAAACGTTGGGTTTTTCCATGAGATTTGTTGACGCCAGTGAAATACAGACCGACACCAGACTTGTCCTTTATATTTGTAGCCATCACACACGACATATAGACACTTTGCTTTAATCGCTGTTGTTGGTTTGAATTCTTCTTCTTGTTATTGTCGTCGCTCTCAACGTCTTGACACATCAACCTTAAAAACTCAAGCAAACACTGACTTCCACTGGTTTCAGTTACCACATCTGTACTTTGTTTATTTATTGCTGTCTGTTGGTGATCCCTGTACGCTCCAGCAGACGCAGCTGAGAGTGTGCGTGCGTGTGTGTGCGTGCGTGTGTGTTGGGATGTGTGTTGGAGTGTGTGTTTGAATGTCTTCTAAACCTAAAAGCAAACACAAAAAAAAAGCTGAAGTTGTGTTGATTTGAAAGTTGAAACGCGTTCAGACTGATGATGAAGTGTGTCTGGTGACTTTATGTAACAATACGATCCTCACGTTGCCATTTAGTTTTGAGTGTGATTCAATGGAAAGAATAAAAGAAATGTCAAAAAGAGACCATTGATTTGATTTTAAATGAGCATCTTGTTTCCATGGTGATAACAATATATACATATTAACAGTGCAAATATCTATGCGGGCATGTATGACTTTATCAAATTATTACTAAAAAAAAAGAAAAAAAAAGAAACCTGAAACGCTAACAAGGCATAGCAGCTGCAGTGTGTACATGGCAGAACAATAAAACTGTACATGTGTCAAACGTGAAGTCATGTTGTTCTTTCTGACGGAGAACGAAGAGGTGATGACAGAGAAAGATTATCATCACACCTGTCAAGGAAAACAGACCTAACTCTAACTACATGTTCAGAAAACCTTTATTTATTTATTGGGGGTTTTTTTCTGCCTGATGAAGGTCTAGGGACCAAAACGTTGCTGCAATTAAAATATCCAGGTAAGTTACCGCGGTAAAGTGAGCCGCCGTTTGATTTTCGTTGCGCGCGCGCTATAGTAAATACGGTAGGCACGGTTCACGAGCAAGGGGAAGGTCCTGAAAGATACATAAAGCCTATGTGCTTTTACTGGAGAATGGTGGAGGAAAATCTTTTCCAAGATGAATCAACTTTTTAGTCATATTTCACTGCCGTAATTGGGAGAAATATCACCTTTCATCAACATTTTTTTCATTTATTTATTTTACTTTACTGTACAAATGTGGAGAAAGATTAATTTAAAATGACCCTTATAACAAAACTCAGTTACAGTATGCTGACCTTTGACCTTAAGTCACATAAATTCCATCATAAGTGTGTTCCTCATTTCTTTTGCATACTGTTCCTGACATCTCACACTACTTCTGGTATACTTTTGGTGGCATTTTACTGTAAAAATTTGGAGAAAAATAACCTTAAAGTCACCCATATAAAAAAAACCCAGTTATAGTATGCTGACCTTATGTCACATCAATTCCTTTATAGGTGTTTTCTTGATTTCTTTTGCAAATTGTTCCTGGCATCTCACTCTACCTCTGGTATCATTTTGGTGGCATTTTACTGTAGAAATTTGGAGAAAAATCATTTTAAAGTCACCCCTATATCAAAACCCAGTAACAGTATGCTGACCTTTGACCTTAGGTCACATCAATTCCTTTATAGGTGTGTTCCTCATTTCTTTTGCATATTGTTCCTGGGGTCTCACTTTACCTGTGCCACGAAAATGATACCAGAGGTAGAGTGAGACACCAGGAACAATATGCAAAAAGAATGAGGATGACACCTATGAAGGGATTGATGTGACCTAAGGTCAAAGGTCAGCATATTGTAACTGGGTTTTGATATAGGGCTGATTTTAAAATGATTTTTCTCCAGATTTCTACAGTAAAATGACACAAAAATGATACCAGAGGTAGAGTGAGACACCAGGAACAATATGCAAAAAGAATGAGAAACACACCTATGAAGGAATTGATGTGACCTAAGGTCAAAGGTCAGCATACTGTAACTGGGTTTTGATATAGGGGTGACTTTAATGTCATTTTTCTCCAGATTTCTACAGTAAAATGCCACCAAAATGATACCAGAGGTAGAGTGAGATGTCAGGAACAGTATGCAAAAGGAATGAAGATGACACCTATGAAGGAATTGATGTGACCTAAGGTCAAAGGTCAGCATATTGTAACTGGGTTTTGATATAGGGGTGACTTTAAAGTGATTTTTCTCCAGATTTCTACAGTAAAATGCCACCAAAATGATACCAGAGGTAGAGTGAGATGTCAGGAACAATATGCAAAAGGAATGAGGATGACACCTATGAAGGAATTGATGTGACCTAAGGTCAAAGGTCAGCATACTGTAACTGGGTTGTGTTATAGGGGTGACTTTAAAATGATTTTTCTCCATATTTCTACAGTAAAATGCCACCAAAATGATACCAGAGGTAGAGTGAGACACCAGGAACAATATGCAAAAAGAATGAGGATGACACCTATGAAGGCATTGATGTGACCTAAGGTCAAAGGTCAGCATATTGTAACTGGGTTTTGATATAGGGGTGACTTTAAAATGATTTTTCTCCAAATTTCTACAGTAAAATGCCACCAAAATGATACCAGAGGTAGAGTGAGACACCAGGAACAATATGCAAAAACAATGAGGATGACACCTATGAAGGCATTGATGTGACCTAAGGTCAAAGGTCAGCATATTGTAACTGGGTTTTGATATAGGGGTGACTTTAAAGTGATTTTTCTCCAGATTTCTACAGTAAAATGCCACCAAAATGATACCAGAGGTAGAGTGAGATGTCAGGAACAGTATGCAAAAGGAATGAGGATGACACCTATGAAGGAATTGATGTGACCTAAGGTCAAAGGTCAGCATACTGTAACTGGGTTGTGTTATAGGGGTGATTTTAATGTCATTTTTCTCCAGATTTCTACAGTAAAATGCCACCAAAATGATACCAGATGTAGAGTGAGACACCAGGAACAATATGCAAAAGGAATGAGGATGACACCTATGAAGGAATTGATGTGACCTAAGGTCAAAGGTCAGCATATTGTAACTGGGTTTTGATATAGGGCTGACTTTAAAATGATTTTTCTCCAAATTTCTACAGTAAAATGCCACCAAAATGATACCAGAGGTAGAGTGAGACACCAGGAACAATATGCAAAAAGAATGAGGATGACACCTATGAAGGAATTGATGTGACCTAAGGTCAAAGGTCAGCATATTGTAACTGGGTTTTGTTATAGGGGTGACTTTAAAGTGATTTTTCTCCATATTTCTACAGTAAAATGCCACCAAAATGATACCAGAGGTAGAGTGAGACACCAGGAACAATATGCAAAAGGAATGAAGATGACACCTATGAAGGAATTGATGTGACCTAAGGTCAAAGGTCAGCATACTGTAACTGGGTTGTGTTATAGGGGTGATTTTAAAATGATTTTTCTCCAGATTTCTACAGTAAAATGCCACCAAAATGATACCAGAGGTAGAGTGAGACACCAGGAACAATATGCAAAAAGAATGAGGATGACACCTATGAAGGAATTGATGTGACCTAAGGTCAAAGGTCAGCATATTGTAACTGGGTTTTGTTATAGGGGTGACTTTAAAATGATTTTTCTCCAAATTTCTACAGTAAAATGCCACCAAAATGATACCAGAGGTAGAGTGAGATGTCAGGAACAGTATGCAAAAGGAATGAGGATGACACCTATGAAGGAATTGATGTGACCTAAGGTCAAAGGTCAGCATACTGTAACTGGGTTGTGTTATAGGGGTGATTTTAATGTCATTTTTCTCCAGATTTCTACAGTAAAATGCCACCAAAATGATACCAGAGGTAGAGTGAGACACCAGGAACAATATGCAAAAACAATGAGGATGACACCTATGAAGGCATTGATGTGACCTAAGGTCAAAGGTCAGCATATTGTAACTGGGTTTTGATATAGGGGTGACTTTAAAGTGATTTTTCTCCAGATTTCTACAGTAAAATGCCACCAAAATGATACCAGAGGTAGAGTGAGATGTCAGGAACAGTATGCAAAAGGAATGAGGATGACACCTATGAAGGAATTGATGTGACCTAAGGTCAAAGGTCAGCATACTGTAACTGGGTTGTGTTATAGGGGTGATTTTAATGTCATTTTTCTCCAGATTTCTACAGTAAAATGCCACCAAAATGATACCAGATGTAGAGTGAGACACCAGGAACAATATGCAAAAGGAATGAGGATTACACCTATGAAGGAATTGATGTGACCTAAGGTCAAAGGTCAGCATATTGTAACTGGGTTTTGATATAGGGCTGACTTTAAAATGATTTTTCTCCAAATTTCTACAGTAAAATGCCACCAAAATGATACCAGAGGTAGAGTGAGACACCAGGAACAATATGCAAAAGGAATGAGGATGACACCTATGAAGGAATTGATGTGACCTAAGGTCAAAGGTCAGCATACTGTAACTGGGTTTTGTTATAGGGGTGATTTTAATGTCATTTTTCTCCAGATTTCTACAGTAAAATGCCACCAAAATGATACCAGAGGTAGAGTGAGATGTCAGGAACAATATGCAAAAGGAATGAGGATGACACCTATGAAGGAATTGATGTGACCTAAGGTCAAAGGTCAGCATATTGTAACTGGGTTTTGATATAGGGCTGACTTTAAAATGATTTTTCTCCAAATTTCTACAGTAAAATGCCACCAAAATGATACCAGAGGTAGAGTGAGACACCAGGAACAATATGCAAAAAGAATGAGGATGACACCTATGAAGGAATTGATGTGACCTAAGGTCAAAGGTCAGCATATTGTAACTGGGTTTTGTTATAGGGGTGACTTTAAAGTGATTTTTCTCCATATTTCTACAGTAAAATGCCACCAAAATGATACCAGAGGTAGAGTGAGACACCAGGAACAATATGCAAAAGGAATGAAGATGACACCTATGAAGGAATTGATGTGACCTAAGGTCAAAGGTCAGCATACTGTAACTGGGTTGTGTTATAGGGGTGATTTTAAAATGATTTTTCTCCAGATTTCTACAGTAAAATGCCACCAAAATGATACCAGAGGTAGAGTGAGACACCAGGAACAATATGCAAAAAGAATGAGGATGACACCTATGAAGGAATTGATGTGACCTAAGGTCAAAGGTCAGCATATTGTAACTGGGTTTTGTTATAGGGGTGACTTTAAAATGATTTTTCTCCAAATTTCTACAGTAAAATGCCACCAAAATGATACCAGAGGTAGAGTGAGACACCAGGAACAATATGCAAAAGGAATGAGGATGACACCTATGAAGGCATTGATGTGACCTAAGGTCAAAGGTCAGCATATTGTAACTGGGTTTTGATATAGGGGTGACTTTAAAGTGATTTTTCTCCAGATTTCTACAGTAAAATGCCACCAAAATGATACCAGAGGTAGAGTGAGATGTCAGGAACAGTATGCAAAAGGAATGAGGATGACACCTATGAAGGAATTGATGTGACCTAAGGTCAAAGGTCAGCATACTGTAACTGGGTTGTGTTATAGGGGTGATTTTAATGTCATTTTTCTCCAGATTTCTACAGTAAAATGCCACCAAAATGATACCAGATGTAGAGTGAGACACCAGGAACAATATGCAAAAGGAATGAGGATTACACCTATGAAGGAATTGATGTGACCTAAGGTCAAAGGTCAGCATATTGTAACTGGGTTTTGATATAGGGCTGACTTTAAAATGATTTTTCTCCAAATTTCTACAGTAAAATGCCACCAAAATGATACCAGAGGTAGAGTGAGACACCAGGAACAATATGCAAAAGGAATGAGGATGACACCTATGAAGGAATTGATGTGACCTAAGGTCAAAGGTCAGCATACTGTAACTGGGTTGTGTTATAGGGGTGACTTTAAAATGATTTTTCTCCATATTTCTACAGTAAAATGCCACCAAAATGATACCAGAGGTAGAGTGAGACACCAGGAACAATATGCAAAAAGAATGAGGATGACACCTATGAAGGCATTGATGTGACCTAAGGTCAAAGGTCAGCATATTGTAACTGGGTTTTGATATAGGGGTGACTTTAAAATGATTTTTCTCCAAATTTCTACAGTAAAATGCCACCAAAATGATACCAGAGGTAGAGTGAGACACCAGGAACAATATGCAAAAACAATGAGGATGACACCTATGAAGGCATTGATGTGACCTAAGGTCAAAGGTCAGCATATTGTAACTGGGTTTTGATATAGGGGTGACTTTAAAGTGATTTTTCTCCAGATTTCTACAGTAAAATGCCACCAAAATGATACCAGAGGTAGAGTGAGATGTCAGGAACAGTATGCAAAAGGAATGAGGATGACACCTATGAAGGAATTGATGTGACCTAAGGTCAAAGGTCAGCATACTGTAACTGGGTTGTGTTATAGGGGTGATTTTAATGTCATTTTTCTCCAGATTTCTACAGTAAAATGCCACCAAAATGATACCAGATGTAGAGTGAGACACCAGGAACAATATGCAAAAGGAATGAGGATGACACCTATGAAGGAATTGATGTGACCTAAGGTCAAAGGTCAGCATATTGTAACTGGGTTTTGATATAGGGCTGACTTTAAAATGATTTTTCTCCAAATTTCTACAGTAAAATGCCACCAAAATGATACCAGAGGTAGAGTGAGACACCAGGAACAATATGCAAAAAGAATGAGGATGACACCTATGAAGGAATTGATGTGACCTAAGGTCAAAGGTCAGCATATTGTAACTGGGTTTTGTTATAGGGGTGACTTTAAAGTGATTTTTCTCCATATTTCTACAGTAAAATGCCACCAAAATGATACCAGAGGTAGAGTGAGACACCAGGAACAATATGCAAAAGGAATGAAGATGACACCTATGAAGGAATTGATGTGACCTAAGGTCAAAGGTCAGCATACTGTAACTGGGTTGTGTTATAGGGGTGATTTTAAAATGATTTTTCTCCAGATTTCTACAGTAAAATGCCACCAAAATGATACCAGAGGTAGAGTGAGACACCAGGAACAATATGCAAAAAGAATGAGGATGACACCTATGAAGGAATTGATGTGACCTAAGGTCAAAGGTCAGCATATTGTAACTGGGTTTTGTTATAGGGGTGACTTTAAAATGATTTTTCTCCAAATTTCTACAGTAAAATGCCACCAAAATGATACCAGAGGTAGAGTGAGATGTCAGGAACAGTATGCAAAAGGAATGAGGATGACACCTATGAAGGAATTGATGTGACCTAAGGTCAAAGGTCAGCATACTGTAACTGGGTTGTGTTATAGGGGTGATTTTAATGTCATTTTTCTCCAGATTTCTACAGTAAAATGCCACCAAAATGATACCAGAGGTAGAGTGAGACACCAGGAACAATATGCAAAAACAATGAGGATGACACCTATGAAGGCATTGATGTGACCTAAGGTCAAAGGTCAGCATATTGTAACTGGGTTTTGATATAGGGGTGACTTTAAAGTGATTTTTCTCCAGATTTCTACAGTAAAATGCCACCAAAATGATACCAGAGGTAGAGTGAGATGTCAGGAACAGTATGCAAAAGGAATGAGGATGACACCTATGAAGGAATTGATGTGACCTAAGGTCAAAGGTCAGCATACTGTAACTGGGTTGTGTTATAGGGGTGATTTTAATGTCATTTTTCTCCAGATTTCTACAGTAAAATGCCACCAAAATGATACCAGATGTAGAGTGAGACACCAGGAACAATATGCAAAAGGAATGAGGATTACACCTATGAAGGAATTGATGTGACCTAAGGTCAAAGGTCAGCATATTGTAACTGGGTTTTGATATAGGGCTGACTTTAAAATGATTTTTCTCCAAATTTCTACAGTAAAATGCCACCAAAATGATACCAGAGGTAGAGTGAGACACCAGGAACAATATGCAAAAGGAATGAGGATGACACCTATGAAGGAATTGATGTGACCTAAGGTCAAAGGTCAGCATACTGTAACTGGGTTTTGTTATAGGGGTGATTTTAATGTCATTTTTCTCCAGATTTCTACAGTAAAATGCCACCAAAATGATACCAGAGGTAGAGTGAGATGTCAGGAACAATATGCAAAAGGAATGAGGATGACACCTATGAAGGAATTGATGTGACCTAAGGTCAAAGGTCAGCATATTGTAACTGGGTTTTGATATAGGGCTGACTTTAAAATGATTTTTCTCCAAATTTCTACAGTAAAATGCCACCAAAATGATACCAGAGGTAGAGTGAGACACCAGGAACAATATGCAAAAAGAATGAGGATGACACCTATGAAGGAATTGATGTGACCTAAGGTCAAAGGTCAGCATATTGTAACTGGGTTTTGTTATAGGGGTGACTTTAAAGTGATTTTTCTCCATATTTCTACAGTAAAATGCCACCAAAATGATACCAGAGGTAGAGTGAGACACCAGGAACAATATGCAAAAGGAATGAAGATGACACCTATGAAGGAATTGATGTGACCTAAGGTCAAAGGTCAGCATACTGTAACTGGGTTGTGTTATAGGGGTGATTTTAAAATGATTTTTCTCCAGATTTCTACAGTAAAATGCCACCAAAATGATACCAGAGGTAGAGTGAGACACCAGGAACAATATGCAAA
This sequence comes from Decapterus maruadsi, assembly GCA_030347415.2. Lineage (NCBI taxonomy): Eukaryota > Metazoa > Chordata > Actinopteri > Carangiformes > Carangidae > Decapterus > Decapterus maruadsi. Next base: position 7,523,700 of record CM064898.1, read on the forward strand.
AAGAATGAGGATGACACCTATGAAGGAATTGATGTGACCTAAGGTCAAAGGTCAGCATATTGTAACTGGGTTTTGTTATAGGGGTGACTTTAAAATGATTTTTCTCCAAATTTCTACAGTAAAATGCCACCAAAATGATACCAGAGGTAGAGTGAGACACCAGGAACAATATGCAAAAGGAATGAGGATGACACCTATGAAGGAATTGATGTGACCTAAGGTCAAAGGTCAGCATACTGTAACTGGGTTTTGTTATAGGGGTGATTTTAATGTCATTTTTCTCCAGATTTCTACAGTAAAATGCCACCAAAATGATACCAGAGGTAGAGTGAGACACCAGGAACAATATGCAAAAACAATGAGGATGACACCTATGAAGGCATTGATGTGACCTAAGGTCAAAGGTCAGCATATTGTAACTGGGTTTTGATATAGGGGTGACTTTAAAGTGATTTTTCTCCAGATTTCTACAGTAAAATGCCACCAAAATGATACCAGAGGTAGAGTGAGATGTCAGGAACAGTATGCAAAAGGAATGAGGATGACACCTATGAAGGAATTGATGTGACCTAAGGTCAAAGGTCAGCATACTGTAACTGGGTTGTGTTATAGGGGTGATTTTAATGTCATTTTTCTCCAGATTTCTACAGTAAAATGCCACCAAAATGATACCAGATGTAGAGTGAGACACCAGGAACAATATGCAAAAGGAATGAGGATTACACCTATGAAGGAATTGATGTGACCTAAGGTCAAAGGTCAGCATATTGTAACTGGGTTTTGATATAGGGCTGACTTTAAAATGATTTTTCTCCAAATTTCTACAGTAAAATGCCACCAAAATGATACCAGAGGTAGAGTGAGACACCAGGAACAATATGCAAAAGGAATGAGGATGACACCTATGAAGGAATTGATGTGACCTAAGGTCAAAGGTCAGCATACTGTAACTGGGTTTTGTTATAGGGGTGATTTTAATGTCATTTTTCTCCAGATTTCTACAGTAAAATGCCACCAAAATGATAGCAGAGGTAGAGTGAGACACCAGGAACAATATGCAAAAAGAATGAGGATGACACCTATGAAGGCATTGATGTGACCTAAGGTCAAAGGTCAGCATACTGTAACTGGGTTTTGTTATAGGGGTGATTTTAATGTCATTTTTCTCCAGATTTCTACAGTAAAATGCCACCAAAATGATACCAGAGGTAGAGTGAGACACCAGGAACAATATGCAAAAACAATGAGGATGACACCTATGAAGGCATTGATGTGACCTAAGGTCAAAGGTCAGCATATTGTAACTGGGTTTTGATATAGGGGTGACTTTAAAGTGATTTTTCTCCAGATTTCTACAGTAAAATGCCACCAAAATGATACCAGAGGTAGAGTGAGATGTCAGGAACAGTATGCAAAAGGAATGAGGATGACACCTATGAAGGAATTGATGTGACCTAAGGTCAAAGGTCAGCATACTGTAACTGGGTTGTGTTATAGGGGTGATTTTAATGTCATTTTTCTCCAGATTTCTACAGTAAAATGCCACCAAAATGATACCAGATGTAGAGTGAGACACCAGGAACAATATGCAAAAGGAATGAGGATTACACCTATGAAGGAATTGATGTGACCTAAGGTCAAAGGTCAGCATATTGTAACTGGGTTTTGATATAGGGCTGACTTTAAAATGATTTTTCTCCAAATTTCTACAGTAAAATGCCACCAAAATGATACCAGAGGTAGAGTGAGACACCAGGAACAATATGCAAAAGGAATGAGGATGACACCTATGAAGGAATTGATGTGACCTAAGGTCAAAGGTCAGCATACTGTAACTGGGTTTTGTTATAGGGGTGATTTTAATGTCATTTTTCTCCAGATTTCTACAGTAAAATGCCACCAAAATGATAGCAGAGGTAGAGTGAGACACCAGGAACAATATGCAAAAAGAATGAGGATGACACCTATGAAGGCATTGATGTGACCTAAGGTCAAAGGTCAGCATACTGTAACTGGATTTTGTTATAGGGGTGACTTTAATGTCATTTTTCTCCAGATTTCTACAGTAAAATGCCACCAAAATGATACCAGAGGTAGAGTGAGACACCAGGAACAATATGCAAAAACAATGAGGATGACACCTATGAAGGCATTGATGTGACCTAAGGTCAAAGGTCAGCATATTGTAACTGGGTTTTGATATAGGGGTGACTTTAAAGTGATTTTTCTCCAGATTTCTACAGTAAAATGCCACCAAAATGATACCAGAGGTAGAGTGAGATGTCAGGAACAGTATGCAAAAGGAATGAGGATGACACCTATGAAGGAATTGATGTGACCTAAGGTCAAAGGTCAGCATACTGTAACTGGGTTGTGTTATAGGGGTGATTTTAATGTCATTTTTCTCCAGATTTCTACAGTAAAATGCCACCAAAATGATACCAGATGTAGAGTGAGACACCAGGAACAATATGCAAAAGGAATGAGGATTACACCTATGAAGGAATTGATGTGACCTAAGGTCAAAGGTCAGCATATTGTAACTGGGTTTTGATATAGGGCTGACTTTAAAATGATTTTTCTCCAAATTTCTACAGTAAAATGCCACCAAAATGATACCAGAGGTAGAGTGAGACACCAGGAACAATATGCAAAAGGAATGAGGATGACACCTATGAAGGAATTGATGTGACCTAAGGTCAAAGGTCAGCATACTGTAACTGGGTTTTGTTATAGGGGTGATTTTAATGTCATTTTTCTCCAGATTTCTACAGTAAAATGCCACCAAAATGATAGCAGAGGTAGAGTGAGACACCAGGAACAATATGCAAAAAGAATGAGGATGACACCTATGAAGGCATTGATGTGACCTAAGGTCAAAGGTCAGCATACTGTAACTGGGTTTTGTTATAGGGGTGATTTTAATGTCATTTTTCTCCAGATTTCTACAGTAAAATGCCACCAAAATGATACCAGAGGTAGAGTGAGACACCAGGAACAATATGCAAAAACAATGAGGATGACACCTATGAAGGCATTGATGTGACCTAAGGTCAAAGGTCAGCATATTGTAACTGGGTTTTGATATAGGGGTGACTTTAAAGTGATTTTTCTCCAGATTTCTACAGTAAAATGCCACCAAAATGATACCAGAGGTAGAGTGAGATGTCAGGAACAGTATGCAAAAGGAATGAGGATGACACCTATGAAGGAATTGATGTGACCTAAGGTCAAAGGTCAGCATACTGTAACTGGGTTGTGTTATAGGGGTGATTTTAATGTCATTTTTCTCCAGATTTCTACAGTAAAATGCCACCAAAATGATACCAGATGTAGAGTGAGACACCAGGAACAATATGCAAAAGGAATGAGGATTACACCTATGAAGGAATTGATGTGACCTAAGGTCAAAGGTCAGCATATTGTAACTGGGTTTTGATATAGGGCTGACTTTAAAATGATTTTTCTCCAAATTTCTACAGTAAAATGCCACCAAAATGATACCAGAGGTAGAGTGAGACACCAGGAACAATATGCAAAAGGAATGAGGATGACACCTATGAAGGAATTG